>OU026146.1:9741372-10941372 GCA_907269125.1 Eristalis pertinax | reverse complement strand
TGTGTCGGAGGAGGAGGAGGGGAGGGCGAATGCGATTGGTGGCTATTCCCTGGCGAGTCTCTCTGCATATAGGCCTATGCATCCTCCCTTGTGTGTGTGCGCAGTGAGTGACGTCTGCGCGAGTTCGATGTGGAAATGGGTTATGGGAACCATTCTGACCATGTCCATGTTTCGTCGTTTCGAGATGATGGCTACTGATTTACATGGAAACGACTGCGGCGACAGCACCAGTGGTACGCAAATAGACCGAAAAACCTAAGGATCTCTCCTCTTTGGATGGAAAGTCGTCGAGGGGAAGCACTCGTTGTAAACCTGAAGCACGCAGCAGCAGCAGCCCGCTTGGCATCCATGGAAACGACGACGACGCTGCCTGCCGTCGCAGTGGTCGTCGTCGTCGTGGTGGATTCCATAAAAGGTCGTGACTAATCACATTGACTTTTCCTCTGCTCGTGATGGATGCTTGGAATCGGATTGGATTGGATCGCGTCGATCTCGGGGATGAGAGGACAGTGTGCGCGCGCGCTATGTGGGCTAAGAGCCGTGCATAGATGGTGGCGGGATTGGAGCGTCGCTCTACGGACGAATGGATTTTGGTCTGGTCAGAGATGATTTCACTCGTGGTTCAGGTGGAGAGGTGAATGCGTGGGAAGGTCGCTTAATTTGCAGTGCCCGGCTGAGCCAGAGTGTGAGAGAAAGTAAGAGGGTGGTTTTTTTAGGTCAGCGCGAGGGAGTGTGTGTGCAACCTTGAGAGGGGGAGCGGATGGAAAATGAATGGTTTTGCAATCGGATGGTGATCTGGGACATTTGGTCGATGATAAATGACTTTTGAAGTTCCATTCTGAAGGATTAATGACTGGCTGGCAATCGTCGGCTTTGAAATGTCATAGAGAGTCATCGAAGTCAGAGTTTTGTGGTTGAAATCAGAAAAAATGTACCTGAATTGAAAATACACAACGTTTTGATACACGTTGCATATCATTCATAAGTCAGAAGTGCCACAACACATCATCTGATCGATATGAGTACGCACATACATGCATATATAGTCACTCATCGAAACATTCTCATCTCCAATCTCCATATCAAAATCAAAATTCACACGAACTAGCATCAAAATTACCGGAACACAATTAGACGTACTTTCTCAGTGCTTGCATGGTTCTGGCCAATCAGCGTACGAGCTCTCAACATCTTCACTCGGCGAGGCTTGCATCATGCATGTAAGAACATGTCACATGGCTCTCGCTCTCGCTCTCTCTCTCTCTGTGCACTTGTTGCATGGGACCACTTGTGGCAGTGGGTGGGTGGGTGAGATCTTAGCTGAGATCGAGATGTGCAGAAACATGTTGTTCATTTTTGGCAAATTGCTAATGTTGCGTGAGAGAGAAATTATGCCAGTGAGAACTACATGCAATATGCACATATGGAGATCTGCGTTCAAAAAACCGTCCACGAAACTTTTTGTTTATTGGTTAGTATTAATTTAAAATGCAAAAAAAAAAGTTTTCATAAATTCTACGTATTCAGTAAAAACAAGATATAATATTTATGTCACTTCTAAAAATAATGTCAATGCAGTGGTTATTATCATTAAAAAAAAACTTTGAAAATATAAAAAGAAAGATGATTTCTTCACTTACTTACCTAAGGTGGCGCTACGGTGCGGGGTGGACCTGGGCGTCAACCAGCAAGCGTTTCCAGCCACCTCAATCTTTAGCTAGCTGCCTCCAGTTTCGCACGCATAGTTGGTTGAGGTCCCTTTCCACTTGCGTGCACCACCTGAGTCGCGGTCTTCCTCTACTGCGTCGTCCCTCGGGGGTTGATTCGAAGACTTTCTGGGCCGGACCATTGGTTTCCATCCGCTCTACATGACCTAGCCATTACAATCGTTGGATCTTCATTCTTCTGACTAAGTCGATGTCGCTGAATAGCTCGTACAGTGCGTTGTTATATCTCCACATTTTTATCTCAATGGACCGGAATTCCTGCGATGGGATAGACCGGTCAAAAAGAGTATTAAAAACTGTGATATATATTACGGTGATTGCTGCAGACAACAAAAAGAGCGCATGTTTGTATGTGGATTCGTCGTTAGAGGCAGACTTAGGCAAGAACTCTTATCGTTCAGGTCTGTGAACGAGCGCCTCAAGACAATTCGCATCAAGGCTAAATTCGCCAACATATGCGCACATGCCCCCACAGAGGAGAAATATGACGACATAAAAGACAGCTTCTATGAGTTCTTGGACAAAACGTACGAGCAATGCCCTAGCAATGACATTAAAATTGTCCTAGGCGATTTTAATGCAAAGCTAGGAAGAGAGAGCATCTTTGGTAACACGGTCGGGAAGTACAGCCTACAGGACACCACCTCCGATAACGGATTTAGGCTGATCGACTTTGCTGCGCGGCGGAATGTTGTAGTGGCCGGCACACGGTTCCCACATCTCAATATTCCGAAAGGAACATGGAGATCTCCTGATCACCGTCAACCAGATTGATCACATTGCGATCGACGCAAGGCACTCCTCCAGTATTATGGATGTCCGAACGTTTCGAGGTGCCAACATTGACTTGAATAACCACTTTTTTGTAGCCAAGGTAAGATTGCGGATATCCCGAACACCGCCAAGACAAGGAAATACTGCGAGGAAGTTCGACGTCGGGCGGCTACAATCGCAAGAGATCGCAAGATTCTTTTCCGATCGAGTCTCCCTTAATTTCTTAAGATATCCTACGGCGCCAACACCAAGTATTAAAGACCAGTGGCAACATTGCTACAAAGCCATCAGTGATGCCGCCTCACTCGACCACCACAACGAAACCACTGATTTGACGACTAGTGTCGGCAGGCGAATGCAGCTAATCAAGAAGCCTATAAAGCAGCTCTGCAAATAAGGACAAGAGCTGCTCGCGAGCTCTACGATCAGAAGAAGAGAGACGAACCCCGGCTTTTCAGAAGGAAAAAGAAGGAGTATGAGAAGCGCGCGATGGTTATAATAGAGGGATACTACCGCAGGAATGAGGTAAGGAAGTTTAACCAAAGGGTAAAGTCAACCAGTCAGGGTTACAAAGCCCAAACCGAAGCCTGTAAGGATGACCAAGGGAACATCGTAGTAGAATCGCAGTCGATGCTGAGGATATCGAGGAACTATTTCTTCAGACGAAGAACCAAAACCCGCTGTTAGGCAGAATGAACCATTCAGTCCGATTGAAAGGGACGGTGAAGATCAACAATTCCGTCCACCTGGCCTGGATGAAATGAAGACAGTCATATATAAACTGAAGTCCAACAAAGCTGCAGGAGCTGATGGCCTAGCGGCCGAGCTTTTCAAAGCGACAGGCGATGACTTGGTAAGGTGCATGCACCAACCCATCTGTAAAATATGGTCGAAGGAAAGTATGTCTGATGAATGGAACCTGAGCATTGTTTGCCCAATCGAGGAAAACGGAGACCCTCTGAACGGCGCCAATTATAGAGGCATCAGTCTTCTGACCATCGCGTACAAGATCTTATCCGCCGTGCTATATGAACACCTACAGCCTTTCGTTAACAACCTGGTCGGTCTATACCAGTGTTGCTTAAGGCCAGGGAAATCCACTATCGATGATTTCTTCAGGTGATGGTTGTTTACATTAATACATAATATAACCTCACTATTTCGTGGTAAAGCCCTTATTTCATATAACTGCCCAACTTCGGAGCTGCATTGAGTTCACTAAGGACTGACACCTCTCCAGAGCTATTGCCTTTTACGAATCCTCAACTACTCTCCACAAATTCGATGTTATTGAACGCTTTTCCTCGAAAACTGCTATTTTTTTACATCCGCTCTGCGTCAGGGGATTGAGCAGGCAATCATATGACAACAATTTTATTCGCTTGAAAACAATTTCGTTCTTTTTTTACTAATGTTGGTAGTAGTAGTGAGGACAACACCCCCAATTTATTAAGCTTAATGCAAGCGACAAACTTAAACAATCTAAACTTAAAAATGAATGCTTAACCTAGATGGTGGAGAGAGAAAAGCAGGACTAGCGCGGAAAGAACGGGACTGGAGGTGGTTTCGAAGTGAAGTTTTGCTGAGGTGGAAATCGAAAGAGTATTCTATAGTGTTAGCCAGGCTTTCAGCCTTTCAGGAAACCGTGTTGGGAAGGTGAAAATAATGCTTTGCAGTGAAAAAATATAGAATCGTACACAATGCTTTCGAATAGTATAGGTTCGAAAGGTAATTTCTAATCCATAGAAGAAGAGATTCATCGATACCATATGCACGCATTTTCGACAAAAGAGCTTGATGCCAAACTCTGTCAAATGCCTTAGAAATATCAAGTGCAACGATCTTGTTTTCGCCTGCATTATGGAAAGATGTGTTCCACTTTTCGGTGAGATAAGCTATCAGATCAGCAGTGGACCTGTTGCTACGGAAAACGTACTGCCGGTCATTAAGAAGCTTCCGCGATTCAGGATATTTCATAAGCTGACGATTTATCAGCGTTTCCATGACCTTAGAAAGAAGGGACGTAAGTGCTATGGGTCGGTACGAGGTGGGTGACGAAGATTCGCCCTTTTTAGGGACGGGCTGGACAAATACTGTTTTTCATCTGCTCGGAAAGAGACCTAAAGCGTAGGATAGATGAAAAAGCTTACGCAATGGTTTTGCCAGCGCATAGAACACCTCTTCAGAAGTATAGGGGGAATACCATCCGGGCCAGAGGAATTTGCGCATGTCGAGATCTTTAAGTACTCTTGCAACTGTGCGAATGCGGAAGTGGATTTGTCCCATGGTGAAATCAACGCTGTCAAGTGTAGGTGGAGACATATTGGAATCTGGCAGTGTTGAGCTGGCTGCAAAATGCGTCGCAAGCAGATTGGCTTTGTCTAAAAAGCTGACAGCTGGAATGTCATTGTAAATGAGCGTGGGAATTGAAGACGAGGCGGAATTCCTTATATTTTTTACAAATGACAAAAATTGTTTGCTACCTTTGGGACATTGTCGCACTTTTTACCTCAACTTTTGATCATAAGAGAATTTCACACGTCTGATAGTTGCATTGCAGTCATTTCTGGCCCGTTTAAACTTAATCCGGTTTTCCTCAGTAGGGTTGGCTTTGTATGCCCGGAAATTCAACTCTCTCAACCTGATAGCCTCTTTACAGCTCGAGTCATACCATGCATTTTCTTTGGGCTTGATATTCTTCACTCTATGCGGAATGAAGGATCTCATGCCCAGCAGAAGAATGTTTGTGATCATATCAGCAGCGGCATCCACGTCACTATCGAGGAAGCACAGTGACCAGTTAAAGTTCCTAAAGAAATTGTTGAGTCCGCACCAATCGGCTTTCTCGTAAAGCCATTTTAGGAATTTGTTCTCTAACTGTGTGTGGTGATAACGAGAAATTAGCTGATATGACACAATGGTCAGATGAGCCAAGAGGCGACAGTATGTCAACAGAATATTTATCAGGGTGAGAGGTGAGAAACAGGTCCAGGGTGTTGGCAGAATGATCTGCGATGTATGGTATTCGTGTGGGCTCATTTACTAGCTGAGTCAGATTGTTTAGCTCAGCAAAGATTGCGACATACCTTCCTTCGGGTGTTGTCTGGCCTGAATGTCGAAGCCAGTTAGAATTGTGTACATTGAAATCGGCCGCAATGGCAATTTCAGTGCGAGGATACAGGGATACAATTCTTGAGATGGAATCGGATAGCACATCAAATTCGTTAAAAGTTGAATTGCTATCCAAGTTTGGACTTCTGTAAATAAAGCAGAGCTACAGCCTTAACAAGATAATTGGAGATGATAGAATATAAAGGACGAAAGCACGGTTTCAATATTAATCTAAGCAAGGTTAAAATTAACGTGGCTAAGCATAAAATTGCTCGTGATCGAACAATAGCACGCACAACAGTAGTGGTTGCTGAGAAGTTAGGCCTTAGCCCTCTACGGTCTGTAGCGCCACCCATATATATAAGCACAAAATTGAGCTTGACGAAATCAGTTTTACGAAAGTTTCGAAAAGTTTTACGAACATTTATGGAATCAAATTACTGTAGGAAAAGGAAACAAAGAGAATAAGGGGGAAATAGCTCTACAGTAACAGAAGATGATCGCTTTCAGTAACAATGCAGTTACCAATGTCAGATGAAAAAATAAGATCGAGTTGTCTACCGATGTGCTGTATCAACTTCTTGCAGCACCCCTTGTGTCCAAATATTCCTTTTGAGGATCACAAAGGAATTCCAGAGTCAGTCTCGTGAGGAGCGCTCCATCTAAAGTCTACAAGTCTCTTGACTGACGCAACTACATTTTTATGAGAATATCCCAACGATGAGCAGATGCTGAGAAAAATGTGGAAAGACTTTCCAAAGACTGTCCCAAAAAACGTTGGACTTGATGTGCTTCACAAAGAGAGAACTCCACAAAGGTTTAAAGAATGGTTTGCTCATGGCGTAAACAAAGCTTTGGGATAAAATTGCCGAATTCTTTTTTGAACTCCTCCATGACACCCACCATAGTCGGAGCATTATCATTATCAGTCTTCATTGATTTGCTCTAAGATATCGCCGGTTAGGTCATTGGCAGTCTTTCGAGACTTAAGAAAAAACCCTCAACTTTGTCGTCCTGGTTATAAAAGTATCTAATGACCTCACTCATTAGGTCGATATGTGATTCATCAGGTGTGCTGTCGAATATAATGCCAAAGTTAACTTCGCTTGATCTCATCGATTACCTTCCTGGCGGAGTTGAGTTTGCAGGGGAGCGTATTAAGACAATCCTGTTTGCAGATCACGTTGTATTGTTCGCTTATTCCCCAGAATCGTGGCAACTCATGTTAAACAGAGTGTATCAATACTTATTTATCATAAAGAACCTTTATCTAAGGTGATGACATTTAAGAAAGCACGGCGCCGGAATGGAATTTTAAAGGAGAGAGTCAGTGAATGGGAATAATTTTCTCAAGAGCCCTGAGAAGCATTTCAATGAAAAACAACAAAAGGCAAAAACTGCAATTAATATATTGTAAAAACTCTTGGTTTATGTATTTTATTTAATGAAACTCTTTGGTGGTGCCAAACATGTGGCTTCGTTGACTGCTTGAGCTTCGTGTAACAATACAATCGAATCGTCCCGTTGTGTCGTCAATCGTTCAAATAGTACACAGTTTGAGAACTACTAAACTCGTTGAATATCATATAGAAAACGGAATTCTGTCACAACTATGCATTTAAAATCAAAATTCGAAAACATGTTCTAAGGCTTCTCTCAACGGGAATTAACCAAACAATAATACATTTTTTTATTGAATTTCGAACTCTTTCTGCAAACTCCTTTATATGGTTATTGGAAATACCTCTACTTGCTGTCTCATTTTCCATCAATTGATCATCGCTGGGTTTAGTATCTGCAAGAAAAGGGTTAGGGTGGTACCTGCTCTTCCTTTCGTCCATTTACATTCTCCACATGTCAAAAATACATTTAGAAAGCCAATTGGTTATGCCTTTATAAATGTCAATGCATCTTTCTATGAAGTTCCTTTCCTTAGAATGAATTTGATGGAAGTATATCTTAGCTGGGTCATTAGTTGATCTATAAGGTGTGAGCAACCAAGGCTCAAGAGGGTACACGAGGTACACTGTGGCCTACAATGGATATCACAAAGATACAAATAATTGTCTACCTACCCAGAAGCCAATAGTTATGGTTGCGTTCAATAGTCCAATTCGAAGAATGGAGAATATGGATATTTAATTACTTCCTGGCATTGCATATTTCTGAAAGAAACACTGCTTTGTCTCTTCCTTTCTTATTTCGTTGCCCATATCCCATGTAATCCAGATTTGACACAGCTTTAGTTCTAACGCTTTTATGGACTTGCAAGTTATCTCTGAAATTATACTTTGACCAACAGAAATTCCAAGGTCGTTACTGTAATAGTCCGACAGAAATTTCTTTTTCTTTGTCATTGAAATCGATTTTTATTAAAAATTTCTGTTCTAAAACTAAAGAACAATCAACAACGAAGTATGAAACGCTTGTAAAATAGCAATCGTTCATCGCAATCCTTCAATAGTTGACATGTGACTGGTCAATGATCATAATTGAATCGTCAATAACGAAACGTCGTCCAGACGATTAAATTATTTTAGTGTTACACGTAGTAATACAATCGTCGAAACGACGTCGTCAGACGATCGTCGTCTTCCGCGCTGAGAGCCCTAGGAACAGGAATAGCGCCCCTGTACATAAAAACTTTGAAATCACAAGCGTACTTGAATGTCTTCAACAGGTCTTGTACACGAACTGTCAGAGAAGTTGTCTTAAGGCTATTCAAGATCAGAACAGTTGGCACAGAGAATGGGTTGGCTCCTTGAGGGAAAACTTAAACTAAAACTTTGTTTTAGGTGTCGAAAATGTTGCGAGTGGTTAAGTCATGTTGTACATAGTTATTTGAGGAGTAGATGAGAAGTGTAAAACAGACTATATAGCTGAAGATTTTCTATACATAGACCAACATAGGCTCAACCACAATCTGGGTGCAAGAAATTACTTCCGTGATTCGAACAGTATTCAGGTCATCGGAACCATGGTCAAGCTTCGAAGTGAATTATTAAGCTTCTGACTAAACTTCATACCAGTTTTACCTCTGGAATGTAGCATCTGCAACCTACGAGAAAGAGGGAACATCAAGCATTTCATGGGAAAATGCCCAACGTTGAGGGAGACTAGGAGAAGTATTGTTGGGCGTGATTTTTTAACCGAAGAACAAGTAAATATCATCATCATCAGGTCGCGGGGGTAATGCACGCACGAGAGGTCTCCGGCCACTTGATCCTCCGCCATCGACTCTAACTCACCAGGAGTTTTGCCCAAGCGCAACCAGACGAGTTTTTGGACTTGGTCCAACCATCTCGTCCTGGGTCGCCTACCTGATGGAATCGCATTCAAGGCATGCCTCGAAAGTCATGATAATGAGGACATTCGTCCCAGATGACCGATCCATCAAAGGATAGCCATTTCCGTTCGAAGAAGCAGCTGCTCCACGTTGAGTTCCTCGCGTACTGCCGTGTTTCTCACCCTATCCTGTCGAGTAACTCCCACAACAGCACGAAGAAATCGCATTTCGGCAGCTTGTATTCGCGGTCTTATTCTTCCGGTCATTACCCACATTTCATGACCATAGGTGAGAGATGGAGCAAATACTGAATTGAAAACCTCTAACTTGGCTTTGAAACCTAGCTCGGCCTTCTTGATTACAGATCTTCCAAGCTGCTTCAAAATTGAACATAACTCCTCCCATCACTCGTAAAAAATACCCGGAGACACTTGAACTGAACCTACCTGTTTCGCATGAATTCAGCCTGGTTGGCATCTAGCCAGCTCTCTTTGGAATACCTTTTGCTTAGCGTCTGTTTATTGTCGTCGGGAAGCAATTAGCCATCACTCCAACAATCATTGGTTATCAGTGCTATCGGGCAACTAAGAGAAGTTGGTACGCTTGGTTAGCATTTGGGGGATGTTAGCATACCTCGTTAATACATACTTTCTGTATAGACAGTAAATAAATCGTTCTTTTACAGGTCACAGCGGTAAATCCTCTCGAACTGGTTTAATACCTCCATGTTGTGAGTTCAGTGGTTTATTTGACGAATCACGGCGCTTCTGGGGGTTCTTTCCTGCAACGCGTACTTCGAATGGAATTGTTGAAGGGCGTAGGACTAGGTTATTTAAAACTTTCTTGGTTTTCAGGTTCAGGTCAGCCCAACTAATCGAAGGACGATTGGTTTTCTCGTCACTTTCACTTGCATTCAGCAGGATCGATTGTTGTTTCTCTGTTCCGTAAGCACTCTCACACATTATATCAGCATAAAACTTGAAAAGGCTTCCTTCTTCTTCTCCGACATGTCTTTCAGCTTCGTGGTTGAGGGGTTGCTTTTCGATATTTTCTTGTGGACACTTTACTAATCATTGTCCGAGGAAATTGGCTTCACATGCTTAGTCTTGAGGACTGTCATATGGAACCAGTTTCTTCTTTCTATTGGCTCTTCTAGTTTCGGGTGTGGCGCACTGAAAAGAGGGAGTGCAGACAAGACACAGCAAGCTTTTATCTTTCTCTCTCTGTCTCTTTTCAGGTTCGGCTTTGACGAAGGAGATGGTGGCAAGGACGAGAGCTAATTTTTATTGTTTTGACAATTTTTTTTCCCAACAATTGATTGGTTTGTTCGTTATGTAGACTGTAGTGCTTCGAATTGTGGTGTTGGTAGAAGTACAGATGTTCTGAGTTTCAATTTCAAAACTGACTGACAAATGATCCTGTGTTTCAGAAAACGGTCTAGGGACAGGAGTCTATAGTCAGGGGACTTGGGATGGCAGTGGTCTGGGGTGGTTCTGCTGGTTTGGGATCTGGCATCCGACGACTGGGGACTGAAGACTGTGGGCTGCGGTATGGGGTGGTCTTTGATTGGGGTATAGAGTCTGTGGTTTGTGGGCTGCCTTATGTTGTCTGTGGTCTGGTGCTGGGCCTGAGGACTGTGACTTGGGGCTGGGGTTGGGACTGAAGCTGGGCTGTGGCTGAAGCTGTAGTGGTTCTGGTGATCTCTTTTCTTGGAATGCGGGAACTGAGATCTCTGGTCTGTCTGGTGACGGAAGACTGAGGGGTGCCGTGTGCTTTGGTCTTGGTTGTACCTGGGCTTCGTGGTCTGGGACTGGGACTGTGGTGGTTCTGGTGCCGGCTGGGGATTGTGGTTCTAGGGTGCGGGGTTGGGACTCGTCGTTGGGGTCGGGGTCTAACTATTGGATCTGTGGTCTGACGTTTCCATTATTTTGTTCTTCTTTTCCACAGTGTGCCATGCAGTATATCGAGATCATCGCCTACAGTTGTGGTATTGATTATAAAGTGACCACAATTTCAAAGACGCAATGTTGCAAGTGAGTGCAAAATTAATTTTCACACCAAATAAAGCCTTTTTGAAACAAAAAGAAAGAGTATAGTTCACTATTTTTGTATTTATAAAATCATGGAGAAAAAGAAATGAATGAAAAAGAAAAGAATGTAATATTCCGATGTTATGCAATAATTGCAACTATTCCGTCCTGATGTGGTTAATTTTTAAGTTTTGCAATCCTAACGGCGCGAGGAAAGTATTTACCGGTAGAGATGTGACATTTAACCGTTCATTATCGGAAAGAACGAAAATCCCTGGCGGAAATTTGCTAATATCGTTAAAAAAAAACGTCGTGCCACTGTGCAAAAACTCATAGAAAAATATAATTTGCGAGAAAATTCAGATACCGTGCAGCGTTCTGGTCGCCCTCGCATTATTACCGACACCGAAGTACGGAAATATTGAGACAAGTAAGAAAAAACCCGAGGTCCGGAGTAGCATAAATAGCGCAAGGCGTTACTCAAGAGCGTGGAAATTCAGTAAGTGCCTCAACAATTCGCAGTCTTGAATAATAGTGGATTACACGGAAGAGTGCCGTGCATTTCTAGTGTTAAACGCCTGAAACGCCTGACGTTCGTAAATAGCCACTCAAATACAGCTCAAACGTTATGGGATAATGTTATCTTTAGCGACGAGAGCAAGTTTGAGGCATTTGGTTAAAAACGCAGATCTAAGGTCTGGAGAACATCAAATAGCGAGCTTCTTCCCTTTGACCGTAAGGCATGCAACATTAGTTGCACTGGTACTGCACTGGTACTGATGTTGTTCGAACTGTTTACTTGGGAGCCGAGGTAGACGAAGTCTTTAACTACCTCGAAGTTAAAGCTGCCTACGGTCGAGACGTAGATGTTGTGCGTCCTTTCTCGATGACAGCATGTACTTCGTTTTGCCCTCATTCACTGTTAAACCCATTTTTGCAGCCTCCGTTTCAATACCAGCAAACGCTTCATTGACGGCTCGCTGTGTTCGACCAATCACGTCAATGTCGTCCGCGTATGCTAGCAATTGTACGGACTTCTAGTATTGGCGTTTGAGTTTCGCACGATTTTCTCCAGGATGATGTTAAAGAAGTCACATGACAGCGCGTCGCCTTGTCTAAAACCTTTTTTGACATTGAAGGTCTCGGTGAGTTCGTTACCGACCTTGATGGAGCAGCGAGAGTTCTCCATCGTTATCCTGCACAACCTGACGAGTTTGGCAGGAATGTCAAAACTAGACATGGCGTTGTATAGCTCGTCTCTATGCACGCTGTCATATGTGGCCTTGAAATCGACGACGCAAAATAGTGAACTGTAGGTAATCCTTTTGTGTTTCAAAAAAGCTTTATTTAGTGTTCAAATTAATTTTCTACTCACTTGCAACATAGTGTATTTGAAATTCTGTTCTAGTAGGCTGTATACGAAATTTTGACTGTCACTGTATGTACATAAATATATTTGCTTGCATTAATTTATCTATAAAATATTAGTAGTAAAGCAGGCGTAGTAGTAGTAATTACAGTACTAAGAGTAGTAGTAGTTGCGAAAGTAGTAGTAGCAGTAGTAACATGGCAGATACCGATGATGATGCTTGACGCGTGCCCAAAGCTTTCTCGCAAAGCTACCTGCACACATTGAGGGATCCTGGTGCACGCGACCTCTTAATAGGTTCGTGTGAAGGCGTCTTGAATAACGTGTATGTGTTTCTGTTTGTATTTGAATTTGAATTTGGTTTCAACAACATAAAAAAAACGTACTCACACGTACACGTACTCCCATTTGCCAGAACCTTCAGAGACATTTTTTTCTAAAGTCCTATCCCAAGGGAAGTTGTTTTCCGTTGCAGAATCTTCTCCTTCCATCCGATGAACTTGACCACCCGCCTGAACCTCCCCAAGCTTCACCTTCGCTTCTGAAAGGTCACCATTCCGTCGTTACGCATTTTCACCCTTAATGACGCGGCACCTCTCTTCCGTTTCAGTTGTCATTAAGAAGAGCTTTCCTTAATCCACTCTTCCATGAAAGCTTTCCTCAGCCTCACTCTTTAGCGCAGTCTCTCAGTCATTCACACGTGGGCGAGGAGGAAACGTTTTGTTTACTGTTATCTCTCCACACCGCCGGTACCGTGACGGTGCCAAAAGAGATTCGTATCCAACTGGGGGATTTCAGTGTTTTACCAAACCACTTCTCTCTCTATCTTTTAGGCTCTCTTAAACCTTGTGTGTCGACACAGACACGCTGCACGCTAGTGGTGGTGGTGTTGATATGTGTTGCAGTTGCCGTTGCTGTTGTTGCTGTTGCTGTTGCCGTTGCCGTTTGTTGTCCACGATGATGATGATGACAGTGATTATAGGTGATGGTGGTGGGTGAAGAATAAGATGATGGTGTGTGCTGTGGTGTGGTGCTGTAGGTGCCTCCACCACTAGCACCAGCACCGGGAATGTAGGTAAACAATCTCTCTCTCTCGTGAGGTTTGTGTCGAGTGTTGGGTGACTGTTTGTTGGTTGGCCGCGCTTGTTGGCTGACTGGCTGGTCGGCTAGCTGGCTGGCTTGATGGCTCGCTGGATGGCTGGCTGGCTGGCTGGCTGGCAGGCTGGCTAACACCAACAATACTGCACTGCTGCTGGTGTGTAACTTAAAAGATAAAACTCGACTGGGGGTAGACAACTTCGGCCGGAACCCGGGTAGAGCCAGTACTGAGCTGTCCCGTGAGGCGGCATAACGTGCGTTCGGCGTTCGCTCTTTGATTTCTCTCGTTCGATTTTGTTGTCATTACTTCTTTTTTTTGGTTTGTTTGGTTTCTCGCTTAGTTTTGCTCGTCTTTTGGTTGAGTTTATGTGTGTTTTGATATTTTTTTTGTGCTTCGCCTGTCTGTTGTGTGCTGTTTGTGCTCATCTTCTTCGGTTCTTCGCTGAATTTTGGTTTTGTTTTAAATCGAATTTATTTTGTTTGCTGCTACTTTTGACCACACCAGCGAACTGTTCTCGGACGCGCGTGTGAGCCTGGGCGTGTGTGTGTTATCGCGGCAGCAGCAGCAACAGCGGCGGCGGTGGGCATGACTCAGAGAACGGGATGACGAGCGGCTGTGAGGCTTGTTTACGGTGTTTTTTGTGTTTTTTTTTTGTTGCTGTTCGTTTCTGTCATCGTTGCACTTGAACGCACGCCGACTGCGGCACAGTGAATGGGGCGTAGAGAAGCGTAGAAGGGGAGCAACACAGTGAAAGAGCGAAAGAGTGAATGCAGCAGAGAGGCTAAGCAAACTGTGTGATGTTGTGGACTATTTTGACACCTGTGCCGCATCAGTTTTGATCTGACAGGTGTGCGCGTGTGACTGACTCCGTGTGTATGGACAGATTTATCTGTGTGCTCAGTTGTAAGTAGTAAAGGTCACCCACCAAGTCCGGTGTGTGTGTGAGTGTGTGTCAGTGCTGTAGGACGCCGCGGCGCGCAAAACTTTCATCGCTGGGGTGTGGACGGCGGCATTTAAGTCAGCCCTCGCCGGATACTTTCAATTGGACTAATGTCAAAGCGGCCCTCGAACCGAACCGAATGTCGTTTTGTTAGTGTCTCCGCAACAAGCGCACTCAAGTGCCGGATATGCACCACTACCTGTCACATGGTGACTATCCCTCAGTCTGGAATTAGATTTATGCCAGTTCCCGCCCGCGGATAATTAAATTGTTCCCGATTTGCATGTGCCTCCTCTTGTCTGTGTTTTTTTTTTTTTGTTTTTGTGTTGTTTTTTTTTTCTGTGTGTGTGTGTGGGGAGAGGAAAGAAAGAATCACCGATCGCGTGCGCTTGTTATGTCATTACACTCGTGAACCGGACTATGTGACGATCCCCCAGTCAATAGGCATCTCCACCAACGAGCCACCAGCACACCACACCACCACAACAGAATTGGCAACATCATCACCGTCGTGCAACCGTCAAGTCAGCCAGAGCCAAAGCGGGCCTGCCATCCATTCGAAAGGGCACTTGGTGTGCTGACTCTGCTGGCTGAGGAATTCTCCGTGCTTGCTCCATTTGGTATGTGTGCTGCTTGTAGCACTTTGCGGCTTCTAGTGACAAGATAAAGATAAAAGCTGTGTGCCTCGTGTGATAAGTTTTATCGGCATCGTCATCAGCAGCAGTTGCTCCCCGCGTCGTCTTACATTGTGTTGATGACAATTATTTTGTATCGGGCTCTCGCGTTTCGGTTTCGATTGTTGTGCTGTGTTCTCGACTGCTGCTGCCCATTTGTCCTACCCCCACCCCCCAAACACCCCCTCAATTGAAAGTGCGATTCGTGGTTAAAGTGTGTGCCCCGAGAGGAGTCATTGCGAGTACCCTGCTGCTCACCTCACCCTCTATTTATTTTGTTTTCCTTTAAATTTCAAAAAAAAAAAGGGAAAAGTTGTGTTTGAAAAGTGAGCGGTGTCGTGACGACGCACGCTCTTGTTCTTCCGCGTTGCAGCGTATTGGTGTATTTTTTCTTTTTTTTTTTTGAATTTCCGGTTGAAAGTTTTTTTTTTTGCAAATACTGCTGAAGACGCACGTGTCATCATCGCATTCCATTCCGAAGCGTCCGTCTCAGAGGATCGGCTTGAGTTTGAGTAGTGATGCGCTGTGAACGATTTGCCCTGCATGCGATTGCACTACTGGCGACAGCAGGAGGCGATCAAAATTTCGTTTGCTGTCTTACTATTTAATGGTTTTCATGGTAAGTCATTTGACACATATTTCAACGAAACTGTTTTCTTTTCATTCGATACAAGCTCTGCGGAGCTGATAAGGTGTGGAGGAATTTTGTCTGGGAGGGGAATGACAATCACTGAAGGAGTACGTTTGAAGATAAAAATCTGGCGGGTGTCTGATTGTCAGGGTCTGTCGATGTCGGAAGTAGGTCTACTGAAGGTGATGTTTGTTTTTCAGAAAAATGTTGCGTGAAGGGTGTCCCAAGTGCTCATCAGTTTCATTTCAAAATCTGCTAAAGTTTGACTTTTCTGTAAGAAGTCACACGTCTTTATGAGTAGATCTCGAAATTTGCACTGTTCGTTGATCTTGGACCATCCACCATCCTGTCGTAGAATGAGTTCAAGAGTCTGTGAAAAATGTTCTGACGATGTCTGACGATCATCTCCGTCTATCCATGGTCCTCACGACCCTAAGACTTTCTTACACATTTTTGAAAGTTCATAGAAAAATTGTAAAAAAATCTTGGAGATGCTCACCGATCGTCGATCTTGAGTATTGCTACCATCGCAAGTGAACGGACTTCATCTCCGTCCATCGGCGGTGGGTGTCTTCACAGTGCTTCCTGTTCTCTTCACCAGTTGCCCCGTCGTAGAATAGTTTAGAAAGTCCGTAGAAAATTCTCAAGATTCTCAGTTTACAAAATCACAGCGCCTTCTGTGAGTTTTGCCAAATTCCCTTTCCTGCTCATTACAACGACCAATATCCTTCAATCCATTCCTAAATTCGTCAAAGCCCATCTCCAGTCGGAACGCTCGTCATAGTCTCCAGTCTCCTTCTCGGACTCCATCGAGAGTTCATTACAAAACCGATCATCCTTTCACAACGACTACAAGTAGCACCCATAAACCGCTTCAATCCTGATCTCAACGGCCGCCGCGCCGCACAGGTCTCAAGCCAATGTGATAATCTCTCGACACGCCTCCCAATGACTTGCAAAACCTGAATTCGCTCCTTCCACCTGCCGCCGCTTCACACGCGACGTTGGCAAGCAAATCATAAACGATCCGCTGATTAGACTCACCTTCTCACCCTTCACCCCATAAAGCCCTAGACATCGTAAAACCCGCTTCACGGCTAAAGCGCGGTCGCCGCCGCCACCACAAAGTATCGCACATAGAGCCCCCCCTGCTACAGCGGTGATGGTGGATTTCTTTCCGGTTGAAAAGTGTCCCAGTCCAGAGCGGCGCTCGTTCCCGGCCAATTTGGGTAATCGAAACTTTCTATAACCAGCGACCACCGGTGGCGGACATGACAGTGCGCGGTGGCAGGTGATAGTGTGTCGGTGGCGGTGGCGATGGTAGCAATATTTAACTTTATGGCAAACTGCCATAAAAATGCACTTTTGCGATAAGGCCGACTGAGTTTTTTTTTTGTGGTTTTTTTTTCTAATTAAGCAGAGACTCTCACTGAGTTTATGGCTGGCACGCCATCCGAACGGGGGCCACCATCAACGCCGGTGGCAGTTAAGCCACGCGTAAAACTAACTCGATCCGTCCATTAATAGCCGAAATGCAATTAAAACTGTTAGTTTGTAATGGGAGCAGCTCCAGCCGAAGTCGCCGCTTCGCATCGTTACACACCGTGGACTGTAGCCGTAGCCTTGGTCGTCCTCATCATCGTCTTCTTCGGCCTGTAAAGTGATATATGCAGCCGCTGTCATCTCTGGCCGCATTAGCATATTTCACTGGCCCCACCGGCCATAACTCGGTCATAATTTCGGCTTTTCTATTGCCCACATCCATTTGGCCAATGAGCGCTCTGCGAATATGCCGCCACTCTAACTTGGTCACAACCGAAAACCGACAGTCGGCGTGTGTGTGCTGTGTCGCCGTTGTCGTTGTCGTCAGTCGTCCAGTTGTTTATGCAACCAGGACATAACTTTGGATTGGTTCTTGTTTCGACGTCGTCGCTACCGCCGCGCCATCACCGTCACCATAGCTGAACCACTGGACAGGGAGTCGTGTAAATACATGCGGCAGGTGTAGTGCGGCGGTCATAAATCGAGAGTACCACAGCAGCGGCAGCTTCCTCTCAACGGTAGTGGTGATGGCAGAAAGGTGGAGGTGACTTTCGCCGGTGCGTCTATGCCCCGCGAAAGGGCAGACATATATGTTGGCTCTTAATTGGCCATAAATTCATTAAACGACCGTTAATTATCCGCTTTCATGTCACCAGTATCGTGGGTCTCCCATCGGGTGGGGGGTCTGCTGGTGACAAAATTGATTCATCTCCCGCCCAACTGGTGGACACACATGTGTACAGCGAGCGGCAACAGGACGAGGACAGCCGCCGCGCCGCCACTGCGCCGTTTCGATTGCATTCCGAGAAGATCGTAATCGCGAAGCGAGCGAGTGTGCGGTGGTTGCTTGTCGAATTCGTGTGGCACTGATGTGGTTGCCTGCCCCATTCTCCTCGGTCCATCTCTCCCTTTGAGTAATCACTACAAATGACTCGTGTGTTTCTTTCGGTGTTCCAGTGGTTCATCTGTTTGCGATCAATATCACCTTCATCTCCATCGACGGAGAAGAACGGTTTGTTTAGAGTCTAATAGGAGCATCCGCACCATCAACGGCAGCCGCAGCAGCAGCAGCATCTCTTATCCTCGAAAAACCCGTCTTCCTCTGCTTTATCTCTCCGTCTTTCACTGCTCCACTGGGATGGCAGAGCGGCGGCGGTACCTCTGCCTTCAAGTGGGCCGGTCAGGGCAGGGCGGGAGAGTGAAGGCGATTCAAAAACGCTAAACGCGGCGAAGGCCACGAAGCGTTTAGTCTTGTGTTTGTCTTATTGTTGTGGTTTGCCGTGTAGCCTTTTCTCTTTGGTCGTTTGTTGTTGCCTTCTTCGTTTTCATCGTCATCGCCATCGTCTTCTTCTTCGTCGTCGTCGTCGTGTAGGTAGACATCGAGGACCTCTTGGGGCAGTACTTAATAGATTGTTGATGAGGCGGCTGTACACCGTAAATTGTCAAAACGTGACTAGCCGCGAAAAAGCACTTGAGTCTTCCAAACCCAAAAAATTAGAAACAAAACAAAACAAAGACAAGAACCCCCACACCCCACATTAAGCACGGAGCGGGACCGAGGAGGCAGGGGTGCCGATGCCATTGAAGCGATAAATCGGTGGCGATCATCATCATCATCATCTCGGTCGTACCTGGAACGTGGACCGCCGTGTCTATTGTACTTTCGAAAACGAATGTGTCATTGGGCGAGTGAATTGCTGCGCGAATTCAGCGGCTAAGTTGAATGCAAATAGATTAATTGTTTCGTAATTGATTGGATTCACCAGATGTTGGCATTGTAATGGTGGAGGGGGGTGGTGGTGGTGGTTGAGAGGGGGAGGAGACGAAATGACACTTCTGACGAAGGAAGGTCCCATTCAGTTTCGGACACACAAAAAATCAACGTTCGCGTTGTTTGTTTTCCGGAAAACCACTAGGCGACTGGGTGGGAACATCTTCGACAATGCGGATGTGAGGGTTGGGTAATCAACGCTCTCTGAAGCGCTCTCTTTGATCCGCACGAGAGACTTGAAGTGATTTCGCCATAGGTGGGTCTGGCTTTGAAGAGCATATGCAGAGCCACCCAATTCGAGGGTTTCAAGATACCGACAATGATGCCGTTGAGTGATGATAGATGAAGACAGACGAGAAGAGTCTTCAGTTTGACAAGGACATCGCCCTAGAAATCGCACCAATGAAATGAATGACAGCCAATCGGTGGAGCATTGCGTCGGAGGGGGAGAGTATTTGGCAACATTCAAGGTGTTATGGAAATGGGTGGTGTGTGGTTGATTCTTGGTGCTTTAGGGGAGCTTATTGGGCGTCCTAGAGGCAATAGGGGGGATGTGGATGAGCTGAAATATGTCACAAGTTCGGCGCTGGCTTCGAGTGACGAAGGCAGGCGCACCGAAGGAGGCTCGAAATTATAAGGGAAATCGAAGAATGTCGCCCTGAGAAGTATTCATTCACCAGCTTCTTGTCATGAGTCTCTTCTCAGTGTTGCGACACCTTGGCTTCATTCCCCTTCTCTTCCAGGGCCAACTAGTGCCAAATAGTTAGTCAAAGTGAACGCCGACTTCACGCCGTGACGAGACCTTATCCCCTTGTCATATGCTTTCCTCTTCAGAAACCCAAATCAGTGCGTTGCGCTTGTACGCCGCAATCACACTCGACCACCTACGATCGTCTCTCGTCAATTATTCCCGTCGGTAAACCGCACGGATAATCAAAACAACGCCAACAAGTGGCACGCACACTATTCCTCAATTGAAAGGCTTCCCGAGTTCAATTACTGGTTGCTCCGTGCTCCCACAGCAGCACCCCACCCACCTAATCCGCATCGAAAGACAAATCGTTGCAAGTGGCCCACAGCCATAACAGCACCGCGGAGTATCTCTCATAAATACATGCTAATAAGATACGGGATAATTCCTCTCCGCATTAACTAGACAAGAAATTGCACTAAAGATCCACACACACACACACGCACACACGGACTAAGTGGCCACCAGCATTAGCATCCCACCAAGTGGGGACCCCAGTGGGAAGAGCTCTGACATAAAATGAATCAACAGCGCACACGGGCCTGCTGCACGATGGACGCTGACGCTGACGCTGATGCTGATGCTGATGAGAGCTCGTCCATTTGAGATGCTTGACACCAGCGGGGGGTGAGGAGAGGGAGAGAGCTGGCAGCCATTCCAGACCATGGCTGGATCAACTAGAATCTATCAGATCAATTTGGAACACTGAATCTGAATTTATGATGGCCAATTAGAATGACCGTCGACGATTGCAGCGACGACGCAGATGAATCCGGTCCACCTTCGAAAATTGGCATCAGCCACCTACGCCCACTCGGAGACGGGGAGGAAACGACAGCGATTGAGGCATTCACCGCGCCTTTGGGGTGCTCCAGCAAACTGCCACAGCAGCACACCACCAGCTTCTTTGGGGAGTTTTATAGATTTCGCCGACGGGATTCTCACATCAAGAGGAAGTTTTCGAAGCGACGGCAAAACGGCGCTGGCGATGGAGCAGAGCCCGCTCGTTTATGGGCGCTTGTAAATGTGGAGTAAGGCTTAATTAAAAGACGCCTCGGACATTGTCGGCTGCAATTGGAATGGAAATGGGGGAATATTTTTTTTTATTGACATGTGGAATGGAACTGCCATTTGAGAGCGTGCGGGATTTTATGGCGATTCAATTTCGATTAGATTGGCAGACCATTCGGGTCAAGTATTGGAGTGTGGTTCGACTTGTATTGAGCGGCTGTTAGAGTGCATCAGTTGAGATTGCCTAGATTTGAGAGGCAATCAGGTGGAGATGGTCTTCTGATCATCTGGTCAATAGCTCGTTTCCTGTCTTTAGTGTCCAGGCGAATTAGTTCGTTGAAGCACCAGCTCTGTAGCTCTCACTAGATGAAGGAGAGCCGCTTCTGGTTCTTATGTCGCCTGCTTTGAAAAAAACATCAACTGTGTCCTCCAGCCTTGATATAAAGGCAGTCCTTCGACAAGATCATTGGAAGGAGAGCCAGTTCAAGTTCTGCGCAAGTTCGCCGCCTTCGATGATGAAGTCGTCTGAAGAAGCATCAGCTTTGTCAAACTCTCTCTCCCTGTCTCCAGGCCAAAAGGAGAACTAGATCCTGGACAACGTCATTAGCTCGACGAAGCATCAACACCATCTCCATCCCTGTCCTAGCTCTCCATCTCTGAACCACAGTCAGTCTCTAGGCAAAAACGTTGCTTTGATGAAGTCGTTTCGTGACCAAGACCATAGGCAGGGCTTTCTTTTTGTTTTTGAATGGATTCCATCATCAATCATGCACCAGCTGGTGGCATGGAATTCCATCCTCTAAGTCGAACTTTCACAAGTCAGTTTCGAAAGCACTGCCCAATTGACAGAAGTCCATTCATAATTAATTTATGCCCCGATCCGACCCAGTCCCGGATCTGACTGAAGCCTGGGACACACTCTGTGGCATTGCCCAACCGCGTCATGGACACGGCACAGACTAAGGCACCTAAGTACATCGTAAACTGAAGAAAAAGACCTCTCGTTTCATTCATGCCCTTAGTTTACGACTCTTTGCTCATTGCTGGGACGAGAGCGAGAGCTGGGACGAGGAACACACGTCCAAGCGAACGGTGCCGCGGTGCGAATAGCTCCACGTTCGGTGCCAGTGTCGTAGTTCGGCCAAGGCAAGTCCCCTTCATTAATTTAATTACTGCACTCGTTAGCACCAAATGTCTCTCTCTCTCTCTCTCTCTCTCCCGAATTGGCTGTCCAAATCCATCCATCCATCCGTCGAATGCATTCTCCTCTCAGGTCTTGTGGTGCCTAGTGTGCGCGGAGTGTGTGATATATGCGCCGCTGCCGCCGATCAGATCAGAACAATCGCAACCATGCGAGAGGCCGCCTAATATGGAAATAGAGGGCAAACACACACACACACATTTTGATGTGTGGCACTGTTGGCGTCGTCGCCACTGTGTCACTGTGCGCAGCCAGAGCGAGGTGTCAAAGTTTTCGTGTCATGAAAAGAAGTAATGACACTCAATCTATCACAAATCAAATCAAATTTGCGAGCTATCGCGCGAACAACCCGAGGGTCCCCTCAAACACTGTGTTGCCGGGCGCAGCGCAGGACCACAACAAATCACCCGAACTCTCGATGCCAAGCCATTTGTATAGGCAAATCTGTGCGGCATGGGCTTGCTCGGCTACAACGGCAGCTCGTAGCAGTCGCGGCCGCGTTTCCATGTAGTTGCAGCAGCAGCCGCCGTAGCAGCAGCAGCAGCAGCAACAGCAGCGCGAAAACTAGAGGTGTACAGTCATAAATCATAAAATGCGATCCGACGACTACGACGACGACGAACAGTCGCACTGTGCGCGCATAGCCCATAGCGTACCTGTTTTTCTCACCTGGGGTTCGCAGTCGGGTTCGCGGAGTGGTGGTGGAACCAACTCACCAACACGGTCTGCGGCATAGTTGCGCGATCACATTTTCATATTCAAATCAGGCGAGTCTCACGCGGTGTGCTTTGCATATCCTCCTCCTCCTTATGCCGCATAGCTGCTCCTCCTCCTTTTGCGCGGCTCCTCTGGGTGGTTCGCTGTGACAGTTGAAGGGAGTCAGTCACTCTCAGCCACACTCGGGAACTCGCGTCAAATCATGTGACAGACGAAAATTAAGTGTCACTCGTCTGCCAGGTTGCCACACACACACTCGCGCGCACATGTACCACCCACCCACCCATCAAATGTGGCCTCCCCGAGGGTCAGCGTCAGTGGGTGCGCATGGGTGGAAAAATATTTAATCACATTCACATTCGAGCTCCGCCTTTGCACGGACGGCGGAACACACTTGTCAGCGTGCCCGGCATGCAGATTGCCCCGTTTGGCCGGACAGCCCACGGAGCGTCTTGGAGAGTCGCCTCAGTGTCAGCCCATGCATGGACCCCAGCAGCACTTCAACCGCCGCATCTGCGGTACATGACAGTAAGCAGACAGCCTCGGCTAATGTCCATGTGTGCTGACCGAAGCTGGATCTGCGCGTAAACCGCATCGGAATCGTCATTGAACTCATTGGCAATTTATCATCTCGATTGTAACTGAATCCGCAAGCCCAATAAATCTTTAAGATCTCATAAATCTCTCGCTCTTAGCGGTCTTACTGTCATCGACGACGTTGCTGCTGCTGCTGCTGCTGGTGTAGTTCTCTCTCCTTCCTATTGCGCCTTCTGTTCGCACCGCATTTGGAGGCTGCCAAAGGATTGTCGTTCACTCAATCATCCATCCCGGTGCGTGTACATGCCGTGATCACTCAAATGGCTGCTGCCGCTGCCGCCGCTGCTGTAGAACGTCAATTTGGCTTGTAGATCTCCGGCCGTCATTTGGCCTTCCGACAGGCAGCAGCTAGACTGTGTGCTTAATTTGCTGCCTATCTGTCTGCCCGACCGGCACCTGAGAACACTCGACAGCACGGCATGGCAGTGACACCGGCCAGGATATGCGCCGCATGGTGGTGGTGTCATGTGTGCCATATCGGTCGTGGTCGAGTTCATTACAGAGCGAAATTGACCAGCAGCTCTAGCTGTGCGCGCATTGGATACGTGACAAAGCGCGCTTTCCAGTCGATCATTAGTGGCTGCCTAATGACACATATCATCGCTGCATGCCATCAATCAATTTGGAACGTCAGACGTGCCATGGAAATACTCCGAATTCCGCCGACCGTCGACCGCCGACAAGTGAATTTTGCGGACAGACGCCTTTTGGAAGTCGCTTGACAAAGTGCAGCTTTTGCGTGTCATTCAGTTGTCGGATTTTTGACAAACCAGCTTGAATCTTGATACACGTGGGCTTGGCCTCCCCGCACAAAGGAATCCTATCTAAACACACATTATCTTCAATTGTGTGCCCTGAAAGCTGCTGAAGCACCCCCTCCTACAGAAGCAGCATCCAAAAAAGATGCCCAACCCGATGACAGCGCACAAGCGTCGAGTGCACTCCACACTACTACCTGTCTTTCATCGGAGCGGCGGCGGGGCCCGTTGGCTGCTGCTGTTGGTGGCGTGGTGGTGCTGGCGATGGTGATCATGAGATGAGCCCATTATCTGATCACACTGGAGGATAGTTTGAAGAGTCATAAGTCACTCCCAGGCCGGTGCGCACCACCTCCGCAACCGCCGTTTATTTATTTGTTTACCCAACAATTTCGTGGGATGGCTCTTGAGCGGCGGGCGCGCAAGTGCAGATACTTGCATGTGCATAGTGCACAGCAGGAAGGAATGGCGTCTGTGTCGGCGAGAGAGGCTTTAATTGAAACTAATTGTGGGTTTCTGGATATCTTGCCGCCGTTACTCTTGGAATGAGTAACGATCGCATTGGAATCCCATTTCCAACGCGCGAGCGTTTCCCACAGGCCGGCAAAAGAAAGCCGGCTGCCAATTACAAATCTATCACCTTCGGAGGCCGAAAAAAAAGCAAACGCTCCGCAAAGGATCATGCTCGGCTGCAGCATGCCTGAAGTATGCCGCAACTGTCACGACAGACGACAAAACCCAAGCGGAAAACAGTCATTTATACCTCCATCAGCGGAAAACATTTGTAAAACACACAAAGCAGCACCACCAGCGGGAGCAGCATCGGAGCAACAGCATCTGCGACTGGGTCTGTTCACTGACCAAACGGAGCGTCGTCGTCGTCGTCGTCCGTAAGCCCCGTAAAGCAAACACGGCCGCGGCGGTGATTGATTTGGAATTCTTTGCCTACTGACTAGATGGCTTGCTTGCTAGCTAGCTTGCTGTCTTCCCCCGCATCGATGGACGTGCAGATATACGTTTCATTATGAAATTCTTTGTTTGCACCTCTGTCCGTTGCGAGCATTCCAAATGGTCAAGGAATTGACTTCTTAACGCCAAAATTGCATTCTCCTCCTCCGTATCGAGAGGCCTGCTGGCCAGCCATCCTCCGTCCACTATCGTCATCATCATCATCCCCGTGTGGCTGTCGTCAATTAAAATCGAACACAAATGGCAAACCCTGAACACGCTGACGCACACATAAATGTCACCCAATCCACCGCGGCAGCAGCGTCATGCCGATCATTGCACGGTTCAATTAAAATTCAGAATGCGTCGTCGTGCTCGTAAATCACTTTCGGTTTGGGTCTTGTGTGCAAAACATCAAATTAACGAAGGATCATCAGGGGAAAATGGGAAAATTATTATTTTATGGTAAAATGGGGGAAAACATGCGTGCGCAGGCGCGCATACGTAACTAGACGCACACCCACCGATCGAGTGATGGATGCACGAGCAGAGCAGGTTGCCAGGTACATGGGGCGGAGGGCGGGATGCCTATATTTGGGTGGGGAGACACACACGAGATTATGGGCATCGCCTTGATAAGCGAGCACGCGTGTCGCATTTGCGAATAAGTGGTGGACGAGGGAGAAGGACTTTTTTTGGTTCTTGAGACGTTAGTAATGAGATGTGGAGGTTTTGATGGAGATGTGGGTAGTGGAACCCCTTGAGACTTGAGACTGGTAGTGTTTTCTGAGTGCACTCCATAGACAATAGCGGGCTTTCAAGGGCGCGGGACGAAGTGAGATGGGCCTATTATCCCGCCTTTCCTCCTCTTTCTTGAAGCCAGCAGCGATGTCCCGTCAGATTTGGACACCCCATCGGCGGGGGGCTACCAAATTCCATCACGAGGTGAAGAGCTGGAACTGTGAGAGCAGGCTTTCGTTGGCAGTGTCTGTGTAGACCGCAGTGTCAATGCTTTGAAAACAACGTCAAAAACCCATGTTTTATAGTCTTCGTTTCTCTAGCCTGTGAAGGAGGTTGCTTCTACCAGAGCCAGCTAATGGGGCCCAAGTTTGTGATGATCATCTCGAGACGAGCTCATTATCGGGTGGCTGTGGTCAACTCAGTATTCGCGAGAAAATGAGCTTTTGATCGGGCGCATGTGTCAAGTAAGACGACGCTACACCTCAACACACATCCGAAGCGAGTGCTCAGATGTAAGCGCACATTGCACCCTTGTTTGAAAAAGGAACGCCAGCGAAGCCACAGACATCAGCTAATTCATTTTCGTCCCCAAGTTCCGATCACAAAATCTAGGTCAGCTGCACAGTGTCAATCCCAATACGGTCATCACCGCCATTGTCGGGGCAAGACGAACACGTCGACGGCTGAGTCCCGCTCTCCTATCAACCCAGAAACACTTGATCATCAATCACGACCGCTGATTGATTGATCAGCAGACATTCCTCTCAACAGTCTCACGAAAACCCACCAACCGACCAACCGGATTCGCCTCATACGCTCCGCTCTCCAAGCAAACCCGGGCCATCGTGATAAACGAATTTTAATTGGTGTCACTGCGATGCTAATAAGCGTGAGTCCAATAAAAGCATCACCATCGGTCGCAGCGCCAGCCAAACAACCACAACCAGCAACAGCAAGAGCAACACTGTCGCGGCTACTGTATGTCGCGGTGACAGTTTAATAATACCGCCGCCGTGACACACACGACCGCCGCGCGTATGTGTGTCTCCACCGAAAAAAGAAACACCGTCTGGGCACTGCACAGCTCCAGTGGTAGCCGGACGGCTTAAATAAACAATTAAAATTGGAGCCCATGACTTGTGCGACGTCGCAGGTGAGTTGTCGTGGAACTCTTTATTGCCACCTTTCATTGCGCTCCATAAAACAATAGAAGCCGCAGTCCAAGTCCAGTCCAGCCACACACAACGCGTTCACCCGGTTCACAGCACCACGGCGACAAGTGTTCTCTGCACTGTGAGTTCCAGTGGGTCTGTGTCCCCATTTGGTGAGGTTCGTTCGCTGTTTTTGGGATTGCGATCTTGGTTCGGTTTGGTCACTTTTTGTGCGATCTCTCAGCATGAATCTCATTTATTGGGTTTTTCGGTGGTGGCGGCTGTGGCGGTGAACTCCGAAAAAGTGGAACGCGCGAGACCAGCACACGTCTCTCGGGGGTTGCAGTCCGCGGGCTGTGTCTCTAGAGAGGTGTCAATTAATTGATGAAGGACATGGAAAGGGAATCAAAATTGTAACGAGATTCTTGGTTCATAACAACGATTCAGTTAACGATCACTGGTGGTGGTGGTGGTGGTGGTGGTTGTGGTGGCTGCAGCAGCAACAGGAAAGTAGGATCAGAAATAGTTGTGGTATTCGTGTGGTGTAATTAAACGTTAACTAACGGGCAGAGTGCCAAACGGCAAAACAGTTTCCAATTAGAAATCGCTTCACAAACCACCACCAGCGCTCGTTGCGCAAATGCTTTAAGAGGTTGCGATGATGAGATGGTACGTGGATCCAGTGCCGTAAAAGAAATCCACAATTCGCGTTCACTCACTCATTTATCATTTTTTCACTCGCTTCCCGAAGAGCCACCGCGCGACTGGGTGAGTTTTTCGGTCGATTTTTTTCGCTGTTGTTGAGGTTTGCCGCCTGTCTTCAATCGTGTGGTCGTTTTTCGCTGAAGTAATGATGAACGTCTTTCTTGGATTGAACAACAACACCATGAACCAATTAAAGTTTTCCTGCCCGACCACACCACCCCACCCGCCATAGCACACAGCAAACCATACACACACACACGCACATATTTTCCAGTTTGGCGTAATTGTGATCGTTTTACGATTTTACGAGTGCGCTGGCCCAACTTGGGGGGGTTTTAAATTGATTTTTCGTCTAACGAGTGGCTTTATGATGTTCAGCTGTGATTTTGATGAGATTGAAAACATATAAATTTGTTGTGAAAGGAACACCGGGGCAGTTGGATTGGAATTGTTGGCAAATTACCGCTAAGTAAAGGGTATCATTTATCAGCAATTCGTAGAAATGCACATCGTTTCGCTATTCCTGGGTCGGATTCTGGACTTTTGCACTTCGTTTGCACACTCAACTTGCGACTGAGAGCAGAATGAGGCAATTTTTCTATCGATAACCGTATATTTGACGGCGTTCAATTTTTCGTCGTACACGTTCGGCTCACGGACGAAGACAAAGTGAATAAATGCCATCATCGTTCTTTTTGTTTGTTCGACATCGCCTGCTTGATATTTTCGCTGTGTCCATGCTCAACTCACAGTCGATTGATGTCAGCAGCGTGAGTCCTTCACAGTGTACGCAGCGAACTCACGCTCTGTAGTTCCATGTTCATAGGCCTTGCCTTCAGGATCAATTCGTGGAAGACATAAAGTGACCGACTCATTCGTTCCTTGCCCATCCCCATTTCATCTCCTCCTCCTCCTTCTCCTAGAACTCCTCATCACCATTTCCTGCCCACTTTCACACAGTCAGTCAGTTTAATGGAATGTATTCGTTCTCTCTTCTTTTTCAGAATGGACTTGGACCAGACCCTCTGCCAGCCAAGGAGGTGAGTACCGTCAGATGACTCTACTTTCAGCTATTTGCCGCCCCTCCTCGCCCTCCCGGCTGCCAGTGTCTGTCAAGGGTTGACACATTGATAAGCACCTTCCACGCCTTGCCTTGCCACACTTGCCGCTGCTAGATAGTCTCAGACCACCGATACCTTCCTCAACCCAGTTGAGCCGGTGTGCTTTGCTTGCTCACACATTTGTGCGCGGTAATTCTGAATTCCCGGCGGGATAGATGGAACAACACGTGAACGGGTTTCTCCAACGGGTGTTCAGATAACTCACCAGGCCAGATTGTTGCCGAGGCTCTGACTCTGACGCTGGCTCTGGCAATAAACTCGCGTGCATATTTGGCTGCGCTCTAATCACATTCCCGAGTGATAAACTCGAAACGGCCAGTATCTCGAGTTTTACCAGCCAGCCAGCCAGTCAGTCAGTCGGTTGTAAGGGAACACATGCATGCCGTCCGACGTTATTATTAATAGCACACCCGTTGGACATAAACAGATCAACGAATTCCAAACCTGTCAGCGATTGGAGGCCAAAGCAATGTTTAAATTAGAAATGCTCACCGCTGCGGCTGCGGCTACGACTGCGGCTGTGACTGCTGCTGAATCTCCAATTTGGCGGTGGCTCTCTTTCACTGCGAGTCACTCCGCCGCCTAATCAGCGACGCAGTCAGCAGCCCCCAAAGTGCAGTCTAACTGCACTCTGGAGGAGACTTGATGGACTGGCCCGATGAAGCAGGCATATCGCTCCGCAGAATCCGCCGGCATTCGGCACTCGCCACGAAAGTTACCCAATTCGCAGCAGTCAAACGTCACAACGCGACCGTTCAAGTGGCGTCGGCTGCGATGGGAGGGGAGTAAGTGGGTATGGCAGAGAAGAGATGTATTCCAACACAAGACAAGTAACTGTCGAGCGGAATTTCCATTGCCGCACACATTGATTGGCATTTTCGACAAACCACTGCCAGGTGGTACGCATATCTGCGCGCCGCGGAACCCGCGAGATGCAGTATGTTCTGCAGGCAGACACAAAGCGAACGAAAGACACTCGGCAGCGATTGTTGACCCCCCCGCCCAGACGCTGCGTCGGTGAACCTTTCCAGATCAAGCGGATCTGCGTTTGTTTATATTCCGTTGGCGGTGTGTGCTGGTGTGTGAAAGGCACATTCGCCGACGGCACTTTTCTCGGGCGAAGAAGCAGCCATCGTCAATAGGTTAGAGGTCAACGTCCGGGAATCAATTCGCGTTTGTGGCGCGTTTTGGGGAATTCCTGTCGGATGTGTTGTGATTGTCACATTGGCTACCGCCTCTCCCTCTCTCTCTTTCTCTCTCTATTGGTCCGTCACCGGCGGCGCCTTGGTGATCGGCCGTAATTAAGGGTTCAAGGCCGAGTGCCATTAATCATGAATGAATGACGAAATCGATGGTTTTAGACTTTTGTCTTAAGACGGGCGGTGGCGCGGCGCATGTGCTGTTCTTAATTAGGCTTCACTCTCAGCGATCTCCACTTAATCCAGTCAATCGAGGTAATCAGTGAAGATTTGAACGACCACAGTCGACCTATGTCGGGTCTTTAATCAAATCGACACCTGACCTGTTGGCAATAAAAGGGGTCATTGAATGGATTGGGAAGAGTGTCGAGTGCCGGATGCCGACTGCCAAGTGGCGAGTGGCGAGTGGCGAACGTTGTATCAAGGCGTCCGCTAATTGGCATCGAGCGTAGAAACGAACAGAAGACCTGCTCCGTGATTAGGTATTCTAATTAAAAAAGAAGCGTTGACGCTCGTTAAGACGCTCGATGAAATGCGTATTTTGACAGCTTATAACCGACCGATAGCGTGAAAGGCGCTCTCCCTGTCACATTCATCATACGCGGCTGACTCTGACCGTCTGTTTTGTCTGAAGGGCGGACGGACGGGCGGTGAGGGGAGCCTAGGCTAGACTGGAGAGATCGGTGATTATTTCGAGCGATGCGGTAATGCTGAGTCGGTGATAGTCGATGGAACGTAATTTATACCGTATCATGTGCTATTTTCTGGCCATTCTCTTTCCGTGCTTCCGTATCGCGTGCGTTCTTGTGAAATCCTCTTAAATGGACGCTCTTGGCTGATCAGTCTGGTGTCTAGAGCTGTGCAACTTTCTACTAATCGATGGGAATCGGGTACGCCTTCAAAGTTCCCTACCTGTGGAGTGAACACATCCCTTCCTGCTTCAGATTGACTTTCATCCTCTGGGCCCCTTGATGCCCTCTGCTCGCTGACTGACTGCCTTCCTCTTGGTCTAGAAGGCTAAGACCCACTCTCGCTGACTGACTGACTGTCTGCCTCTTGGTGTAACACATCCCTTGATGAACCACCAAACCTCTTCTCACCGTCTTCCCCGCCATAGATTCATACCGGCCCCAATTCGGGTTTCAAATGTCGAGAGACATCCAAGCCATTGCATCTCTAAAGAATTGACCCCACGTTCCGACTCCACACACAAGCACACGGGAAGCGGCGCACTCATCTCATTCTCTCAAGTGTTTCACGAAAAATTAATCACAGCCAACCTCGTAGTCGGCCGCCGTGGCCACCGCAACGAGCATCCGCCCAAGCAGCAAGCACCGCCACAACAAGCCAACTTCGCGCCGATCGCATAGCCAAGCCACCCGCCATCGTCATTGTCGTTGTCGTTGTCGTCGTTTCACGTTGTCGTTCGTTTTCGTCTTAACAGACCGCAGTAGGGCGTCCCAGGTGAAAATATCGCAAAAACAAATTTACAATTGTGAAGAACGCCAGCATGACAAAACGACCGAACATCGAAACATTCACGTTAATCTCTGTCCAAGTGAATGCGCGCCGTTGTATCTCAGTGTTGTGCCTACAATGTTCTCTTCTCCCGGTCTCTGTGGTCTCTGGTGGTGTGTGGTGTGTGCAGTGCAGTGCAAAATAACACCGGTAGATACACGCTGTAGACACACTGCTATCATCTCTCCGTCTCACCTTGAACCGGGGTGGCTGAGACTGAGCGATCACGATTTTGGCTAAACTATCCGTTTGTCGTTGATGCGAGGGAGGATGGTGCAGGGCGCCGGGTATGGTGGTGGGATAGGTAGTGCAACAACGTGCACATGGTGTACACTCCAATCAGTTCTCAAACCACTGACTTTTCCTCCTACACAGCGTCGCAGTCGTCGTCGTGGTCCGCTCCCAACGGAGCGACTAAAGACACATGGCGAGGATTTAACGGACAGAGAGAGAGAGAGAGATAGAGAGAGAGGAGAGGTAGTGTGGGTAACGATCTTTTGCTGTTTCTGGTGCGGGGGTGCATACGGCGAGTTCACACACCGAGGAGGACCATATGTCACATTCATACCTATCGCGCGACCGCGAGACAGGGAATTACCTGTCCCGCCGAGCGGTATCTCAACCTGAATTGTGTTTCCGTGATCCTGTCTCTTTATATTTTTTATTTTTTTTGTTCTTCTGCACCTCCACCACCACCTCCTCGTCATTTTCCTGTCTTCTCTGTTGCGATTAGCAGAGAAACAAGGCGTCCAACAACTTAACTCGCTCAACGATGATTAGCGATGCGAATTCACCTGTCCACGCCGTTGTCGGCACTGTCACCAGAACCGCCGAGGCCAATCAATTAATCTAATTTAAAGGAATCGGTCTTTTATTGCACATTACCCTCGGACGTGTTGATTTAATCACCGCCAGGATTTGTCCCCACATGAAAAACCAGATTCCACAGCAACTCTGAAACTCAACTCAATTATTATCGTCGCGCTGTAGAGCATCTCTCTCACCCATCACACACAAGCGTCGTGCTGAACGATGAACGACGACGACCGAGACGATGCACGGCCAGGCCTAGTGCAAATTAATCTCCGATAAGTTGTCACCAATGACCACGTCGCATACGAAATAACTAGCCACTAGCTGGCTGCCGCTGTCGTTGCCGCTGCCTTTCAAGCAAAGAAGGAGGATCGGGCTTAAAACGCACAACCACCACCACCACCACCACTAGCACCACAACGATTGCTCGCTTCTCTCTCAGAGCGCTTCGGTGGCGGCGGCAGCAGCGGCTGACTCTCTAGCGGCGGGTTTCTAATAACAAATGCCAGACAAATAGTCGTGATATCTCGCCAATCACTCGGAGATCGCGTACTGAGTGATTTATAAATACTCGCCTCTTGTCGTACATAGTAATGGATTCCACCAGGTTCGACTTAGTTTTTTTATTTTTTTTATTTTTTGCCGCTCCACTCTAACTCTGACGACGACGGTGCACCTCTTGGTAGGCACACTGCGGTTAGGCTCGTCCAACCCCTCGGACTAATTTCCAATCACTTAGAGATCAATTTGTGTGACTCGGGCCACCATCGCATCCATGACCGGTAGCCGCTCGATCTGGTCGTTTTGTGTGCGCAGACACACACGCACGCAGATAGTCGTCGTTCGCAGGCACTGCGCACTGGCCGGTGATAGTTGATCGGAAGATCAGGAAACACGACCACGCGGCAATCTCTTCATAATCCGACACAACGACAACATCTCCAACAGCAGCAGCAGCAGCAGAAGAAGCAGGAGCAGACGCAGCAACATCCACACCAGCCGCAACAGAAGTAACAACAGCTATTCGCTGTTGTATCGTCAGTATCACTGTTGTATCTAAAGCGCGTTCAGATATGTGTAACCCCGTCCGTTGCCTGCCTCTCTGCCATCGTCATCCCGCGTAGTCCACCATGCACCGTTTAAAAAGTAACAAATCGATTTTATAAGAGAGCTGAATAAATGAATAATAAGCGATCATTTTTCTTGAATAAATTGCAGTAGCCGTGGCCCACAGATGGTGCTGTGTTGCGTACAACACTCCTCAACACACACACACATACAACACATCGGCAAGGTGTCAGGGCGGCGGCAGCAGCACCAGCACCAGCAGCAGCAAGGGACCACGAACCGCGAAGATTTATCCGAATCGATAAAGTTTGCCTTTGAAATGAGACTACGAGGGGCGAACACGATTGCGTGTGCCATATTGTAGGTACACGGACGCAGACGACTCACAGGCACACCGCCCGCCCCGCCCCTTTGTTGAGTTATTTGCGCCAGCGCTGGAGCATCCTCTTGCAGCGCTAAGTGCTGGCCGAGCAGCTCTATTAGCCACTCGGATGCGAAATTAATAATTTCTGCGGTATTAATAATAAATTTATGAGCAACACACCGGCAACATCGACAACATGTGTCCCCGGTGGTGGTGAGGTGGTGCTGTTGGCTGGCTGGCTTCGGCAGAGAAGTTGAACGACCATAAGGCGCCGCAGTTGTCAGAGATTGAACGGGAATTACGCGACATGGCTTCTTTAGTGACGGTGGATGGGATATCGGGGTCGGAGACAGAGGCAAAGCTGAAGCCAGCCACGCAACGAGTGCTGCGGTGCCATTTCGGATACGTCGAATCGTATCGACGCTTCTGAAGAAGCTCCCTAAAAGGGCGTTTGGGAAACCTCGCTCGTAGGCCCTGCAAAAGTTACTTTTTAGCCGTGTCCATGCGCAATTCATGGTCAGAAATATAGCGAAACGGAAGCGTGGGTTCATCGCCGTGTCCACACTTAATACACGACTGAGAGTAGAGCGAGGAAGAAACCTGAGTTTATCATCGTGTTCCCACTCACCTTACGGCCGAAATTCAGACGCCTTCGGAATTAGTCCCCGAAACCGTTTCGAGATCAGAGCTTCGAAGCCAGTCAAGTTCGTCTAACGACGTCCGCCCAGCCCAGAAGACGCCTTAATATCGAAAGAAAACCCCACCATTCCCACAAACTCCCCACTTTCCCTTGGAATATATGTCAATTGCGCCCCAGTTAGCACCTTCCAGCCTCCGTCTCTTCATCAGGTGACCCAGTTGCCCTCGCATGTCAAAACAGATTCGTAATTTCTCAATTTTCTGGAAGCAGCTGCAACTCAAACCCCATTCTGTGGCGACATCTAAGAACTTTGACCCGCTTTTGCGGCAACAAACACCTTCCCACCATCCAGCCGTCAAGACCCTTTAAATATCAATTACTGCTCACTTTTTTTTTTACGACGCCATTAGTAGACCAAGCCTCAACGCCGCGCGAGAGACCACCCATTAGGCAGCCTTGCAAGCTCTGCCACCACGTAACCTCCGAGAACCTCCCTGCACCTTAATTAGTTAATTACTGTGCCAAAAGCTTGACAGTGCTCAGCGCCGCATAGATAGAATCGAAGGCGAGAACTACGAAAAATCTCACACCGCTCTGCTCGTTGCGCGATATGATCGTTAAACGTAACAAGGCTACACCCTTCGATCTTCCGACCTTTTTGCGGCGCCCTGCTTGCCGCCACAATCGGCCGCGCTCTGAACTATAATTACGTTGACAGTGACGACGATGACAATGGGCAGCGTCGCCGTGAGCAGCTGAACGACCAAACGATCGCTCAAAACACCGACCGACTGGCTGGTCGCGTCGTAAGGGGGGAGGAAGTTTCAATCAAAGCGCCCGGATGAAGTGCACTAGGAAATTCACACACACACGCTCCGCTCTCGAAATGGATTTGTTTACATGCCGCTGTTGCTGTGGCGGTGACGGTGACGGTGACAGAGGCGGCGGACGAGATAGCAGCGACGCTGGGCCAGATCGATTACCTCAAAGCGAGCACTCAACGCCGTAGTGTGTCGTGATGGGTGTGCACGAGCACCTGTCCATCGAAGATCACGCACCGCGGCGAGCGTTATGATTGAATTACGGACACGCCAGCGAATGGCCCTAGTCGCGCTGGTGCTTCCTCGATTTGTCTCTGCCGGAACATAATTAAGTCATTAGCGCTGTCCGCCGCTGCTGCCCGGTCTTTGCACGACGCGACTTTCACAGTCATTCAAACGCATTTTTTGTTTTTTTGAGGGTCAAGCGTGGATTGTTGACGACGTTTCCGAAAGTTCGCCGCCGTGGAGCTGATAAAGTGAGCCTGTCACCGATTAGTGATCCGCCGATTCCGCATGCGCGTGCACTTCCTCACTCTCGTCAGGGAGCGAGTGGTAGTTTATTGGGGCTTTTAGCCCCCAGACACTCACATCCTAACATCCACACATACACAAACGCAACACTGCACATATGGATTGAGGCAGAGGAACGCGGCGGCGGCATCGTCGCATGCGCAAGCAAGCAATCGAGTGAGCGTCAGACTACGACGACGACGAGCTTATCGGCGGGGGTAATCGGAGCTAATAAATCGGCTCGGATCGGGACGCAATGGGGCGAGGACCGGTTAATTAATTCGATCGGCGTGCAAATGAAAGGCGGATCGTGTCGTGGCGGAGCATTAATCGGGCCCTCATTCAGAGTGTGCGTGATAAATGGTTTGCTTGACAGTTTCTGTTTGGGGGATCAAGCGCGGATCAAATTGGGGCTTTGTGCTGCGGCGATATGAGTGTAAACAAACAGGGAAAGGAGGTTACGTGTGGGAATGGTGCGCGCAAAGGTCGTTGGGTCGACTGTGGAAGGTGGAGGGGGCGGGGAAATTGTAAAGAGACAGAGAGAGAGAGGTTTTGCGTGATATAATCGATTACCTGATCATTTAACCTTAATCGAGGCGAGTGCTCTCGAGTGAGCTTGTGGTTTGCGTTGGATAACAATCGGCAGATGGGCTTGCTTGTGTCACTGGCAGAGTGTGTGTGTGTGTGTGTGCGATGATCGCCTCTCTTGACCTCGTGTTTGGAGGTCGCAATTGTGACTGGGATGGCAACGGCATTAGGCGTTGTTCAAGTGGCTCAAGCTTAAGCTTCCATTTCAGTGAATGCACATCTTGGCACTTTCCGACCGCACACGGGCCACTCTCTTAGACATCTCAAGAAGGCGCCACCACGATTGTTGCTGGCATTCGCTTAATTATCCGCGAAAATAAACATTGACCCAATAACAGAGAGCACGCGGTTTTCCCATTCACTTTGGTCCGCCACTTGAAAGCCTCCCCAGAATCGTTAAGGTATGTCAACAACAAAGCACTGTCAAGAGCTTTATAGCTTCAGGTGCTCCGAAACGCGGGGCTTACCTCCCAAATCGACATCGATGCCGAAGCCGATGCCGACAACGACAGCGACAACAACGTAGACGCCAAAGACAACAACGTCAAAGACGCCATAGCCAGCAGTATGGCCGGCAATGTCGGCTTCGAATTCAGTTTCTGTCTTGCGTGCGTGCTCTGGGAAACTCTTTCGGCTCCGGTGGAACCCCGGCTTACGCCAGCCAACGCCAGCTAGCTAGCCAGTCAGGCGGAATAACATGTGGTTAAACAAACTCAATTAGATCCAATTCCGTAATTTTTGAGTAATGCCATGAGCCAATACCACCACCGTCACCATCGTCGTCGTTGTCGTTTAGTCGTCCGTGCGTGTCCTTGCAGAGAACAGAGAATACAGTTCCCGTCGCGACAAGCCCCTTCCCAGCGATGCAATGCACGGTGGTCTGGTTGGGGTTCGTTTTTTTTTTGTCTTTCTGTTTTGGCCACGTTTCGGGCCACTTAAGTACCCAGTGAAGCAATTAAGTCAGAAACCATTCAGTCTATCATTTGCCGTTAAAAGTCAATAAATAAAGCCCGCAATAAATTTTCCATTTAGCGTTAAATGCGATTACGGGCTGACTCCGTCGGGGGCTGGTGCTGCTGCTCTACTGTTGCAGCTAGATCTGCTGCTGCTGCTGTTTGCGACGACGACGACGATGATGATGATGACGGCGATGGTGGAGTCGATCCGGTGAACTGTGAGGAGCTCTCTCTATCCTCGGCTGCTGCTGCTGTTGCTGTTGTGTTGCATGTCATATGGTAATTCCTTCACCTGCTAGTTGTCACGATCCACGTAAATGTGTGGTAATAAGTGCGACTGAGTCTATCACGGGACTTCTATCTGCTGCTGGTACTGGTGTTGCCGAGTACCTGCTGATGCTGCCATGTGTGCTGTGTGCCAGAGTGAGAGACAGAGAGATCGAGGGAGAGACCGCTAGCACACACAAAAGGGTACTTTATTGAATAGATAATGTGTGCAGTGTGGAAATCTGGTCACCGGGAGTGTAATTGACAGCGAATGACACCGCTGACTGGTAAATCACTTGACAATGCCTCGAGGAGAGGTACCCTCGGCTTCGTTTCCAGCACCTCCATTGCAGCCCACACAAACACAAGACTCGGCAGACCCTTGCAACCAGAGCGAAGGTATTTAGCAGAGAAAATTTATATCGACCGGGAATGGTCCTGCGGAAGTGTTCGCCGGGAGCGATCACTGGGAGTGAGTTTAATGCCGCGGTCTTATTTATTGTCCACCGGCACGAGAGGAGAATTAAAGGAGACTGCTCCTATCCACTCAATGTAGGCAAAATTGCGCGAACGTGCCACATACGATAGACTGCCTCCTGGTCTTGAATTGGCCGCCGCCGCCGACAAGCAGCCGGCCAGCCAGCCAGCCACCGCCGTCAGCCCAGGTAAGGTGTGGTAATTTTCCACTTTATTAGATTCTAAATTGAATTGATTGTGTTGCCGGCTCGCGGTCTTATATCCCCATCGGAATGCAATTAAGGCCGTTTTGTTTTCGTTTTTTTTTTGTACGTTGTTTTGTCGCACCGTTGCGAGAGGAGCTCTTTGGCCGTTTGGCTCTTTGGAGCCTTCTGGTGACGGACTGATGGCTGACAGTTGTATTCGATTGCTATGCAATTCAATGCGAATGCGATCGGGAATCTCTGTTGCGCTGCGCTGCGCGGGGTGACCAAAGCCAATGAACTTTGACAGTCTAGTGGCAATCAATCAATCTTGTTGCGAAAATCGTCGAAAATCGAAACGAAACGAAACGAAACGATGACGGTTCCCACCAGCTGTGCCTGATGGTGTATAGCTGTGCAGTTGACACAGTTGACACGGACCTGGATCGTATGTATGCTCGGGAAAATGTTGACAAATTTATACACACTTGCTGCTGGCGAAGACGCTGGGTATTGTGGCTTCTTGTGGCTGGAATCCATTGAGATTCAGAGGCAGTCGGGGAACTGTTTAATGTCACCTCTAACTCCTGGCTCGGTTGCAGATGGCTCAGATCTTGAAACCCAGTTGTATTCATCAACTGCTGAGGGTAATGCAATGCATTGATCACCACCAGAACGCTTTAAAGACGTCTCTAACCACTGATCAAGGCCGTCGATTCTTAGCTATCGGCTCCAATCTTGCAGCCCGTTGCTAAGGCTGTAACCGTGTCTCAGGCTTTTGATTCCGCTGGAGATGTTTGAGATCTTGAAGACAAGTCGGCATCTTTGCTATGACTCACTCAAGTTTGTTTGAATCCCTCCCCCCCCCCTACCACCAAACCGCGACATTGATCAGCTCCATATGGCTTAGAGTCCCTAAACTTGTCAAACTCCCTGCCCGCCTCAATAGATTCCGCATCTGCATCCCATCCTTGGGACGTCCCACTCATCACTCAACCGCATCTGCCGTCAACCACTTAAATTCCAGAAAGTTCCTAAATCACTCGCCAGATCGGTATTGGCACTGGACAACAACAACAATCGTGAAAAGAAAATTCGAAAAAAAAATCACTGACACAGCGAATACAGGGCGGACGACAGGCCAAACAAAAAGCACAAGCTGCTCGCGTGCACCCAGCAGAAGCATAGCGCGCTTTGAATCACACAACACACACATACACACACAGTGGCTACACACCACCGCGACATGTTGTCACTCTCCATCCCATCAAGGTCGTGGGTGTGTCCCGCCGCCACAGCAGCGCATGGCACACAATGGATTGTCGAACCGTGCAAACCGTGGTAATAACTCGTGTTGACAATGATTCCGAGTGACTTAAGTTCCCTGTTTTCACATGAATAGATCGCACGTTCGAGTCGCTGTCGCTGCCGCTATCGCAGTCGTCGATGTCGGTATCGATGTTGTCGCGTTGCGTTGTTCCACTCTGATTAGGGTGCCCAGAAATTAGGTTGACATCGATCGACACCAACCCAATTTAGCGCTCGTGCCACCGCTAACACCGTCACCACCTCCGCCGCCGCAGCCGCTGTAGCCGGTGCCACCGCCACCGTCACCACCTCTGTGTCCAGTAGGCAGCTGGCTGATTCGTTAGCCATGGCTACTGCGGTCGGCTGGCGGTGCACCCAGTTATGAGGTTGTGGCCGGTTGCGTTGGATTAGCACAACCAACGAGTAGATTATGTCTCTCGCAACAGACATCTTAATCCCAGCTGAAGGCTTTTCGGGCGCGCTGCGCACAAGGGAATTGTGTTTCGCTTTATTCATCATAAACGCCACACGCTGCACGTCGCACATTGCACGTCGACAGTACGTCCACCCGTCTGCCCGAACGCCCGCACGCCCTTCCAAATGCGGAACTGACTTGTGCGCCGACGAGTTGCACCGAGTTCTGTGTGCAACATTGTTGGCGGCTGGCAAATGAGCAAATGAAGGTGTCAGGGTGTTGGGTGCTCGGGTTTGCATGATACATTGTACGCCCGTACATCGGTGTTATACCAGGCACCCGCCACCGACACCAGGGCCTGTCACCTGCAGACATGCGAGCACCTGTAAACCAGTTAAGTGTCAGCTTACACAGGCAAATGCTTCCGGTTGGAATAATTCGCTTTGCAATTAAGTTCTCCGAGAGCACCGGGTGCCTCCCCAGTGACCGGTGGGGGGACGCCCACACTCTCGCGGGCAATAGACTCGTATCTCACGGGCAGATCCCACAACAAGAAGCCGTACAATCGACACCACGTCGCGACCCGTCAGGCTGGCTACTGATTCTTGATTAATGTGACCACTGGGTAAATTGGAGTACCAATCGATGGCCAGCCTCCTTGCGAGGCCCCCGCTGTCATTTATCAAAATCTGGACTGCACACAGTCAAGGCAGCAGTCAGCATGCTCTTAATTTTCAGCATCGCCCACAACTTGCCGCTGCTGTTGTCGCTCGTTGTTTGTGGCTCTCACTATGGGGTGGTTGGCTGTGTTCCACTAGCCGGTCCAGTTCGAGTCAGTATGCCACTGCCGCCAAGCGCCGCGCCGTTCAGCACCGCTGCAGCCGTTGCATTTAATTTGCATCACTTTGCATCGGATTTGTTCGCAAACGACAGCGACAACAACGCCGTCGTCGTCGTCGTCGTCGTCGTCGTCGTCGTTGTCGACCATACGACGAACGACAGTTGCAAACTTCGAGAGTAATTAATATCTGCGCACGGGAACTGGTTAATAACTCACTTTACTGGAACCACTGCGGCACCGCCGCCGGCTTATTCTCAGGGCCATTGGCAAGCAGCCTGCTGGCAGGCAGTCGGGCTTAGGTCGACCCTTATGCAATTTACTTACACACCTCTCGCGCGGTGTTAAATATATTTGTTTCATTCAGAAAACTGACAATCAATCTGTGGCTGGAGTCGGGGGGGTGGGGGTTTGGGAAGGAGACTGTTTCCTGGTTTCGATAGTTTGAAATTAATTCTGTTTTCTTTTTTGCTTACAGGCAGAGGGCCCTCCAGTGCAAGTGGAACCAGTGGATCTTAGCCTGCGATCACCAAGGGGTAAGTCTTAACAACGGCCTGTCTGTGGCTAGATATCTTTTTTTTTCTCTGTTTATGACAAGGTGTCGTTGTGTAGCTGAAGCTGGGTATATTACCGGTGCTAAGCGGATTCTAAGTTACTCGTATTAGCATATACAAGCTTGGAGCTTGTGAGGGATGTAAGAAGACCGTGTAATTAAACTCGATATCCGGGGTTTTGAATGGCTGATGTGGGTGCTTTGTCACACGTAATGCTTCGGGGATCATGTGTGGCTATTGATGAGTGGTCTATCCATTTAAGGATTCCTCTCTAAGCTGCAATTCCACGCAAACCTTTTCTTTTCAGTTGCAGAGTTTGTTAACAGTTAGTACGTGTCTTTCATAATCACGATATTCAAATGAGTCAACCATTCAAAGGCAGCAGCAGGACACCGTCTCCCATCCACCTAAATTGAGCACAAAAATCCACAAGATTCCGTCAAATGAAAATCCGAAAAATGTCCGAAAATATTCTACTCCTCCCACCAGCGAACGCACCCAATTTCACCCAAGTTCACCACCCATCGAACAAATACACAGATTTGACACTTGGCAGTTACATCTCTTTCATTCTCAAATTTGCAGAATTTGGTACTTTTTCGTGAACATTTCACGAATTGGATGATTTTTGCAGTCGATGTTGCAATTACGGCCGTTTTTCCCATTTCGATGAGGAAACTCTGTTGGTCCAGCTCCTCCATTGCACTTTCCTCCTTTTTGCTACTAGTCCCTTTGCCTGTTTCTGCTGAGCTAGTGTTCTAGTTTCCCCCTGGTCTCACCTGAACTCAGCCTGGCCTACTCTCGAACTTGTCGAACGCGGCTGTTAACCTCAGAGCATGCTCGCCTTAGGATTCATGTTGCCGAAACTGAGACAATACCTCTCCGACTTCCCTCGACTCCCTCGTCACCAGAGTCCAGCCCCGCATTCCACACTCAAACGGGGCCTGTACACACCCGTTGCTCAGCGATACCGGTGCTTCCCATGGTCGTCAAACCTAATTACCCACCGTCGCGGTCGCGGTCGCTGTATCTCCACATGTATGCTTAAGCCGCCATCATCAGCCAGTCCATCACCGCGGAGGTGCACCGTTTTTAAGAAAGACCCTCGAACCCATTAATTTTCTCCGCCAAAAAGGGAGGGCTCGGTATCTAGCTGCAATCTTCACCCATTCACGACGGCCAAGCGAAAACCAATAAACGCTTTTCCGTAATTGGCCCCCAATTGGATCGCGGTAATTAATTAAAATCCGCGTTTCGAGAGGAGTTCACAACATGCAAACGCCTGGCTAACTGGCCACGGGGCTAATTGGCCACGAAAACGATTTACCGCCATTATCGTCCATTTGTCGGCCAGTCGAATCATTAGAGAGAGCAGCTAATCATTATGACTGTTCGGTCACAGCACAGCACAGCGCCTGAGTGCTGCCAGCAATGAGAACCAAAGTCAGATTCACGGTGTGGATCGATGGTTGAATGCTTCAGGCGGCGGGCCAGCACCAGTTGCAGCCTCTCATGGTCATCTCTCAGCTGCTCTGCGATGAAGACGTAAAGAGCAGGAAACCGCGCTCTGCAGACCATCTCAGCGACAGCCGCCAGCCGCCAGAGACCTTTACAAACTTTCAACTTGGACAAGAGACTCGCGCGTTAGCTCGTGCTCCATATAATCACGTACCGTGCACTAATTAAATGACGCGCAAGTGTACCTCGGCTGTGCACTTCTAATGCCCAGTTTGGGGCTTCTTTGATTCATAAGCAGTGGCAGCGGCAGCGCGGCAGCTTGTACGTGGTCGTAGTCTGGCCAGGCATGGCAAAAAATCCCAGCAACATGCTTTACATACACAGACGCTGGGCCGGCTTTATGTCCGCGTATGCATTTTTGAGGTGAACTGGTGCAGGGGCCGACCGACCGACAGTCGCCGCCAACGCCGCACATGGCCACGGAGATAACTTTCATATCGTCGGTCGGCTACTTGGCGAGAAGAGAGGCGCGCCATTTTAATTACGGTCCCCTGTTTAAAAGCGGGGTGATTTGTGGGTTCCACTCGAGGTAGCCGGGTTAAGTTGAACTCGGTGCACAGGGGGGGTCGTGCGCTCGCGCTCGCGCTCGATTAACAAGAGTACAAGTCCTTATTTGTGACGATGGCAGCAGCGGCGCGGCGGCTGGCCGGGCAATGCCTCAATAGAGGGCAATTACTGTTCACTTGCGCAGATTGCCATGCAGTTCGCGGAAGCTTCCCTCAGAGACTGACCTGTCTGCGCAGAGCACCGTTGTGCCGCCATCGTTTTGCATGCGCAGACGAAACGCTTTAATTATCCTCGCTCTTTCATTGCGTACGCAGGCGCGCACATTATGCGTGCTGCGGCCAGTGGGCAGTTTTTCAGCGAACTATGCGTGAAGCGCATGCGTGCGTGCCATAAATTTACATTCGAGATGATTCTTCGCATGTTGTACATGGCTGGGAGCAAAAGAAGACACCACCAGTGTCCACCACTGGTGTCCATTGGATCGATTCGATTTGCCGATATGGGGGGAGAATGTAGACCTCGTTTACTAGGAAGACGACAACGAACTTGCCTGGCTGTGCCTATGCCTGTGCCTGGGCATGTGGCGCGGCGGGCAGGTAGGCTGCCAGCTAGGCCGGCCAGCAGAGGCAGACAATCAGCTAGAGACGGCCGGGCGGGCTGGCGGGCTGGTGGACGGGCCGGCAGGCAGACAGATAGGTAGGCAGGCATTGCCACTAACAAAGACAGCGATGATTCCCAATGGACACAAGGAGGTTATAATTGTTGGCGCGGCGTCTCGTCTCTGCATTAATTCCCTTTCCCGGGTGCTCTACTCCGAACTCCTGTTGCGAATCTTCACGTAATTGTTGTCGCCAAATGTCGCTAGCGCTGACGATTCAGGCGTCACCCCTAGTTGGACCTCTCTTCGTCGGGCCGCTACTGCTGCTGATGATGATGACGATGGTGGTGGCGACGACTACGACAACGATGACGGCGACGGCGACAGCGGCAACGGCGGTGGCGGTGGTGGATCTGCTGCCGGTTGAATGGAACTATCGTCGCGCCTAACTTAGACTCGGTTGTGATCGGTGGCACATTGGCAGAGCCAACTGTCAGCGTAATTATCAGGAGCGACGATTTAAACTGACATTTCGGCGGGTGACGATGGCGATATGGTGGCTCGGTGGCTGCTTCTTTCGAAAACGGCACCAACAACAAGAGCAACAGTGGGAGCAAAAGCAAACAAAAAATCTTCTTCAAGACGAAATGTGGGTTTGGTCATATGGTCGTGACTTGTTTTTGATTCCCCGGCGGCAGGCGGGCGCGCTGACGACTTTTGTGTCACACTGAGTGTCTTTCACTTGTCCTACACCGGGTAGGTATGCGCCTCTGTGTGATGGCGATGGTGCTATGGTGCGATGGCAGTGGGTTTTCCACCAGCGATCGCGAAATATGCAGTTGATCTGGTTTGCCTTTCTCTTTTGCTGGCGCGAAGCGAACTCCATCGATTGGCGGGGCGCCTCCTTGAGAATGTTCTAGCCGCGACTTGATTAGGTGTATGCGTAGCATATGCGATGCGGTGCGGTGCCGGTGCCGGTGCAGTCGCCTGCCGTGTGGACTCTAAGCCTAGAGACAAAAGACTGATTAATATCCGTGCCCGTGTGGTTAATCGATTGGATTAATCATTGTGACGCTGAGATAATGGAGTAAGGAGGGCGCGCGTGAGACCGCATCAAGTTGAGCTTCCTGATGGCGACCATCGGCGAGGTAGGTGTCATAGTCTGACAGTCGGCGGGTGGGGTGCTCGTTAATTTCAGACCGATTGACACTTAGACACTGGGATGGTTGCGATGCGATTTATGGCGTCAACTTCGACGTCTGGTGATGGAGTCTTGTGGGAGAAGCCTCTGTTCATAGTCCCCGTCACACGAAACCACAAGCAGTCGCCGCTTAGCAATTGCCTCTTCTTTCAAAATTAGCACAACATTTGCCATCGATAAGCCATCAGCGTCCTCCAATGAAATCGAATCTCGTGTCGCCGATCTGTTCGTGTTTGCATGGCCCCGGGGTGCTCCAAGCACCGGATTGACATTTCGCTCTCCGCATGGATACCTGATGCGCCCAACAAGGCTGAGATGCGTTAGCGCCAACGCGGCCCCGTGGATTCAGATGCTGATGGCGTTTAATTTATGAGTACGCCTTTGGACGTATTAATTACTCTTCTGCAGCGACTTTGCACGCCATTTCGAGGCTGGGCTGACCTTTGTCTGCGCTGCTGCTGAGGGCGCCTTCTCTCTTGACCCAAATCCGGTGCTGCCTCCCCGCATAGCCGTTCATCATCGGATGTCTCTGTACGAGATCATTCGCACGATCGTGTCGGCAAATCAATCAAGCAAACGCCTCACAATACAATCCGCCAGATTCACCGGGACCGGGGCGGGCATCTGTGTCTGGGACTGGCTGCGACTGCGACTGCGCCTGCGCACATGGCTCGCGTATGAGTCGACACGCGTTGATATTTCATTTCTGTGGCCCATGCCGCTGCCGAGAGACAAGACGAGACGACGACGCTCCAAAAGATGCGATCAGTTGATGGTAAATCAGATCAACTAAAAGGCGATATACGGCGATGTTGGTTGAGACTGTAGATGGTGGTAAAGGAGCGTACATGCTGCATGTGCACCCAGTTCAAAGGAAGCCGCCTCTTGAACTGCTTTTTCTCTCGTAGTTGCCATCGCCGCCATCCCATCATCCCGTCATCCCTCCATCGTGCCGCAACTCTTGCCATGCCATCTTGTATAGTCACCGGTCGTCTTCGTGCGATGTTCTATGAGAGGCGCTTCCACTCGGCTGCTGCCGCTTTTGATGATGCATCCCGAACAGCTAACGCCAAACGCTCCGCTCCTCCAGATTCAGCTTCGCGATTGTCTGTCTTGCGGCTCCGTTGTTGGGTTGAGATTCAACTACTCCTGCTGCCGCAGTCGCAGCGGCAGTCGCAGTCGTTGCCGCTGCTGCTGCTGCTGCGCCGTGCCGCTGCCGTCGCTCTCGCCGATGATGGTGGTGTTCAAGTGGTCAAGTGGTGGATGCAGAGTGGTGGAGTGTGCATGTGCAACGGTGTGGAGACCCTCTTAGACTGAATTTAATTTGAAAATAAATTTTATTGCGGTGCTTGGACATCATGTTCTACCCGTGTCCGCGTTTAATGCCCGCTCTTAAAGTGAGTTATAGATATGGAGATGCTGCGCTCCGCTCCTGCTGCTGCACCGCTGTACCGCGACCGGCATGACTGTTGTGGCGTTTCCCGGCCGGGGAGATTGTCAACAGCGATTATCGGATCTAGTTGTCAGGCGTTTTCCGATGCAGTGCTACAAGTCGTTCGCGGTCCGTTCTCTTCTCGCTTTTGGACAAAATAAATTACCAGGCGTCCCTAGAAGGAGCATGGGCTGGGATCTGACTTGGGTAACTAATTGTGATGTGCCTACGGGCGCACACTCACTCGCATCGGCACAGAGATTCACTTTGGCTTTGCCTTGGTTTGGTTCTCACAGTTTTCGGGATGATTTCCCGAGTGATTTATGAGAGATCCCATTCCGGCTCATAAATAAAGGTGAAGCCACCGACGACAGACATGGAGATGAAGCGACGACGGCCACGATTGAGAGATGATGGTCTCTCCCGCGCAGCATCTTCAGGCTTAACCTTTGCATGCCGCCACCCGAAATCCCAAAAAAATAAATAAAAATATCACTCGTTCAACTACACAGAGAGTCGTCGGCAACGACGACGACGAATTGTCATCATTTAAATGTGTCGGAGGTTAGGGAAGAATGGAATGGAAGTGGGTAGCGTACCAAACCCATCTCATCACACAGAGCACCTCGCCGATGCACCGGTGCTTGGGGCTGCACCAACCAAAGCCCCATCATCCGATCCGTTGCTTACTTCGCCGAGAAGAAGACACTCGTCGCGTCGTATCCTCCTTCCGACTCTCTGGTTTGCAGCAGCGCCTCAACTTCAACTCTCCTGCGCGCTTCGCCTGCTATGGGTTATGTGAAAGGTCAAGTTCGTGATCGCATTCAAAATTGTTTTGTGCCAGCATCCGTAACTGGCAGATGAAGATGAACAAGAGGAAGAAGAGCCACGGCCACCGCCACCGCCACCATCACCATCACCACCGTCTTCATCGCCGCCACACCAACACGGTCGGTGAATGGAGAGACGATGCGAGGCAGATGCTTCACATGGGGAGACATGTTGTCTCCATCTGAATTCCTTGCGATGGCAGGCCACAACTCTTGGTGCAGAGACAGACAGAGAGAGAGGAGACACTACGTTAACGGGATCCACCTTTCAAATCATAATCAATAGAGCATGTTGTTCCCATTTGGGAGCAGAGCGTGTTTCGTCCGAGCGACAGCATCTCTTTCGTTGTCTCATCGTTGTCGTTGTTATGAAGCCAAGCCAAGCGACCGATCGATTGCCAGGCGATATGCGATATTTTGTGGCCGCACGGTGGTGTTCCATGGAATTCTGCGCCAGGTATCCATCGCCCGCGGCTGGTCCACTACAATTTGACAAATGAAAGCCAACGGGGAATGGTGCTTATGAATAAATTCCACAAAAAAATGGTGAAAAAATGGAATGAAATCCAATCCCCGCGATCGGAATTTACGAATTCTACGTGACTCTGAGAGAGTTCAGCGAAACTGGAACCCGCAGCAGCAGCAGCAGTGGCTGAACATTTGACATTAACAATTTCTCATGTGTCCTTATGTCCGTCTGACAGCGCAGTGATTGTCGACATGTGCACCAGGTGGCTTCGACAAGCTGCCACTGAAGTCGAAATTGCACAGTCTCCGACTTTTTTTTTGTCAAATTCGGTTGGTTATTCGACGTGGTTAGAGTCTTCTTCTGCCGTGTTTGACAGTTGCGAGTGATTAGGACCGACATCTGGTGCTTTCGACTTCAATTGATTTGGGAAACTTTCATGAACCGCTGACCCATCCCGGCGACGACTTACCTACTTTCTTGTCTGGCCACTGAGCAGTAGCGTCGGCAAATCTTCTCTGCACTGTTTAGGCCTGAATCGGGGCAAAACCTGAGTCCGGGCTTGAGTTTTAGTCGAAGCCTGAGTCTGAATCTAAGTTAGAGCCTGAGTCTGAGCTCGGGCCGACTAAGGTCTGTCCGCAGTATCGTTCAGCCTGAGCATGAGCTTGATCTGAGTAAGGGACTGTCCGCAGTGCGGTCTCGTCCTCGTTGTTCTTGAAACCAGCCCTCTTACCCAATTATTTCCCCGCCCTCGACCTCCTTCAAACCTTCATTCAGCCAATGCCATCCGCGTAGCCCAGCAGTTGAGCAGATTAATGGAGAGACCAAAGTGCCTTTCGCATTCAATGCTAATCCCACCAAAATTCAGTTCTCAAGCCCGTCCGTTTCGACGTGTCAATCCAGCTGACGGATTAGCTGCGCGCAATGCAACACCCTTGAAGGTCGCCCCATTCATCAGTCTCGCCGCCTCAGCGAATTAGAATGCAAATCGGTGCTCGACTCTCCCGCTGAATACCGGCTTTCGTCAGTTCATCGCTAAAGGTCAGTTGCGTTCCGTGATTTTATGTTTGAATCCAATTACAGTAATATCCGTAATAAATTTTACCTCGCATCCTGGTGGTGGCTTCGATCGAAGAGCGAATATGTAAATCTTAAGTGTTCTTCTATATCACTGACCGGGCACTGTGGCAATATGTGCACGTCGCTGTCGTCTCTCAAGTCTCAACGCCACCGACGCCACGACGGACCTGCTGCAAGAGTGTGTGTGTGTGTTTGGCTCATAAAATAATTTGATTTCGAAGTAACCTTCGCGCTCGAAACGTTGTTAAGCAGACATGACCCGCATATGTTCGCTTAAGAGCAAAAGATTGTTGGGGGCTGCAATTAAAACACGTTCGCCTTCTAATGATAACGCGCCTTGTCGTTGTCTACGTCGTTGAGGGGCTGGAGCGGCGCTTGGGAGTTAGAATATTTCAAATAGCAGCAGTTGCTCTGGTGAAGGTGTCTGCAGATGGATTGGGTCGCTCTGACAAGAGCAGTCGTCTGGGCTGCCAGCTGGCCACTAGATCCGGATAGGTGCACTGCGTGGAACCTGGTCTGCTTCCTCGAGTTTTCTGCAGACAACGAGGCAGCATTTCTTACGTATCTGGCCAGTCAACTCAGTTTATGGGGTCTCGCCCCGGTTTAGAGCCTCATCCTAGCCTTTGACCAACCAACCGGAATCTTGGCGATTTTGGCTTCCCGCCCTTGTTTAGAGCCTCATCCTTGCCCCTAACAAAGCAACCTCATTTTTTTTTTTTCAATCAATTCAATTAATTTTTATTTTCAATTTCAAATCAACATTGGCTATAAATTTCCGCGAAGCCTTACTGGCTTTTCTGCAGAATGTTGTGCTTCTAACATTGATAACTGAGATTAAGTAAGCTTAGTTTAATAAACATTCAATAAAAGTTTACGAAAAAATTAATAAATTTTAATAAATTTAATTTCAATTGATGGAATTTCGATTTAATAGAAAGTCTTTTAAGCTTTTTTTTCGAGTTTTAAAATTTCTAATTTGTCTAAGCTCTTGCGGAATTGTGTTGAGAGCTTCAGGAACACTGCATTTCAACTCTCTTCTTCCATAGTTATTGTAAAACCGAGGTTCTTGGAGCATACCTTGTGCACGTCTTCTTGTATTTATCGCATGGTTAATTGGTGTAGTGAATCGTCGATCGTCTTGGTATTCTAATATGAGCGTCATTTTGAAGATGTCTTCCACTTGAAGAACATTAAACCTTTGTCGCTCAGCAAAATTTCGATGAGAAGGTACATTTATTTTTTTCAGTGCAACATTTTGCAGTTTTTGTAACTTTCTTATATGTGTGGCTGATGAATTACCCCATGCCAGTATTCCATATCTCAGTTTAGATTCCACTAGCGCAAAGTACACATTCCTTAGAATTGATGTTGGTGCATGGTACTGCAGATGGGTTAGTGCGTATAGTGCTCCCTTAATACTCGATCGTAATTGATCAATATGCTTATCCCATAAGAAATGACTGTCAATTGTTACTCCTAGATACTTGTAACTTTCTACTATATCTATAGGACAGCTAGTAGAGGTACGACAGGAGTCATTCCTACAGTATATTTGCTGTTCGGTAGCCTTGAATTGCGGGTTTCTGATGTGCATTATTTTTGTTTTCGAAGCGTTAATCACTAATCCGTTATCATGACACCATTTCACTGCATCATCAAACTCCTCCTGCATAATTGATGTTGCCGTATGCAAAGATCTGTGTCGCACTACTATCGCCGTGTCGTCTGCATACGCGAATGGGATGGCCTGTTTGAATACTTTTAACAACTCGTTGGTGTATAAAATGAAGCGGAGCGGACCCAATTTTGAACCTTGAGGGACTCCATATTGCACGCGTTTCGTTTGGCTATATGTCTGGTTGATTTTGACACAGAATTGTCTGTTGTTTAAGTATTCTCTTATCTTCTGAATCTTGGAGCTTCGGGCTTCCCGCCTCGATTTGAGCCTTCTTCTGGCCTCATCTCGGCTGACTTAAGCCCCGTCGGCTCATCGGCTGACTTAAACCCCGTCGTTGCCACAAGCATGAATTTCCCCATCTGCCTAGGCGCTTGAACGCCTCCTATACCCCGTCTTTCATCACTCGCCTTACACAACACAGCGGACACCAGTCGACGCGTCCGAGTGGTAGAATTGACAAGTGAGCTCCGGTTGATGAGTTGTTAATAGGGTTCATGCATCACGAGACATTCGTGCTGTGTCGTCTTCTGCGGCGTTGCTGTTGAGCGTGTGTCGGTTTGGCAAGCGCCAAATAAACTAAATTACCCCACACATGAGCTCTATCTCTCTCTCTACCCCCCCCCCCCCCCCCCCTCTCTCGCTCCCACTTTCCCTCTGCAGACATTCTCGGCTGAGCCTATGGTGTCGCGGCGCGGTGTGATGCGGCGGTGCGCATTCACCGAAAGTGAGATGTCGTCGCGGCGGGTGAATTGCGTGTGAAGCAACACTGTGGCGTGTCTTGCACGAAAGGTGCCCTGAGGGACATCGCGCCATTGCGCCGTCGTCGTCGAAGTCGCTGTCGACTATACCACCGCCCCCACGCGTTTCAATTATTGATTCACCAAATTGTGTGCGAATTTGTCGATTGCCATCTGCTTGCCTGAAGTGGAGGGCCTCAGCTTGGAGTGCTTTACAACAGTGTTGCCAATGGACGCGCTAAAAAAGAGAGGAAACAAACAAAAAAAAGTACGTCAAAAACAAGACCAAAACTCCATGCTATCGTGCCTAAGTGGAGAGGTGCTCGTGCCTTTCTCTTTTCTGCAGCCTAGACTCTCGACTTGATGGTGGTGTGTTTTAAGCGATTGCACCCGCGCAATAACAATGCGCCATAAATGTAGGCAGTAGGCTGGCCATGTGGAGCCACTTTGGCTCCATCTGGTTACATGCGGTGGAGTTGTTGCTGGTGGTGCTGCTACTGCTGCTGCTGCTGCTGCTGCTGCTGCTGCCTGGGAGATCTACTTGAAATCAATAAAAATTCATAAGAGCTTGTGCAAACTGGAGCGCGGCAGTGGTGCAAAGTTTGTTGGTGGGTTTCTTTTTTCTTGGTTTTGGGGCCGCGGCGTTGTTAACGCGCTCCCCCTATGTGGGCATTGAACATAGTCCGAGGTTAAACTATTTATATTGTCCAGCAAACCAGCGTCCGGCAAGCGGCAAGGCGGCAGTCTGCTGCTTCCTCCTGTTGTGTGGAAGAGCCGGACCAGTGTCCACAGACGGATTTTTGTTCTTTTTTTTTCGTGGCGCACAGCTGCCGTGGTCCTTTTTTTTTATTGGCCCGGACGTTGTTGCCACGGCTTCTGACTTCTCTTTAATTATGGCTGGACCAGCAAACAGCAAACAGCAACCAGCAACAGCAGCAGTGGTAGCGGCAACCGTCTCCCATATTTGTGTTGTGTGTGGCTCTGATTTTGTTTCTTGCGAAGGCATGTTCTCTGCGCTTGTGTGTGTTTAAAGGCAACCACCACCGCCACCTCAGACGGGACCTTAAACCATCTTTGGTCAGGCGAACCAACACACCACTTCTGGTGGCACATTTGGGTTAATACTAATTTCTGGCAGCTAAATACCATCCCAGGCTGTGTTCTGTGTTCGGTGCTCGTCTGTTGTCCGGCAATTGTACGCGTGCGCGCAGGCGAGCTCCTACCCGAGGAGTTTTTCAGTTTATGTGGGAATGGACATGTGTGCCGGCTTGTAGCCGCTGCAGGCTCGCGTTTTGTAATGCGCTTACATATTTGGCTAAAAGGATTGTTCCAATCCGAATGCGGTTAAGTCATTTTCAATTTGTTTGCAGATCACGCAAATGCGCTAACGCGCGCTGTGTCTGGTTGCAGTCTGTTCGTGGAGAGAGATGAAGTTCCGACGCAGACTGCTGTTGTTGCTCTTCCATGGAATGATGCAGATGGTCGTCGGGGTTGTGACATTTCGCCGGAGAATCTGGGTAAGTCCGAGGTGCCGATGTGAAATGGTTTGACACGAAGTGGTTGTGTTGCATAATTTCTGGGAATTTTCTCGGGGCCACTATGGACGGGGTGGGTTTAGCGCTGCCCTCGAGGTTGCTGCGATGTCATTGAAGGAAAATTTCAAGATTCAAGCAAAGTTTCATGTCAGTGAGCGGAAGTGAGTGCTTTATTTGTCGTGATCCGAACAATCGCCGTAGCAGTCATCTGACTATCTGCCCACCTAGCCCTCGGCTATTGCGGCCCGCTTTAGAGCCTCAACCTGGCGCAGCGTTTGAATCGTCAAAATCAGCCCAGTCTCATCCTTGCTTCTGCCCGTCAGCTCCAGCCAGCCTGACCTTCAAATTAGGCGTCAAATACCTCATTCGCGCCTCTCAGGCCACTCAGATTCAACCACATCACATCTTCTCCCCAGTCTCTGCACCCTCATCATACCAGCACAGTCCCAAGTGTCTAAGCACTGACCAACTAACCGATTTCGCCAAACAGAGCCGCCACCACCATCCACTACCAATCGCCGTCGCTGTCGTCAATGAATCTGTTAACAACTTCCCGCTCATTAGTAGCATCACACCTTTACACAACGCCACTCTCCACGACGATAAAACAGCTCGCCTGTCAACATCTGTCGCGGCCAAAAATTTTCGCTTTCAACTCAACCGTAGACCGTGTCCACGCGTTGACGACGAGCACGTCCCCTGACTCATCGCCATCATGATGGGGCAGATTTTTGGCATCTCGCTAACAAAAACCCCGTGAGCCAATGATAAGGCAAGGCGGCACGGCACGGCTGTTGATCGTCACCGATCACCGATCACCGATCGCCGATCAACTATCATAGCAATGCGACATATTTGAAGCAGTTTCTGTGGAGTCCGCTGCGCGCTTTTCTAGACTGCGCACAGATCACCGTCGGCAAAGATCGCGCGCCCATCATCACAAGATATCTGATGGATGCGCGATTAAATCTGGATTTCCAAGCACGAACTACCGGCGGAATTCGGGAAGAGCGGCCGCACCGCAACGATGTGATGATACGCCACTAAGGCACTGTGGCGAGAGTACCGTGTAATCTCAATTAGTACTCGTAATTATTTTCGCTTAATGGTTGTTGCTTGTGTCATCATCATCATCATCGTCGTTGTCGTCTGAGGCGAGATGCAGTCTGAGATTTCAACAAAAAGGTGGGGTGTGGGGGGTAAAGCATTCCTGCTCTGGTACGCATGCGTCACATTCAATTAAATGTAATTAACCGTGATCGAGAAGTTATGCAGTGCACTGGACACCCCACCTTATCCGAGAGAGAGATAGGTGCACATTCAACTCAGTCACAGGCACACAACAAAACACACAGTCGAGGCATAAATAAGATCCAAAAGCAGATCCCACAAGGCACAAGCGCGCGGTTAGCATGCCTCGCAAAAGAAGATAGACACTGTCGCGAGCGTTTGTTGTCATTCTATGGCAATTGATGGGGCATTACATGTTCGCGTTCTATTTGACGCAGCACGGGCACAGGCAGTTAGAACTGGACCTTCTAATGGGGGACGTGAGCTGCATATCTCTAGTGAAGTGAACTTGTGGGTTTGGTGCTGCTGCTGCTGGTGGTGGTGGTGGGATTCTTCGATAGCTACTCAGAACTTTTGGTCGTCGTTTGCTGATCGTCGACGATCGTTGCGGTCGTTAGGGAGGAGCTTCACGCATTGAATGCGCTGCGATGACGTTGAACGTGATTTCCAAGGTGCATGGCATTGCACATGTCCGGGTGCTTGTTTGTTACGCACGCTCTGTGGTTGCAAAGCATCGCAAGACGGATTTTCTCACAGTTTCCCCAAATTGTGTTCGTTGTTGACACCGCAAAGGGCGAACGAGTCACCTCCATCCCACCATCGACAACAACGTTGTTCGCAATCATATTGCGATGTGCGGCGGATGTCCAGTGCTTTGATCGTCTCGAATCTGGAACAAACATCGAATTGACTAGCGTTCACCTCGTAAATAGCCATTACCCGAGTATTTGCCGCACAGTCCAGTTGCGGAACGGAACAAGAAAGCCAATCAGATCATGAACACCACCACCATCTCCACCACCACCACCATCTCCACCACCACCACCATCTCCACCACCACCACCATTCAGGTGTTCAACTTCATGAGCGACAGCCGAGCGTAATTCAACCAAAAAAAAAAAACCCCTCTCCCCTCTCCGCGTGTGTGTGCAGAGATTCAGATACAAAGCGAAAATAATGCACTCAGTGCGCGATCGCACAAAAGAACCCCAAATCTCCTAAATTGGAATCCAAATGTGAGAGCTATCCGCGACCGTGCGCGTGGCGTGTAATTTTCTCACGTTGCCAGCCGCGGTTGCGATCGTCAAATTTCGATAACTCCTTGCCGCTGCTTGCAGCTGATGTGGCTTCACTTCTGCTGGCTGGCTAGCTACTGCTGTGGATGTTGGTGGCTTTGGTAGCAGCAGCGATTGCCCAAACGCGGACCAGAAAATGGCTGAAATGGCCAATTGAAGGAAAACACCAAACACACACACACACACATCCCCGTGCCAATCCGAAGAGACAATAACTCAAACGGTCGAACGAAACGAGGTCAGCTCAGACTCGGAGATCCAACACGGACGGAACTGCTCCTGCTGAACTGTTCACCGTGCTGTGTCATTGTTTCTGTCGTCGTTGTTCGTTACATCCGTCTGTCCGTACATGTTCTCGTCCATCCATCCGCTCCGCGTTCGTTCTGGTGGGTCCCTCTTGACTGCTGCTCGGATCAATTACGCGATCGTTTCTGTCGCCACACAACACCACTCGAAAATGTATAACGATCCCCCCCACCACACTAACCGACCGCAGGACGACCAGACCAAGCCAGACCAGGCTGGAGACTGGCTGACTAAGACCACCGCGCGACATATGTTACAAATTTTTCAAAAATTACGTAATCATCAGCGACAGACACTGGCACAGTCACAGTTCCAGTCTCACAGGCAAATTTTGACTGACGGATCGTGCTGCAGCCGGCACAATTGCTTTTATCTCGACTGCGCTGCGACGAGCGCGACGGCCAACCGAAATAACGGCGGTAGACGGCGGTTGCACTTCTCTTCACCCAGCGCAGCACTGGTGTGTGTAATTGGTGCGGCGCGGATGCACTAGAATCGAGTCGCAAACGCTTTGTTGCGCTGTTCTTCAGGTGCAATCGGCGATAAGAGATCGATGCGAGTGCTGGACAGCGTGGCTGGCATCCACTGCTACTGCATCGACTTCAGCTTCGAATCAATTGAGAAATTAAAAGTGTAACAGGCAGGGAATTGTGAATGATCGTCAATCAATCGGCCAGCAAAGAGTTGTCGTTTACGTCGAAGAGTCGCTCTGGTCGCGCGATCCACATTTTCGCGTCAAACACAACACAAACCTCTCCATTATCCAGCTCTGATTGATCTCAAAGGTCTCTCGGCATCTGCATCTGGTGCTAGGCAGTAGGCACCGTCTCTAGTGGTGGCGGTGGTCTGGTCTCTCTTCCAGGTGAGCCGCGATGTCGTCGAGTCGAGAATTTTAATGCGAAGAGGTGTGCAACCTTGATGAACATGTAAATTCCTCGTCCATCGCCGCGCCAGCGTCCCAAATGGAAATTGATACATGGAATGGGTTGCCGTCAGACTGTGCCTAGGACGACGACGACGACAACGACGATGAGAGGAGTCGCTTGCCGCTTGCGTCATTGGCGATGTGACGGTAATTACTTTGCGGTTGTTCGTTTTAATGAGCTTTGATTGATGGATCCTCGAGTGGTGTCGGCGGCAGAGTGCAGCGTGCGCAGAAATATCACACCTGTCATGGGTGGGTAGTGGTGGTGTGGTGCATGCCACCGGTGGAGTTTGCGCTGAAGATGCATTGACATGGGTTTGTCGCGGCGGCGTGGCGGCGCGAAGGCTTGACAGAAACCGCGAGCACTCCGTCATCGCAGCAGTCATCAGTGCCAAGGGTGTGAAGCCAAACGCCGCCGTCGTAGTCGTCGGGGTGTTCTGTTTCAATTAAGGAAGCAGCACACCCTGTTTTTGGACGCATATTCAGCGCCTTCACAGTGCCCCCCAAGTGCGCCGTAAATGCGCAGCTCACGTCGGTAGCGGGCGAACAACAGAGATTGAGGTGGAGATCACTGAGCGATGTTGGAGGTTGGGATGAGATGAATCGGGCGTGGTCGTCGCCGTCGCCGTCGCCGTTGCTGGGGAGGTGATTAATTGAAATTGAGACATGCAGACGAGGGAGAGCGTCTGGGTTGGGTGTTGTGCCAACGCAGGCGTCGCGTCGTTCGATGGGAGACAAAGACGCTGAAAATGATGAGATCGAAATCGAGATGAGGCTTGTTCGAGCAAATTCGAGACGAGAGCACCACCGCTGTGCCGCTGCCAAGGTCCAAATGGAGTGGAACTTCACCCCTGGCTAATTTTTTCCGTCGTCATAGCCGTACGCCTCGTATCGGTGTCCGGTCGAGCTTGTGGGGGGCTGATTGTGTTAATTCATGACTTTTTCACTTGGAAGTAACTAATCATCCTCAAGCCAGGGCTCGGCCGCGAGTTATCTCACCATCCGGTCGGTTAAAATGATGTACGTTGTGCGTCCTTTCAAATGCGGGTCGAAGGACAATTTTCCGTCGCGTCTCAAGGACCCTCCGAAGCGGACCACAAGCCCCATACGTTCCATCAATCATTAACGCCCATGTTGGCCAACCGTTCGCTAAGTAGTGGTAATTACGGGATCTGCATCAACTGACTGCCAGGCACCGCTTCGAACGCGCATGAGATCTGTCATAATTCGTCCACTTAACGTCTCACGATAAACGTCACCTACGTATTATGACTGCGCCGCTGATTCAGGACCGACAAATTGATCGATTATTCCCCCGTCCGCTTTGTGGTCGTCTTCTTTCTCCTCTCACTCTCCGATGGAAGACAGACGTCCGGGCCAAAACAGAGGCACAAGTGACAGCACAATCCAGCCGCGCCGTTGCGGTGGCAGGTGCTGTTGCCGCTGTTGAATGACCTACGACGCTTCAACACGCGGCATTTTTCTTGGCCCTGTGTCTGCTCTTATCTCTCGATTACACATTTCAGCGCATTGTGTTCGCGCGTCCACGCTTATCTGTCTCACATCGGACGCTACGGTTGCTGTGCCGCTTGCCCCGATTGTTTGTCCGTCTGTCGGTATGTCTGTTTGGCTGTCCGTCCATGTCCATCCGTCTGCGTAGCGCGTGTATGTGCGGAGGTGTTGAAAGCAGGTTTGAAATGTTTGACAGATTCGATCCCGAACTACATAATGGACCCCGAGACTCGCGCGGGAGCGGGGGAAACGCACAAAATTGCTCTGAAGTGTGAAAATTGTCGGCGATTGTTGGGCATTTGGACACAATGTTTGGGGGGCAACTCTCCGTCTTGCCGGCCGAGTCCATCGTGACGGGCGAGCATTGTCCGGACGGAATGAGCATCGGAATGAGGTGCGAACGAGATTGACAGCTCGGCATAATGACGGAGTCATGCGTGTCCTATGGGCTACAGTTGATGATGTGGAGGAGAGGTCACACGCGAAGATGTACAAGACGACCTAGATCACCCCCGCTGGGGCCACTGGGGCCGCTGGGTGTGAATTTGAATCGCTATCGATGTGCGCCTCGAGGCGTACACAATTGGGACTAATTTTTTCTCGTGTTTTCTTGCCGTCTGCTCGGTTATGAGACAGTGAGACAGTCGTCGGCGATTGATTTATCGGCCGTGTGTGGACATGCCATGTGCAGCCGGGCACTTGTTGTTCGCTGATTTACGACGCTGACGCGCGGCGAGTGTGGGTGTGAGACTGTGAGGCGATAAAACTGTCCAGTAGTTTGACACGACGACGGTGGCTGCTTTCAGCTTGAAGACACCGCAACCACCCACCAAGTCATGGCTGTCGGGCAGTTTCTGTAGACTTTGGATGAGAGGGGATTATCTGAGCGCTTCACCCTCTATGCTATCGAAGCAGGAAACCCATCCAGTCACCGGAAATCGACGCAATTCCACCGACCACGCATCCCATTTCAATGGTAACAGCAGCAGTACCCCTTATCCGACACAACGACATTTGTTCACGCACCACAGCCGCGACTGGGTACAAATCACCGCGCGTACACCTGAATTCGCTAATGATGCAGAGGCGCCCTCGCGCCTTCGGGCAAATGCAGAATTCGAGAGGAATACCGTGTCCAGCTCCGTCCGCCGGCTAATTGCGGGTACACAGCACTTGTAAACTTTACAAGGCTCATTAGCCGGCGAGATGCACCACCGCCATCCGGCGAAGAGCAAACATCATCTGCTATGCGAAAGGTTGGGTCCCCGCCTCGGCTGGCTTCGGACTGCCGGTGTTGCTGTGTGCGCGCTGGGCGACTGTGTGTGCTGTCATAAAGATCGCATCTTGGCGGGTTGTATCGCTTAACTCGTGTGCTCCCAAACTGAATCCGGCGAGACCGTCGCGGTCCTCATTTCCATTCCCCTTTGAATAATTGCCATGACTCTAAATGACGGACGCGGAGATGTTGCAGGCGATCGCCGCGCCGAAGAACCGGACAGCCAGATGGACGGACACTGAGTGCTGCGCGCTTGTGTGTACACATTAAGCCGCAAACGCAGTAAATGTGTCAATAAATCGAATGTTTGCATGATATAAGTGCGCTCCAGTGTGCGTCCCTCCAGCGCGCGACTCACCGAGTGGCTGCGCCACTGACGGGGATGTGTCCGCAGAGTGCAGCTGTCGCCCGGGATAATTATGATTGTGGGTGAACTTGTCATTTCGTTTCGAAACGCTACCGCTGACGTTAAGAGGTGACGCAGAGAGAGAGAGAGAGACAGACTGTGATGGCGGGAAGGTGAGGGGTATTCAACAACCAGCTGTATGTCGTCCTGATAAAGTGGATCTCCGTACGTGATCGGTGCGATGATTGCATTGCAACTTGCGGGGCTGCGCGCGTAATGATGCAGAAAAGTAAATATCATTTGCCTACTGTCCGCCGACGAGCGCGACGTCCGTAGTGGTGGAACCCTGGAAGCGGATCGATAAAAAATAATTGGTTTGCGGTTGCGCACAGAGCCGTCCCTGGTTAGCTGCTGCTGCGGCACAGCTTGTTCGCTGCTGTTGCTCCCCAGTCGAGATGTGGCGGTCGCGTCGCGTCGCCGTAGCGGATTTTCCATCGCTTATTGGGAAAATTTTCGATTTTCCCACGGTGTGCCCGCGGCAATGGTGCTGGTGCTGGTGTTGCTGCCAGTGGTGCTCGCCGTGGACCGGTCCGATTAGAAAGGTGTCACTTTGTGCATCAAACGATCGCTTGGAGGCTTGTAAAGTCACCGATATAAGCCTTAATTGTATGTAGGGCAATACGGCGAGCGTGCTCGTGCGCGCATCCTGTTACAACGCATGACGGCGAATCTTTGGTGTGTTGTTTCACTTCTCCTGCTCGTCCTCCCATACCACCCCATCGTCTACCGTGTCGTGGGTATATCTCGTGTCGAACATTGTGAGAACATTGGTCATCACAACGGCGGTGTGGGGAGGATCAGCGTCACGAACGCGCTTCTCTAGTTCCTTCTTCTCCTTCTTCTTCCCAGTCGACTGTGGCGGTGGCGGTGGCGTTGCGGTGGAGTGTTTACGCGAACCGGTAATACCCAATCGAGTACACGATCACCTTCATAGCGCACATAACCATAATCTTGACTTTCGTTGGTATAAGACGATGGCGAGTGCTTGCGCGACGACGATGATGATGGTGGTGGTGTTGGATTCATCGTCGTCGTCGTCGTCGTCGTGCCACGCTGTTCGACGTTCTGATGCCGTTTCCAGGGTTTATTTGCGTCGATTTGCATTATTTGCTTAGTCGTCGACGGATAGGGTGTATGTACCCACCCAGCTGCCAGGGCACCGCTGCCACCGCCGCCGCCGCCGTCGCCAACCCCGCCACAGAGAGTTCGTGAATCGGCGCGCAACGATCTATCCTATCCCATGGGAACCGCCGCACAAGACTCCTCGACTCCACTGGCTATGGGAAAAAGATTAGTTTTTTGGGTTAAAATAGCAAAACGAATGGGTTTTGTGTTAGCACCCAAACGTGGGGCGTCGTCGCTTGCAGCAGAGAGCCACACTTTATATGTGTGTCTGCTCCAAATGCAGGCTCAAACATCCGAGACAAGTGCTCGGCGGCACTTAAACTTATTCAATCGGTTGTGGATATAAAAATTCATTAAAATGAGTTTTATGCTCAAGTTTAAGTGGCTTCTCCATGACGACCGAGGAGAGCGGCAGAGAGAGTGAGAGAGCAAGTCAAGGGGTATCAGTTTACAGCCGGCCATTAGGACTCGATCACATCGTCAACTGGTTTGCGGAGTAAATCAATTCGAGAGTTCGAGAGTCTGCCCGGTGGGGGCATTTATTGTAATTCTTCGTCGTGCTTTCGCCGTGACTGAGGGCGCGCTAGGTCAGCACAGTAGCCCGGAGGAGCTCTATAAAAATCCAATCAAAGAGATTTTATGTCACCGCTTGACATAATCGGTATTGTCGTTGTCGCGTTTGATGGTGATTGTGTGGTTGACTCAGGGCACTCAGGCTGATGCGACTGGTAAGTGAGGTAGGGCTGTAAAGAGATGTGATGCTAGTCTGATTTTCAGCCTCGTCAGTTGATTAGGGAGCAACAACGACGTCTGTGATCTTTAATCGCTTCCAATTTGGCTTTTTTCTGATGCGAGTCTGTCGCTTTGGCACAGCCTGTGCTAAGTTGACACTCCTTCAAGGACCAACAACGTCGCCAGCTGTCGCTCGCAAGTCTATCAAAATCGACGCCAATCACCTCCAAATCGCAGCCAGTAGCTAGGTCACTTCGGCGTAGGCTGTCTTTGATTGCCAGTATCGTCAGTCTCTCAAGGACAAGCAACGACGTCCGTCGCCTTCGACAACTTCGTCGCTTGCTGGTGCTGTGGTTGTCATCTCGTCACTCCTGCAAAGACGACAACAACCACAGTCACTTCAGCGCAGTCTCTCTTCGATTACCAGCCTCGCCAGTCCTTGCTAATTCAAGAAGTGAACATCTCCTCCATTCAGATACTCCAAAAACCAACAAAGTCTTCCTCAGTGTGAACGAGAGTGAATGAGGCGACCGGGGCAAAATGCAGAAGATCCACTGCGGCCACCATGAGAAACGACGGCGCAAATTGTATCCCATGCACACGACGACGGAATCTAGTGCCACCACCGTCACAAGCCTGCTATACAGAGCGTGCAAAATCCGTTAAGAGAAGAGGAACTATTATGCTACACCCTGCTGCTGCTGCTTGCCTGAACCGAAGCATGATCCGCCTAGCCATGGCATGGCCCATTATGTGATGTGAATGTTGTGTGCGCCCCACAAGAGCGGTGGTGTGGTGCATCTTGGATTTGAGAGGACGACGCGAAAAGTTCACCTTCAGCACGATTTATCGGTCCACCAACCATAGCGCGCTGCAACATGACCGTGCATCTGTAGCGCGCATTTCGCCGCACAACACCTGAACGGTGGAGGATGGCTGAGGTGGTGTGGTGTGGTGTTGCTGTTACAGCATTCGAATCGATGTTTCCGCGCGCACAATTAAATCTGAAGTTTGAGAATGTTCCCCACACAACATCGCAGCGTGCAGGGCGGAGCAAAGTAGCGCGCCTCCAAAGCGCGGGCACAAACAGCAACAACAAAAAAGTGATTGTATGTACGAAACGCGCGCTGGATTCGAACGACGAACGACGGCTACGGCCACCGGCGGGAGGTGGAATCTTCATTAAAATTCAATTGCGCGCACGTACAACGATTTACGCATGCCACATGCAACGTGAACAAAGGCAACAAATCGCATGCGCTAATGCGCGCATCATAACGCGCCACCAACGCGGCTCCGTTCTCCGGTCTCCCTTTTCTCCCCTCCCTCGCTCTCTCTCTCTCTGTCTGTCTATCTCCGACTGTCTCTCGGACTCTCGGTGGAAGGTGACGTTGGTGGTGGTGATGGTGGCGGCGATGGTGGGCTTTCAATTGCCCATACGTTTCCGCAAGTGTGCGCAACTCGAGAGATAGCTGGCCGAGATAAAGGAATCACACTCCATGAAGCCCGTGAAGTCACCGCAGCAGCAGTTCATTCACCATCTGGGCTACGCTCTGCGGTGGGGGATTTCGCAAATTTAATTAAGAGCCTACCGCACTCTCCCAACCCAGCAAACACCCACCCACCCCACTGCCAGTGGGGACGTTGCAGATGCTCCGCAAGTGATATGCGGTCGTACCGCAAGCAATTGTTCTCCCGCACTCTCAAACACAAATACGCGCGCGCTCTGGGCCACGCCGGACAGACCGGAAAAGACCAGAAAAGACCGCGAGAACTGAGATTTTCTCATGGTCACGGCTCTGCCGCATCGCACTAGCCGCCGCTGCTCCGCTCCACCGTTGCACCGTTGCACCGCTGCACCGAGCAACGTCGAACGGCACAGACGACAAGAGACAAGGTTCAAACCAATCAGTGGCCAACATCTGTTTTCGGATCCGAACTCGAATCGCAAACTCGGACTGCTGCCCACCACCCCCTACCCCGCGCGACTTGTTCGACTTCGCACAATTAATTAAGCCTTTTGTAGCATTCATGGAATCCCATTAAAGACACTGCACTGCGACTGAGACTGCGGGTATGTCGATCGATTGGCGCGATTGGCGGAGAGCGCGCACACCCCCTCGCTGCACCGGCGTCCCTCTCGGGGGATATTTTAATTCTGGCCTGACATCTGACCACCTATGGGTTGATTAGCTACAAATTTATGCATCTGAACTGATCGATTTCGCGAAGAGAGAGAGAGAGGGAGAGCTAGGCCAGTCTATGCTGATAATAAATTTCCCCATCGCTGCGCGGTCGGCCACGGAGTGTCTGGGAGCTGTATCACGGCTGCATCTTGCTTGCTACAAACCCAAGGAGACATGTTTAACAAATCGATATCGGACCGCCAGATCAATGTCTCCGATGTAATGTAAGCTGAACTTTTGGCTAAAGTCCTCTGGATGTGCCAGCCAGTGAGCCTGGCATGGGAGGCCGCCTAGTAGTGCGGCTGCCGCTGCTGCTGCTGCTGCTGTGGGACTGTAGAGCGTTGGTGCCTCTTGTGCCTGGTGCAGTGGGTAGAAGCCAATCTGCATGCGACGATGGGTATTCCTCCGTCGTGTGTCCCCAGAGGGCTCAGCGATGGCGACGCGCGAGTTTAGAGATCCGCTGTGTGTATGTGTGTGTGTTTCTGGAGCGATTGAGAGTTTGTTCCCACGATTTGAATGCAGGGGGCTGGGTGGGTCTCTCTACAAACACCCCAGTTCCCTCCATCTCTCTCTCGCAGACACAGATTCCGCCTGCGATGGGAGGACTACGATTGCCGTGTCTCCCAGCGGCGGTTTTGATTGTTTCATTTCGATTGGTTGTGCTTGTCTAGGAATACGACGATCGATGCCCCTGCGGCGGTAGAGAGGGCAGCAGGAGGAGGGGGTCGTGTATATCGCATCGAATGTAGGTCGCGTGAAGAGATGAACCTCCTCGCGCCGACGTCGAGAGAGATATGGGTGCGCGGTGCCGTGACAGTCACTTTTGTTGCTCTGAAGTGCACTTTCATTGGAAAATGATCATCTTCTTTTTTTCTTCTTCTTCTTCTTCAGCTCATCCTGTGATGTGTCATGTGTGGTCGACCGTCGACGCAGGTTGCGAGTACGAGTGCGACTATGAGTGAAGGAGGCCATGACACATTGGTCGATTCCGGGAACGGTGGATGATTGAGTGGGGCGGGAGGTCGTTGTGTGTGAAGACTGGCTGGTTGCGCCTGGCTGCGCGGTTTCTGCTCTATGTCGCATGCTCGTGGAAACTTCGCTCTGAACTTGACTTATATGTCTTGCTGCATCCACCCACGATCTGTGGACGATAGCAAGGTGACCTCGCCGCCCATCGTCACTGACTGCAATGAGCCCGGATCATGAAGAGATCATCAACACATGCTAGTGTCCTAACTGGACACTGGCATACAATTCTTACGTCTGCCAGTGACTTTCAAAGAAGTTACGACATCGGCTCTGCGAGTGTCCACCTCTGGCCAGGAAGAGGGTGCAGTTTCTGGGTTCGTCCAGATTCCACCTCTGCCAGGAAGAGAGTGTAGTTTCGGTGTTCTCCTCTGTTTCTGTGCCAGTTTCTGGGTTCTTCGATTGACCAGCTCTAGCCCTTATTGATTGATTTTAGTCAAGCGACATGAAATCAGTCAAGGGCGCAATGTGCACCCCACTCGTCGTTGCAACTGATCTCTGGTCGCAGGCCTACCCACTGTGCCAGCCTGCGTGTGGTTCTCTCTCGCAAGATAACCATCCATCCACACATAGAACACGCCCCCCAGCATGTGCGTGCTCTCGGTCGTGGCTCCAGTTCACACCTCTCCGGCAGGAAAGTGTTGCGCGCCAGGCAGCGGCGCAATTTGTCCACAGCGCTCCATCAGCACCCCAATATTAGAAAGTTCGATTCCCCTAATTCAATTTCGAAACCCGCAGTCGGCACGGAGCTGCAGTCGGAGCCTGCGAGAGTGCAATAGGAACGCTTGCAACACAACCATGTGCGCTGCGTAATAAATCACATCGTGTGCCCCACCGAAAGAGAGGAAGAGAGAAGAGCAGACCATCGCGCACGTAAGTCACGTAAAATATTGATTTCTCTTCCGACAATTGATGATGCACTCCGCTCCACGGATCCGCCATTCCCCATGTGTGTGCGCCTGTTCCAGTGCCAGTGCCAGTGCCAGTGCCTGTGTGTGATTGCAGAGTGGGCTGATTGAGTTATGACCAAATTAAAATTCGATAACTCAAAGGGGCATGCAACGGGCGCGAACGCCTCCTTTCCCTAATTCCTTTCAGCCGTCGTGGTCGTCGTCGTCGTCGGCGTTTGGCTGCTCTTCACTCAGATGCTGCCTGGTAGCTGATCCTGATCTCGGTGCGTTGCTGGCTGACTGGCTGGCCGGCCATGGTTCGACTGTTGGTGTTGGGCTTTCTAACCGGGGGATCGCTTTATTTGCATACGCTTGCAGACCGCTGCAGATTTATCATCGAAGGCCTGCGCACGGCTAAAGTGCCATTTTTCAATTCGATTGCGAATGCATATTAATCAGGAGTCGTCGTCGCCGCCGCCAACAATGGTGGCAATGCAAAAAAAAAAGCAGCGTTCTGTGGTAGCGGTCCCTCAAGGCCATCATGGCGCGCGTTCATTAATATGCCCAGGGCTGGTCGACTTTTATGAGGCACACACGAGTCCACCTCTAATTTATCGCGCTTGTTGGCCATGTTTCCAAACACTGGCGGCTGGCCCATGACGACTGCGCGACTAACTGCGGCTGCGTTGCGTATGGCATGCGTACCTTCCGGGCTTCAACCGATCACAACTCGACTGACTGCGGCTAATGACTTTCCAAAGTTTATGGATTGCTTCTCACTTCTGTGCATGTGAACGGAGATTTTGGGATTTATGTTGTGGTGGACGCACAGAGCGAGAGAGAGAGAGGTGTCCGGCCGGCGAGGGATCCGGTGATTCAACCCGAGTCTGGGCCCCAATGGAATCGCAATTACAACTGATTAGTAGGAATACCTGAGTGAGTTAAATTAACTTTCAAGTGCCACAGCTTAGGCTGGGAGTGCAGAGCGCCAAGCTCTCCTCCTCCTCCTCCTGCAGCGCCGCGGTTTTTATTAGTCATCGGAATGATCATAAAAACCAATCAACGTCGTCACAAATTGCTGACGATGTCGATGTTTGCCATTCTCGAGACGGTGCGACAGAGGCGCTATGTGGTGGCAGAAAAAAAAATACAAAAAAAAAACAAACGAGACTCGCGTCGTCGTCAAGTCCATGCGCTTAGGAGGAGGCACGCCACGGCACGGCACGGATGAGGAGTCGCCATCCATCCATTTGGTGTAGATTCCTATCGAGCGAGCGCTGACCGAAGACTAACAGGGAATCAGTGTTGTTGAGCAAATCGATCCCCAGTGGAATGCTTGCGCGTCGTTTGTCTTGCGCCGATTGCTGTCCCGATGTCGTCGCTGGTTGCTGAGGGCCAGGCCAGCGCGCAAGGATTAATTGTCACTTTTCTTCTCGAGAGAAACAAAAGACTGTCAGACCTCCGGCTGTCCCCCTCTAATTTATTTCCCTGGCCCGCTTGAATTATATCTCCGGCCAGATGATTCCTCGATATGTCTCCCCTAGATAATGACACGATGCTGCAGCTCCTGCACACGATCCGGCGACGGCCGCGGCGGGGTGATGGCTATTAAACGTCCGCAGCAACTAGGAAACAATGGAACCTTAAGCAGGCGAAATCGATTAATGAGTCCGCGGGCAGCACTCTCTTTAATTAGCACCAGGTGATGATGGGAAGCAATAAATAGATCGTCGTCGGTTCGGCAGTGGCTCCGCAGGGAGCCACATCTGTGGCAGAATTCAATTTGCAGCCGCGACCAATTGGGAATGCGCCTCGATTGCTTTCTAATGAATATGCCCGAGCTGGGATTGAAACTGAATCGCGAATGGCGGTGCGATGTCAGCTCGGGGGAGCTGATTAGATGACACATGCAAATTGGCCGTCGGTCGGGATGTGCGGGAGTGATCCTTTATGGCATTCCTCTCGTAATTGACTGTCTTTGGCTGATGACGTTGGTAGCGTGAGCCTTTCATCGACTCCGAAGAAGGATGGAGACCTCAACGGATGGTCGAAATCGCGGTAAACAGTGGAGATGGGGATGCAGATGGAGATGCAGGTGAAGATGCAGGTGGAGATGAAGATGGAGATGGAGATGGAGATGGAGATGGAGAGATGGAGAGATGGAGACATGGAGAGATAGAGAGATGGAGAGATGGAGAGATGGAAAGATGGAGAGATGGAGAGATGGAGAGATGGAGAGATGGAGAGATGGAGAGATGGAGAGATGGAGAGATGGAGAGATGGAGAGATGGAGAGATGGAGAGATGGAGAGATGGAGAGATGGAGAGATGAAGAGATGGAGAGATGGAGAGATGGAGAGATGGAGAGATGGAGAGATGGAGAGATGGAGAGATGGAGAGATGGAGAGATGGAGAGATGGAGAGATGGAGAGATGGAGAGATGGAGATATGGAGAGATGGAGAGATGGAAGCCTTGGTGTCAAAAGTACACTCTCTTCTTTCTCCACCAATATCCACTCTGCTCCATCTGAACAACACACCTCCCATCTTTCGTCTATGCCACCCAGCAATCGCTGCCCTCCATCCAATACTCCTTCGTTGCTTCCTTTCAAATCCATTCGCAGTTCACTCAACACTCAACGACTGCACCTCTATCCGGCAATACTTGTCTCCGCCGGCAACGATAAACGCGCCTTCCTAGGCGTCAGTCATCTTTTACACTTCGCCGAAAAATGCGGAAAATCTCATTTAGTTTAGGAACTCAAAGTCGATAATTTGCTGGGTCGGATCTCTGCGCGGCACCGGCATGGCATGGCATGGCATGGCATACAATCATCATCACCTATGGCAAGACAAGCAAAGCCGATGAGTCCAGGAACGCCGCGCCGCGCAGCCACCACCCCGAGCTCGTTCAGATGCGATTGACATCTAACAAATGCGCATAAAATTTGTAACAAAGTGCAGAGACACAAAACTGTACACTCCGTGGCCGGGCAGTATATGGACATAGGCACAGCAACAACTAGCCGCGACCATCATCCTACCTCCCATATATGTAGGCGCATCTCGAAAAAGCTCGCAAGAGTCGCCGCCGCCGTCGACGTCTCCCTGCGTTGTTGTTGTTTGTTTGTGGCCCCTGGCATACTTACACAGAGCCCAATACAAGACCACGACGCGACGCAAGACAACAACAGAAGAATGTTGCCCAGAAATGCCTTTTCACACCTCGAATAGTCGAAGAGGAGCCGACGACGCCGCCGTCGCCACTGCCGCCGAAGACTGAACGACAACAAGAGAGAGAGAGACGCGACCGACACACGGACACGGCGGACACATGGAGACACCGAGCACTGGTCACCGCTGGACACTGAGACCTGGGAACTGAGAAGAACTGGCATAGAGCATAGTGCAGAGCAATTATCTTGCCAATGTGTAACCGAATGCATTCAAGGAGATATCGCTGAAATCACGCAAAACTACACGAGACACCGCACAAAATAGCCAACACCAACCACACCAAGTAACAGCCGCCGCGCCGTTGCCACGAGGAGGATGAGGAGGTTGGACAGGATCGGGGACACAGAAAAAAGGCGAAAATCACTTCGACTGCTGCTGCTGCTGCTGGCCAAATAGGCGCAAGAGAATTCCATGGGTGACCATTATTAGATGGCATTTAAAAACTCCGACAGCCAAATTGAGAAGATTTACTAGTGGCGCAGTGATGTAGCGCTTCGAGGCATCCCGCATTGTTGCCGGCAAACACACACACACACGAAGACAGAGCACCTCCGATTCCTGGTTTGGGCCGAGCTGGGATTGTTGCGTAATTCAATGCTGCCGCTGTTGTTGCGGACTTTCGTTGTGTGCGCACGGGCTCCCACCACCACACAATCGAGAGGCCCGCACTTGACTGATGTCCTCTGGGCCGCTGCAAGTGCGAAATTAATTTAAATTTATCGCGGAGTGTCACTGCGTCTCAGCACTGGCTCCGTCGGTCGAGCGATCGATTCACGATCAATTGGCGATCACCGGGGATTGCCTTAAGGAGGCGCTGGAGTGGCCAGAGTGATCGTAGTGGTCGGAGTGGCCGGAGTGTGCCCATATCAAGACTAATCCCGATTGCGCAGGTGTAATAAAACTTAGCTCTTGACTCGCATCTTCCCCGGCTGAATGCAGGGAGGTGCAGTGGAGTGTAACTCCATTTTAGGATTCGGGGATTTTCCTGGGAAAATCCACAAGAGATCGCTGCGCCGGTTGTGTGGGAAAATGTCCTACTGATCCGGTCCAGTTGCGGAGACAGCGAGCGGCACCCAGAATGTATCCCCATTTCAATGCGAACATAAATTTCATTAGCACCACCATCGGCAGTCGGCAATCGACGGCGGCAATGAGTGTCTTTGCACGGATGTGGATCTAGATCTGTAGTGTGGGGTGATTGCACGTCAGAGATCAGTTGGCAGCTGAATGGCGGTGAGGAGGCACTTGTACCGCGTACACACTCCCGGTATGGGTGCAGAATAAATTCGAGTACTGCGAACAAAAATGGGAAGGAAGCCGGCCTGCCGAACGAAATTGCGCTGACCACTCCATATACACTTGGAGAGACAAATTGTCCGCGCGGCAATGTGCGGCTTTTGGCGTGGAAAATTTCCTGCCTCTCTTGCGGTGGTGTGCAATAAGTGGGCGAGCGAATTAAGTCTTTCATGGGAATTCGCTGACCCAGTCTGATGGTGGACACCAAGAGTCACTGGGCATCTCCTTCATTCCCCGTGTCATTGGCCAACCTCCCGCAGGTCACATCAACCATCTCCGGCACAAAAAACAAAAAAAAAAAAGAAGCCAGATCAAGGATAAGCCTAGTGTTGAGTGCGCCAGGTGAGCTAGGTGTGTCTGAAGCTTCAACGACCCGACAAGTGGTCGGCGGCTCACTTGTAAGAAATTCATTTCCACTGAAGCAGCACCCATCCCGGATGGTGAACTCAATCCTCATCCATCCACATGCCACACACACACACAGACAGAGAGTGGCGTGTGCAATCAAACTTTCTGCTAGCCGAGCATTTAATTCAAGTCATGCACACTCCTCATCCACCTCACGAATTACCGCCGCCGCTGATTGCTTTCCATCAGAAAGCAAAACACGGTGACAGGCCAACAACACCGATACCTTTCCATTCTGTGCAACATCGCATCCACGTCGCAGGTGCATCACAAGCCACATGATATCCCCCTCGTGCCGTGAGCCTCGTGCCCACGCCACACCGCACACCGCACACACACGGCACATGAATCACGATCACGCGCACGGTCTCATTATCTCTTGTGATGTTGGGTTACACCCATCCCCGTTGCGCGCATTTTGGCAATAAGTAGCCGGGCTCGCTTCGACTCTGGAGCTACAGAGCTACAGAGCTGCGGAGCTACGAAGCTGCGCAGCTCTTCCTCCTTTCGATTTTTTATTAGAGAGCAGTCGTACGCCGCCGCCAACACTCTCACTTCGTGCTGCTCGTCGCGCGTACCGTCCTCATCATCATCATCATCGTCGTCGTCGTTGTCGTCATCTGCAGTGGCATCTGCGAGCTGATTCGAATGCGCGCGTCTATTGTGCAACAGACCTTCACTCTCCAGCACAGACGCGTACCCACCATCGCGCGCTGTACTCCAAATTTAGTAGATATAATTGCAATAATTATACTTCGCTCATAAATGAGGAGCGCACCAGCAGCAGCGGTACAGACTCAGGCGCGCGGCGGGCAAACAAACACGGGCGCTTTTATTTGCCTAGTTCCGCCCGGGCGGGCGGCGGTATCTGCAGCAACTGCAAGCAAACTGCATCAGCTGCGGTTATGGAGCGCTGGAGACGTTGGCGTAGAGAGGTCACCAAGATGAGGCGGCTACTCTCCCGTGCGCATATGCGCGGCATCGCACGGTACGGCAAGCGGCAAGGCGGCGGTGTAATCGACCGCGAAGCAGGACTTGCCAAAACAAGAAACCTCGCCATGCTTTATGGAAGTGCGCTTGCGACTTTGCTCGACGCTGCCACTCAAGAGCACAAGTGAATGGCGGCGGTCGGTGGCGGCACAGTTGATGGTTGACGGTGCGGCGGCTGGCGTTGGAGACACTCCGACACACCGAGAGTTGTACTCTCGAGATCACCATAATGAATTTTAACGCCTTTCGCAAGTACATGCGAAGCTGGGGAATCGGATGTGAGTGTTTGCACTTGGTCGTCGTCGTCGCCGTCGTGGTCTTTTGTAGCTGTTGCCGTTTCTGTCGTTGGCGCTGGGTGCCGGTTGCTGTTGCCGTTGCCGTTTTCCGTCATCGTCAAAGAGTTGTTGTTGGCAATAAAAGCCATTTAAGATAATGAAGTAATTGTAGAGGCGATGTGTGCGTGTGTGAGTGGAGTAGAGCCGCGCTCTACAGTTGGCTTAGTAATAATATGCACGCTCCAGTACTGGCTTTTTTGCTCCTCTCCCTCGGCAACGTCCCGGACGTCACCGCAGCCGCTACTGCCACCGCCACCACCGCCGCCACCGTGGCTACAGCTGTGCCTTGAAATGATTTTCCGCTCAAGTGAAAAATGATTTTCTGCACTGCTTTGTGGATCATTTGCGCGGTGGATTCGGGGGCGCAATCTGAGACAGATCAGACAGATCATATTGGGCACGGAGGCAGGGGGCTCGGAAGTGGGTACAGTAGTGGTCGGAAATTGAGTGTTGGTGAGGTGACGGTGGAGTCCGGTAAAACGAGGAAACTGGCGTGGAAGGAGGTCTTTTTCAGATCAACGAGAATGGTTGCGAGGAGAATCATGTCACCTGAGCTGAGAGCCTGGTCAAGAATCTGGACCTGAGATAATGCCTGAGGCTGAGCACAAGACTATGCCTGATTACAAGCCGAAGACTGAGCTAATGCGAGAATCGGATCGAATGTCTAACCCAGAGCATGTACCTGGACCTGAAATTGAGTCTAAACTGATGTCTGAGTGTAATCCTAAACATAAGCCCGACATTGAATCCGTACTTCGGTCACCCGCAACCATGGGCGGGTGTAGGCTATCACACGAGATCAAGGCGTTTAGTACTTCGAAGTCGGCGCAAGACGTTAGTTTCCTCAAGGATCGAAAAAATGCAGAGTTTGTATGCTCTTCCAGGCGGCGCTTATGTTTGTAAGCTATTTTCTTGATTTCTTCTTGGACTGGTCAAATTTCAAAAGATCTGTGTACATCGTCCTAAGAGACACAAGCCTTGGATTTCCAGTTACTTATTGAACAAAGTTAAGGAGCAAAAAGCAAACTTGGGAAAGTTTGCTATAAGTAACCTGGTGACTTGCGTTTGAAAAGCAAATACAAACAACTGTGTTCTGAACTTAAAAAGGAAATTCCAATATGTCGAGATAATTATTATGGTTCTAAATTCAATTTTGCTAGAGGTAACTTAAAAAAAGAGTGGCAAATTGTTAATAAATCATAGTCAAATCCACTTCTTCTAAGAATCCAACTGTTTTTGTCCAGTTTCGCATGCATAGTGGGTTGATGTCCCTTTCCACTTGCGTGCGCCACCTGAGTCGCGGTCTTCCTCTACTGCGCCGTCCCTCGGGGGTGGATTCGAAAACTTTTCGGGCCGGAGCATTGGTTTCCATCCGCTCTACATGACCTAACCATCTCAATCGTTGGATCTTCCCTCTTCTGGCTAAGTCGATGTCGCTAAACGGCTCGTATAGTTCGTCATTATATCTCCTCCACCACTCACCATCTATGCAGACGGGACCGAAAATCACACGAAGAATTTTCCTGTCTAGGCAACCAAGAGCAGCTTCATCCGCTTTTGACAAAGTCCATGCCTCCGCGCCATATAGCAGGACTGGGACGATTAAGGTCTTGTAGAGCGTTATCTTGGTTGTTCAAAAGAGGGCTTTGTTTACCAGATGCTTTCTTAGCCCAAAGAAGCAGCGATTGGCAAGAGTTATTCTTCGTTTGATTTCAGCGCTGGTGTCATTGTCTGAATTGATAGCGGTGCCTAGGTAGACAAAGCTTTTGACTACCTCAAAGTTATATCTGTCTGCTGTGACGTTCTGACCGAGACGTCGGTATCCTTTCTCCTTTCTCGTTGACATATACTTGGTCTTACCCTCGTTTACCGCTAAACCCATCTTCGCGGCCCCCGTTGCAATACCCACAAAAGCGCCATTGACATCACGCTGCGTTCTTCCGATAATGTCAATATCGTCAGCATATGCGAGTAGTTGGACGGACTTCTGAAATATTGTTCCTCTGGTGTTGCCGTTCGAGTTTCGAACAATTCTTTCAAGAACGATCGCTGCATATTCGAAGGGTTTTTTCCTAAATAGCTTAAGCGTGCAGATGCTGTCCCTTTTTACAAAAAACAGGTTCCACTACAGACATAAGTAACTACAGGCGCATCGCACTTCTTCCAGTCTTCAGTAAAATCTTTGAAAAGCTTGTGAAAGGTAGGATGGTGTGTTATCTCACAACAACTAAGTTTTTTAACGTAGTTAAATTTGGCTTTCTAAAATGCAAATCAAAGGAATATGCTCTTCTACAATTTTGTGGTAAAATAATGTCCAACCTTGATGGAAAAAAATGTACTAAAATATATTGATATTACCAAGGTCTATGATATGGTAGATCATACAATTCTACTGGATAAGCTTGAAAAAGCAGGTTTTAGTGGCTTTATAGGTCTCAAAGGGTAAAGGTTGATGAAATCAGGAGTGATAGTATGTTTCTGAACTTGGGGATTCCCCAAGGTTCCGTCCTTGGTCGGATTCTCTTTCTCATCTACATCAATTCACTACTATCATTTAATTTTAAAGGTGCTGCATCGGCATTTGCGGATGACGTAGGTTTATAGATCTTGATCTGCTTTCCGACGTCAATTGGGATCTTAGTCTCCTAAGAAAATAGTTTTGTATACACAAGTTAATTATAAGTTCCAAGACCAAGATTATGTTTTCTTAGTTTATCTACCAATCTTGATCCTGAAGTTAAGCAGTCCATACACGATTCAACTCAGTTGTCAACTCAGTCGGTTTTTCCCCAAATCAACTCGTGTGTGGCATTGTCATTTGATCGATTTAACGGTTGACGATTTGGTTGATGTAAAATCAAAAGATTTTGATTTTTTGAAGTTGACTAGCAAGTCTTTCAACTTGATTGAATCGATTGTGGGCAAGTCGATTGACAAACTAAGTGGAAATAGGCAGTTGTGGATAGAGTTGTTTGATCTGCTGATATCAGAACTCAAGCACTTGTTGAATTTTAACTCCTGTGGAGATACATTTTTGGAAAAAAGTTTTATGGAGTGATGAAACGAAAATTAATAGAATAGGACCAGATGGTAGAACGTTTGTCCATCGTCCTAAATGCCAACAGCATAATCCAAGGTTCACCCAGAAGACTGTAAAGCACGGAGGTGGAAACATTATGGTCTGGGGTGAATTTTCTTGGCATGGCGTAGGTCCGCTTATAAAGATCAATGGCAAAATGGACAAGTTTCAATATCTGGATATTTTGAAAAACCATATGGAACCATATGCCTTCGATTTCATGCCAATTAAGTGGACATTTATGCAGGACAATGACCCCAAACACTCCTCCAAGGTGGTTAAAACTTGGTTTAATGAGGAAAAGATCGACGTTTTGGATTGGCCAGCGCAGAGCCCTGACTTAAATCCTATAGAGAACTTGTGGAATGAAGTCAAACTTGAAGTGGCTAAGGAAATTTATAGAAATATGGATGATCTTTGGTCTGCTACACAGAAAGCTTGGTATGCCATACCCAAAGCAAGATACCAAAAACTCGTGGAGAGTATGGGCATTATTTAAATATGTGTGCACTCCAAAAATCAACAAATGAAATTTTAACACGATTTTTTCTCTTTTTTCCGGGTTGTGCCATTTATATGTCCAGCTCATTTATTTTTTTATTATTACTTGTTCATTGTTTTTTTCTACATTTTTATAATTTTGTTGTTTTATTAATGAATTAAAACTTAAGTTTACTTTATTATTGAAGATGAATTATAAACCTTTGGAAAAACCCAAACATCTGCCTTTTAATAACAATATTTTCGATAATACTGAATAAGAAAAAAACAAATAAAAAAATGTGCCATTTATATGTCCATAGCTGTATTTCGGTGTCTGAATATGTACTCCTTCAGTGGAAAAGCGTCATCCGCTACGAAAACATGCGGCAGCTTTTCACCGCCCACAATGAGTTCTTCTGCATTTGGAATATTAAGGGAATTATTCTTCAACATTCTAGCAAATCTTGTGTGTCCAAGAACTCCGCCATCGGAAATTCGTCCATTCTTCCCAACATCAACCATTAAAAATTCACAATTATCATTAATGCTAATAATTTTCTTTTCTCACTCATTTCTAAAAATGCATCGTACCACTTCAAAAAATTATAATAATATTTTTGACAGTAGAAGCAGTCTTTCAATTCAGTTGATGTAGTGTGTGGCCAAGTATCAATTCAGTTGACAACTCAGTTTACAATCGAATTGAATTGTGTATGGGCTGCTTTACTGTGTGCTTTCATGCACCTGATTAGATTCCAATTAGCTGTTTGCAATTGTAGATCTAGCTTTTCTTCTCCTTTTGATGATGCTCGAATTGCAGTGATAATTGTTTTCCTATCGAACAAGTAAGTGAATTCAAATACTTGCGACTTATGATTGACTCTAAAATGAACTTCGCAAGCCATATTCAAATTTTCAGGAATTATTTTCGCTGCACTTTAAGACACTTCTTCTATTTACGCAAAATTTGTTCTTCTAAATTGTTAAGAATCGTGTACTATGGCATAATTCATTCTAAGTTACAATATGGTAAAGGGTGATTTATTAAAAGCTATAGGAAAGTTTTTCAAAAAAAAACACATAAAATTCAGAAGAATGCATGAAATCTTTATTTGAATCCATAGTACGGTCCATATAATTTAATGTTTGAAGATTATTTCATGCAAATGTTGACCTTGACTGCGTCTCAAATGGTCCATCCGTTTAGTCCAATTTTGGCATACTCTTTCCAACAATTCGGCCGGTATCTCACGAATAAATGCTCCAATGTTGTCTTCCAATGCGTCAATTGCAGCGGGCTTGTCTGTATATACATAGCCCCACAAAAAATAGTCTAAAGGCGTTAAATCGCACGGGCTGCCAGGCTGCCAATTGATCGGTCTCGAACGTGAAATAAAATGTTCACCGAACTCGCTCGGTAGCGCTCACTATTCACAGTTACGTTACGATTCGCATCATCTTTGAAGAAGTACGGTCCAATGATGCCACCAGCCCATAAACCGCACCAAACTGTGACTTTTTGACTGGATGCATTGGTAGCTCTTGCAATGCTTCTGGCTGATATTCACTTCAAAATCGACAGTTTTGCTTATTTACGTATCCATTGAGCCAAAAATTAGCTGACCATAAAATGGAAGAAGCGAGCGATGAACTTTCTTAACAGAGCACGCATTTTGATAATAAAATTCAATAATTTGCAAGCGTTGTTCGTTTGTAAGACGATTCATGGTTAAATTATAGACCAAACTGAAGATGTTTGACAGTGAAAGAAAACACGAAACGTGCGTCAGCTGTTTAAACCAGTGTTGCCAAAAAGATAATAGCTAAAAAATCACACTTTATTACTTGCTGGGGAGGTGCTTATAAAACTAAAACTCAACCTCTCTTGATACTACAGAAATATATTTTACGTAAATTATGCAGTAGCCCTAGAAGACATCCTTCTCACCCTTTGTTCCGTGACTTAATGATTCTTCTTGGACGTCATCTATATTGTTTTAAGGTGTTGAAGTCTTTCTTTATGAAGTCTGGTTATCGTAATTTCCGATAATCATAATCTTCGTGGAAACTTCTCGTACTCACTATCTGTTTCCTTCTTCCATAACACTGTTCACCTTAATTTTTAAACAGTTCTGTCTTGCCGTCTATTCAATAAAAAGCTCGTAAAAAATGGCTTTTCACCATCAACTTCGATAGCCTAGAAACTATTCTCTCTGATTCTCTGGTATAACATTTTGGACTTTATTTTTTTGTTCACTCTGATTGTGGTTTTTCTTCGTGTACTGCTATCAGGAATTTATATATATATTGTATATATATTATTTATGTTAGTTCTTCTCACCTAAGTCACCCCACGCAATACATTCATAATCAATTTTGAATTGCAATTAAATTTCAATGTGTTAGATTCATCACTATTTTTTTACTTAAGTATTAAAATACAGACTGTCAATGAATTTCTTATTTTTTTCTTTTCGAATATAGTTCATAAGTACTTTTATATAGAACAAGATTGTAAAGGAACTTATATTAAATAAAATATCATCATCATCATCTTCTGACCTGCATGATCCACTAAAAGCACGCATGAGAGATCGCCAGGCAACTCGATCCTCCGCCATCGACTCTAACTCATCAGGAGCAATGCCAAAGCGTAACCCGGCGAGTTTTTGGACTTGATCCAACCACCTCGTCCTGGGTCTGCCAAGCGGTCGCCTACCTGATGGAATCGCATTCAACGCCCGCCTCGGAAGTCGTGATGATGGGGACATTCGTGCCACGTGACCAAACCACCGAAGCATAACCCTTTCCGTTCGAAGAAGCAGCTGCTCAATGTTGAGTTCCTCGCGCACTGCCGTGTTTCTCACCCTATCCCGGCGAGTAATTCCCACAACAGCACAAAGAAATCTCGACTCAGCAGCTTGCACTCGCGATCTTATTCTTTCGGTCATTACCCAAATTTCATGACCATAAGTTGGAGTTGGCTTTGACACCAAGCTCGGCCTTTCTGATTACAGAACTACCAAGCTGTGTCAAAACTGACCCAGCTTGACCAATCCTACAGGAAAGCTCAGCATTACTCCTTCCATCACTCGTGAAAAAGACCCCGTGATACTTAAACTTCTCTACTTGCTTCAATGGGACTGCACTAACATGCAGAGTGCATTGAACAGGCGTTCTGGAAATGACCATAACCTTCAATTTGCCCACGTTAACCCTCATTCCAGCATCAGCACACATAAAATATAATAAATAAAATATTTCAGGCATTCATGCCAAACTTTGTCAAAGTGCTTGGGGAACATCAAGAAATGCGGCTGAACAAACGAGCTTTTGTTCAAATGCCTTTTCTACTTGTTATACTATGTACTTGGTCAATAGTTGAGTTTACTTCTAAATCCACAATTGCTGACTTGAAATAAGCTGTTTTTCTTCCACAATTAAGCTTAAACGTCTAAGTAGAATTTTTTCAAAAACCTTTGACATTATCTGGTGAGTTGAAATTGGTCTATAGGACATTTTATCCATTGGTGGTTTCCCTGGTTTTGGTATCATTATAACTTCTGCCACTTTCCATTGACTAGGGACATGTTCCAGTCTAAGGGCGGCGTTAACTAAATTGAGTAGCATAAGAAAGGCTTTCTTGGGTAACGCTTTAATAATTGCTCCTGCAATTAAATCGTAACCAGCGCCTTTTTTCGGTTTGGGCTTTTTTTAATACTTCCTGAAGCTCTGTCAAGATAGCACATATCATTATGCAATTGTCGTCATAGACGTCAGGTCCATTGTAGTTGGCACGGAGCGTTTGACCGTCGAATGGTTTAAACGTTTCATCCAGGTAATCTGCGGGAAGGTGGCCCGTGGCGTTGTGCGTATGTGCGTCGACTCCTACGCACTTGGACCTACATGTCTAGGTTCGATTCCTAGTACGACAAGAAATACTTTTCACGGCCCTACCTCTTTCGAGTCACTGACAATGCTCAAACTGTCTAGAAAAATCTTCTCAAACTTGGTTATTCGGAGTCGGCATAAAACTGTATGTCCCTTCCACTCGTGATTGTTCAATCACGCACGTACAACATGAGTGGTTGCTGAGAAGCTAGGCCCTGGCCCTCTACGGGCTGTAGCGCCACCAATATATTATCTGCGAAGAGATTAGCTTTCTCTTTATCCTCTTTCTCCCACTCGTCTCCATTCTTCCGGATTGGCGCGTTATGTGCTTCAGGATTTTTAATCCCTTCACCGCTTTCCAGAGTAAGTAGTTTGTTTCTTTTTTTGCTAGATACGAAGTTAGCTAGATACGCATTTAAGTTATTGCTTTTGAACGCTTTGATGTTCGCCTTCAACAGATTACACAATTGGTTAAGACGATTGTTATTCTGTGGCGAGCGAGTTTGTTGCCTTTTCTCGTGTGCTGTTCGTTTTTCCTTTACAATTTCTTCTATTTCCGGTGAGTATAGGAAGATGTGTATAATCGTCGCTCTTCTTGCGCGTGGTGTACTGCTCTATATTTGTATATTTACTATAAAGTTGTCAAGTTCAATTTCTAAGTCGTATGGGGTTCTCAGCGGTATCATATGTTTCGGTCTTCCTCACAACATGCACATCTTTAAAAAATTACAACTTCTAACCCCTGAATAGTCTTCAATCATGGCTCTGGCAGGAAACCGTTGGGTTATGATGAAGAGCATTAACAACATCTCCAGAAGACTGCCAACTCTCTGAGCTTTAGTTCGTCGACTGTGAGGACTGTGGGACCGATCGTGGATTCTTCGCCCTTTTTGAATGGCGCTTTATGTTCTATGTTCCGGCAGCATTCTTTATGTTCATCTTTGCGGGGATCTACAGTTCCGGGAGCAGCTCAACAGGCCCATCCCAACAGCGTATTTCAATAAGTATTTACTTTCTGTCTAAGCTTCTAACACGACGATCATGGCAGTGAACAGCAACAGGGACGAACCAGAGCAATTCATTCTCCCCTTCGATGCCTTGTCTAACATCCTCGAAGTCGAAGATCAAACTGTGCACCTTTCCACGGCCACTACTGTTCTTGTTCACATCACATTTTCGGTCCTCGCGTGTGTGTGTGTGCTTGAAAATGGACTGCACTCGCGTAAATTTCTGTTAAACAAATGACGTTTAAGCTGCTGGTGGGCACACCTCTGGGGGGCTAATACAGCCACATGCCAGTCAGCCGCTCATACATAGAGCCATACATACACATACAGTCACGCGCTGAAGGTGCACCAGTGCAACAGTACCAGAGCACGCCAGATCAGCACACACAGACACCGGTTAAGCACAATTAATTACCAAGTTTATCATAGACTCGTTATTGGAGTTAATTGCGAAAGCGCCTATTCAAAGTCCCAGTAAATGTGGCAATTAGTCGTTGTTTAGATTAGACAAGACGGCCGGACGGCTTGTCGTGCCTGCGAACGAACGTATGGATGGCCTCCTCGAAATCGGGAGACCGTGATGACGACAACGACAACGACGACGACGATGATGATGATGATGACGACGAATCGCTGCTCATCAATTTCTGGAGTAAGTGGTGCGGATTTGCCCAAGTGAGCGGTCTTAATTCCATGTGCAGGCAAATAGGATCACCCTGTGGGCAGGTTGGCTGTCTCCTCGGTCTTTTTTGCAATTCAAATGGGAAACTGATAGATAGGAGAACAATTAAAAAGCGATTATGTTCGAACATCACCGAGGGCGAGGGGGTTGATGGGGAGGGTGCGCTGTAGCTTGGTTGCATAAGCCTGCTGCTGCCGACACCGAAGGCACCACATTCCTGAGGTATTCGAGTGAATTGGAGAAGCGATGCGATGTACGAGTTCGCCTTGTGGTTGTGACAGACTGTGCGAGTATTTCCTTCCTCGTGAGCATTCACTTTGCGGTTGAAGCATCCAAACGGCGCGCCGGTCGTTTGGTCGTTGATCGTGCCAAGGGCGGTTTTCAGTTGAATGCCAGCATTTTTTTTTGGCTTCTTCGAATCAGTCTTAGGTGATTGGGGTGACCAGTAGGGTGCCTGGGGACATCGTTTTAGATCTTCAATCAGTTCACGAGAAGCCTTTGTTGACGTCCACTGCGGCTGATCAGACGGTGGCTCTTCCGGTCAACAGAGGTCCTTGTTGCTGTCCATAGCCATCATAGTCGAGCAAGAAGCTGTTGTAGAGGCTGATTGGGCCTTGTTGCCGTTCTCGACGAGCAAGAGGCAGCTGCTCATGAACCCATCGTCAGAGTCAGATGTCCCTCTTGTCGTTGACATGTGTCCTTGTGGAGCAAGGACCTTCCTTACAGTCAGATCATCACCTTATTGTGTCGTCTTCAAGCACGAAACCTCCTCAACCTTGAGTCTTCTGGGGTCTTAAAGGTCGTAAGCATCGCAGTGACTGCTCGACGAACAGTCATTTCGAGGACGACGATGTGCTTCAGTCCTTTTATGACCTCGCTAAACCGGAAGACGATTACCGAGCCGGTTTTGCATTGCATCTTCGTCTACGATTCGTCTTCATGCCTTCCAATCCTAGCGTCGCATGCGCGCGACTTCGCATACGTTCCGCAGAGAATTCCTCGGAGCAGCGCGGCGGTCGCAGCCCGGAACGCATAACACATTCCGCGCAGAATAATGCATGCGTCCGTTCGACTCTCCATCGCACACTACCATACTATTACTTTAATTAATGCGATTATCTTCTTGCGAGTGGCGGTGCATGTGCCACTCGCCACAACAATGTAAAGCGCGGCATGGGCCGTAGGTGCCATAAAAATCATCATCGGCTCGTAAAATTATTAAATATGGACATGAGTGGTTACATTTTAAGCGCGAGCTTGAGGAGTCCTCCTCGTCGTCGTCGTCGTCGCACGCACCAGTGCAGCACCGCGCCGGCTTTTGAACGATTATCACTTTTCCTAGACGCGTCTTACTCTCTTAATGACCGGCCTGAGTTTTATTGCGTTGCACCAGCACCAGCAGCAGCAGCGGGGACACAATCTCTCTCTCGGATCGTGCGTGATCGGCGATCGTGGGGCCGCCGCGACGCTGGGGAGAGTATCCATCCCAGAGCCAGGTCGGCTCGCCTGCTGGTGTGTGTTGTTGATTGAAGCAATTGCTGAGTGAAAATTACAAATGGCAAGTTGGCGAATAAATCGCTGCTTTTGGCTGCGTCTGCGCGCCCCGCATGCCTGTGGCTTCCTCTCCGTGTGCGTGCGGCCATGCTCCACCTCAAATGGCTTTCGAATGGGATGCGAATCGTGCTTCATCTTCATGGATAATTTATTTGAAAGTAAAACTTATTAATGCGTTATAATCACACCAAACGGGCATTAAGTGCGTTGCCCGGTGTCGGTGTGGTTCGTCTGTCTGTCTGTCTCGCGGACGGAGTCTTCTTCGTTCGGAAACAACATGAATTTCTCCTCTCATCTCTCATCTCTCATGTCTCTCTCTCCCAGTGTGCCTATTAACGCCGATCGCTGATTAAATGATGGCCAGCACGTAAAGTGAAAGGCAGGTGGTTGGTGGCTGGTGGCTGCGTCTACGTTTGGCGTTTGGCGTTGAGTCTCGCTTGGTCTTCTTCGAATTGTTCGGTGTTTCGATTTGGTTTTCGGGACGTTTAACTGTGACTGCGGGCGTGTGTGTGTCTGCGGCTGTGACTATTTGTGTGGTCGTTTGAATGGACGCCAAGAAGAGTTGTTGACGCACACAATGGCCTGTCAAATTGGACGGTTCAGATATCGATCGATCGATTTCCTCTCACTCCAGCGAGTCTATCGTGGGCATGGGCACCTTGTGGAGCACAATGAGCTCAAGTTGGTCATGGCCATGTTGGGATGTGGAGAAGTAATTACCGATGTACCCGATCGTCGATTAAGTTCGACCTTTTCTCGCTCGTGAGCCATCGCTGCTGGTTTGGGCGGTGAACCGAAAGGCTTTTGTTCACAGGGAAAGACACAGACAGGGCTTTGTTCTGCGTTTCGGCTGCAACTTGGATTACGATGACCTCGTTTGATGGATTTGACTACGGGATGGGATGTGGAGAAGGACCTTAACAACAACAGCTTTGTTTGGTGAGGAAAACGCGATTCTGTAACTTCACGCCAAGAATCAGAAGAAGACGTTTGCTTGCTTCGGAGGCTCGTTGGCCTGCTAAATAAAGAGCCTTGGTTGAGGCCCACGACTCTAGTTTTAATGGCATTTCCACTTGCGGTACCCTGCAATTCACACTTTTTCCAAGAACCTACCCAACACTCGCTCCCCCTCTCCATTGATTATCAAAAAAAAATTCTTGCGATCATCGCCCCACTCTCACACCCTCCCCACAACACGACTGCGGCTGGGAAAGTCGTACTGTGCTCGCCATTTAAACCTGCCCCATTGACGAGATGAACTTGCTACCGTGCTGGTGCTGTTGCCATTTCGTATATTTGTTCCCCAGCAAACGCAGCGCACAACACTGTTGCAGAGGAACATCTCAATTTGAGGCGCGCTCACTCATGGCACAACATCGTCTCCCGGCGCGAGTGTTGTATGCACAGTCGAGAGGCTAAATATCGTGCAGCCACCACCAGCCATGTCCCGAGTCACTGTTCTAATTGTGACATTACAAAATATCATCGAAATCTATATCGTGATCGGGCGACCAATCGCCATAAATATTCTTTGACACCACCACACTTGAAGCGCGAGGAGAACGACGACGAACGCGCCTCCACACCTCAGCACCTCGGCACAACCACGTTGCTGCAGCACTTTGCTGACACTTTTCGGTGTGACTTTTGGTCTTCGGTGGCACCGCTCGCTTAGGAGGCATCAGGTGGCTGTTGGCGGCCCGATACACTCTTGACACCCTCGGCGTCGTCGGTGCGCCACAGTGCCAGAGTGCTAAGAGTGTTCCTCCGATAAAGCTGACAACTTTCAAGTAATTCGCATGCAAATTCAAGAGATTATCGCCTCGCTTGCCACCCGATTGGCTGTTGGCCGAACGATATGCATCCGTTTTTATCGTGCCCCTCTCTCAATGAATTTTAATTATCCATCCACGTAGCCAACGGGGCTACGACGAGCGCGACGGCCGACTACGGATACGCTCGCAATAAAATGTAAACGCAATTGTAATAATTATAATTGCTGTCGATTAGTTTTGCAATGCTAATGCTGGAGCGACCGGTGGTGCTTTGGTTGGTGCATGCTGCTGGTGGATGGCCGTTTCTCCCGCTCTAGGCTGTGCCGTACCATCCCCGGGCTGGGATCGTGTTTGTGGTGTGTGGCTGGGGGGCCTCTGTGAGGGCTGCTGCTCTGTGCCGATGGTCATTTATTAAAGAGCTTGACATCTTAGATCCGTGAAGCTCGCCAGCAGTGGCGGTGGCGGTTGCGATGGCGGTGGTGGCATCACAATCAGGACGCGATTCAACACAACATTCACTTTTGTCGTTCGACGGGCCGCACTTGCCATCGTATACAGCTCCCTTCTTCCCCTCTCGGTCCACCCCATCAATTGGGATTCATACGTGATGCTTCAATTTAACAAAACGATGTGGCAACCATTGTAAGTCGCTGCAGGCGGCAGCACTGCACCGTAGGCCTTAACGACGTTTTCAGATTCAGATTCACAATTAGTTCGACAAATTGGCCCATTGACCGGGGATTGTGTAAGCTTTTATGCATATCAGTCTGGGCAGCTGCTGCGCTCACTCGACGGACGACGTGGATTTATTGCACCGGATATAAGTGTCGTAAAGCCTTGCAACTCCTTGGCCACCGTGGGTTGCGCTGGGCCGGGCACCTTGACTAAGTACGCGTTTGGTGGGGCTAGTATCACGTGTTAACCATGTGCGACTGTTGAACGAAGGTATAAACCTTTTATTGCTGTCCTTTATAAACTGCCGTCTAGTGTCTGTTTTAGAGTTTAAGACTGGACTATATTTAGACTGGCCACTTGAGCGGCAGAACAACCTTACTGGTGCTGACCATTTAAGAACGTGTACTCCGGGAAGTGTTCTGTAGCGGCGCGGTGTCTGCGCAGTTTTTCGTGACCAACATCAGGAGGTACGAGTGGTTAGAGAGTGTTGTGCCAGCTTTGGAGCGTGTAGCGGTTAATTTTGACTTCCTTCAATTGATGTGACCTCTTGATTCTGTTGTAAAATAACATAGAACAAGATCGAATTGAACTCACGGTCTGTTGGCAACGAGTGTACTGTTCAAATTGGTCCCAAATTCACCCAAAAACGCATGATTTCTTTCTCGAATCTTCAGGATATTCCGACAAGATGTTGAGAAATGAGCTCTGCCGCGAAAAAACATATAACATTGTTCATTTTGGCGTTGTCGACAATTTAGAATGAGAAGTCTGCTTAAATTATTCACGGAGCATCTCGGGACTCAGACGGAGGCAGCGCGCATGGATCGGTGGTCCCTTGGTGACGATGTAGTGGAAAACAGTGCTGTAACAGGATGTTTTTCTTACCAAATGGCTAGGTTATATTCTGATACTCTTGCGGCAGTCCACGATAAGTCGTTAGCTGTGTGGATGAAATTGAGGTTATTGAACCGACACTGAAAAGGGAGATCACGAAGACGACGCACATGGTGTTATTTTCGCCAACTCGCGGAACTTTATTCCTGTTGCGGATGATGTAGCTAAACTATGGTTTCGGTGAAGGAAAAAAATAGTTCTATCAAGTTTTTAAAACCTATAGCCATATGTGGTCACTGATAGGGGGTGTATAGCCAACGCCATCCATCATCCCTATTATTTTATTTTTATTAAATTGCACCGTGACCTTTAGATCTATTGTGCCCCATATTCATACCTTAGCTTTCTTAAGAGCTCCCCTCCCATGCAGCTCTTCTCAGAGTTGTATTGAGGGTTATTTGCTCCTGTTGCACGAAGGTGGAAGAGATTTATCCTAGAGCAAATCTCTTTAAGCCAGTTTCCTTTAGGAATCTGGGAATGAGAGGTGGTTCTAGTGACTTCAATTCTTCCTCTGATATCAGATGTTTGCCCAGATATCTTTTATAAGTTCTGGAATTTCATTAGATTCTCCGCAGAAACTGCAGAGACCTTCTTCTGATATTCCTAGTTTCCTTAGGTGCTCACTGAGTTTACAGTGCCCAGTTAGGAAGCCTGTTAGGATATGGAGGTTGTTTTTGCTCATTCTGATATATGCTTCAAACCTCTTGCGGTTATGTACACCCAAGAGTAGCTTGGCCTGCTTCATAGCATGAGCGTGGTTCCATGCATCTGCCCGGTTCCTTCTTTCTAGTTCCCTGAACTCTTCCCTGAGGACGTGATCTGCCATAGCGCAGAATGGTTCGGGGCCTATAAAATGTTCCGATGCTCCTTTTCTATCCAGGAAGTAGCCCATTTCATTGCCTTATATCCCTGTACGGCAAGGTATCCAACAGAGTCTTATTCTGTTACTCGTACTCAGCTTCTTAAGCTTCTGTAGACATGCCGACACTAGCCTGGATTTGATGATATACAAGTCTAGTGCGAGGATAGCTGCACGACTGTCCGACATTATTCCTATGTCACAGTTGGTATAGTCCCAGTCAAGATTGATATGAGCGCATCTGTCTATGGCATAGGCTTCTGCTTCAAAGATACTGGTGCATTTGCCCATGGGTTCGTAGTACTTTGTCCGGGGTTCAAATACTCCTGCTCCTGTTCCTTCATCAGTTCTTGACCAATCCGTATATCATTTCACCGTATTGCCGCTCATTCTGTGGACTCTGTGGCTTCATTGCTCCAGTCGTTTTTGTTCTGAGCTTAATGGTAAACTCCTTTTGGAAATTGAATTGCCTAATCGCGACATCCTTCGGAATGGCCAGGAGTGCTCGTTTTTTGACTGGTGCATCGAATTGTTTCGATGTACTGCACCTGTATTTTCCTATCCCTTCATTTGCCATTCTCATGATTGTTTTATTTGCACATTCTGCGACCACCAGATGCAATGGAGTCATCCATCCACCACGTCTCTAACTAAAAGACCACCGGACCGATTTTGTTCAAATCTTCACCAATGTGTTCAGAAAAGACAGTAGAAAAATTTCTTTTTTTTCCCATTACCTCAAATAAGTCCCACGATATTTTGATGAAACTGGCACATTATACGTAAAAGATTAGCACATTTTTATAATTATTTATTTGTTGATTTAATTTATGCTTTTTTTTTGACTTGATATTAGTCTCTCTAATCGTCGTCTTCATTGGAACTGCTACTAGGTGGTGCTACTCGTACTTCGGGAGCCTTTAACAGGGCAATACATTCTTGAGCTAGTGGGTTCCTCTTTCTATGAGGCGCTGTGCTACGATTCGAAAGCAAGAAAACCTGTCTAATACATGTCCATTCGTATTTTTTCTGTAAGGCTAAAAAGCTCTCGGAATCGTTTGTATTCCTTATTGCTCGCTTCTTGGGCTTCCTCAGACAATTGACCAAGTGGCAGTATACAGGCTTGAATTATGGCTTTTGAGTGTATCAGAAGCTTATGTACGCTTGCAGGCATGTAGTACCATGCACAGTGCGCTAGATATATGTTTGTTGTTTCATTGGCATAGTTTACAAACTTTTCACTCGATATTGATTCGAGTAAAATTCGGAAATGTGTAGATCAAATCAATGCTGATGCCTGTTGAGTCCGCGTTCATCTCAACGTTTCTAAAAACATTCGCTTCGGCATGTCAACTAGGAGTGTCCCATTTCATCCCGAAATTGTTTTTGAATCTGGCTTTTATTGTTCGCAACTAGACCTTTTTCTTCCTGTGACTTGCCCGCCATTTTTTAATGTCTAACTTGTAAGAAATTTGTAATAGACATTCAAATGACTGAATCCAAGAATGTAAGGGAGAAATCCCAAAGTTGTACATTTTTCATCTTTAGAGCAGCGGAGTTGTATGGGCACATAGATAAATAATCGTTAATTATTCGAGCGATGTTTACTCACAAAAACAAAAATTGTATGGGGTGCGCAGCTGAGCGCAAAATATCTTAACGGATTCTGGAAGTATATAGTCCGAAAACCTCGAGGTGGCTACATTTTGAAAACTCTGCACAAAGTTACTTACTTACTTACTTAAGGTGGCGCTACAGTCCGGGGTGGACCTGGGCCTCAACCAACAAGCGTCTCCAGCCAGCTCGATCTTTAGCTAGCTGTCTCCAGTTTCGCACGCATAGTTGGTTGAGGTCCCTTTCCACTTACGTGCGCCACCTGAGTCGCGGTCTTCCTCTACTGCGCCGTCCCTCGGGGGTGGATTCGAAGACTTTTCGGGCCGGAGTATTGGTTTCCATACGCTCTACGTGACCTAGCCATCTCAGTCTTTGGATCTTAACTCTTCTGGCTAAGTCGATGTCGCTGAACAGCCCGTATAGTTCGTCATTATATCTCCTCCTCCACTCACCGTCTATGCAGACGGGACCGAAAATCACACGAAGAATTTTCCTCTCGAAGCAACCAAGGGCAGCTTCATCCGCTTTTGACAAAGTCCATGCCTCCGCGCCATATAGCAGGACTGGGACGATTAAGGTCTTGTAGAGCGTTATCTTGGTTGTTCGAGAGAGGGCTTTGTTTACCAGTTGCTTTCTTAGCCCAAAGAAGCAGCGATTTGCAAGAGTTATTCTTCGTTTGATTTCAGCGCTGGTGTCATTGTCTGAATTGATAGCGGTGCCTAGGTAGACAAAGTTTTTGACTACCTCAAAGTTATATCTGTCTGCTGTGACGTTCTGACCGAGACGTCGGTGTTGGGTGCCCTTTCTCGTTGACAGCATATACTTGGTTTTACCCTCGTTTACCGCTAAACCCATCTTCGCGGCCTCCGTTGCAATACCCACAAAAGCGTCATTGACATCACGCTGCGTTCTTCCGATAATGTCAATATCGTCGGCATATGCGAGTTGTTGGACGGACTTCTGAAAGATTGTTCCTCTGGTGTTGGCGTTCGAGTTTTGAACAATTCGTTCAAGAACGATGTTGAAAAAGTCGCATGACAGCGCGTCGCCTTGTCTGAATCCTTTTTTGACATCAAAGCTCTCGGTTAGGTCTTTACCGACCTTGATGGGGCAGCGTGCATTCTCCATCGTCATCCTACACAAACGGACGAGTTTGGTAGGGATGCCAAAACTAGACATTGCTCTGTATAGCTCGTCTCTATAGATGCTATCATACGCGGCCTTAAAATCGATGAAAAGGTGGTGGGTATCGATTTGTAGCTCCTGGGTTTTCTCCAAAATCTGCCGTAGTGTGAATATTTGGTCGATGGTGGATTTTCCTGTAATAAAGCCACACTGGCATGGACCGACCAGGTTGTTGACGAATGGCTTTAGGCGTTCACACAGTATGGCAGATAAGATTTTATATGCGATACTTAGGAGACTGATGCCTCTGTAGTTGGCGCAGTTCAAAGGGTCTCCTTTTTTATGGATCGGGCAAACAATGCTGAGGTTCCATTCATCGGGCATGTTTTCCTCCGACCATATTTTACAGATGAGTTGGTGCATGCTCCTTACCAAATCATCGCCTGCGGCTTTAAAAAGCTCGGCGGGTAGGCCGTCAGCTAGCGCAGCCTTGTTGGATTTCAGTTTAGATATGACAAAGTTACGATATAAAAAAAAAACCGGATAATTTTAAGGCCTTCAAGCAAATCGGTAATTACTACCATTTGCTGAAGTCGAAAAAGGTTCAAACTTACCAAATAGATGATTTTAATAACAGGCAAGAAGGATAGCGTTGCTACTTACTTCACACGAACACGATGAATTTGAGTCACATAATGCAATTAATGTTTTACATTTCTCTTGCTCAAAAATGTTTGCTATTTGCTATGTCACACAGCGGTAAATACCATTTCCATGATTTTTTTTGCGGAACGTTTAAATCTGGGATTATACCCGTAGTTTCGCTAGATTCGCAAAATAGCACACTGTGCGACTGTTACGCAACCCTATCATTAGTCCGAAGTGTCGGCGAAAATCCGCTCCGATGATAGGGCGTGACACATCTGCGATGACAAATTCCCAGTTGAAAACTCGTCGCAAACCTAAGTCACTCGTTCTTGTGCCAAATGCGAAAATTCATGAGTAGTGAGTAGTAGCAAATAGTGTGGTGTTACGAGGTCTTCTTTCTACGGACCAATCACAGAAATGTCGGCGCCCGTATCAAGAAGAAAGTTCAGACTCTGGTTTTTACGTGCATCACGTGCAAAAAAGGACAGTTTTCCAGGCCAGAGGTGGTCGCCGCTAACGACTGGCTTTCTAGTTTGACTATTTATTGTGTTTGCAGAACGCTCAACATCTTTTAGCATTAAGCCCAAAAGAACGATGCTACCTGCGGGATTATCTGCAGTCGTAACTCTTACTTTCCTATCGTTGCGGTAGCGAGAACGAGGACGACTGCGCCTCCTTCGGCTGATTGCCTGGCTCGATTTTAATTCAGCAACATTACGTGTTAGTTCTTCTATGGAATTCGGTGCTGTAATCGGGTGGGTTACTCCGAGTTGTTGCGGAAACTTGCGGGGTTTGGTTCACCTCAGCAATCTTGTCACCTATTTGTGACAGTTTAGGCAATTAGTCCGTGCTGTTTGATATTACGGCACTCATTTTTAGCGGGAGTCTCTGCAACCATAAAGATTTGAGCCATTCCATTGCACATCCATTCCGGAGCCGGCTAAGTTCCGCATCTCTCGTAGAAGTTGAGATGGTTTTTTGTCCCTCAATTGTTGTTTGTGCTCAATTTCTTGCAGGAGCTTGAGTAACCACTGGTGGTCGGAATCTGTAACCCGCTCGATTATTTCCGATTTCAGCGTGGCATACATATTCTCCAGTAGTGGATCAAGAGAAATAGCGCTGACTTGGTTCAAGATAGTTGCCACTTCGGTGTGATATTTTCGAATATCAGACGTTACGTGTGAACCGCAACTCCGGTTTCTCCTTTCAGAACTTTGGTATTTTCACCGATACTCTTCCTATCTCTAGTTCGTGACATGCTCCACCTAGCGCCCTTGCTACGCCCGAGCTAGCTCTTCTCGTTCGTTCTTGCATCGCCTCCTGCTTCTTTTTGTTCATTCTCCATCGTCGGGGTCACCAGTGTAGATAATTTCTAGTGAAAAGTCCGCAAATTAGTATACTTAAATCATTTTTATTTTTTAAAAAGTTCTACCCTAAATCTCTACAGCGGCAGCTTACCAACTGCGAAAAACACAAGAAGACAGATTCGTTGCGCCTGTCAAACACGAAACCTCGTGCGTTTGAGAGTTTCAAGCTTTTAGCGGTCGAGACTCGAATTTGTTGACGTGACACTGTTGCATGGCTCCACAGTGTCTTTAAGCAGACAAAACTGGCATAAAAATGACTGCTGTTGTGAAGAAAATCATAGAACATAGCCCAAGTCACACTTCACACCAAAAACACGATAACACCTTTTCAAGACGACTCCTTTCTCCTCACTCAACCACAACCATCCCGGGTGCCCCCTCCTATGATTGATTCTCCCCACTGCGCCGGAGCGCCGAGCGGATTTACCCACAGACAGGGTACCCATGAATATGCATGAAGTTCTTTTCAAACAAATTTGTCGCCGCGGCCATTCTCGCAGTCCGGTGGCCTCGTGGCCAGAGATTTATCTCGCTCGTGGAATGTGAAAACAATACGAATCCTCGCCCGGTGACATATTGGCCAATCAATTCAAATTAGGCGAACTCTTGCGCCCCATTCAACCGCACCGCCGGGTGCAGTGACCTCTCTCTAGGTTCGTTTGACAAAAGCAGCGCTCATCATTCAACTCCTCAATTGGAAGCTGCTCACAACAGAGCGCCGCGTGCACCCCGTGGAGCGTCGAAATCAATTTTCCCAGCCTCGCCGCCTGCCACTATCCGGATCGAAGGCGATTCAATCATTTCATAATTTGCACCACCGCGGGTCCACTGTGTGCTGCAACACCCGAATCGCAAATTAGATCCTCCACCTATTGGCTGCTCGGGCGCTCGGGTGCCCAGTGATCCGTGCGCACGCACGCTACCAAGATACTTTTCGCTAGTTCACAGCTCCGCACTGGCCGAGTGCGCGCGCAAACAAATCACTGGCTCATCTCTTCGGGGCACCACCGCTGCTGCTGCTGCTGCTGCTCACTCGCTCCGCATGTGTGTAACCACTCTGATTAATCTGCACGGAGCAGTGCGCGCCACAGAGCCACAGCATCGCAGATTGACTCGCAGTCAGCAGTCGAATGCTTTGAATTAATAATTGCAATTATCCTTCTGGCAACCTGTGGCTGCTCGGATCAGAGTGGCGCACATTCGCTCGCTCGCTCTATTGATTTTATGATTAATTCGCTGCGGGCCGAGGGAACGCGACCCGCTGCTGCTAGAGGGGTTGGGGGGGGGAGGGGTAGGGATGAGTATTCGTACACCAGATCCATCCGAGATCACAACATGTCGGGTAATGAATCATTCGGTCGATTCCCATCGCACAAGTACCATCACCGCGTTACGTCCGCGTCCTGCAATTAAGCGAATATTTCATGCGACTGCCTGGCCGATCATTCCCGCTGATGAACGCTGAACGCATGCGGTGACTTCGTCTGGGATCATGTCAGCGGATAAGAATCTCTTGATCCCCGTTGGGAAGGGATTAAGGTCGGTCGTCGCTGCAGCAGTCGCAACAGCAGCAGCAGCACAACGGCACACATCATCGACGCATCCTTTCACTTGTTTGCGCCGCCACGCCGCCAGCGGCGAGTGTGTAATCCAGCAGCACAAGGTACTGCGGCTGCGGCTGTGACGACCGCAGTGCGCACGGCGCAACACCTGGCCAATTCGGCTGATGATATTTATTGGACTATTAACGCTGAGAGTGCTGCTTTCCAATTACAATCATAAAATGCGCGCGCCATTATCTCTCCTTCAGTGGCGGCCGACCAAGTACCAAGCACCACCCCTCCCAGGGAGGCGCGCGCAATATGTGAGAATTTGGTTAATTAAACGGTCAGCCGGCCTGCTGTGAGTCGGCATCTTAACCCACCAGGTGTGTGTGTGTGTGTGTGTTTGTGTTTGTGTGTGGAGTGCGCAACGTTTACGGTACACCTCTCTGTACGGTAAATTGATTCTCATCTCCCAGCGGAAAGTGTGAGTTTAATAGATGACCACCACTTCGCGCAACGACGCTGTCCGAGTTCGAGGCTGGTTGCTGGTTGTTGGTGGCGGTGCCGTTCTAGGCCCCCCCACGGGGCTCAAATCGTCACCCTCCCCCTTGGCCGCACACACAGAAATACACACACAAACCGCATATGCGACAATAGAACCGAAAGCGTGCGCATCTGGCATCTAAATGCTCTCATATTTTAAAGGGTTATCTCGAATCTGCCAACAGGTACATAAAGAGCTAGGTGTGCTCCGCACTCGGACTCGCACTCGGCGGCATTGGTGCTCCACTGTGCCTGCTGCTGCTGCTGGTGCTAGTTCCCATTTAATTTACTCTGTACGTGTCTAGCTGGCGGGGTCCTAATGGAGTGCGCATTCGCCTCGAAGCTCTCAATCTCCCCACATAGCCGCGCCGCGCCGCCGTCGTGTCTGTCTGTGTGTGGTGTGGACTTGAGAGCAGTTCTGTGTGTATGCTTGCTTGGTTTGGCGTACAGTTGGTCCCGTTCCAATGGAAATACGAATATAATTTATTTCTAAGTACCCCCAATAATCACATGGCGATTTATTGCGATTGATTTAAATGCCCTCGCTCTGGCCAGCACGCCACGCTGCATGTGGAGCGCGTGAGTTGTGTAGATACTGTGTGTATGTGTGTGTGTGTCGCGTGCGTGTAAATTCACCTGTTAACACGTCTTTTGTTCTCATTTCAGGATCTCATCATCATGCTCATCACAAATCATCGGCATCGTCGTTCACGTCGTCGACATCGGCATTGCATAGCGGCTACTCGCCGACATCGTCGTCGGCGTTCTCTTCGGCCGGTTCGACCACATCGAAGCGCCCGATACCCCCACTGCTGGCGGCCACACCGTTCCTCTTCACGTATCGCCGCTTCAAGGACGAGACGAACAACAACAGCATCAGCTACGCGAACAACAATCACTACGGCTACAATAGCAGCATGACAGGATCATCGCTGACGTCGTCGACGGCGGCTGCGGCCGCTGCAGCGGCAGCCTCTCGATCGCTCTTTCAGGACTACGACCGAAAGTTCAGCCTTCTGAGTCTCTTCAAGAATCCGTACAAATACCCAGAACGACCACCACCGATCTCATCACGATCAGCGACAATACCGTCGGCACTCTCCATAACGCCGGTGTCGTCGCGAAGCTACAGCAACAGTAGTCCCACTACGAATCCTGCCATTAGTAGATTAAGCTCAGCAGCGCCCACGTCGGGCTCATCATCGTCGTCGTCGGCGTCACCGTGGAAGGTGATGGCGGCGGCCTCGCAAGCACTGAATCCATCATACAACTCGTTCACGTCGTCGACGGGGAGCGCGTGTGGCAATCGAAAGAGCGCCTTCAGCAGCATCGTCGGCGGTGGCGGTATGCTGGGCAGTGGCGCCTTCAGTCGGGCGGACGATGCCAGTGGAAATTGTGGCGATCTCTCCAAGAACCGCAAGGTGCACAAATGCGACACCGAGGGTTGTGATAAGGTCTATACAAAAAGTTCCCATCTCAAGGCTCACAAAAGGACGCACACCGGTAAGGACACGACACTTGGTCAACCAAATAGGTGGGCTCTCATTGTGTGTTTCTATTTTTTTTGCAGGCGAGAAGCCCTACGTGTGCACATGGGAGGGCTGCATATGGCGTTTTGCGCGTTCCGATGAGCTTACTCGACACTTCCGCAAGCACACTGGCGTGAAGCCGTTCCGATGTAAACTGTGCACACGTTCGTTCAGCCGCTCGGATCATCTCTCACTGCACATGCGACGACACTGACACCAATCAAGCAACAATCACCATCATCAGCCCTCAGTCTCAACTTCAACTTTAGCGCCTTGCGTGGCCTGGTCACACAATCATCACACATCACGTCTTCGTCTTCGTCTATTTCACTTCGTTTTCGACCTTGTCACCGTCTATCCAACTCTCTCGCTTTAATTTGCAATTCCACCTTCGTCTCGTCTTATTTATTTTAGTTAGCGAAATGTTCACCCGTTCGGGTAATGTAATCAAACAATAAGCCAGTAGCCGGTAAGGGCCAGCCAACAGACACAGTAACGGACACGGACACAGAGAAGGAAGCAAGTGCGGGGGCGTGGCAATGATATTAAACACTTATATATGAGTTATTATTTTTTTTTTTATACGAAAACGGAACTTAATTGCCAGTATACTATAGCCAGTTAACAAGAAACAAAAGAAAAGAAATAATTACAGGATAGGTCTAGCTCGTAAGACACCTTAGATAGGAACTAGATGTAACCAGCACCCACACCCAGCACACACAGAGTGCGGGCGGGAGTGTGTTTATTTTTTATACAAATCATAACCGCAAGCAAGGTAGGATTAGGAACGAAAATCTCATTAGGAGGCCAGTAAAACCACTTTATTTTATTTTTTTTTGTATATTTTATTTTATTATATATATAGATTTTGTTTATTGATTATTTATTATCTTATACACTTGACAGCCGGCACAGCGGTCGATTGTCGGGTAGTATGTACTATGGCATTACATTGAAATCTGAAAACCAGTAGATCTATACACATTTACATTCATTATACATGTATGTTTTATTTTATTTTATTTTTTATAGGAAACAATTCTGTCCTAGCTAGACGCTAGTTAAGTGCAAAACAACAACAAAGATACAATCCAGAAATCCCAGATTATTATATATTTACTACTATTTATTATTGTATTCTCATTCATACTGCATAAGAGGTTTTTTTATATTTTTTTGTCTGCAATAATTCATTATTTTTTTTTTTAGATTTAATTTAGCGAATTTTTTGTTTTTTATTGTAAATAAATACACTTTTTGTTTTGTAGTTGAAAATCGATGGTAGTGAGCAAAGAGAGAAACATACATAGAGAGAGAGAGAGAGAGAGAGTTCGAACATTATGGGTACTAAGATTTATTAATATTTTTTTTTTTTTTTTGAAACATTCATGCAAGCATTCCATTTACAAGAATAACTGAAAAAACTTTCTGAAACTGTGTAGAGAATAACTATATCCCAATTGAATGGTGCTAAGCAAACGTTGAAAACAGAGAACTGTACATGAAAAGAATGACTTGTTAAACAAAAAACAAAAAAAAAATAAGAAAACAAAAAAAAAAACAATTACAAAAAATCATTTACACAAACATATTTATTCAATTTTGTCTGCTTTTAATAAAAATTCGATTCGAAATAATGTCGGGTGATCTGTTTCTTTTTTTCATCCTGTGCGGAGTGTAGATCAGAAATAAGAGAGCGAGGAGATATCCAACTACTGCCCCTAGTCCACATACTCTTGCAAAAACCATGGATCCACCACAATATGGCTGCCGATTCGTGGATTTTGTGGGAAAATGGAAGCAGATTCGTGGATTTTGTGGGAAAATGGCGGCAGATTCGTGGATTTGCCCATAACATGTACTATTGTTCGGAGGGTGTTCAAAAGTTGACTCATATTCTCAAGAGCACCCAGTATATAGCGATGGGCGATTGCGAATGAAACTCACAATCGAATAAATTCGCAATTGTTAAAAATTTAATTCGATTGTCGATTTATTCGGTCTCACCAGAAAATAATCGAATTTTAGAATTTATTTTCAGTTCCTATTACAATCAAGAGAATGGCGGGTACTATGTATGGGTACAACTAAAGGGTGGTCAAATTTTAAGGGCCGATGTTAATTTTGAATAAAACACAAATTATTTAGGAAATTATTGTCATTTCTTTTTATTATGATAATATTGGTATGGTTCAATTATGTATGGAACAAAATATCGGCCAAATGGCAGCCGCGACCTCGGCACACCTCCATCCGATGGTCCAAATTTTCGATGACGCTGAAGCATAATTGAGGTTCTATGCCGTTAATGTGCCGAATTATCTCATCCTTTAGCTCTTGTATTGTTGCTGGCTTATCGACTGACACCTTTTCTTTTAAATAACCCCAAAGAAAAAACACATGATGTTGGCGGCCAATTGACATCGCCACCACGTGAGATAACACGGCCATTGAATTTGTCGTGCAAAAGAGCCATTGTTTCGTTAGCTGTGCGGCAAGTGGCACCGTCCTGTTGAAACCACATATAGGCCACATTCATATCTTAAAATTCGGGCCATAAAAAGTTCGTTATCATTTCACGATAGCGAACACCATTCACAGTAACTGCCTGACCGGCCTCATTTTGGAAAAAATACGGCCCGATGATGCCGCCAGCCCATAAACCACACCAAACAGTCACTCTTTGTGGGTGCATTGGTTTTTCGACAATCACTCTTGTGTTATCATTCGCCCAAATGCGGCAATTCTGCTTATTGACGAATCCACTGAGGTTAAAATGTGCCTCATCACGAATCACTAAGTGCACGATATGCATTTTGATTTGAACTCCCATTTTCATAATAAGCCTGAATAACTTTAACGTCTTGCTCGATTGTGTATCTTTCCATGGTTTAAATTGAATTAGTCTGAAATTGAGAGATGTCAAATGAAATGCAGAAAAAAACTTGACGTTTAGGTGTGGTTCACATTCAAGATCGGCCCTTAAAATATAACCACCCTTTACAAATGTATGTATTTCTCGATCTCTTATTATTCAATTTTATGCTGAAATCCGAATTTTTGGAGTAAGTCTACTTCTTTTCTCATTGGTCAACATACCAGCTTTTGAAAAAATTCGTTCGGATGGAACAGACATAGAAGCATAGAAGGGGAAACGTATTACAATAAGATTTCCAAAAATTAAACGGCTCGTCTTTCCTATTTAATCGTGGCATTTCTAAATACTGTCTTACTTGTATTAGGGCTGACGTATTTTGTGTTGCTAACAACGCTTCGCTGGAAACTTTTTCGTCGACAAGTCATCCACACTATCATTCTTAGGCAGTAGTACAACAATCAGATTGGCTGGATTGGTGTTGAATAAGTGCTGCCAATTCTTCCGTTAACCAGTTTTGAGCTCTATTTGCATTTTCTTGAATTCCAAAACCAGCCTTTTTAAAGCGGTGATCTAAAATCGTATACATTGCTATGGATGTGATGCTTTCAAGGGAACCTTGTCTTCTATTTAAGACATTTAGTAAGGAATCTTTCAATTCCTATTTCTATTTCTGTACTGAGGTATTTATTTGTTAATGCAAGCTGTAGCTCGCTTATAAGTCGGAGTATCCTAGATAGTGTGGGATATGTTTCTCCAGATAAATCCTCTGTCATTATTTGAATAGGTCTTAGCAATGCTATAACATCATCAATTATTACCCACTCCCTTGCATCTAAATTATCCGGAGCATTTACCAAACTACTCATAGCAACTGAAAAGGGAGCTTTTATCTGAGATAACCGCTCTAAATTAAACAGAATGGAGTTCCACCTTGTCGGAATATCCTTTTTTTTACTTTAAGGAGCGATAATTACATTTGCTCATTTGCAGTTTATATGCAGCTAAGTTACTTTGTTTAAAGTGTCTAACAATTTGCCTGCGCTTATCTAGCAAAGGTTTTAATGCACTTAAACCGATGGTTTCTTGAACTGATAGGTTGAGAGTGTGGGCTATACATGGGTGATGAGTTTTTTTTTAACTGATCGACCAAAGGACCATGACCATGTGGTCGTAGGCAATCCAAACAATTAATCAGGTCTTACTCATATAAGGAAATACACAATCTTAACAAAGAAAACTTAAGATTGCTAACAAGCTTTCTTGATGGCCATTGTGACCTGAACTACCACCTTAACAATTTAAACCCGTGTCAGGACAAGGTATGTCGGCTCTGCCTCGAAGAAGATAAAACTTCTGAGCACATTTTGTGCGAATGTTCCATAAATAAGAGATACTCACTTCTACTAAAGACTTACTAGCTTTCATGAAAGAAGTAGTACGTCTTTAGGGATAACTCCAACCCTCTGATACTATAGATCTATTCTCGTTGCAGTGTCGTTGCCTCCAGGGCAAGGGTTGTGCACGAGGAAAAAAAATTACCTGGAGAAGGTCGCAATTTTCGGAAACAAAATACTGCGAGTATGTAGAGGTCTCGCCTTCTATAGGGACCGACGAAAGCACCACAGTAACAAGAACCTTCACGACGAAGCAGGCATCATCCCCTTACAACAGCACATGGTGCCACTGCTCAGAAAACAGCTTCTAGACATCGGCAATCATCCTAACGAGGCAATCCGGAACCTGAGAAACACAATCCCCGGACAACGTTACCTCAACGCGATACATCTGCTAAGCGAGCAGAACTTCCCAACGCCATCTAACAACGAGCTGCACGGCTTCTACCAGAGCAGCGATAGCAGTCATCATCGAGGCTAAATCGGCCACCACACCACCATCCCATCCCAAAAGGACCAACATGGACACACGGATTTGAACAACACGATGTAAGCACTAAACCGATATTGCAATACCGAATGTTGAATTAAACAATGTACATCAGTTGGGCTTTGTATTGTTGAGCCAACACAAGCCAAACAAAGTGTTACATAGTTTTAAGTCTAGTTGTAATCTCAAATTGTAAAAGAATAATTTCTGTTTGCAACAAACCAATGAGGTTCTTGTGCGCAATATCCCCGAACGCAGCGGCCTTTACAGTCCAGCACACAGCGAATGTCTGCAGCAGACCTCGCGTTGTCTATATCAGGGTCAACATAAATCGACAGTCTGTACGGTAGCCAGAGTTGGTGACCACAGTGATCGCGACATACTGCCATCTAAGGAAGCGAACGAGCAGACAGTCTTGCCGAAGAGTGATCTGATCATAGACGCCGCCTAGTTCCAAAACTGGAAGATGAAGCACTCAGTAGAGCCAGAACTTATTGGCTTAATGTCGAGATTGGATCAACAGCGATAGGGCTCTGTGGTCGACGTTGAGTAAGACGAGATCATCATCAATGATGCAGTGTCTGAAAATAGGAGACTAGGAGGAAATATAATCTGACTGCAACATCTGCTGTGCAAATGCCCAGCTCTAGCAAAGAAAAGAAGGCAGTTCCTGCGTAAAAAAAACTTCGTTCATGGAGGTGAAGGATTGAAGGAGGATTGAACGGAGACGCAAATAATGAAGGCCTCGCTGTAAAGGGCACAACACGTTGATCTAAGTGAGCCTTTTCACCTATTCCTATACTGGAATAGTTGCAGCGCTTTACGACATTCAAATCCACGCCGTCCTCCACGTCTAAGATGTGAAGCTCTTGAATAAATCACCATCGGCACAAAGCAGCATCCACACACCACAAACACGACACCAACCCCGGGATCGTACGGCACAGCCTAGAGCGGGAGAGATGGCCATCCATCGCCTGAGCTTATCATCGCCTCAATCTGGCCACCATTCGATTCCAAAAATCACATATTTCCATTGGAAAACCGACATTGCCATCTATCGCACTGGCCCCGGCAACATGTCTCTAGAACACGCCGCTGACGAGATACACTCGAGCAAAGTTGCTAAAAATTCCCAAAAAACAGTGACGAAATACCAAGTGCTGCACCAGGTTACCAGAATGTTAATACAGTGGACTCCCCCGAAGTAGAATTCTCACACGGGATATCGAAATCAGTTCGAGTTAGAGGGAGTTCGACTTAGAAGATGGATTTTTGCATGAGAGATTGAAAGCAATGCCAAAATATGGCGAACAAAAATTTCGAGTTAGAGAGAAATTCGACTTAGGGAGACTCCACTGTAGTACTGTTAGGGTACTTTTGACTGCTTTGACAGCTTATGTCTCACGACTCCCATGTCTTAGGACGATGGTTGGGGCACCGATGTGTGGGGAATCCTTGATTCTTTAAAATCGCATTACCACATCCTGCATAGGACATCAAGGATCAAGGACATTCGCGAGGGGACTCGGTCATTTGAAGATTATGTTGAAATCTTCTTATTTTTCGTGTTTTCAAGGGTAGCTTGGACAGTAGTGTCTGCTGCGTATTTGGTGGTCGTGGAAGGAGCACAGATTCCATGGGCGTAAATGACAAGCCAGTAAACTCCTTCAACGACTTACTTACTTATCAGGCCGGCGACCCATGGGACCCTCCATGAGCCTGAGCAATGGTTGCCTTCCATCGTTGATGGTCCTGTTGACGACACGCTCCTTCCAGTCATCAAGGCCAAGCTGTCTTGCATCCGCGATTACTTGGTATTTAGCCGAAGTAGCATCGGATGCCGAAGGCAACTCTACAACGGATCTCCACTGTGATGGCGTTTGTGGAGTTCGGGTTTGCCAATTGTAGCTGTCGATCATGAAGTTTTGTCCAAGGTGGTGTTCGACGGACCGTTTTTTTGGTCGACAGTATATATTTCGTTTTGTCCTCATTGACTTTGAGACCATTTCGTTTCGCCTCTTCTTCAATCGCCGTAAAAGCCTCCACTACGGCACGTTGGGAACGCGCGACGATGTGGATGTCATCAGCGTAGCCCAACAGTTAGACCGACTAGTAGAAGATAGTGTTCATTCACACAGTACGCTGGACAGGATCTTGTAGGCGAAGTTGAGCAGGGATATACTTCTTTAGTCGTTGCAAGAGGTAGGATCACCTTTTTTGTGGATGGGGCATATGGAGCTGATATTCCAGTCATGGGCCATGCTTTCGTCTTCCCAAATTCTACAGATGATCTGGTGCATGTTCCCTACCAGAACATCGCCACCGGCCTTGAAGAGCTCTGATGGTAGGACATCTGGGCCTGCAGTTTTGTTGTTCCTTCTTCAAAGCCAAGTGGGAGGATGACTTCATCGACTGGAGTTGGGATTTCTTGATTTTCTTTCACCCTCTCCTGGTCAGGCCCATTAAGCAGTTGTTGGAAGTGCTGCTTAAACACATCCACTATTCCCTGCGGGTCAGAGAGCTTGGGTGCCTTTCCCAAAGGCTGAAGCCAGGTTTTTGGCCCGTATTTTTGTCTGTCCCTAGACTCTCCAAGACCTTTTCCCCAGGCGTAGACTTTTTCTTTCAAGGACTTTATTCTGATCAATTTTGCTTGGAGAGCATACTTAGAAGCGCATCCATCCCTCCAAGTAGCAAAGTCCACCCTCCTTATACCCGAGTCATTCACGTCTGTGCCCGTCAATCACGTCTGTGGCCGTGTCTCATCAGCGGAAAGCGATGAAAGTCAAGGACTCTCTTTGGATTGACATTCTCTTTGACTTACCACTTCGCACACACTTCCGCGGCAATTAGTTCACCACGACAACTTGGAACGACGACGTCAAACATTCGGTTCGCCTCACATCACGCACATTATCATTTCGGCGAATTAATTAATGCCACACCGCAAACATTGTATCTGCAGCGAGATAGATCGTTTCGTTTGAGATTTTGTTAAACACTTGTCTCTCGGACCTCCGAGCCGCCCAGACTCGTCGCCACTGAGCTGTGCTGGCTCACCTGGCTCTATGTTAAGGCCCCAACTCAAGTCACAGCAACTAAAGTTATTTATCGCCGACAACCACTCGTACTAATAACTCTAATGTTATTAGTGCAGCAGTCCAGGAGGAGAAGGAGGTGGAGGACGGTGGCCGGTGGCTGCAAACGGAGGCGAGGAGGGATGGCGCGGATGGAGCTCTGAACTGAAACGAGATTATTGTAAATTAGTCAACGGCACTGTGCAGCAGTAAGGAGAGCAAACGGCAGCGTGGTAACAACGGCGACTCCACTCCGCACTCGGCAGTCCGGTGCTGGGGTGTCACTGATTTATATCTCGTGTTCCTCGCATGGGGGCAGTGGTGGACGTGGAGTGGAGGCGGCAGCTTGGGAAGAGTCCGCCGATCTGGTTCTGGGCCCATGGCTACTGTGCACCCAGCTGAGGGTTGATATTAGCATTCGACTGATGAATAGGCCAACGGTGCGGTGCAACGTAATCCCCGGTGAGAAATGCCAGCGATCAATAAACCTCTCACCGAGATTCTCTCACCGACTCCCAGGGCAGCGCTGTCGTTGTCGCTGCCTTCGCACACCACTCGTCGCCGTTGAGCACTTCATTTCGTGGACCCAGACGCTTTACACTCGTCGGATAATGTTCGTCAATTTGTATCCTTCATAATTACAGGAGTGTGTTGTGTGTTGCGCAGGAAGCTAGGAAGCAGCGGGATCCCCGCGATGGGCGAGTACGGATCTAGGCGAGCGAGCCTGTCATTGGCTTGGTCTGCAAGAGAAATGCAAAAAAAAAAACAGCGCAGTCACACCTCTTTATCGGGGGAATTTAGGTTGCCTCCAATTGAAGCGCCAGTGACAGTTTATGAACCTTGTGACCACTCGCGAGTGCTGCCTCTCACGGTCCCGTATCGGCGGCCGGCCGTGTCCCACCGAACTGACCGTCTATCGAGAGAGTACCCTCATTACAGTCCAATCTCGTTGTGAAAAGCACATTTTCCGCCTCGTCCGTCCCGATTTGAGGATCGAAAGGCATAAACACAAATATGCCAGACGCATGTCCGTTGCTTGATAAATAATCCCGACTCGCTACCGTGTTGGCCGGGTAATGTTTGCATTTATCTTTCACGTACTCTGCGCGTCGTTGTCATCATCATCGTCGTTGTCGTTGTCGTCGTCGTTGTCGTCGCGGACGTGGTCGTGGTCACCGCGCGCCGTTCACAGCGCCAATCTATTGGATTAACCAAATTACAGATGGGATTGAAATTTGTCATTTGTTATTATTATTGTGCCGATGACATGTTCGTCGTTTGCATTGATCAGAGAGCAGGTTTCGAGGCAACCAATGCCTACCAGCAGCTCTTGAGGACACGCATTCTCACTTGTGAGTCAATCGACTCGGCTGCGGAGCGATTTAATGCGCAAAAAATCGGACACTAGCGGTACACGGAGGCACTACTGTTGGCGTATTGGATGTGAGAACGCCGCACCTAGCCGGGCAGCTGACGACGTTGCACCATGTCGCGCACTGGAACTCTGAATGCGGAGTCCGGACATGAAACGGATTTCTGTGGGCTTCAATGAGTGTACAAATGGAAGCATAATTTTTCTTGTCTTTATTTAGATGGCCACTTAGTTTATGGTGTGTTCCAGTGGGGCACACAGGATGGCGGAGGACTGCTGCGCGCATACGGTGCCTGCAGTAGTCCGGGGGCAGTGGCAGTAATCAATGCATGATGTTCCATTTGGGCTGCATTGAGATGTATTTGATGTGCTTTTTTGTTTTTGTTGCTGGTTGGCCGGAGGATCGGGATACGATGTGGGTTGGATGCTGGGTTTTATGGCGGACATTTGATTGAACGGGATTACGATGACGTTGGGATGAGGGTAGGTAGCGGCTTGTCGTTGACTTTCACTATGACTTCGTATGAAGGTGGGGGGAGAGGGCGGTATGTTAACATCCTCTTTGACTCGAGGCTGAATTCCTTAGCCGCTGAGGACTGGAGTCCCGGAGCGGGTGGTAAGTGGTAGTTGAAGGGGCCTCATTGGTTGTGATCGGAGACTGACCATTGGCTTTTGTTTCACGGCAGATGATGTGGATGGAGGCGCCTAAAGATGGCAAGAGGAGCCATCTGCAGAGTGGCTTCAACTTCGGCACGAACCAAGGGAGTACGTGCGGATGGATTCAACGAGAACCGACCTTCATTGCTGTTGCCACTTGACGACGAAAAGAAGTTCTCCGGTGCGCTTAACAGCCGATTTCTCTCAATTTGTGACAGCGTTCTGCCTGTTCCATAGCACTCGTGTGGGTTATACCCTCCAATACGGGACCAAAAACTTGGAAGTACACAATTAAAACCTACTCCCATACCGACATTGGTCAAACTGCTCCGTCTAGGCGCAGCCGATGCAGACAGACGTGCCTGTTAAACGAACGAAAATCCCCGATGACATCCATTCAAACTGTTGCCCGAACCACCTCTCTGATGGCTCACAAGTCAAACTGTTGCCCGTCAGTGCATTCTCACAAGTCACAACCACCTTCAAATGCCTTATTTTTATGAAAAGTCCACGATGCTCACCACACCATCCTGGAACTACATACGGGATAAGCATTCACCACGAATCTACGATATGTGCCCATGGTTGTGGTCGATGCTAGAATTGCCGCGCCATCTGTGTGAATTATCCAGAGTCGCTGTGGGAAATTTCCCTCCATATTTCCCACCAGTCAAAGCGTGTACCACAACCAACTTTGAGTCGAAGCAGAATTATAGTCCCGCCCCCAACGAGCCTCCCCCCTTCCCACACCGGCCACACTGAACATATTTTTCGCACATTAAAAGCTATTTCCTGCTCCAGAGTTAATTGCGCGCAACCGTCTCCAGACACGCACCACCAGCCGCCAGTCGGCCACCGCCCGTCCCCACAATGATGCACAAAAGCAAATCGTGTGAACAGATTCTGTCACGAGAGATGAGACTGCGACTGTGGTGATGTAGAGGACTTTATTGGCGTTCCGCAAGTTTTTACGATCGCTCTCCACTACAATGTTGCAGTGATAAATCTGTTGCCGGCTCTATTATGTTGGTGCAACACTGTTGCAGTTGCTGCTTGCACACCGTCATCCAGCGGCGCGGCGATCGACAGACTAGACAAGCAGACGTCGGCCGAGGGATAGCCCAACCAGAAAACCCAAAAAACTGCATTCGTACGTAAATACCGCGATGGCAATGGCATGGAACACGGGGATTCCGCGGTGCGATGCGAGATTCCATTAATTAAACTCAATCAACAGCGACAGCAGGTAGGGAAGACTACCCAGACTTTCTGTCTGAAACCGAGAGATCTGTGCGATCTGAGAGACTCTGGAGAGACTCTGAGGCATATGCATAATTAGTCATTATTGCGGGTATTTTGCGATTGCAAGGAAAACCCGCGCCACCGTTGCCACGTACGCCACATCAGCTTATCCGGGTATTTTTCGTGTAAATAAGAATATGTACCTCCTACATCCTGGAAATTACAAGCATCCGGTTATTGAATTCCTTTTGTTTGACAATAAATCAAATTCAGGTGACTGTTAATTGGGCAAATAGGACTGCAGAGGGAACGAGATGTCGACTTGTGCATTGCGTGGCGCTACAATCTGGGATGGACTGGACATGGGCTTTAGCCAAGAATCGTCATCAGATGACACGATCTGTAGTTAGCTTATTTTTTTCTTCTTCGTGTCGTGGCGCCTGGGCACCTGGGTATCTGCTAGAAAGCCACGAACTCTAACTGGCTTCCTTCTCTTCTTTGTGTGTCGCTCCACTCCTGGGCATGGATCTGGACTTCTACGACGCGTCTGGCTGTCCCCCAGAGTCCCAGTTGGTAGAGGTCCAGTGTAAAAGGGCCGTTGCTCCATTGGCTCTGAGTCAAAGAAAGTCTGCAGACCGTCAAGAGGAATTAGGCTGAAAATTTAGAATTTGGCTAACAAAGACCGCTTGGTGAAGCGCATTCGGTGCATGTTTCTCCAAACCACGAGACAAAACTGATTTACGTGGTTTGACGGGGAACCTCCTCTGCTGGAAACCCCAAAAGATGTGAGGAATAAGTGCCAAGATCGCAATCGCATCGGAAACGAACCCAAAATGAGAACCACGAATGAGGACAGTTCTAGAAATTTGAGGCAAGTTCCTCTTCAGAAGCAGACAGTGGCTGCAATCAGAGTGATGGGCATTTCGCGGCAATGGCATGACTTCATGTTGCTGGGCCGTATCGTCGCTGTCTAGTTGGTTTGAGTTTCAAAAATCTCGTCGTTTGCTACTGCCTGAATCTCCATCACCTTCAGACCTTCAAACCACACCAAGAACGACGCAAAACACTGTCCAGCCTTGACCACAAATCACTCCTCGTTGCATAAGATCATCCATCCACACATCAAACATCTAAGAAAACCCATTCCATTCCCTATAAGACCGCGCAGATCAATTTAATCCAAATGAAGCGGTCTTCCCCGGCGAAGAAAATCCCTCCGACCGGATTCCCACAAATGTCTCAGAACTCACTCCCGACCTCTGCTCTTCTCACGCAGAGGCAGACGTCCAACACAAAGGTCACCCGCGCTGCCAATCCAAAAGATACAAAATAACAAAGCTCGCACCAGCTCTCCTCCCACACACGCATTGCCCGTCTCCCTCCCTCCAAGGCACTGCTCTTTGATTGGTGATCGCAAGGGAACTCGCCCCAGCGGCCATCTCTCTCTGGCACGATCACAACCACTGTGACATCATGCCGTTCGCCATCTCACTCGCACTGGGTAATTAGTTCCTCCCGAAACTTGCTCACATAAGATGCGCAGCGTCGCTATTTTGAGGATGCGCACAAGGATATCCAGATCAGTGTGAATCTTTTCGTTCGGTGATGATGAACAGCTCGTAGCTAGTGCGGAGAAATTTGTTCGAAAAAAGTGTAAAAAACTGAATTCGAGAAAGAAAAATCGCAAAAAGAAAACACGAGAGATTTAAGAGAAAAAAAGAAACAAAAACAAACCAAAAGGGAATATTCAGAATTGTTCAGTGTTCTAAGGGAGCAATGTCCGTGCGGTCTGCTTCACCGAAAGTGTTACTCGACATAAGCTATAAGCCCCTGAGCCACAACAACAGTGAGAACATAATGAATCTGAATCAGAACGTCATCAAGATCATCCAGGTGGACCAGAGCTATCTGCACATGCAGCAGCAGCAGCAGTCAATGCAAGGATATGCCCCAACACATGGATACGCGATGGACCACGAGCCGGACACGGATTACAACATTCCGAGCAACGAGATCCTGAGTTCGACCAACAGCACACCGAATGGAACGCCGCCCCTTAAGAGCGAACTCAACCCCAACTCAAACAGCAATGGCAGCAACAATAACAACAACAATAATAACAACAACAGCAGCACAAACAACAACAACGGAATCTACAACAGCAACAACCTGCAGCACTTCATGAACGAGAACGGCAAGCGGCGGCAGGACTTCGACTGCAGTCCCGAGATGCTGCACGACAGCAAGAAGACCCTGTCCATGTACACCACCGACGGCGACCATTACCACCACATTCCGCGGCAGAATCCGGCGACGGCCAATGGGAAATTCTTTGTGGAGTACCTACCGACCACGGTGGACGAGGTGGCCGCCGGCCAGCCGAACAACGTGTCCCCTCCCTTCAATCAGTACAACGGCGCCGATGAGGACATCTGCGAGACCAGCCAGGACAATTTCAAGTATCAACCATTCCATCATCCGCCCACGGACATGGCGCCACACCCCATGGTCCAAGGCCAGCTGGCGCCCGGTCAGCCGCAGGCGATCTTTGACTACGAACAGACGAACTCCCTGAACGGCAGCACCTACTCGAGCTCGGATCGCGATGAAATGGAGTACCGACAGGCGACGTACATGTACCACAACGAGGAGGACCTCCAGCAGATGGCAGCGGGCGGCGGCGATCCGTCAAAGTTTCGCAAGCCTCGCCGGCGGTCAAAACGAAAGTCCAGCAAAGTGGAAGACGCCGAGGAATTCCAGAATCAGCGCGTGATGGCCAACGTGCGGGAACGCCAACGTACCCAGAGCCTGAACGACGCCTTCAAAGCCCTGCAACAAATCATTCCGACTCTGCCCAGCGATAAACTCAGCAAAATCCAAACGTTGAAATTAGCCACTAGGTAAGTTGGTCGAGACCCTCCCGCCATCTCCAGTTCGCCCGCTTAACTCAGTTCTCTCTCCTTCTCTTCACAGATATATCGACTTCCTATGCCGAGTTCTATCGACGAGCGAGATCAGCCTTCTGAAGGCGCTCGACAACCACGGTGTGACGCAGGGCAACACCGGCAACCTGGGTGGCTTCGCCGTAGGCGCGTCCGTCCTCAACGACGACTCGAAGGGACGACGGACCGGCCCCATCATCCCACCGGAGAAGCTAAGCTATCTCTTCGGTGTCTGGCGAATGGAGGGTGACGCCCACAACAAGTCATAGAAGTCGCGACGTGACGAGACGCGACGCGAAACGCTGCGCCTCCGCGCACAGCTGACCAAAGTATCTTCCAACTCGCATTTCCATTTAGGTTAAGGTTAAGTAAATAATTTAATGCCACCACACGACGACAAGGACGGACTAGGACGAGGGACGACACCGATTCAAAACTCCTGCATCTGTATCTGTGTATCTCTGTGTATATGTTGATAATTATTATTCTATTTAAATGAAATATATATATGTAGCACTATCGTGAACTCAAGCTTTTTCATCGGTTTTCATCCAATTCACCAGTTGGCTGCTGCTTGCTGTGGCGGCCACCATTCGTTATGTCCCATTTGATGGCTGTCTCCTCGTCCGTGGAAATTAAATAAGGGAGCGCTGTATGAACATGCTCGAGAAGAGGACGAGGCGGAGGAGGACGCGTCATCAAAGACAAAAACGACCCCCAAGCCATGGTGAGACTGCCTCCGCAGTCTCCCAGCGCATCCGGTGGTGATTTATTATTTTGTGACGATTTTTTTCTCTGTGTCGTCTTGTCGTCTTCTGCTCCAATTTTCTGCTCCTGGGATTCTCTTTCTCTCTGTGTGTGTTTATGGTTTCCAAGAAACGCGACACACAATTTCACATTGGATCTCAAGCCAGCCTCTGCATCGAGTGCAGGGAGTTTATGTGTTCGCCTAAATGACTTCCGGTTTGGATTGGAAAAATAGCAGCGTTAGCGAATTGCGAATCGCCTACCACACATTAATCTGTGGCTTGACACAGAGAACCGCTGCTGGGCGATACCTGATAGGATAGGGGTTTTTTTTCTCTTCCGTCGCCGTCCCTTAATTGCGGCTATTCGCGATTCTTCGAAATCGCCCTGGCTGATGTTGGGGATTTATGAAGGGCTGTCTATTTCTTTTTTCTTTTTGGGAAATAACTGGGATTTTCAAGAGGAAATTTCCGGGGTTTCATGGGGAATGGGAGATTCAAGCAGTGGTGGAGGAAAGAAAAGTTTCCCTGTAACAATAGGAGTGCCACCATCCATTTCGGTTGCTACAGCCTACCATCTCCTTAAAACAAACCGTCACTCAGTTCGCTGAGACTCTGCAGACCCTCGCTAAGGACTCTCATCGGAGTCATAGCCGGGCAGGATGGCTGTCCCATATGATCCTCTGCATGGATAAATAGGAGGTAGACACCACAAATCACCTACTCTGCTCGAGCAGCGCTCTGGCAAGTCGTAGGTACTATTGCGCTAGCATAGGTCAGCCAAATCGCTTCATTCCAAGCACCAACTGGTTCCATTGTTAGGAGAAGTCAATCCGCGTGGTTTCACAATGCTCCTACTTTGACCGAAGTGTGGCTGTCTTCTGCAACCTTCCCTGGAACGAGGTCAGGTGAGTAACATAGCACAGGTGAAGGGGATTTCGACACTGTTTTGGAGTCACTCTCACCATTGAAAGGAGCTATCGCCGGAGCTAGCAGTAGTCATACGGCTCCCTAACCACTGCAGTGTTTTCCAGGCAGAAGTAGCAGCTATTCAAGACGCAGCCCTCCGGCTATCAATAATAGACGGAAGATCTAATGTCATTAGTATGACAGTGTAGACAGTCAGGGGGCCATAAATGCCATGAAAACACCATCGATTAACTCTAAGGTGGCACAACTCTGCCGCCTATCTCTAAGGGAGCCTTACCCTGTGCTGGGTCCCTGGGCACATGTGTATTCCGCGCAATGAAAGGGCCGACGAAATAGCAAGAAGGGGGAACTCAGAAGACACCTCATCCACCAATGAAAGCCTTAAAATCAATGCTACTGACAGACGCCATAATCAAAACGAATAGTAAATGAACGGAATTGGACACCTGTGGTTCATCGAAAATGATGTGGCCTACACTAGATCCATCAGAAACATTAGTAAAGAAGTAGGCGTAATTACTGGCCATTGCCTAATTAGCAATCAAGCCAGAAGGCTTGGAGCACAATACAACGACTTCTGCAGGAGCTGCATGGATGAGGAGAAAGAGGAAACTGTGCTACATTACCTCGGAACCTGCTCGTTCCTTACAGAGACAAGATGAAATCGTATGTGCAGCTATTTCCTCCATAGTCTTGAAGATTTAAGTAACATCAACATAAAGGACTACCAACTGGTCAGCCACATTCAATGCCAATTAGAGCCCAGAGGCGGGACGCAGGGTTCTCTTTACCAACAGGTACCGCCCTGTCCCTTAAGCCAAGTGGACAAGGTTCGGTCACGACATGAGAACATAAAGAAGAAGTCGTGCTGGCTGAAAATACACTCCTTTTAAGCCCGAAACCATCAAGCCACCGCCAATAGAAGGAAATATAGTGTCGGAGAAACAGTTAATTTCGAAAAATCTACCATATCAATCATATTCTGCGTTTATGCATGACGCAAAGACGCTTCTTTTGTGCCCTCAATCAAGCCGCTACGGCCAATAGAAGGCGGAGAATTGTCTCGGAGAAGGTGACCGGAAGCATTCCATTTTGAACAATCTGCCGTATTATTCGTGATTCCAGACAGTGAAGCTAAGAAATGACGAAGAGAAGAGTCACAAATAGTATACGGATCCACATGAATCTCACGGATGATCAGTTTCTCTAAGCATTCCAGATTGACCGATCTGACGTGTGTCCAAACGAGTGTCCAGTTTACTTGCTCTTTGATGGAGATCCCTGTGGATAGTGGTAGCTGGCGATCTTTACGAACTGAAGGGTCAGAAATAAGTCACGCGTTTTCGAACATCAATCCCCATCCCCTCTAGATCGCACACCAATCGATCACTCGCAAGTTCTTCGCAAGCACCATCTAATTCCCGATTAACGTTCATAAATTTGAAGATCGTCGGCCAATCCATCCCTCAGCAGCCGCCGCGCTATATATAGCAACTGCAGGCAATAAGTGTGTACACACACATCATCGTCATCACCGAACTGCTGTCCGTTGGCTATCCAGCGCAGTTCAAAACTATCAGCACCGACTCCTTGGAAGTTAATTAAAAAACAACAACTGACTTGCTCGCCAACAATTTCCACATATTTCCCCCATCCCATCGCCGAACATCCGAACAAAGGCCAAGCAGAGTGGGCTGGCTGACTGAAGAAAGACGACCGAAGGAGGATGTGAACCGCCGAGTGTAGTTGTTTGTAAATAAAAGCACAGAAAATGGCGTCTACCCGAACCGATACACAATCCCTCTTTCATCTTTCATTAGCGTGCCGGGGAGACGGGGTGGAGAGGGAGCCCCCACCAAATGAAGATCACGCTGCCGTTTCATTTTATTGTCACATTATATCATCCGGCGTATCCAAGCATTTTGCGCACACAAAGGGTGAAGCAGCATCCACTCCTCCGCCGAGAAGCGGACTGAGACTGACAGTGCAAATGGTGTTCTCTGTCAGATCCAAGAGCTGAGAACATGGCGTCACTAATTCAAAACAGATAGTGTATTGAATTTCAACGCCAGCAACCGAATCCGAATCCGAATCAGAATTCGGAACGGAACGAGCGGGTGCTACGAGTGCTTGCAGTAATTACGAGATAAATTATGAGCTTCTGAAGAGCACCAGATTATGATGGCGGCGGGGTGGGACTGAGTCTCCCTCTTCTCCACTCCACTCCACTGTCATCTCAAGTGGAACAGCGCACGAGACGAGCCCATTGCGTCCCGTGATGACACATTTTCCTCTCGCTGGCTGACCCTGGCGCAATTGTTGCTCGTTTTGGATTGGAATCAATCAATGATGATGCTGCTCACTTGCACTTGAGATTAAGAGAGACAGAGAGAGAGACAGGGCGAGTGGGCAGCTATTTTTGGGGCGCAGATGTGCAGACTTTTTTGCAAAACGCTGCATCCATCGATACACGCTCATTAGTGCTGCGATGTTGGGTGCACTCTTGCCTGACCAAAGTTACACGTTCTCTTTGATGAGAGACCACAGACCAGACACATGCAGCGACTCCAATTCCTAGGAGTCCTGCCGTGATGCAACACAGAAATCTGGCGCTACAACGCCGCTTATCCTTGGATTGTAGACTGGGATGCGTGTCGCTCCGTTTTTTTTTGTTTTGTTTCATTTTGCAGCCCACGACGACCACCACGTGCGAATATCGTCGGGTTTTATGGCAAGGACGGGACGGGCTACGCCAGCCAGAGGCCAATCGAAAACATGTGTGGGGAAAACAGCGCAAGCATCCCATGTGAGCGAGCCTTTTGAGCCTATTCTGAAATTCAGAAACTCTGAATTTCCAGGCACCCTGGGGTCAACAAAGCAGAGAATAGAACGCTCCTAATGCTAATTTTTATACTTTTCCCGAATGTGTGAAGTTGTGATTCATAGCGCCTCTCGCTCAAAGGAACTCAACTGTGCCCAGTGCTGTGTGACCTAGGACGAGTGTGTGAGAGGCGCTAAGTCAGTTTCTCTTCTAATTTCACGCTTACAATCGGATTATAGAATTGAATGACATTCATGGCTGTGTGCGTGAGACGAGGAGAATCCTTTGAGCGGTGGTGCGTGGGTGCTTGAAATGGTGTGGCGAAATACATTGAGAATCGCCGGGGAATGTGTTTGTTTAGGACGTCCCTCCTCTAAGCCTATTTTTTAACTTCAACTGTGATCACATGAATGGGATTTGAAAGTTGAAGAGAAGCCAAGGGGAGACTGGTTGCCTTGGACACAACTGAAGTAATCTGGCATGCTGGTGGCAGATGGGGGTCGTACGGAAGTAGATAGCAAAGGTGGTTCTTTGTTTCCGCTGGTAAGTGGCGCGCTGCTTACAGAAGCTCTTGTGCATGATGCTCCTGTTCTAAAATGCTGCTGATAGAGGGGCTCTCAGCTTGTATCAGCTTTTAGTTTCTTGAGTTCAGACATCGACACGTTCCCTAGGACACGACACAGCCTTCTGCTACGATTGCATCTGATTCTCCATTCTTCAGTCTCCCTTTCATGCTTCACTCGATCGACGGGTATCCAGGGATATAGATCGAGGCTCCACGATATAGGTGATCTCCATTTGCGGAAGCTCTTGTCTACAGAGTGAATCTTGTGCAATTGGGTGCAGTTACAACAAGAAGTGACGTGGAGGTTTCAAATCGCATGGAGATGACCGTATTGGTCTAGATCATGACACGGATGAGAGAAGCAGATGAACTTGCAAGTGAGTGTGGCAGAAGAACCGTCTCAATAGCTAAGAGCTGGTCGTACCATCATTACTCCGACTGACATCTAGATAGTTCTTCTTGAGGACCAAATGATGGATTGTGTAAACTGGACGTCCTCCAGTGATTTATACACAAACCAAGCGTCCAGTGACACATTTTTACAATAATTCGAGCGAACTAAACGACATCAGTTTCTTCGACTCCGGGTCTGTGCGACGCGGCAGAAGACGAAGCTTGTCGTGGCGCACAGAAGTGGAAAAGGAATTTAACGAACTTTGTTAACTGGAGACGCTTGTTGGTTGTGGGCTAACTTCACCGCAGGGACCAGGCTGTAGTGCCCCACAAAGAAGCTGAAACTAGTTAATCCACGAGGTAGCACAATGGACCTCCAGTCAGTCCGCTTGAATCTAAGCAAACCAAAAATTCTCCCACTAGAAAATTGACAAACCAAAAGACAACAAGTAATTAGGACTTGGCGGTATCCCCGCAGGACTCGCACAAGCAAAGCCAATAGATTCGGCTGTACTGCTTCAGAGCTTGGGCAGCTAAAATCTTCCCAAAGGAGTAGAAGAAGCTCCTAGATTTTGAAATGAGGAATAAAAGCAAAAATTCGAGGAAACAACTCAAGAGTAAATCGGAACAAAGTAGGTAGGTAGGTAGTGGCATTAATCCACTTAGACCAAAGTAGGCAAATTGTACCGCCACGTGGGTGTTCAGACAGAAAGAACGAAGATAAAGAGGGCTTATGACAGTTGGTACCAGTTGCTATTCTCAGTAAATTTGACTAGCGCTGAGATCATTTAGACTGTCGAAGAAGTAGGAGAATATGGTGGCTTCCTGATTGAGACAAGATCAGGACTGTTTTGAGTGTTTTCCTCCTCTTCTTCATCTAGGCAGCTTCTGCAGAAGTCGTGGGAAACTTGAGCGGCAGTCTTTTACTAATTTAGAGTTTATAGAGAATGATGCCAGGGATTTAATTGCTGCTTGGCTTTCAATGGAAATGTAGATATCGCGGGCGGATATCGAGTTCTATCTTAGCCAGGACTGGGCTTGGCTAATCGCAGTTACGTCCGCCTGGTAGACGCTGGTGTAGACTCTCCGAGAAAACGCCGCTTCCTACTCCATCATCCGTCTTTAATTCATCTGTGGAAAAGTGAAAGGCTTTACCAGGGTTTCGAACTTGTTTTCTGGGAAGTGTCGTGGTGAGGAGCAATCTAAGTGAATTGAAGAACGATTTTGTTTGTGTAGAATTTTGGCATGTTAAAAGGTCATACCATTGAGAACATGTCTTTAGACGGACTGCGTAGTTGGTTGCTGTTTGCTTACCATAGATATCAAGTGGGGAAGGTTCAGGAGAGTTTCTAGTGCATCGGTGGGTGTAGTTTTAAGTGCCCCACTGATGCAAATACAGGCTTGTCTCTGTACATTCCTTAATTTGTTGAGGTCGTCATCGAGATAAAGTTCTTGCAAAAGTTGTACTTCATTGAAGGGATGTTCTGTAAGGCGCGTTCTAACGTTGGACCGTTCTAGGAAATAGGAAATCTACCAAGAGCAAGGATGCTAGCAATGAGGGAGCTACATCCTGCAGCCTACTAGTTACAAGACAGAATAACAGAAGAATCACCTCTGGTAGCAACAACAGCAACCAGACTTTCACATTTGCAACCAGCAGACCAGAAGATATTGTACAACCCATGAACCACCTCAACTGGCAACAAGAGGTTCTACAAATATCACCTCTGCCAACAGCTTTTTAGCAACAAAAGAAGAACCACCTCAGCTAGCAGCAAGAACTTCCCTAAAAAAGCGAGCCGCATCTGTCAATCCTACAACATGAGAGCCGCATTAGCCAGCAGCGTACCAGCAACAAATGACGAACCAACTCAGCCAGCAATAGCAGTTTCAGCAACCAGAGAGCTTCAAGAGCAAACGAAGAACTACTGCAGCTAGCACCAAGAGCTTCAGCGTTTTTGGCAGCAACAACAGCTTACCCCACCGATCCTTTGTAAGTATCTTCGGCTGAGAGTGATTGCGTTGACTTTGAATAAACATGGTTTTTAGCTGCTGCCGCTTGTCACTCGTACTTAGCCCGTGCACCAGTTGAAGCGCTTTTCTCCCACCTCGACTGCTGCCACTGTTACATCGTGTGAATATTCTGACAATTTCTGCTTCAAGATAATTTTAAAAATTGTCACGATTATTGTCCCTACTTGCAAAGTTGGTTGCAAAGATTCCACTTCCTTGCATCGGCATATTGATTGCCAAATCTTCGTCTCTCGTTGGGAACGTTCCACAGGTTGGCTCCACCACAGCTCCACAGAGTCCCATTGCATTTCCACGAACTGATTAAAAACCTAAATCGATTCAAACAAACAACGTGAACTTTCCGCGCACTAATTGTGGATTTATCAGCCTCGATCGGATTGTAAAATCCACAAAAAATGTGACGGAAAGAAAAACCAGAGCAATAAAGTGGGAAAAGTACTCGCGATAATATGTTTTTTGCGGTGTACAGGTAGCGCGTGCGTACTCGCTTGGCGCAGGGTTAAGGCGAATCAGGGGAATTTCCCAACAACGAGATGAGACTAAGCTTTGCAGACAAGTCGATGGACAAGCATTCATCAATAAACGCCGGCTCTTTATGTTTTTATGCCAATTAAACTGGATTTACAACCGCGCGCTGTTGGCTGTGTGTGAGTGCTGTGTCAAGACGGCGCTACGGAATTTCCCCGAATTCTAATTGTTGCTTTTCTCGGCGCACATCCGCAGTTTGTTTGTAAATTCCATGCAAACCATAATGTTGTCATCCCGATGATTTATTCCAAATAAATGGATCCTGCAATACTGTTGCACATGCAATTAGAAATTCCTCCGCGTCCGTCATCAAACGCAACAACCTGCGGTGGCATCGGAGCAGTCTGCTGTTGCTGCTCTCGTTGTCGGCGTGTGAAATTAGAAATTTTATAGCTCCACCAAACTCGAAACATGTGTCGTCGTTTGTCCGTTGACTCTCAACGGTGGCCGACAAACGATGGCGGCAGCAACGATGACGGCGATAACTGTGACGGGAGGAAGAAACGACATTTGCAAGCAGAATTCGCCGGCTTGTCTCCTTCAATCGGCCGCCAGCGCACGGGACGCTCTAAATTTAGCGTCGCGCTCAACCGAATGCCGCAGGGCATTCCCAATGAAATCCATTCCCAGACCAGGCCAGACCAGAGGAGACGAACTTAATTGAATCGACAAACTGCGGCGGTTGATCTTGGAGAAAAGTCCATTTCGAGGACGTCTGTCATGGCGACCTACCCGTGACCGGAGATCCTAGGGGGTACCCGTATCTCTCACTCTCTCTGTCTCTCTCTCTCCCATTCTGTGTGAAATTCAATACAGAAGGATGCACTCGTCGTAAAGAAAGACACCGCTTTTTCGTTTATTTTTAGCCTCGCATCCCTCTTGTGCAACGCCGAGATCCTTGAAGAGGCTCTCACTCTCACTCGGTCTCTGCCCGCCGCTGTAGCTCAGCGGAACCCCTTTAATCGCTCCTGCCTGGTCCATGGCCCTCTAAGTGGATTTTCGTTCACTTGATTTATGCCATTTTTAATTGCTTCGCTTTTCCCCACTTTCTTTTAGTAAGCGCTCTCTTGTTCATTTATCATCGTAAATCTTGGAGGAAATTAATTCCACCCAAACCACGATGTGCCACGGATAGGTGCGCTCGCAGAGCGGCGGGGAGCTGCTGCCGAGGCGTCTTAGAAAATATTTAATAACTCGTCCTGTTGACAGTTTGTTTTCTAGTTTCGTCACTTTTGAATGCCATTCCAATTTTGGGAGGGGACCGTGAGTGGTGGGGGCTGTATTGGTTGAGATAAAAGGTGTTGTTGTATTTTTTTTTGTTGTGAAAATGAGGGGTGGGTGCCCATCGTTTGACAGGTTCTATCCTCGGGGCGGACGATTGACGCTGGGAAAGGGATCGAGGGAACTTGTGGTTGGAGGGGATCACTAACTGAGGTGATTGTGGTCTAGGGAGATTCCTCGGTGGTTATAAATAAGAAGAAATATTCTGAGCTTGTCCTAGGGTGTTTTGGGAGGCATTTGTTCCATCTGCTCTTGACTTGGAATGGTTCTACTTCTGGTTTGTCGGGGGATTCATTCGAAACAGGTCTCTAGCTCATACTCCTTCCGCAATTCTTGGGTATGTTTCAGTATCTGCAGCTGTATGGAAATCTGGTTGAGAAGATCATGTGTGGGAGGTCAAGAAGACGTATCCAACCTTCATCTCCTTTTTATTTGCGTGGCTCTACATGGATCCTTTCCCCTTGCTTCGTGCTGCAGTAGTGGACATAGACCTCAATCAACAAGTCTCTTCAGCTAGTTGCCTCCTATTCCGCACACCAGGAACTGAATAGATGAAGAAGTTGGAGTTACGTCATTAATTCCTGACCTTGATCGGGAAAATACAAGAAACAGACAGAGAATAGTGTGTGCATTGACGCCACTCGGATGCCACGCAGGTTTCCAATTGAATTCTTGGAGTCCCTTTGAACATTTCTCCCTATTTTCCACACTCACTGGCATCTTGAGTTGTATCCTTCTACTTCCTCCGCAACAAGCGCGATCTCTGACCAGCATGCTCGTCGTCCTAGTTCCTAGTATTTCCATCAGCTAAGCATGTTGTCAGTGTCGCATGCCAAGTTTATTTAGGTTATTCTTCACATTCTCCCACTGGCTTGGAGTGGACTAGCTACCAACAAGTGGCTGGTGTCTGGGAAATTATGAATTGGTATGTGGCTACACTCCTCTGATCCTTGGCCCTGATCTGGCTCCAGCTAGCTTCTTATTTTTCACGTGGCGGCGCAGTCTGGGGTGGACAACAATAAGCGTATCCAGCTAGCGTAAACCTGTGTCCAGCTGCTTCCAATTGCCTTCACCAAGCGGGTTGTGGTTGTGTATGCCTCCTGAAAAGTGAGCCTCGTCTGTTGCTTTGTCCCATAGATTCGCATTCGAAGGCGAGCCAAGTTGTTTTCTACATGATCTAACGTCTTTATCCTTTGCCTGTCGAGACAGCCCGTACAGTTCATGGTCGAATGTTCTCCTCCAGAATCTCTGCACGCAAAGATTACACGCATGACACACATGATAAATAAACGCTTTGGCCCTTCAAGAAAGTGCTTGATTGGCTCTTGAGTCTAAGGGAACAGCAATTTTACAAGAATGTGTTCCAACTGATGTCTCGAGATAAACAAAGTTCGTGGCTACCCCAAAGCCCACTGTGACGTTCTGGGCAAGTGGTGAATGCTCTCCGTCCTTTCCTCTAACGCGGGTGCTTCGTTTTGTTCCTTCTTTCCGTGTTCAAAACTGGAAAACGCCATTTATTCGATCAATCACATCGATTTCATTCATGTACCTCTAGCGGTAGTGTGAATTCTCCATGATCTTCTGAAGAATGATTGTAAAGCAGTCACAGTGGTCCCGAAATGGGGAAAAAAAATACCCAAAGTGACATATTTTTCTCGGTCAAATGGTTTAGGTTTTTCGATTCTGCAAATATGAGAACCTAGAAAGTCATAATTTTGTTGACTTTTGATGATCTGTTTCGTTGTCCTGTTAGCTCAAAGTTGGGACATGAAATTTACACAAATGGACGTATTTTTTAAACAAATTTAATGTTGCATATTTATGAAAATTAGGTATTTGGAAACTAAAATTGTATTTGTTTTAAGGTACATGCATTTGGCCTTCAAACTGCATCAATAGTTTTTTTCATTTTGCTTACAAATTTTCTAGACCAGGCTTTTAATTAAGGCCACCTTATTTCAATGTTTGATGGGTTGTAACATACTTTCTTCAAGAGTATATGTAGGAAGGCCAACTTTTTCTGAAAGCTAAAAGTATTCTCTCTCGACGGTGCAAAAACTAAAACCGGCTTAGGCCCATTACCCCAGAACGAGGCGTTTAAGTGGAGCAGTGTCGTGCATTTTTATGCATTTTCAAACGATTTCCTTGCAGTGCATGTATTGTACAAATGCTATGTGAGAAGCTGAGGAAGGTTTTCGTTACCGAGCTTGACGAAGCAGTGTGATCTCTCATGCTGCACAAGCTGAGAATGAAGCTGAGGAACCGACATAAGAGCTGTTCGAACTGAGGTCTGGATATAGACGAAGTTCGTTGCTACCCCAAAGCCCACTGCGACGTTCTGGGGAAGTCGTGAATGCGACCTCTGAGAGGAGGTGTTGTCTTTGCTTGTCCTTTTTTCGACCGTGTGTCTTAAAGCATGAAGATTTAGTCACCTTGATTTAGTCTTTTTTGGATGCGGATTCGTTGTGGGAAAACGGTTAAGATCGAACGTCATCGACTTTAAACCGATAAGTGATCGACTGGCTGTGATCCGTATGCAAGGCAGATTCTACACATTAGCCTTACATGTGCACACGCCCCTACCGATGAGGCTGAAGACTCTGTCAAAGAGGATTATTACGACCTCTTGGATGGTGCCGACAGAGCCTGTCCGGAGTACGATGTCCAGATCGTGCTCGGAGACTTCAAATCGGTAAGGAAAACATCGAGTGTGATCGGAAAGCACAGCCTCCACGACATGACAACAGATAACGGTTTCCGAGTTCCGACTCACTGACTTTGGGACAGGACGTAATATGGTCATAAATAGCACAAGGCTCCCTCGCAAAAGAATCCACACAGCAACCTGGCGATCTCCGGATGGGGGAACCGCTAAACAAATCGCCCATGGGCTCATTGACACAAGGTATGCGTCAAATAAATAATAAATAAAATAAATAAATAAATATCCTGGATTTGCGAACATTCAGAGGTGCAAACGCCTCGGCAGCACGATTCAGAGCTCGACTGTCCGAAAACAAGTGCACCGCAAGAGGAGCACAGCACTGGATTCCGGCACGGCGATGCGCTGTCGTGTGGTCTGGTATATCTCTATATGACATCGACATCGTCCCGCGTTCCCAACATGCCGTAGTGGAGGCTTTTACGGCGATTGACGAACAGATGAAACGAACTGGTCACAAGGTGAATGAGGATAAAACGAAATATATGCTGTCTACCAAAAAACGTTCCGTCGCACACAACCTTGTACAAAACTTCACGATCGACAGCTACAATTGGCAAACGTGAACCCCACAAATGCCATCACAGTGGAGATCCGGCGTAGAATCGCCCTTGGCAACCGGTGTTATTTCGCCAGTCCTGCTCTATGGAGCCGAAGGCTGGACTCTAAGCCAAACTGCAGAGCTGATTCTTAGTACCTTCGAAAGAAAAATTCTACGTCTGATATGTGGTTCCGTCTGCGAGGAAGGTGAATGGAGGAGAAGGCACAACCAAGATCATCTAACATGTGGATGTTGTCCGGAGGGCAACTGCACTGGCTCGGCCACATCGAGCGCATGGACAATAATTCTCCAGCAAAGAGGGTCTTCGAATCCGAGCCTCCTGGTTTGAGAGAGAGAGGAAGATCCGGTATAAATACCAAGTAATCGCGGATGCAAGACAGCATGGTCTTGATGACTGGAAGCAGCGCGCCCAGGGCCGTCAACGATGGAAGGCAGCAATTGGTCAGGCTCGGACCCTCCATGGGTCGCCGGCCTGATAAGTAAAGTAAGATTTAGTATTGGTCTTCGAATAAATGTGTTCTCTCAAAGGAGTCGTCCGACAAACAGATGCACAGATGTTCTGCTGCTTGCACCGAACTAGATCGGGTTTGCAGGCATTTTTGGCAAAAGAAAGGTACCTAGACCACGACTGTTTTCGAACATCTCTGCAGCTACAACTATTCAGTGAATTTCCAAAAAATCTTTCGTTGGCCCTGACTATTTCCTCTGTGCCCATGTCCTTCAGTTGGATTGGCTGGTGCAGCTTTCTGCCACTGGACAGTCGAGCTCAGAATCCCGTGATCAGAGTCGACGTTTGCAAAAACAACCTCAACTCTGTAATCTCTCTTGTCGTCAAGGCAACTGAAACATTCGACTCCCGCCGCTGGACACTCCGTCAACAGTCATAAACATTGCGACCCAGTTGTGTAACAAAAAGCCGCCACCCAAGTGAGGTTCTGCCGCCGCGTCGCGCCGTGGACTGTGTTTCGTTGGAACTCAATAAAAGTTGTTTACACAACGCGCCCAATGTTTTGCTTTTCGAACAGATGTGCGCAAACCAAAGAAGAAGAAAAAAAAGGCTGAGGCCTCCATTATTTTTCTACTTCCTATGCTCCCGACATGCCGGAGCAACTCGAACACGCCCGCTTGCCGGCTTACCTGTCATGGGAGACTTGCATTCCACTGCACGGCCAAATCCACACACGATCCACCATCCCATTGGCAGGCAATCTGACACCATGATGAGTTCCTAATTAAGCCAGGATCGTGCATAGCGGTCCTTGCGATAGTTTATGTGGCTTCACAGTGCCAACGAAATGCGACAGTAATGCTCATTAAACGCGCACAGAGATGTGCTACATGGCACAGGGCGAGCTGCCGCCGCCACAGCCGCGCCGCGCCGCCGCTCCGCAGACATCTGCTGTGGAGATCCCTCTCTCCTCCGCCATGCAACACGTCCCAGTGCGGATTCTTTCGTAAGATCAGTTCCCGCACATCGCAGATGACACACCGAGGCTGATTGGGGATGGCGGTGGTAGCTGACGGGCGCGAGAAGGCGGATTACTGCGTTGATTGATCTCAGCAGCTATGTGGAGCGATTTTTTGTTGCTCGACTGAGACATTTTCAGTATTTTCCCACAGTCGACCGCGGGGCTGTCTTCGTGGAAAACACTTGCCGTAGATGGGTGGTGGCAATGATGACGGTGGCGGTGGATGCTGAATGGTAGCTGGGGGATGGATGGATGAAAAATCTTTGGACAGCCGACCGAAATTAAATCGAATTTATGTTGGAATTTCATGTCGTTGTCTGGAGGAATACCACCGCCACCGCTTTGTAAGTGGGGGGACTGCTCTCGCCGGAGCGATGTGAAGGGTCCATAAATCGTCCTGAAAGTTTTATGGTGTATGAATTCAAATGGCTTTCATCGCGGGGACTGGCGGGATGCGCCTAGTCTTGTTGGGGATGGTAATGATTTCGAGAAAGGGTCCATTAGGAGATTGGATTTATCGTTTAAATCAGAGACTTGATGAGCTTGGGATGCAGCTCTGCACATCTGTGTCGCCGGGGCAGTGCACACATGAATAGATGCCATAGTTGTCGTCGTCTAGGCCTATGATCAATCAAACAACGCTCTCTTTGACATTTCAAAATAAATGACAAATGACTAGAAACTCCTCGATACCCTCAACGCTAGCATAAATCACTTGATCGCCTCCTCAGCAGAGGACTTCATTTGTCGCAGAGGCATAGGCTCGCATTCAAGGACGATCCCGATTTTCAATTTCCCTCCATGTCCTTAGGGTAACACGACACTCAGAGATGCTGAAGAGGTCGACAAAACTTCTCGGGTCATTCGAGTGCTACTCGTTGTTCTCAAGTCAAATTTGAATACAAAAAAATTGGAAAATGGGAAGAAAAAACCCAACAGAGTACTCCGAAGGCGAGTTTAGAGACTCCCCGAGTCCTATTTGCGGTTGGGTTACTTGCGTCTTTTTTTAGAACACTAATCCGTTGTTTATGGGCTCGCATCTGCGAGACGGAGATTATTCTTAATGACTTGAATGGTCCCAAACACAGCACAACACACACACGCACACAGAAACGGTCTCCGAACTGCCGCCAACGTTCGGAGTAAGGTGGTGGTTTGGTTGGCATGGGACGGTGCTACTAGTAACTCTAGTAGCATCAAGAATTCCATTAGGGATTCAGAATAACATAAACACCCAGTCGCACGGCGGAATAGACACGGACTGAACACGGAGGAGAGAGAGAGAGAGACATCAGTGCACAGTAAAGAAAATAAAAGGATTTCACTCCTTGGTGCGCTCCGGTTTCATTGGAAAATGCATGACCCGCGAAGGAATTACGGACTACATACAGTTCGTCAATTTAACGATGCATTCGAGAGATTTTTAGTAGACAGCAAGCCAGGGATTTGATGGGGCGGATGACGAGTCGTTCCCGGCACCCGATTCCCAGTCGATCCGGGATGTTTATGAGTGATGTAAAACAGCAAATAGTCAGTTTCGGTGGGGTTTGTTGCTTTTTTTTCGGAAAACACGCGGCAGTTTATTTTGTGTTCAGTTCTCCTGTTCGGCTACTGGTGGATGGTGAATGGGAGGCAAGTGAGAACACATGCCTTTGGACACCCATTTGATTTGATTTGTTTGCTTTTCAATCGTTTTGTTGACGGTATGGGTGTCCATGGCAATGGTAGGTGGAAGGAGGAGGCTTTCCGTGGATGGAAATGGAGCCATCTGATCTGCGCCATGTGGAGCGAGGGAAGACTGCGTTGGGAGTTCAATGACAACCAAAATATTGACGAGGCTCGCAATTGCATTCTCATGTGGCGGAAGTAACATCAAACGGTAACGGTGTTGGCATTGACTTTGGATGGAGCTTCATGAAATCGAGAGTTTTAGAGAATTTCACTTGAAGCACAGCCATAAGGTTAGCAGGCATGGATTTTGGGTCCACGAGCTATTCTAGCCACTGTACTCTTCTTAGAAACGCCCTCTGGTCAAGTGAAAGACGCTTCTGTTGAGCCTGCAACGATTAGAAGGCAGGAAAAGGTGTCGCAAAAGGTGACCGGCCATATTTCGAAAGTGGTGCGTTTTTAATCGATTTTGCCTTTCGTTAAACTTTTTGCAAAGACGTTTCTTTTATTTCCTCAACCATGCAGCTACCTTCAATAGAAGGGACAGAAAAAGTTTCGGAAGAGGTGGCCAGCGGCTTTGTACAGCTCAACACAATTCCAACAACACCCCTCATCGTTTCGCCCACCAACCCCGACCAAGAGTCAAAGTTCGACCAATACCCACCGTCATTTCCATTCGATGACAAATACCATCCAGCCACTTCCACTCAAGAGGCACACATTCCTCAAACAGGTTCAATTCACTCAGGTGCGACATGACGCAACTCACTCTGAGAAACGGAACAAACTGCTCTCTAGCTCCCCAGAACAACACTGATAAGATTAGATAAGGTCTCGCAGCTACTTAGACTCGCTCCGAACTGATTACGGTCGATTAGTTTCAATTGAAGTTCGAACCAAGTGAGACGATACCAAACTGATATCCAACTCCACGCAGTGTCACAAAAATCAAATTCAACAAAACAGCGCGTCTCCCCAAAACGGATAAAAGGTGAATACGATGGGAAATACATTCCCAATGCTTTCCTGCTTGAATTCAATCGAAAAAAAAAAATCAACTAAAATCCAAAATTCCGCTGAGCCATATGTGTAATCGGACCGCGCTATCGCAGTGATAAGACCTTTTCGATAAGACCCCTTTAGTGAATCATAAATTATATTAGAACCTTTTTACCGGATTGCGAAATCGATTAATAGTGAACAGAAAAATATACCTTACGTCCATCTTGCAGATCAACCATGAAGCAGAGACTGCTGCTCCTGACCGCGATCGGATTGGTCCTTCTCGGGGTCGCCAGCGGAGAAGACAAGGCAACACCAGCACCTGCAAACATCACCACAACTGTCAAGGTAAATGTTTACTCAAGCTTTCGCGTCGAGATAGTCAGAGTTATTAGAATGGCAACTGCATCAGTCTGGAGCTGTCGTCTCGAATCGCTCAGAGTCGCCGCAGACTTCAGCTGGACGTGTGTGGAAGATAATGCGATATATTGCGACTTTTACACTTGCCAAGGTGTGGCAGGCGACGGCGACGGAAGGTTGTCAATGTTATCTTTATTTGCGCTTGCTATCATCAATCGTTAATCGGTCTTGAACGATTCGCTGAGTTATACACACTTGAAAACAAATGAAGTGGAAATGGAAAATTTGACTTTGATCAATAGTTGGATCTGCAGAAAGGACGTCGAAGGAGCATCTGGAAGCATATAGGGACCAGATGTCGTGAATGTCACTTGCAAAGACTTCTTGTGACCGCTTCTCCATTGGAAGCTCGATCGAATTGCAAGCCTTTTTTATGCCATGAATGTCGTTGCTACAAACCTTTTGTGATGTACGACGAGTCAATTCATATCCATATCAGTTCCCAATTCATTTGCTCGTCAGTTGATAGTATACCGACAAGATTAACGCAGATAACGACACATCTACTAGCAATCCAATCTGCCTTAGCCGCCCTAGCAGTCTGTGAGTGAGTCCAAAGCAATTGAAAATATTCCTTATCAATGGCCGCACTCACACACACACACCCCAGGCGATAGCTTCAAGGCCCAGTTTATCTATTTCTCTTCAATAATTGCAAATCCTATCAATGCCATCTTTTAATTTAAACAAATTCTCAACACGAACGAAGCTCGGGAAGAATAGCACGGACACCCGTCCATTCAGTTTGACAATCAATAGAAATTCAGAAACGTTAACACCTAAAAGTATACCCACATTTATGTGTCTCCTCTTTTTCAGCCAAAGGTCAGCACCGAAGGCAGTGCACTGTGCAAAAGGTGCGCGTGTGACATCAAGATTCAAGAGCTCGACTGCCGAAATCTCTCAATGAAGGAGTGGTTCAACGATGACGAGTGGAACACACTGACTAATGGCGATGTGTCCTTTGTCACAATTCGCCTGGAGCACAATAATCTGACGAAAGTGCCCGTTCTTAAGCCAATGTCTGTGGAGAATCTTTATCTGGGCCACAACCTCATTGAGACCATCGAAAATGCTGCGTTTAAGAATCTAACAAATCTAACACGACTGGATCTGTCCTACAATCGACTGACAACCAAGACGTTGATGCCCAGTGCCTTCGAGGGAATGTACGACACGACGAACTATGAACCGCAACGGAAATTGATTGAACTTGACTTGGGGCACAACGAGCTGCACTCGCTCGACTCCAGTCTGTTTATGCATTTGCCAAAGTTGGAGGTTCTCATTCTGAGTGCCAATGAGTTTCAGAGAATCGACCATTCATCAGAGATTGCCATCGCTGAATTGTATTACTTGAAGGTAAGGACAGGACGAGCGGGAGATTGGCAGTGCTGATGTTTCAGCATTTCTTTTGCAGACTCTTGACTTGTCGTACATGCAACTGGACGATCTGCCAGATAATTTACTGCACGCCCCTCGAGACCTGGAGACACTGATCCTGACTGGAAATCTGTTGGATGAGTTGCCCGATGGCTTGGAAAACGCGGCTAACCTCAAGCGACTGACGTTCGATGAGAATCCGATGGGTAACATGGAAGACGAAAAGTAGGTTAAGCTGAAGGGAAGAACTACACTCCACCCAAGTCGCTTGTTTTCTTACAGTGTCTTCCACAACATGAGCAAGCTGGAGTATGTCAGCATTTCGTATTCCAACGATTTGGTGAGAATCGGCGAGGGAGCCTTTAGCAAACTATCAAGTAAGCAGCACATAAACTTCCTCTGTGTGCTTCTGAAACAAGCCCCCTTTTCAGATTTGAAGACCCTGGTCCTGTCGGGAAATCCCCGCCTGGAGTACATTCACCCGAAGGCATTCGCTTCAGCGACGGTCAATCCAATCATCTTCGATTATCCACCGATTGAAGAGGTAAAGCTTTCATGTGCTTTTGGGTAAAGTTTAATGACTCCATCCATTTTAGCTCTTCCTCCACAACAACAATCTCACAAGACTCGATCACAGCCTTTTGGAACGATGGGACAAGGTGAAGACAATTGACTTGCGCGAGAATCCCTGGAGCTGTGACTGCGACAACAGCTGGCTGATTAAGGTGCTGGTGAAGCAAATCAATGACACCGCTCCCAAGCTAGCTGAGGATGTCCTGTGTGGCTCGCCGATCGCTTGGAAGTCCAAGCCCCTGACTGAGATCACCATGGAGACAACGCTGCGCTGCATTGACGGCAGTCATCCGGAGAACGACGGTCGTCTTCTGATCGGACTGATGGTCGGCATTCTGGTTGGAATTCCAGTCACTCTAGGTGCTCTGATCGCCTATCGCCGTGGATGCTTCGGTTTGGTGAATCGTGGCAGTCTTGGCAGCTCCCAATACAACCGGGCGAGCTTCAATGAGGATTTCCACATTTAGAGAGAAGCGGCGGCTGCATTGATTGATTTATTTGTAAATACACATACATTCTAAGTAAAATATAAAGAACAACACAAGAAACGTGAATACAGGATCCACTCTAGATGAGTGTTCCATTAGTGGGTGTTGTCTGCTTGAAGAACGGGAAGTCTGTCATGTTGCCTTGCTGAAGTATGCTAAGCACGGGACCAATGAAGTAGATGATGCCGCCCCCGAGGGCGATCAGGGTTGTGACACCGAGAACTGTTGTGATGCATCCGGTGATCTGGAAAGAGAAACAATTCAAAAGTTATTGAAACGAAGGGGAAGACTGTCTATCACACACCGCGTCACTTACAACTTCGTTTGCAATATGAACTTCAAACAGTGGTATGCTGACTACAGAGGATTCTGAGTCCATATGCCGTGGCTTAAAATGCAGCCATTGTTTCGTTCTGGTGTTCAAGCATCTTTTCAAAATTCCGAACAGCAGCGTTTTCCCTTTCAGAATGCAGCAGCGACGAGTAGTAGACGAGAATGAATATGGTCACGGAGGCACCCAATCCGAGAGAGAAACCGAAGACCTGTGAAATAGCCTCCCCAGACAATGCAATCCAACGGATGCGAAAAAGCTTACTTTCAATAGGCAGCTACTGGATTGTCTCTGAGGCGGTGGGTATGACTCCTCCAGATGAGAGTACATGTGTGTTCTATTTTTGCGATTTTTTTTTTCAACTCTGACGCTATTCTCTGGGGCAAGACAGTGATTGCCCAGTCCCCACACGCTCGCGTAGAGTACATTTGTTTGAACAAGTCTCACGATCGACTTTCACACTTCCACCTCAGCGCTCAGCAGGCGTGCAAAAACCCATGCTTCATCCAGTTAACATTGTTCCAACTCAAGGCATTCTCGTTCAACTTCCTTTCGCTGTGAACTTTCGTTTCCCATCGTCCGAATTGATGGCGCGCCGGTTCAATTAAGGGAAAAACTGTTTGTCTACAACCGACACACGCAAACATACAAGGTGAAGCCAAAGCACCCCATCACCGACAAAAGCTCCCGTCTACGTCATCCGATCGGTTGCAGTGAAGAAAAGCTCCTCTCTGCCCAGCCAACTGGTTCACACCGTCGCTGGTCTATGGCCGGGTCCCCAGGTACTTGCGTGTGATCCGCTGCAGTAGACGGTTGTTTGCATTGAGCCGGCGTACTGGTTTCGTTTTTTTTTTCACCTCGTTTTTTGAAACATGTGCAGTGTCGGTTAAAACGTTATTTATTTCAAACTAAAGCCCAAACCTCGAACCAAACCGCGTGTGTGGGTGCGTGTTGTGCTTTAAATTATTGTCAATTCGATCTTTGAGTGAATGATAAATGAATTGCTGAGCAGCAGTATCAACACCAACAGACCTTCTATTTTGTGGATATCGCCAAGATGACGAACGAGGACACGAAGGTAGAGTTCATTTTGTTTGAATTAACCATCAAATTAGCGCGGTAATCTGATCAGTATGCAGAGATGATGTTAGGCAACCGTTTGTGATCTGTTTTTGTGTGGTTTTCTTTTTCACTATGACTTCGATTGCCTTGAACTTGGCCTACTGTGTGCTGTGGCCGAATCGATTTTCGATTTTTCATGTTTCGAGTGCTCTCACACTTCTGAAGAGGCTGACGACGCAGACGATAATGTGTGTTTAATCTTGGCTTAAAGGCGAAACTAAGAGTCAGCGATCTAGTACAATTTGTTGAGTCTTTGACAAGTGGTTTATTTTAAATTGGAAATCGTACACTCTTGCAGTCAGTCTTCAAGTGCTTCAATTGCACAGCTATGTACCCTATGTACTTTGAACTTTTTTGAATGTTTTCTGTGACATATCTCAAGTTGATCTGTTGATCGCTCGGGTAATTGCAGCGATTATTCATGAAAACAAATCGTAAATTTAGAACATGATACGATTAATGTGCAAATTCGAGATAAACTGCCGACGTTGGGGGTCGATATCGGTTGTTATCACTTAAGCGGATGATGTGTACAATCAGCTGTCATCTGCGATCGTGACTTTTGCAAAATATACATTAAAGGTGCGTCAAATTATCAGCATCCCTTGTTACGTTGCCTCACTGACTCCGAGTCAAATGTCTGACATTTAGTCAGCCTTATGTCTGGAAAATGCTGGAATATTCCTGTGATCATAAAAACACAAGGCCCTTGATCTGACTCTAGGTAGCTTCTCCTTATTCATGTGGTACTAGGACCTGTTTGAGGTTCTGCTTCACTTGTGTGCATAACTTTAAATCCGACTCAAAGGTCCGAAGTCGAATGATCTCCTGGATTGTGTCTGGGAAATGATGAATTGGAATTTGCCTACATTCCTCTGAACCTTAGACACAACACCATCTAGACGTACCTAGACTACTACGGGCTGACCTGGCTGTATTAAGGGAGCGTGGGGTGAATCTTATGAGCGTCAGTGCGTGCTGTGTCCGTCCAACCGTGTATCTCTCCATCCGTCAATCAGTCCAACTAAACTTGTGAATAATTCCAACTCAAAAGAGAACTTTGATCCACTCGTCTCGGAACTCTGCTGAATAGTAATGGGACGCTGTACATCCCCATCAGACCAGCCTAGAGCGAAGGCCGAATGGACTGCCCATTACTAGTGTAATCACTGGCTTCTAGGAATCTGCTCGATCACACTTATTTCCTCGATGATTTACAATCCACAGGACGTTTTCTGTTGCAATAGTTTGGCTTTGTGTACAGTTCTATAACACTGAGAATGATGGAATTTGCACACACAGTCCATGGCCGTGTAAGCATTGGAATTTTGCAGTTGAAAACTCAAGCCATGGCTACGACACACGGTGTTCGGAATTGGTTCAGTGCAATGCTTGAAAATGGGAGTTTTTTTCTTAGTGAGTACCCAAACCAAGACAGCATCACTTGGGAATGCCAGCTAAGTACATACATTCAAAAGTTGTACCAGTGCCAGGGTATGTTGTTAGGGTTCCGTTCGAGAATAGTGCCAACGGAATCCCTTCACTCTATTGCCTCTCTGTCTGAAATCGGTCTGAAATCCCCCTGAACCCACTTGGAGTTTAGACAAAGTCAGAAGATGTGCCGAACTCACACCAAGTCTTGTGGAATTTGTTTGAACAAGTAATAGATTAAACAACAATCTGTACTAAGACCATTTCTTAGACGCACTTGAGGAGAACTGGGTTCTGATACAGAATCATAAGATCATGAGATCATAAAGAACACTTGGTGTATGGAAAAAGAAAAAACAATAGCACTTCTTTGAAACTTACACTAGACACAATTCCGAGCGCAATCATTGTCAGCAGAATTTTGATGTAATTTTCCTTCGAATTCCACAGCTCCGACTTCCACACTTATGAACTCATTCTCTCCCGCACTAATTGACTTATTCGACTGGCCACACAGACGGCGAAATATTTAAGAAAAAAAAAAAAGAAAAACAAACCACGAAGCACACCTTTGGTTGGCTTTATTCGCACCCACAACTGAACGACTGAAGGCTCCTTTTGATTTTGTTTTTCTATTTTGCTGCTCCCCTTGTATCCCAACATGCGTCCTCAGGTGTGAAGGATACTTGTCGAAGACACATCCCTAATTCCTGATCGATTTTTTAATGTTTGTTTTTGTTGACCAAAAAAAAAAGAAAAAAAAAACACGCTCATTAGTGTGATTAGGTTTCGTTGGACGGTCACGAAACTCGGTCAACGAAAAATCATTTATTCATGAGTGAGTCCAAATATGTATCATTCTTCCTGGGAAACGTTAATACACGAGTAACCTGTCCTGCGTCAGTAGACATACGAGAGCCACATCGGGTGTACGTAACTTTTTTGAGGGATTTCTTTAAAGAGTCTCTGACGCAATCTGGTTCAGTCGATCAACAATCAATCAGGCAAACATCAAAGCTAACGACGAGACTGCGAAGAGACCCATTGTTCTTCATCTCGAAAGAGTCATCTAAATTGTGTGCTTACTCATGTCGCGGGGGGAGTTTCATTTATCTTTTGTCTGCGACTGGGACTGATGACAGTACACCTTGGTGCTTAACGATCCTCCATTGACCGCAACAAAAGCCATCGTGTACAAAGGAGAAAATCTGCTCTCAACAATTGAACAGGAAGGTTATAACTCCACACGTTCAGCCAATGTAATTGCAAGTGTTGTACGCGTTGCTTGGAGATTCTGCCGCCGAAAAAAAAAGCGCTCGTTTATCACGTTTTTTGAAGCACTGAGTGCAGGCGTGACTTTGAATTTTAATTGAGCATCTCACCGGGGGGAACTGTCTGAAGAGCGATTTCTGTGAATATCTTCTCAAGACAGAGAAAAAACGAACAAAAACAGAATTTATGAGGTCTGTGAACAAGTTTTTGTAAGAAACGTGGCGGCGACCGACCGACACACTTCTTCGCCGAGAAGGTTGCGGATAATTAAATACACGTTAGTGGGCAGGCTTAAAGTCTAGGCTAACCTTGACTTTTCCCAAAAAAAAATATGTTAAAGTTGTCAAATTTGCATTGCGGTTGGAGCGTTAAGGCGGCGGTGCTCTTGCGTCAGAGAATATGTGTTTTCTTGATGCGAAAGTAAACAATTTGTTTGAACGACCTATTGGCGGAAGCGTGTGTGATGTAAATCACTTTTTTTTGAGGTTTCTTATTTTTAATTGGTGTTTACTGTTGACTGACAAAACTAGCAAGAGGGGGATCAGTGTGTTATTCGCACACGTCATGTTCAGCATTTAGCCCTGAGGTTCACCTACTGACTAGCAGCTGGACGGACGAGCTGATTTTGAATGCATTTTGATTGATTGAACAAAACTGTGTGGCTCCATTCCACACCTTCTCTTGCGTCAATGCTGTCTCTTGACTCACTCCGCACTGTGCAGTATTGGCTCGCAGATCAGAGGTTAATCGGAGGTTGCCATTAACTCCCCTCTGAATGCGATCAAATCCCCATTTTCCATCCTAATCCGGTTCCGAATCTAATCGGCAACTTCCCTTGACCGCGCACAGCGACTGCCTGAAGCGAAATACAATAATTGCCGGTTATCACTGGAGGAGTGCAATTTTTCCTTTCGACACTTGCCTCTGACAAGGTAATTAAAAAAAACAACAGACGAAACAAAAGCGAACAATTTAAATGACAAGCAACGGACTTATGCAACCGCCGTCGTCGTCGGTGTCGAGAATGAATCATTTGAAGATTTATGCTTTCAAAAAGTGCCCACCATCAAGTCGACGACTTTCCCGGACACTCAGTGGAATGTGATTATAAACAATTCAACGGCGATCATTAGTGCCCACACCGCGTTTTTCTTCTCCCATCCCGAGCGGCGCAGCATAAGCATCGCAATGGGATTTCTTCTTTTCTTCTCGGAGCACAGAGTGAAAATCTGAATCGCTTCTTATTTTTTTCTTGTGAAGTGAAATTTCAGTCCCTTCCGGCCGAAAAAAGGGAACAATCGCTTTAAGTGAAGTGATCTTGTGCGTTGGACGGCGGAGTTAGTTGCATAAAACCCATTCACGATCCGTTACATGAACGATCGGCAATTGCTTAGTGTATACCTGACCAACGTCACGTCAGTTGGATGGCTTAGAAAGCAAGTCGTGCATCTGAGCCGGTTCGGTGCACAGTGCAGCTCGCAATTAACTAAGAATTGCGTGCCGGATGTTCTTGTGGTTTTAAGTGGATTAGGTTGCTAAACACTTGATTGAACGTTTGTTTCAAAAAGCGATAAACAATCTAGCGACGGCAAACGGTGGACTCGCGGTTCTTTAAGGAAAGTCTGGTGAGGGTATATGCAAAAGGTGTGAACACGTTTAATGAGTAAATCGAATGCATGGCTTCACATGAGTTATTGTCTTAATGGGATGGTGTTTATGAACTCAGTGAAAATGGTGTTTCATTTCGAAAGGCTGACGTAGTTTGTGTTGGACTGTTGGACTCTTGTGGGCTGCAGGGCAGTCGTGGGAAAGGTGACTCTCTTCGAGTGATAGAGATGATGACTGCAGTTGGAGAATTATGTCCATTTCCGGCTGTAGCCAGGTGTCCACAGATCCAGCGACAAAAGTGGGTACGCCATGCAGCATGGACAACGACTGGCCCGGAGAGTCTTCGATGTCAAACGCCCCCGGGTACGGAGTGAACGTTTGGAGGCGGCTGAACAGAGATCACGCTGGCTGGAGATGCTTGTTGATTGAGGGTCAGGTCCACTTCAGACTGTAGAGCAACACAAAGAAGAAACTCTCCGCTAACTAAGTCCCCAAATGGCGCGTCGTTCTCCATTGTTGTCAGCGACGTTTCCCTTTGGCCGCCGTCCTGGGTTAAATAAGTCGCCACACTCACTCACACTCCGACCACACCGGCCGTTTCTCTTCGGAATTGCACAAAATCACCGTCATTCTACGACTAATTAAAGACTTCATTTCCAAATTTTATCACAGCAAATAAACCAGAATCACACTACTTTGCCAGTGCGCCTCCGTTGAGTCAAGGCAATCAACAGCTGACATCAAGGCAACCGTAGTCTCTCTCAGACGCTTAACGTATTTTTGCACAAAAGCACACACACACACACTATCCTAGCTCCTGGTCAAGAGTTCACAGTCATTTGAGGTCAAAGTCCAGCAACAAAAGTCGCATAAATCGTTCACTTAATTGTTGTGCGTTCTACTTCGGCACAACTGAAGTCTTAATTGTGTGTCAGATGTCTTATCTTTCGGCTCAATTAGACGGATAAAAGATCTACAAAAAAAAAGAACTTATGGACTTACTTACATCAGAATCAGACGATCGAGTTACCTTTCAAAATATGTGTTGCTTCTAGTTCGGGCAGCACATAGAGTTCCACTTGACTTCAAATTGCATGCAAGTGTTTCGCGGTCTCGTGCGGACGTGTCGCAATCAATACCACAGAATCTTTGAACCATTAACTGGTAATTACTAGTCAACCATCCGTAGTCGAACACACAATCGTCACAAGCACGAAGACGAAGTTCTGTTGGCTCTGTGTGAACTGGGGACTACTGGCTTAGGCAGTTGTTTTACCATTTTTTTGATCAAAAGCTTAAACATTTAGACCTTGGGGATGGTAAACACGGTGTTGTGTGTGATAAAGTGGAGAACGTGTGGAAGTTGTGATTCTCATCTTCGAAATAAACACCACGGGAAAATGTATGAGCGTAACGAAACTGCAAGGGCTCTGTTCCTCTGTTCTCAAGCACAAAGCACAATGACGTTCTAGTATGCAAATGGCAACGAATTGAACTGCATGCGATTATACATTGACCCACAGTATTCACGACGTTCACGATTCGTCTGGTTTTTGCAAGCAAATACATCGCATTAAATTGGAAGAGTTGTGCGTTTGTAAACAAGCATTCCAATTAAGATTAATTTTGCGGTTTACTGATGCAATCAGGCTATAATTGACGTTTATTTGATGGGATATCTCTCGCAGAAGTTGTTCAATAAAAATCTAATCGATGCCTCCGTCCCCCCTCTAATTAATTACCTCTACCGGGATCCAATGAGCCCACAACCATTGGACGTAGCCAATAGAAGGTGGGAAAAAGAAAGTGACCTGAAGTAAATCTTAGTTTCTCATTCATTCTTGCCACCAAAAGACCACCATCTCTGACCAGATGTAGCGTCCCCTCCGTTAAAATGTTTCCCACGAAAGCTGTCAGTTTCATTGGAAACAATTAGCATCGGACAAACAAAAGGGTCGAGTCAGTGATGTCATGACATGATGAAGTGCCCGTCGTGGGCGAACACACCTTTATCCATTCTACACCCACCAACCGCCGGGGGAGAGCACACCAATTCCGTGGAGTAAATGAGTTGTTGTGGTTATGTGCAAATGCTGAAATGGTTCCAGTTTGTGGCTTTTGATGCGCCGGAGTAGGTACACACTTCACGCTTCACTCAATCTGTTTACTCTGTCTGCTTACTGTTCAGAGAGTGCAATCACTTAAGTGTTGTGTCACATTTGAGCTGTTTCGTCGTCTCAATTATCACATATGGCGTCAGCAATCGACCTGTAAATTTCCCTGTTAACAGGCAACGAAAACAAAGGCAATCGCTGTTCCAGATTTGAGATCTTCACCAGCAGCACCAACTGGCTGAAGTTCCATTTGAACATTTGGCACACCAATTGAAATGTTAATGCACACCTTGACGCAGTGGTGTTCATTGCAAAATTTATGTGAGGCCGATGGGTGATAAATGTCAAAGCACAGCTTTGGCTAAGCCTCCCCAAGCAAGCATAGTTTTCAGATTCAGGCTTTCATGATGTTAACTGTATTAATTATTGCCATGCCATGGCTAATCATTTGTCACTGTTGTATGGACGCGAAGCTCTTTCAGGAAATCAATCGCCAATTAAAGTCCACTTAACGAAATTCAATACGGGATTGGTCTGAAATAAGTGTGTGGCGCTACAGGCCCGAGTGGACGTGGACTTTAACCAAGAAGGCGTGCACAGAAATGATACGATCCCCGAAATGATTCTCCTTACACCGGAAAAGATTGGTTACACAAATCAATCGCACTTAATGCGCTCATTTCCCATTCCCGTCAGAGGTCAAAATCTGAGTCAGTTGCGTTTAATGCAGATATTGCCGTGTATTAATTACAATATCGTTCCATTTCGAAATCATGCCGTCATAAGTCATTAGTACCCTGTTTTTGAACCGGTAGGTTAAGTCATTTACAATGCAAATCACTTAGATCAGATGAGACACATTACATTGGTGTGCTGGTGGTGTGGTGCCGACCACCACGTGAAGCGACTGTTCGACGGACGCCACAGTGAAAGTGTACACAATGTCTGTTTGTTAGAACAGAACACATCAGTTGAGGGCCCCAGCATTCGCGTTCGGTATGTTTGTCACGTGTGCACGGCCAACGCATGGATCGGCATCTTGAGCAGCAAATGTTATACGAGCGCTGACTGTGAGTTGAGTGAACTGAACGCATAACGAATTCGAGGTCAAGGTTACGATTTTATGCACTACATGTGTGCATACGTGATTTGTATTAGCTGATTTCCTTCTTTGATTCGCAATCCATCCTTGATTGAAGTGAAAAATCTACACTTCCTGTTGGACACACGGACACACTTTATGTGCAGTTAAAATTCTATCGAAAATCAGGTCAATGCTTAGCACGTCCGTCTAACTGGCTTGGCTTTGGTATTTTACTCGTATTTCGTTGACTAGTCCTCCCTCGCCGACACTGAAGGGCAGTGATTTTCGCTACTGACACCTAGGTGGAGCTGTACGCATTTGAAAAAAATCAACTTCCACTTGCTGGCGCGCAGAATCCAACTGTTCGCTCTCTCTCTCGTCTCTGCTTCATCACAAGCACTTGTCGCGTGTCGCATCGACTGCCGTAAAAGACCGATAAATTGAAGAAAGAAAGTCAAAAGCATCGCCAACGTAAACAAAACAAACCATCCGGAAAACTATACACCTCAACAATACGGTTGGCACTAATCAACTAATCATAAGTGTCGTGCCTCAACACTTACTTCTTAAAGTGCATCTGAGTGTTGTGTTGTTGCCTGTTTGTCTGTGTTGTGTGTGTTTTTTTATTGATTTTCCTCAGTTCACTGCTCAAAGAAAAAAAAAAGAAATAGAAAAAATCTCACAATTTTCAATCATAACCCCCAAACAGTTTAGAGAGAAGTAATACACCAAAGTTTACAGCCTAAAACTATGCTAATGCGAAACTTCATATTCCGCTCGAGCAGTCATCTGCCCATGCGATCACCACATTTCATATTATGACGTCATTTATTTGAACGTCACTATCTTAAGTATCGCAATCGTTTATTCAATTCCACTTACACTTCTTATCGTCAGCAGCCCCAGCAGTCCCAGCAGCAGCCGAGACATCTAACAGCTGGTGAGAATAATTGTGGGGAGCACATTTCCATTGACATCGAGAGAGCTTCCAGTGGGGAATACAAATCAAATGGGAACTCGTTTGAAGCTCCACACTTCGTAAGAGCAACAGTCGGAAACGGAACACCAAGCAGCTCAGTTCCAGGCAACAATAACAACGAGTATCACGACCAGCCAGAGAAGAAAGACCGTGGAGAGCCCGCAAAGCGATCGAGAGCTGCAGTCTATTGTCGCGCGGCCGAAACTTCGGTTGGAATTTGTGTATTGATCGCTGCTGTTGTGCTTCTTTGGTACTACATGGGTTGGGAGTACGGTCTGCCAGCACTGCTGGTCGCTTTCATAACCATCCTCTTGTCAACAGTTGGCTGGAGGTGGTTTTACATCGCTGGACTAACATCCAAGAGAGATGTCATGTAAGTTTTCATTCCTAATTTCCTCTAAGCATTTCCCCGCGATTGATCGACCCCATGAAGTGCAGCTCTCTAAGTGCGCTTTGATTGAATTAAGAATGAATGTCTCGGTGAGGTGATTTGAATGCGCGCACAGTAGGCGGGATTGCTTTGTCAAAATCTCCAGCATTGATCTGAGGGGAGTTAGTTGGGTATGCGCCCGGCAATAATTTGTCACCTTCCTCTGTGCGCCTAGCATTCGCCTGTGGAATCGACGACACAATGGTTGCTTGACAGACGACATAGTGCAAAGTGAGAAAGTAAATAATTAATCAAAAAAGAAATTGTTAATAGCAACAAGAGTATGTGTGTGTAGAGTGAAGTGTGTTCGTGTTGCGCAATAATGTCACTTGAGTTTCAAACATTTTGAGGTCTCCTCAAGCGTATGCGGCCACTTTACCTTTGACCTTATCTGTTTATTCACTGCTCACAAGGCGTACTAAGTGCTAAACAACACAGTACAGAAAATCACCAATTGTTGTGTGCAAGGCAGCGCAAATAGACTCGAGAAACACCTGAAGCAGTAGTAGTCGTGTTCGTTATACCCGAATCACGCTGAGATTCGCAAATTCTGACGCCATGCGATGGTGTGAGAGTGTTGATTATTTGTTTTCGGAGCTGCCTTGCACTATGCTAAGTGACTTCGGAGTGAGCAGAGTGAGGGTATGCATATGCATCGGCAACTTGAGATTCAGAAAATTTTGCCCCCACAGCGGTGTGGTGGTGGTGGTCTACTTTTGAACAACCCAACGCTGTGTATGTGGCGACAGTCCAACCGGTTTGACTCAAAACCGGAAGACTCTAGACTTTATGGACAGACAGCAATTTGCACCAAATTTAAACACGCTCACATACATACATACATGTAGATAGGTGATTATAGCCATCTTTGAATCACCGGTGAATCTCACAGGCGAGGGCGAATGTTTGTTGAGTGAGAGATCTAAGAGTCATCAGTCAATTCGGCTTCAAGAAGAGCGACATGCTAAGTGCAACAACCCCGCCATTTGTATGCAACTCCCGACCAAGTGATGCACTTGATGTCCGACAACGCAGGCTGCCCGAAATGGAAGTACAAACGATGCAATAAAACACATGTAATAGATTGCAAAAATTAGATATTTAAAACCTATCAACACATTACCGCCTTAATTGAATGGTCAATTGTAATAATTGATCCGAACACACATGCAGGCTGCTGATTTCTGATCAGTCTCCACTCAATTTGTCGCCGATGTGCACACGTGAAGCATCTACTAATTACACCGTCTCCATATGACAAACTCAATCGTACTAATTATATTTGCATTCTGCATTGAAGATGACAATCAACAGCAGAGAACCCATATAAATTAGAAACCGAAAGTCGTCTGCCAACTGCGTTTGACTGCGAATGGCTGGTACGCCACCAGAATCAGAATTTGAATTCCCCGTTTTTGGGCAATGTAACCGTGTTCCTTATGAGAACATGCCTAATAAGCAACAATGACTTACTGCCCACGCATGTCATCCGATTTGATTCTGATGATTTGCCGGATAACTTTGCACTCACCTACTTTCCACGGACGTGGAGATAACCTGATCGAATTTCCGAGTATCAATGTACTCCCGCATTTATTGTGACATTGGCATTGATAGCGACGAGTTAAAAGGAATGAACTCAAGCCACACACACACGCCCTCAAGTTACGTGTGCTTCTCGGTATCATTGGAATCTTACTTTTATGCGAAGTCGTTGGGTCGTTGTAAGTCCCCGCGTGCCTTTGTCAGTGCTCAGGGCGCATTCGAATTCGGGGCACGTTCGCACCTCCGTCATCCATAGGCGACACCGTAGCTATGCAAAATGCTGATTAGAGCAAATAGTGTGCGGAATTATTTGAAGCGGAAAACAAACTACAAACGTTATGAAATATTTTCAATGCCATTATGGAGTTGGCACTTGGCACCACTTCTTGTTTGTAATTGATTCAGATTTTTGTTTTGTCTATTCCGGTTTGTTTATATTCGAATATTGATAATAGTGTTTGACGACCTTGACCACATGGACCGGAACTATTGATTCCCCAAATCTACGAACATTTTAATGACCGCACTGAAGGCGGTCGCCTCACAAAGAGGTTTCTCTGAACACAAGACGCTGCAGTGTCAAACTGGTTCAGCTGGTCTTGTGCGTCGCATCAACTTCTCATTTGTGAGGAATTTATTGCCTTCCAGAGAGAGAACGAATCTTGCTTGCAAAGAGAAAGTCATCTTGGTCTATTTCACATGCAGATGCAGATATGTGGCTATCATGCAAGCATGTTAACCTCACAGCAGATAAGCAAGCAACTGCTTTTAATTGTATGCGCCAGAATGAATAGGCGAGTCATTGACCTCGATTTTTCAGTATAAGCTGTGCCAGCTTCATTTCATCATGTGTCTAGAGGTCACTGCGTGTTGGTTTCGCCGTACGCTCAATCACTTCGCATCGGATACAAGCGGAACCGAGGCAACCAATCGGTAATTATGTGCAGCTTTCGGAAAAAAATAATAAATTGTTTGCCCTCCACCAGTGTGGACTCTGTGGAGTTATTTTTAAGTTTCTTCAGCTAGCTGGCGGGCAGTGGTTGTTGCTCAAGGCAGTGCAGCTGTTTGGGATCGACACTGGAAAAGTGGTACACAGCACTTATTTGTTTCCAAAGTTTAACAGCTCTTTAACTTGTTTGCTTGACAAGCTAGGTATGTGAGTGCATTCATAAACAAGGTGAACTGCTGGCATCCTTTCAATCTATTCGTAGATATTCTATACGCGATTTCAAACACGCGACAGATCACACCCACGACTTTGCTGAAAATTCGGCAGAACCCTTTGGCATTTTAATTGACGCTTTATGGCATAGAATCCGCCGCGTGTACCACAAATCAAGTAGCAGCTGATATGTATTTGATTTCTGGCGTGTACACTGTACGTTCAATTAGCTTTATCACATTGCCGATAACTACGACAGAGGAATGTGTACCCACGATTTAATTGGAATATCCTCACAATCTCTGGCTGCGGTCAAGTTTGAGTTTGATTAACCTTATCGATATCGACTTCGTTTCGATTCACACACGAATTACATCAGGTTATGCTAATCGTATGCAGATTTGGCCAAAGAAGTTCCACTTCTCATGCTTCGATCGCTGCTCAAGTGGTTTTTCCACTTGGAATTACGTAACAATTGTCCCCTCTGAATCCGATGCGACACAGACACAGACACAGTCTGCCCTCTGCCTGAGGGGATCACCTTGGTCTAGGGGTTAGGCTATAATCTTCAATTGAAACTATCATGAACTGAAATGTGTATTTCTTTGCAGAGGTCTTATTGCCTACATCAAACTCCTGATTTTAATCAAAAAATACGAAAAGAAGAACCTCACCATATCGGACATCTTCCACATTAACGTTGCCAAACACCCAGAAAAGGCGGCCATCCTCTACGAAGACGAAGTGTGGACCTTCAAGCAGCTGAACGAATTCTCAAACCGCATTGCAAATGTGTTCCATACGCATGGCTACAAGAAAGGCGATGTCGTTGCCGTCCTGCTGGAAAACAGGCCGGAATTCGTTGGAATTTGGCTAGGCCTCTCGAAACTTGGTGTCATCACTCCGTTGATCAATTCGAATTTACGAGGACCCTCACTCCTGCACAGTATCACAGTGGCCAAATGCTCTGCACTCATTTACGGGGAGAGCTTTGCTGAGGCAATTGACACCATCTCAGGCGAGTTACCCTCATCGCTGGCGTTGTATCAGTTCAACAACGAAGAGAAGATGGCCGTGACTGGATTGGCTAAAGATCTGACAACGCTGCTGCAGAGCTCATCGAAGGAGCATGTTCCCGCATCTGTGGAGCCAGCTAATCACCACGAGAAATTGGTGTATATTTACACGTCTGGCACTACAGGTCTACCGAAGGCAGCAGTTATATCACATTCCAGGTAATTGCACACGCTTCAGACTGCATGAACTGGGTATAGACTGATCTGCGGTTTTTCTTTTCTAGGTATTTGTTCATATGCGCTGGCATCCATTACACAATGGGATTTACATCGGACGATATTTTTTACACACCACTGCCACTCTATCACACCGCTGGTGGTGTCATGAGCATGGGGCAAGCTATACTCTTCGGCGCAACAGTGGCAATCCGCAAAAAGTTCTCCGCATCGGGTTACTTTGCCGATTGTGTCAAATTTAATGCCACGGTAAGAAGCCAGACCACACACATGCGCAAACCACTGATTTCCTAATGAGAGCTTTCCTCGATTTCCTTAGATTGGGCAATACATTGGAGAAATGTGCCGCTATATTCTGGCCACCCCCCTATCAGAGAACGACAGGAAGCACAAGATCCGCATCCTTTTCGGCAACGGACTCAGACCCCAAATCTGGCCGCAGTTTGTGGAGCGCTTCAATATTCCAAAAGTTGGAGAGTTCTACGGTGCCACTGAGGGAAATGCCAACATCATAAACAACGACAACACCGTCGGTGCCATCGGTTTCGTTTCGCGTATTCTGCCATCGATCTATCCTATTTCCATTATCCGAGCGGACCAAGACACTGGAGAGCCGATCCGAGGCCCCGATGGCCTTTGCCAACTGTGCAAGCCGAACGAACCCGGGGTATTCATCGGGAAAATAATCAAGGGCAATCCGTCCAGAGAATTCTTGGGATATGTCGATGAGTCAGCCTCCGCCAAGAAGATAGTCCAGGATGTCTTCAGAAAGGGAGATATGGCCTTCCTTTCTGGGGATCTCTTGATGGCTGACGAGTGCGGCTATCTGTTCTTCATGGACCGAACTGGCGATACATTCCGCTGGAAGGGCGAGAACGTTTCAACGAGCGAAGTGGAGGCACAAGTGAGCAACGTTGCCGGGTACAAGGACACTGTTGTCTATGGAGTATCGATTCCACACACCGAGGGAAGAGCTGGCATGGCGGCCATTTATGACCCTGAGAAATCAGTTGATTTGGATAAATTCTCACGGGACCTGCAAAATCTGCTTCCCGCATACGCTCGCCCTCAGTTTTTGCGCTTCCTGACCAAAGTAGATCTTACAGGAACTTTCAAGCTTCGTAAAGTTGACCTTCAGAAGGAAGGCTTTGATCCCAATGTCATCCAGGATATTCTCTACTACCAGACGTCAAAGGGTAAATACGAACTCCTCACCGCGGAGGTTTTCAACAAAATTAACCAACAGGAGATCCGATTCTAAGCGTCCACTTTCGGTTTTGCCAGATCCATTGAAAGTGATGCGATATACGATTTTAGACTATAGTGATAGCGACTAAGACAGGCGGGGGGATTGTGTTAATCTGTTGTTAGATCACTTTTTGGATCGATTTCATTGTATAAGACTTGTTACACACAATTTAAGCACACAATGTAGCAGATAGTGATGTATGTACGGATATTTATATGTTATTTTAGAAATTCCACTATAAGATCATAATAGGAGTGCACCCAGAACAAAGACAAAAAACAAACAGAAGGAAATAATTAGGTAATCCTCTTATATTAAGTTATAATCAGACTTCTCTAGATAAATAGGCTACAGTTTCCTGTAATTTTTACATTTTTTATTTTGTATTTAATTGATGTTATGTTTTTATACATTTACCATGTTGACAAGTTTTTATTTACAATTTAGGTAGAAAAATAAATGAAATAATAAACTACGAAAGTACATATATATCAATATGTGGTTGAGAAAAAAAAACTCAGTTGATTTGTCTTTGAATTCAAAATCATCAGGGAATGTGTTTCTGCCTTAAGGAAACGTATAATTCCATACAGATGGCATCGGCCATTTTGAACCGCAACCAACTTCAGACCAATACATCAACTACTGGCAAATGTGTCATAAACGTTTAACAACCCCAGAAATAGCATCTTTCACTTCGCAGCTGTTGTGAGCGGAATCTCGAACTTTTAATCACTTAAATGGCTACTGAGGTATTATTTACAAACAATTTCGTGAAATTCAGTATAAATTCAATGGAATATTCGCTTTTAGGCAACCGAAGAGCGACGAATTTGGGTCGGAAATCTGGACACACGTCTGACCGAGTAAGTTGGCCTTGTATTGATTTTTTTTCGCTGAACAGATTTCACTTTGTTCTTCATTCAGCAATATTGCACTTTTGTTTTAGCAAAGCAACTAATCTTTGTAATTTTCTTTTCAAAATGTTGGTATCAACTCTTAAAAATTGTGCAAAAATGCGGTCCAATCGAAAAGTTTGACATGCTGTTCCACAAGAACGGTCCTCTTGTTGGTCAATCAAGAGGATACGCATTTGTCACATTTAAATCTGTAAGTACCATTCGTTCATTGTGTACTAACATATATGTAACTAATCTTTTGCTTTTGAATAGGTCGATGCCAGTGTGAATGCTTTACAAAAACTAAACGGGCAGTACGTGGGGAAGAAGCCACTTGCTGTACGACTGGCTAAAAATCTGAACTATGTAAGTTTGACTCGAATGCAATCTCTTTGGAACTCTTTAATCGAATGTCTATTCTTTCAGGATGAGCTAGAGAAACCCAAACCGAGAATAGAAATTCCAGCGCTAGGCACACGTCCAACAGACTCAAAGATAAGCAAAGAGGACGCAATAAGAGCTATCGAGGCGAAACTCAATATACTGGAGAAACGAACGTTGGACGATGAGTTGGACATCAGCAGCAATTCCTCGCATCAAACACCACTGATCCAGAAATACCAATTCAACAAAAACAATGAAACAACCAGCGGTCAACGGGGTTACAGCTCAAGAATGCAGTTTGCGAAGCACCGCTCGTCGGGGCCGTACAACAAAAACCATCGTCCCAAACGGCGATAGTGATGGATGCCCCACCTGACTTAGCATTACCTCTGAGCCGATTTTTTTCAGTTCTCTTCCGCTGTGTTCAGTTCGAGTCCATCGTTTCTAGTTTCTCTATGTTCTATTTTTAACCTCGTGACGAAGATATTTTAAGACATAAATTATATCCACAACAAAAAACAACTAATTTATTTGTATCGTAAAACCACATCGCATAGAAGTTTACTGCTTCAGTTTAAACACATACTTCCCACGCATGTGCTGCGGCAGGGGAACTGTTCCGGGGCACGGCACTTGTCCGGGGATCTCGCAGATGCAGTGCCTGTCACAGCCGACTCCGAAATTCGCGGGATTGTCCTTTCGTTCTGCGAGCCGTGTCTCCGCATCCAGTTGTTCCCTGAATGAAATGGAAAAGTTGCAGAGCAAGCTACGACTTGGAAAGACCACGGGAGTTCTTACTCTGACTTGCCGATCACTGTTATGAGGTGGTCGAGTATCTGTTCACGGTTTCTGCTGTCGATGTCTACCAAAATGTCTCTGCCGTCCTCAAAGTAGCACCGAACAAACGGCGATGGAGTCATGTTCTTGAAAGTAACCACTTGAACTGCGGGGTTTTTGTACTGAATTTGAGGGATATTCCAGAACACGAAATCACTGCAAACAAGCATATTCGGTGAGAATGTTTGGACAGGATTCAAGCCCAAGTTCATCTTACCGTGCACCGACATGGTGGTCCCCGTATGTATTGTAGTTGACACTGAATATCTTCACCTTGTCCTTCAAAACTAACTTGCCAGAGTTAAGGTATTTCATAGTCCTGCGAACAGGAGCTGCTCCTTTCATGAAAGGCATTTTTGTGAGTTATTACTTAAGAGTTCTTTCTTTTAAACTTGAAAAATAAAGTATTCTTATGACATCTATATTTGACAGTTCAAGCTCCATGCAGTTTCTTCGCTGCTGGATTGCGTTCATAAATACATTTTCGAACATCCGAAGTTTAATTCAAACGAACAAGTCAATGCAGAATAAACTCACTCTGTATTTCAATAGTCCGAGGAAAAATTTAAGAAATGCAGTTCTAATTGGAATGTGTAATTTTCATCCAATCTATTACAACGAATAGGATATATCAAATGAATAAAAAACACATCACGTCACATTGTGACTCCACCTTAGTTATTCGAAAAACCATCCATAATCGCGGCCAACTTAACACCGTTCATCGTCAAATTGTTGCCTGTCATTTCGTGTTTGAGAGCCGCTTTCGTAGGAGAGAAAAACGTAAAATCATCATTTCCAGAGATATATGTGCATTTTTTCCCGAAAAATAGCCTCCTTTGTCTTGTTGTGCATTTAGTTAATAACGAATAGAAGAAATCTAAAGCAAAATGCCTTCCGCCGAAGTCACCGTAAGCAAGGTCATAGTTCATCCCTTGGTCCTGCTAAGTGTGGTTGACCATTTTAATCGCATGGGAAAAATCGGCAATCAAAAGCGCGTTGTCGGTGTACTCCTCGGTTGCTGGCGATCTAAAGGTGTCCTGGATGTATCAAACAGCTTTGCGGGTAAGTGCAGCCTTGAACCATTTATCGGAATGACTCATTAACTTGGATTTTGCTTTACAGTTCCATTCGATGAGGACGACAAAGACAAATCTGTTTGGTTTCTTGACCATGACTACTTGGAGAATATGTATGGAATGTTCAAGAAAGTGAACGCTCGTGAGAGAGTAGTCGGCTGGTATCACACCGGCCCAAAGCTCCATCAGAACGATATTGCTATCAATGAATTAATTCGTCGGTACTGCCCCAATTCCGTGCTGGTCATCATAGATGCGAAGCCCAAAGATCTCGGCCTACCGACTGAAGCATACATCGCCGTCGAAGAAGTGCACGACGATGGAACACCCACAAGCAAGACATTCGAACACGTACCCAGTGAAATCGGTGCTGAGGAAGCCGAAGAAGTCGGCGTTGAGCACTTGCTGCGCGACATTAAGGACACAACCGTCGGCAGTCTCTCACAAAAGATCACAAATCAACTGCAGGGTCTGAAAGGTCTCAACGCCCAGCTCAAGGACATCAAGAACTACCTGCAGAAAGTGGGAGACGGCAAGTTGCCCATCAATCATCAGATAGTCTACCAACTGCAGGACATCTTCAACCTGCTGCCCGACATCTCCTCCGATCAGTTCATCGAGACCATGTACGTGAAGACGAACGATCAGATGCTGGTTGTGTATCTCGCCTCAATGGTGCGGTCCATCATTGCCTTGCACAATCTCATCAACAACAAGCTCACGAATCGAGATGCTGAGGAGGGCAAGAAAGAGGACAAAGAGAAGAAGGACAAGGACAACAAAGAAGCAAAAGAGAAGGACAAAAAGGAGGAGAAATCCGACAAAAGTAAGGACGACAAGTCCAAGAAGTAGACGTCGTAACCAGTCTCTGTAAGGGAACAACAACACCACAGCTTTGCAGGAGCCCCCCTCCCCTCGTTATCTCCCCAATGTCCGATTACATTTCTTTTTGTATTGATCTTGAGTAACACGCAATTGATTGTCTGAAGAAGTACTAAAATAATAAAATACACACACTTACATATAAAAAAATCACACAATTGTCTTTTAATTTTTTTTAAAAAACCATCCCCGACCAGCATCTTTATGAGGTTGGGTTGGGTATGTAACATGTAAGAAACAAGAATAAAAAAAAGTATTTCCCATACCGGGAATCGAACCCGGGCCTTCTGGGTGAAAGCCAGATATCCTAGCCACTAGACCATATGGGATGGTTGAGAACTGGGTAACCTAAAGGCTGATACAAGACAACCAACACATGAGTGAGCAACCTGCAAAAACAGCGCTACTTGTCAAAAAATCCATCTGAAACACCAGGCCACCAGGATCTCAAAAAAAAGCAGCAGGCATACCTTCAAAAACACCTAGCGACATGCAATGGTTTTTGCATGCCAAATGGCCAGGACGCCTGTGAAAAAAAAACATTGCATATCTGCTAGGTACTTCGGTGGGTATGCCTGCTGTATTTGTGGTGGCTTGGTGTTTTGCTGGGATTTTATGGAAAAATCTTACCAAAACCATGGTAAATCGGAGTTTTACAAAGTCCATCATTTAATTCAAGTCTTAAGCTACTAGGTGGCCCTTGGCCATTTTCGAGACATAAGCAATCAAAAGACGGACAAATTCGAGCAGACTCCCTACCAAAATTTGGGTACCTGGCACAGCAGAATTTCTAGGAATTTCCTAGGAAAATCGGATTTTATTTTATCACGTTTTGAATTTTTCTCAAATATTAGCTTGAAGTTTTAAACGAATGAAATTTGGCGCGAGTATAAAACAGAGTGTATCTTGAAGTGGAAAGGACCTCTCAAGGATATTCGATTTTTTAGAATCTAAACTCACGCAGTACAAGGCGGATATTACTGCGATATTGAACAAGGGATAATAAAGAAGAAAGAGTGCGACATATATTACAGCTGTCACAAAAGGTTGCACATATTTGGATGCGTTGCGGGAAAACGGTTAAGATCGAAGGTCAACGACATTATTTTTTTCTTTTTCTTTTTTTTGCATCATAGGGCACGCCAGTAACACTACGTCGTCTTAGTGTATGCCCTCAGTATCGCTTTACACAACAGATGTTTGTTGTGCGACTAATGATCATCTATCGATTTTGCATCTCACAGATTACTTTAATAAACAATAAAATTATTAATCATGTCAAAGTCAATGAAAAAACACAAATTTTGAATTCCAAACAAGATAAGCTAAGATCAATTTCGTTGCAGAGTTCATTAAATGTTGTTATACACCCGTAAATTGTTCTATGTCTTCTATCGAAAAGTGTATTTCTAGCCCGAAGAGATCTTTGGGGAGCATATAAAGGGTGATTTTTTAAAAGCTATATGAAAGTTTTTCAAAAAAAAACACATAAAATTCAGAAAAATGCATGAAAAAATTAATGTTTGAAGATTATTTCATGCAAATGTTGACCTTGACTGCGTCTCAAATGGTCCATCCGCTTAGTCCAATTTTGGCATACTCTTTCCAACATTTCGGCCGGTATCTCACGAATAAATGCTTCAATGTTGTCTTCCAATGCGTCAATTGAAGCGGGCCTTTCTGTATAGACATGAGCTTTAACATAGCTCTAGGCGGCCAATTGACCGGCCCCGAACGTGAAATAAAATGTTCACCGAACTCGCCCCTCAATAAGTCCATTGTTGCGCGTGCTGTGTCCCATGTGGCACCGTCTTGTTGAAAACACATGTCATGCAAGTCAAGCTCTTGCATTTTGCGCAAAAAAAAGTTGGATATCATTTCGCGGTAGCGCTCACCATTCACAGTTACGTTACGATTCGCATCATCTTTGAAGAAGTACGCTCCAATGATGATGAAAATCCAAAATCGACAATTCTGCTTATTTACGTACCCATTGAGCCAAAAATGAGCTGACCATAAAATGGAAGAAGCGCGCGATGAACTTTCTCAACAGAGCACGCATTTTGATAATAAAATTCAATAATTTGCAAGCGTGGTTCGATTAATGGTTAAATTATAGACCAAACTGAGGATGTTTGACAGTGAAACAAAACACGAAACGTGCGTCAGCTGTTTAAACCAATGTTGCCAAAAAGATAATAGCTAAAAAATCACCCTTCATAAGCAAAACTATTTCCAGTGAATGATAATTGTGATATGCCTCGAATAAACATGACTGAAGATGCTTTCCGCCTGAAATTTAAGGCTTGCAAGCTAACGAACTTGCATCTTTCGTCATAAGAAGGAAGTTCCGCAAACATGTTTAATTTACAGATGGCATACCTCCTTTTGAACTCCTTCGAACTTAAGTCCTTGTGCACTATACGCGGAATCCCAAATAATGGAAGAGTGTTGTAAATGAGTCCTGACTAACGAGCAGTAAGTAGTGAAGTAAACTTTATGGAAGTCTTAACTATTCCGTTTTAAAAATCCCAAAAAAGAGTTAGATTTAGATATGGCATAATTATAATGCAGTGGAAGATTTAATTTCGCGTCAAATGTGACCCCTAGATCCTTAACTGCATCAAGACGAAGAAGCTGAAGATCGTTGTTGCAATACGGTGCGCTGTTTCAGATAATTTATATATATCCTGTTGAAAACGAATACAGTCTTTAATATTTTTGATGCTTGATGCTTGTCAGCTAATGTTAAAACCTCGCAAAAATTAAATACTTCGTAAACATCATTCGCAAACAAAATGAACAGCAGCGGGAACACCAGAAGTTACTTCTAAACTAAACTATCGACCTTCATCAGTTGTTTCCTATTACTTAAATAATTCGAAACCCACATCAGCATAGAGGAGTGGAAACCTAATGATTTAAGTTTAGCTAAAAGTAAATTGTGTCAAAAGCTTTCGTAATTTTGGTGTAGGGTATATCAACTTGTAAAAGATTTTCAAAACTGTCAAATATATCTACCCGAACAAAACCTACCGAAAAAAACCTTATCTTTAACAATGCTTTCAAACAATTTTGGGCTTGCTGCTTTAGACCGATAAGTGATCGTCTGGCGTCGCACACGCCCCTACCAAGAGGCTGAAGACTCTGTCAAAGATGACTATTACGACCTCTTTGACATAGCCTGTCCGGAGCACGATGTCCAGGAGACTTCAATGCGAAGATCGGTAAGGAAACCATCTTTGGCAGAGTGATCGGAAAGCATAGCCTCCACGACATGACAACAGATACCGGCAGTGTCGTCGTCTTCTCCACAGGTGGCGCAGAGGGTTTCATCGCTTAGGCCAATCACATTTAGGTGTTTATCGAAGGTGTAGTGGCCCGTTAGTACGCCGGTAAGTCGCCTGCAGTATTTTCTGTTAAGAGATAACAAGAATGCCGCGGATTTTTACAGACGTTTGGCAGAATGCGCTTGGTTCTCATTCCCAGTGATCTCGTGGTGGCCCAGGACCCAGACAAGTCTTAGTGAATTGAACCTGCCGATCCAATTTAGAGAAGTAGTTAATCCTGGAAGTAGTTACAGGGTTGACTAGGGCCTTAAGAACAGCATCACTGTCGCTACAGACACAAATACTTCGCACCTTCCACAATATAGTTCGTGGCCATTAGGATCGCATAGGTTTCCGCTTGGAAGACCGACGCAAATTTACATAACGTGGGCACATTCAGATGGACAAACGTCGGCTCAGGCCATTTCCTCGTGGCAGCACGATTCAGAGCTCGACTGTCCAATGTCAGAAAGCTGCACCAGCCAACAAAGAGGAGTTTTAACATTGGACGCTTGAGCGCTCCGCCATCAAAGAGGTAGCGGAAACCACCTTAGGCTACCTACCACCTCCAACAAGAAACCCGTGTTATGATGGCGAGTGTGAGCGGAAGAAACGTGCAACCGACGAGGCATACTAAAAAGCGCTGCAACGGAAAACAAGAGCATCGCAAGAGGAGTACAGCACTGGATTCCGTCACGGAGATGCGCTGTCGTGTGGTCTGGTATATCTCTATATGACATCGACATCGTCGCGCGTTCCCAACATGCCGAAGTGGAGGTTTTTACGGCGATTGACAAACGGACGAAACGAACTGGTGACAAGGTGAATGAGAACATAACGTTTTATGGTCGACAGAATATAAAGGGTGGTTAAATTTTAAGGGCCGATTTTGATTTTGAATAAAACACAAATTATTTAGGAAATTATTGTAATTTCTTTTTATTATGATAATATTGGTATGGTTCAATTATGTATGAAAAAATATCGGCCAAATGGCAGCCGTGACCTCGGCGGCACACCTCCATCCGATGGTCCAAATTTTCGATGACGCTGAAGCATAATTGAGGTTCTATGACGTTAATGTGCCAAATTATATCACCCTTTAGCTCTTAAATTGTTGCTGGCTTATCGACGTACACCTTTTCTTTCAAATAACCCCAAAGAAGAGAATCCAACGGTGTCAAATCAGATGATCTTGGCGACCAATTGACATCACCACCACGTGAGATAACACGGCCATTGAATTTGTCGCGCAAAAGAGCCCTTGTTTTGTTAGCTGTCCTGTTGAAACCACATACCATCCACATTCATATCTTCCAATTCGGGCCATAAAAAGTTCGTTATCATTTCACGATAGCGAACACCATTCACAGTAACTGCCTGACCGGCCTCATTTTGGAAAAAATACGACTCGATGATGCCGCTACCCTATAAACTGCACCAAACAATCACTCTTTGTGGGTGCATTGGTTTTTCGACAATCACTCTTGGATTATCATTCGCCCAAATGCGGCAATTCTGCTTATTGACGAATCCACTGAGGTGAAAATGTGCCTCATCACTGAAGATGATTTTCTTCGAAAATTTTCATAATAAGCCTGAATAACTATAACGCGTTACTCGATTGTGTATCTCTCCATGGTTCCATGGAGAGTTAGTCTGAAGGCGCAGAAAATCTGAAATTGAGAAATGTCAAATGAAATGATTTTTAGGTGTGGTTCACATTCAACATCGGCCCTTAATTGATTAAACCACCCTTTATATTCTGTCGACCAAAAAACGTTCCGTCGCACACCACCCTGGACAAAACTTCACGATCGACAGCTACAGATAAATGCCATCACAGTGGAAATCCGGCGTAGAATCGCCCTTGGCAACCGGTGCTACTTCGGTTTGTCGAAACAACTGGGCTCAAAACTCCTGACTCGAAGGACCAAAACCATTAGACAAATTGATCTCAAATTGAATGCTATGTGTCTCACTCCAGTTATCAGTAAAATAATGAATTGCAGTATGCGTTAATGTCATATGCCAAAGTTGATGAAAAGGTCAATAATTCGCCCAATTTAGAAGGGAGGGGTAAAAAGCGATACAGAAAATTATAGACCTATTGCAATTCTGTCGGCTGTTGAAAAATGCCTCCAAGAAATACTTGTTCATGGTGTTATTTGTTTTATTTCGAAACACAAAGTCATACACTTAAATCAGTGCAGCTTCCAAAAAAGCAAGAGTACTAAATCATTATTGGGAGAGTTTATAAACGTGGTCAACGCGGGCCTAAGCAAAAACCATCACGTAGTTGTGCTTTTATCGATTTTAGCAAAGCATTCAATACATTAACACTTGAAAAACTTGTGGAAAGGAGTCCTAGCAAACTAGCTCAAAAGCTATCTGACTGTTAGAACAATCCAAGTCATGGTGTCTGACACTGAATAATGAAAAAGAATTAATATACGGTGTACCACAAGGCTACAAATTCGGTCCCATTTTATTCATTCTTTTCACATTACCGACGACACAGCAATCGTAAAACACAAACATTTGCACTCAGGTGCAGATAATGCAAGACGCTATATCCGAACGGAACGGTCATGATAATGGTCTAGTCATAAATGCTGCTAAAACAAAGGTGATGTACATTCGTACTCCGTCAGAACCATTGGAAAGGTTTCAAATATTCCATCGAAATGACCGAAGTCTGACTATCAACAAATAGCAACGCAATTGAGGTAGTCAGAAGTATAAAATACTTAGGAGTTACCATCGACGATCATTTTCTTTGGCGTGAGCACATCAATGTCCTGCGCCTTCAACTTAAACAGCACTATTTTTGCAATCACGTAACTTAAGCGTCACACAAACATTGAAGTGCAAAAGCACTTGTATTACTTGTTAGCAGAGTCGCGCATTAGATACGGTATTCTGGCCTGGAAAAGCGCAGCAAGGTCCCACATGGATAAGATATCTCACCTACAACACCGTCTTACAAAAATTGTTAGACCTAGACATTTTCAAGTTTTAGATGTCAAAGCTATACGCTACATGAATGATCAACGATCAACGATTCAGCAACCCTTAAGTCACACACGAAATACAAGAAGACGAGCCCAAGGGATGCTTGTTCCAGGAGCTTACAACTTGTATGGAACTACGATGCACGCAAAACTGCAGATGATTCTTGGTACCTTCGAAAGAAAAATTCTACGTCAGATATAGGTCTCGTCTTCGAGGAAAGTGAATGGAAGAGAAGACATAACCGCCAACTCTACGAGCTGTACCAGGATGTGGATGTAGTCCGGAATGCAAAAATCCGTCGACTGCACTGGCTCGACGCATGGACAACAATGCTCCAGCAAAGAGGGTCTTCGAATCCTGGTTCGAGAAGGAGAGGAAGACCGAATCTCCTGTATAAAGACCAACTAATCGCTGATGCAAGAAAGCTTTGCCTTGATGATGATGGAAGCAGCGTGTCCAGATAGTCATCTAGTGGGCATTCTTATAAGGATTTGTTCAGGGCAGAGTGGGGGGGAGCCTGGAATGTCCCTACGAACAGAATACATACTTTCCCGGTCGGTCTTTTTTGCTCCTTCTTTGGGAAATTGTGTGTTGTGTTAATTTTCTTTGACAGATCTCTATGTGCATCACAGCATCATATTTAGCACCGACGGCCTTTGGGTCGACACTCAATTCCCTACCGGAGACGCCTGCATCGCTCGAGAGGACTCTGATTTGTTCTGGAAAATACCTAAAAACCGGAATCCAGCTCGAGTCTTTCTTTGGCTTCAGTTTAAGTGGGCGGTCCACAGGCCCAATCTTTTGCTGTTCCTTCCTTCGCCTAATCTAAGCACTTACTTGTGGTAATCTGGGTCTTACACCGCATTACATGGTCTTATCAGTCGGCGAATGACACATTTCTCTTATCTGCCCATTGCAAGGACGTGACAAGCACACAAAGCAGCTCCCCACATGTTGCCACTTCTCTACGGGGAATGCTCCACCTGTACTGCGAACCAGGATGTGCGCGCGTATGTGTGACCAACTCTGTAAGTAAACGAGAAGAAAAAGGAAATAGTTAGCATGCTCGCTGTAATGAATGACAATCACAAAGCGAAATGGCGATTGTGAAAGCCACCGCCAAACGGCGACAAACTCTAAACGGAAAGAAAGAAAGAAACAAAGGAACGCCACGAAAGCTGATTAAGCAGCAGCGCCGCAGCAGCAGTCACAGCCGCAGTCGTAGCCGTAGCCATAGCCGAAGACTGTGTAAACAATAGAAAAGGGTAATCGGCCAAAAACCCGAACAATTGCTTCTAGACACTTCATCGCTTCGATCCATTACCATCGAGGCCACTTTAAATTCTGTACCCACCCGTGGTTATTCGCCCGATTGTGACCAGCGCACCGCGGTGGTGGAGCGAATGTCAATAACACGGGCGGCGGCGGTGGTGGTGGTGGGAAGGATAGATGAGGAATATCAGTCAACACGGCTGTCGCCAACGCCAGTATCCATCCATCCATCCATCCATCCATCCGTCCATTCTGTCCGTATAAAGATTATTGCTCGCCCTGCCGCAGAAACAGTTGAAGCCTTACCCTGTGCGGGTGCGAATCGATATCAGTCCACATTCTCTCGCTCTCCCCTAATCGAAGAAATGAACAGAGTTCAAGCGGTGTGCGGATGTGTCTATGTGCTGCTCGCGACCGTGTGCTGTCAGCTATTGCCCACATTTGCGGTGCCCAAGCTGCCCTCTGACGAGTACGCGTTCCGCAAGAGCGACCTGGACGATGGCCGTCTCCTGTTGACGCCGTACATCGAGGCCGGACTGCAGTCGAACGGAAGGAGGTTCGCCCGCGTCGAGAGGGACCTGTTCCTCAACGTCACAAGTTACGCCGGTAAGTCCAAGCTGATATTTTCGCGCCACGTGCATCCATCTAACCCGCTTTCACGCCGAAGGCTATTTGACGGTGGACGAGGAGCACAATTCGAATTTGTTTTTCTGGTTTTTCCCGGCCGAGGGGTCACAGCGCACACTGCCTGGCGCCGAGAATGACCTCGACGGCGAGCCGGAGCAGGTGGGGGAGACCGAAGACACCGACTTTGATCATGACTTCCTCAAGAAGTTGTCCGCCAATGAGTCTGCCGAGAGTGAAGGGAACGCCGAGAGCAGAGCCGACGGCAAACCTGTTGTCTTGTGGCTGCAAGGAGGACCGGGGGTGTCGTCGTTGCTTGCGGTGTTCACGGAGAATGGACCTTTCCTTTTGGACGGCATGCGCCTGAGAGGTTTGTGGATGTGAATTCCAACGGACAGTGTGCGAACTCTGATTGCTTTCACTTGCTTGCAGAGAACCCCTACTCATGGCACAAGCGCTACCACATGCTGTACATTGACAATCCCGTGGGAACTGGGTTCAGCTTCACCGACTCGGACGGCTACTGCAACACCATCCCGGACGTGGCCCGCCACCTGTACATCGTACTGCTGCAGTTCTACAAGCTGTTCCCGGGCCTGCAGAGAAACGATTTCTACATCGCCGGGGAGTCGTTTGCCGGCAAGTACATTCCAGCGCTTGCAGACGTGATCTACGAGCAGAACGGCATTCCCCAGAACTACGTGAAGATCAATCTGAAGGTGAGTGCAAGCAGAAGGCGGTGGTTTGGCACGGCGAGTGACTGTTAACGTTTCAGGGCCTGGCTATGGGAAACGCCCTCTCGGACCCCTTCAACATGGTGGACTACTCCACCTTCGCCTACGAAGCCGGACTGATCGGGCGGCCGGGGTTCCAAGAGATGAGGGTCACGGAGAACCTTGTCCGAGCGTACATCGACGAACCGCAGGTTGCCAAAGCTGTAAGACAATAAATCGAAACCGACTTTAAACCTACTCTGATTTGCACTCTCTCTCTTCCGCTTCTAGTACTGGGATTCCACGCTGCACCTGTTCACCGTCCACAGCAACTACAGCAACTTGTACAGCATCAGGCGGCCCGAAGCACTCGATTTGTACCCTTACTTGGGATTCATCAATCAGCCTGAGGTGAGTCGGCTCGCATCTCTCTGTCACTCTTAGTGAATTTCCCTTGCATACAGGTTCGCGAAGCCCTGCACGTGGGAAATCATCCGTTCTTCGGGCCCAACGCCGTCTACACACATCTCATGAACGACTTCATGACCACCGCCATGCACTGGACACAGCGGCTGCTGGACGCCGGCCTCCGGATCATGTACTACAACGGCAACTGGGACATCATTGTCGCCTATCCGCTCTCCGAGAACGCCTTTCACCAGATGAAGTGGAGCGGTGCCGAGGAGTACAAGAGCGCCCCGCGGAAGCCCTTCAGGGTCAACGGCAAACTGCGGGGTTACGTGACGAAGGCGAGGAATTTCTACGAAGCCACTATCCTCAACTCCGGTCACATGGTGCCGACTGATCAACCGGCCGCTTGTCTCGCCCTGATTGACAGGTTCATTGCGAATAGATTGTAGTTTTGCTCAAAAGAGAAGGAAATAAAAGGGATTGAAAAAGTGTTGTCTTTTTTTTGAGCATACTTTGAGGGGTTATTGAGGATTCATTATTTTTTTTCGTTCAGTGGTCAAGGAGTGTTGCAGGTTGTTCCTTTGTTGAGTGAACGGCGCATGTCATCATAAGGATGGAACATCTTTGGTGAAAGAATCCCTACAATCCACCTAATGTGTCCAGCCTAGCCAAGGAATCATCTTGAAAATAAGCACTCGTTGGGTTATCCCCTTAAACTGGGTAGAGATTCCATTGCCTAGAGAATGCAACAAAAATCTGCTACACACGGCAGAGGCGGAGGGAGGAGGAAATGGATCATCGACATCCATTCTATTGTGTGGCCAACTCTACGCCCAACAATTTGGTAAGAGCAACACTTCTCTGAACCAGGGGAGTGCCCCAGCAATACTTCCATAAAACATTGTCCGAAAATCATGAAATTTCAGAATTAAGAACAGGACTGTGACTACTGTTGCCTTTTTCGAAAATGAGGCTGAAAACAACGTTTCACAAGCACTTAAGGCCGATATCATCCAAGTAATCCATGTGCTACAGCCTGAAGCCATCAACATGGTCTTGGAGAATTGGGGTGACAAAATGGGCTACTGCGAACCCAGTCGAGATAGACACTTGAACGACGTTGTATTTCATAATTAATGGGAATGTCTATTCTTACTGAAAACGCCATAATACACGGACAAAAATTAATTTTGTTCATTTTATTGCATTTTTAAAAAGAAACTTGTATTTGGCCCACCCTGTACTTAATTGGGAAAGGGTATCGGTCTAGAGTCACATCTCAACGTTAGTGAAGACTGACATATCAATCAAGTCAATCACTTGCGTGGAAGAAAGACTAACCATATCACTCGTCTGTTGATGGAGTCGAACATGAATCGACCATGTCTGGGGATACCTTTCCTTTCAGGTTCTTCAAGTTCTTGTTGGCTTGAACACAGGCCACATGCCACAAATGATCACCTACTGATTAGGCTTATACCACTAGTTCTTTTACTCCTAGAATCATTTTTCGACGCTGGAACAGGCTCTTTCAGTGGGAATCTCAAGTACCGAGTTTTGTTACTCTGTTACTCTTTGGGTCGTAGCACCCGTTTGGGTTTTGCAAATCCACACAAATTTGGATAAAATTCCTTTCACGTCTCGGAGTCACCTGCCTTCATCAGGTTAACTCTCAGACATTCAGGTATAATCTCCAACTTTTAAACCACAGCCACCACGATACTCCCACTTGCGAGCTAAACTCAAGCGATCAGGCTTAAAGCTATGCGGGTCTCAGGAGCTTTCCTGATCTCCCGTGGCGCCAGACTATAGACTCTGGTCAGGCTACCAGTAGGATGCCATAACATCCCCAGACTGGCCGCTAATATTCAAAAAGCCGTATTTTGTCAGCACCGGCCTATGATTGAGATTGGCGCGTCCTTCTTTTCTTTTATCTTCTTTGCGAGCTTGTAACCGTCACATTCAAGGAGCACTGGAGTTTCCTAAAACCAGTCGCTCTCAGCTCAAGGATTTTAGTCGCCTCATGCCTTACCTCGGATAAATTCTAACCCCTACCCGAGAGGGAAGGCCACATACTGTGACATCTCTGGTGTTGAGGCTGGTTTATGGCTGGCTTAAAAGACGCATGCACATATATATGTGAGGGGAATGGGCAATTATCAGCCAAAATACAAGAGAAAGAGGACCCTACTAACCTCAGAGTAATCAGAAGTTCAAAAGGAACTGCTGTTACTCTGGACTGGAGCTTAAAGAAACCACGATTGGATTGGCCTCGAGATCGACAAAGACAAGGTCCCACCAACAAATTGCTTCTCTCACTGTGTCTCATCAAAACCCCTTATAATTCCTTCAACTCCAACCACAAGCTATCACCCACTCACCCTCCCTTCACCCCAGGAGAGATAGTTACCGACTTTCTGATGACACATGCAGCAGCCACAGTCACAAGTCGATAACCTCACGACGAGTGCTTAAGTGGAATTTTCTCCACATTCCTTTTGTTTACATTCATCATCACCACCAGTTGATAGTCCTTATCTACATATGTCACGAACGCGCTTCAAATGGACAGGGCAAGGACATGCGCAAAGCGAACGCCAGCTGTTTCTGGGTGGCCGGAGGGGGGAACTCAGCCAAACTTCACTTCAAATATGGAAGTGCTGATTTAAGAGTTATCGTCTGGCTTGGAGAAGAAAACGCATTTCGCCCCAGTTGTCTGTGTGGATTTTTGAAAAGGATTCGTAAGTTATTCGTGTGCCCTTTGTGCTGCAGGTCCTTGGTGGAGGCGAAATATTCCCGAAAATCCATTTGATTTTGTGTTTTCTGTGACATCTGCTTGCAGGAGCAGCGGAAAAAGTTTGTTTCTTTTGGAATTCTTTTGCAAATTCCAGTGATTTTTCATTTGTTTGTGCTTGTGCCCGGCCAGTGAATTCAGATTCTCTGCAAAAAAATCCCGTGAAAACGAAGGCTGCTCAGGCTGCAGTGCATGTCCCCAACGAAAGAAAAAATCGATACACTTCGTGATTAATTGCACAAGAGCGCCATTAACCGATGACTGTTTGTTGTCCTTGTCTTGTCTGTCCGCGGTGAGGGTGCCTGATGCTTGACCTTAAAGGTGAAGCTCTTGTGTTGTGTCTTAAAGAGACCAACATGAAGCTGATAACTCCCCCGTCCGTTGAAAAGCAATTCCTCATAATTACCCCCATAAGCGGTTCGTTTTTATGGCTGTTTAGCCGTCCAAGTCCAACAGTATAGCCGCCTCTCCCCACGCAATAAGCAATCAAACATGGCAATAAAAATGACTAAGTGAAATTAAATATCTTTCCTTTCCAGCCGACACGGTAACACGGTGCCGGAGACGAACACGGACACGGACGCGGACGCACCAAGAAGACCAAGAAGAGGAGGAACATAAATTCCGACGACGATGGATAACGTCGGAATGCTGCGAAAGGTGAGTAGCAGACCTTGGGCGCGATCCACTCCATCTCTCTATCTCTGTCTGTCTGTCAGTCTGTGAGTCTGTCACTTGTCCTGTCAGCGACGAGAGAGCCATTATCGATTCCGAAATCGAGCCACCTGCTTGGCTTGGTGTGTGCACCGCTGGCCAGCGAAAAACAATAATAATTACATATATTGCTTGAACCTCGGATTAATGTAATTGATAGTCAGAAGGCGTGCACGCATCCAATGGCGACGTGACGCACGTTGCTTCGCGCCTCAGCCTCTATTGGCGAAGTTTTTGCGCGACTTGCTCTCTATCGGAGCGTGTATCGCTCGCCTCGCGTCTAGTCGGTTGGTTGGCGTTCCACGGAATCGACAATGGGCTTCAGTATCGCAACGCAGTGTAATGTGATTGGATTGGATTATCGTGTCGTATCGGTTCGCTTGGTTTGATTTGGTTTTTTAAATGCATTCTTTGGACAGCCCCTGGGCTGCGAGTCAGAGTCTCTGTTGAAGTCATCGCCCAATATTTTGGAGAATTTCCCGTACGAAGACTTCCGTAAGTCGGCCAAGAGGATGAGCTCGCCGCCGCCAATGCGTCTGAACAGGCCGACGTCGCCGATGTTCTCGGAGACGCTGGAGCGGCATCCGTTCATGCGAAACGTGATCAACTCGAAGGGGTACGATGTGAAGTACTCGTCACCGAGTGAGAAGGAGGCGTCGGTTCGCAAGAGTTTGGAGGAAATCTCGAAGGACATCAAGGAGATCGAGGATTTCCTCACCGTCACGGAGAACATCATTCGCAGGGAGAAGGAGCGCGACAAGGAGCTGTACGCGAGGGAAAAGCGCCGCAAGATGGAGGACAAGCGCCGGAAGCCCGGAGAAGTTTCAAGTCCGAACAAGGAGAACAAAACACCCAGTCCATCGAAAAAGACGCCACCGTCATCGCGCAGGAACTCGCAGAAGAGTCCGACGTACAAGATAAACTCGTTCAAGAACAAGAGGAGCAGACCCGGCAGCCCGCGGTTCCTCAACTCGAAGCTGTACTTCCGCAACGGAAAGATCGGCTGCCTCGAAGCGGAGCAGAACACCTCGAACATCGAGAGTACCCACGCTCTGGTCAAGCACATCCTCAAGTATGAGAACGAGAAGCCCCTGGTTAGCCCGGAGAGCGTGCGGAAGGTTCTGAACGAGTGCCTGCTGCCTGGACAGGTGCCTATCGAAGAGTACGAGTGTTCGGGGAGGGCTCTTGGAGTCGGCGAGGGTGTGGGCAAGGAAGAGTCGCCACCTCAGACCGAGGAGACATGCGACGATTGCTCGCAGCCGATGGACGGACAAGAGGCAGAAGCTGAAGCCGAAGACGACGTGCAGGACGTCCACATTTGCTACAACGAGTCCCCGGACATGGTCAACGAGGAGAAGAACACCCCCGACACGCAGGACAGCACCCCCGACAACGAGCTGGCTGCGGTCAACGACGGGGACACTCCCTCTAACGCCATCAACCGCTCGATCCCCGGAAGGTAAGTACAGAGACGGCTGAAGCTGAACCCATGCCTACAGAGTGCCTCTGCTTTCAGCTTGGATTCCGATGGTCAGCAATTCTTACGCGACCAGGTGCGCCATCTGGTGCGCCGCTTCACAGCCCGAGCCAACAAGGTCAAGTCGCGGTTGGAACTACCACCCACTCCCTCGAGCAGTGCCAGTTCACCATCTCCACCACCCCCGCCGCCGCCAGCTGCAGTCTCCATCACCAAGCAGCCCAAGAAGGGAGACAGCCATTTCCACCCCAAGGTGGCCAGCGGCAGCCGAAGGCAGTTCGAAGCTGACAATCCCGAGTCCAGCCTCTGGCTGTGCTCGTCCCTCTGCGGCAGCAACAACGACGAGAAGACCCTCGACCCCCAAGGAAAGATATACATCTCCTGGCTCTGCGTGGTCTCCATTAGTTTCCTGTACAACGCCTGGGTGATACCGCTGCGCGCCACCTTCCCCTTCCAGACTGCGGACAACACCAACGCCTGGCTCATCTGCGACTTCTGCGCCGACCTCATCTACCTGCTGGACGTGGTGTTCTTCAAGCACCGCGTCATGTACCTCTTCGAGGGCTTCTGGGTGAAGAACAAGACCCTCACCCGGAAGAACTACATGAGGAAGCTTCAGTTCAAGGTACGGCCGCGCCCGTGCGTCTCACCGCGCCTGACTGACTGACTCTTGGCTTTCCTTTCAGCTGGACTTGCTGTCGCTCCTCCCCCTAGACCTGTTCTACTTCAGATTCGGAACTGGGGCAGTGTACTGGAGATTCCCGAGGTTTCTGAAGATTCAGAGTTTCTGGGAAGTTTTCAAGCTCCTCGACCGCGTCATTTCGTCGCCACACTTCGTGAGTTAACCAACCGCCGCCGCCAACTGCGATTTTGTTTAATCTCCTCTTGTTCGCGTTTTAGGTCCGAGTTGCGAAGACACTGACCTACATGCTGTACATGATACACCTCACGGCGTGCTCATACTACGCGTATAGCTCGTATCAAGGTGAGCCAGTTCCGACGAGCCAGTGTTGACATGCACGCGTACATTCTCCTCTTCAATAATTGATTTTGTGTCGTTTCAGGTCTTGGAACGAATCGCTGGGTATTCAGCGGAAAAGGTCACCCGTACGTTCGGTGCTTCGCGTTCGCCACGAAAACAGCGACATCAATTGGTAAGCACGAGGGTGCTCATTAGCTGGCCTCGCCTTGAACGGACGCGTTTTTTTCTTTCTTATTGTTTCGCAGGTAAGAACCCGAAGCCCGAGAAGGAGGGGGAGTACGTGTTCATGACCGCCGCCTGGCTGATGGGCGTGTTCGTGTTCGCCTTGCTCATTGGCCAGATCCGTGACATCATCTCGACGGCGACGCGGAACAAGAACGAGTACCGCCAGCTGGAGGATGAGACCCTGGAGTACATGCGCCGGCTGAATCTGCCGGGGGAGGTGCAACGACGAGTGAAGATGTGGTTCAAGTTCACCTGGGACCAGCAGAGAACACTGGGTTAGCCCACCCCCCACTTAAATGCCCGTGTGGATCATGTATACTCACGCAGATTCTTTTCAGATGAAAGCAACATTCTGGACTCGCTTCCCATCAACCTCAAGACGGACATAGCCATCTCGGTGCACATCCAGACCCTGTCGAAGGTGCAGCTGTTCGCCGACTGCGAGGAGGCCCTTCTGCGGGACCTGGTGCTGAAGCTGCGCGCGGTCACGTTCCTGCCGGGGGACTACGTCTGTCGCAAGGGGGAGGTCGGCAAGGAGATGTACATCATCAAGCTGGGCCAAGTCCAAGTGATGGGGGGACCCAACAATGAGATAGTTCTTGCCACGCTCTCCGAGGGCTCCGTGTTCGGAGAGATCAGCCTTCTGGGCATCAACGGAGCCGACCGCCGAACAGCGGACGTGCGCTCCAAGGGATACGCCAACCTGTTCGTCCTCTCGAAGTCCGACCTGAACGAGGTGATCGTGTACTACCCGAACGCCCAGGCGATTCTGAAGAAACGCGCTCGCAGTCTGATGCGCAAGAACGCCGCGCGCGAACGGGAGGAGGCCCGCCGCAGTGCCATGCAGGCCGATGTGGTCATCGGCAATCCCAAGACCCCCGAGACCCCACCCAAACTCCTGAAGACCGTCATACAGGCGCTGTCGCACGAGTCCCCGGCCGTGATGCTGATCACGAAGGGCTCCAAGCGGCTGAAGAAGAAGACCGAACACAAGGAACTGGAGCCGACCACGAGCCACCTGAGCGAAGACCTGCCGCAGAACAGCCTCACGATCGCAAATGAAAAACGTCCCAAGTCGCCCGACCTACTCTCCTCGATACAAAACGAACTGAAGACCAAGAACAAATTCATCAACCTGACCGACTCCGAGAAGGCACTCATCATATCGACCAGCAGCAACAGTTCCATCAGCGGCGAGTGTGATGTCACCGTGCACAACGAGATGTGAGCTGCCAGCGCGAGCGCGGGCCGCCACTTTCGCAGCTGCTTATTCGTTTGTAAGGAGAATAGAAACACACAAATAAATCTTGATGTTATAGCACGTGTTGAATTAAATCTTATCTTGCAAGCATACAATCATAACCTTCTAGAGAACCTTAAAGCTAAGTCAATGTGATTCAGTCTAATACACAGGCGTTCAGTGTGTGCGTTTGGGTGTGTGTACTTGAACGCGTTTGCAGCAAATGAGGCCTCTATTGCGCCTTGACTTCCTTGTAGTGCTTCTCCTCGTCGTCGCGGTCCAGCTTGATCGAGTACGAGCCGATTTGTGAGCCGGAGATATCGGCCTGTCCGTCGGGATTGAAGACCGGTCCGTTGCCAATCTCCTGGGTGTCCTCCTTCACGATGCGGTAGCCATTCTCATCGGCGACATAGTGAACTGTGCGGCGCACATAGCCGTCGCTGTATGAGTACTTGCCAGTGACCTTGGTGCCGTCGCGAGTCTCCGATCGCTGGAGGGCCTGATCGTTGATGTCATCGTTGACGGCCGAATCGAAGGAATAGTGCGCGTTCTCGTTCTGGAAACGTTCCAGCTCCTCTTGCGCCTGGTCAGCCGAAATGCTGGGGTCCTGAGGCGCCTGGCGAACGTGGGCGATCTCTGAGCTTCCCTGGGGCTGAAAGCAAAAGTAAAATGAGATTTTTAACGCGTGGCAATGGTGTGAATGTAAAGGGGGAAAGTCGAGCGAAGATTATCCCCGAAGCGGAGCACTTGCGTGCAATCATTAAAGCCACTTAAGAGGCTGAGGCAATTAGATTTTTGCGGGGAAAATAAATATGAGTAATTGCTGAGCGGCTGTCATAAGCACTTCACAGAAATCAGAGTCAGCTCGGAGCGATTAAGTGGAACGCACTGGCGATCGTTGCAAATTGCGGTTGTTTTCCATTTGCATGGCCTCTTGCTGGGTCAACGTAAACAGATTGCCTGCATGAACTGCGTCGTTGCGCGAGTACCTCAAGCAAGGGGGAGCACACTGGTTAATTAGTCATTATCTGGGCGTTTGAACTGGTTTCCCGATTGCACAGGTCAATAGTTTTGTCTCGCCTCCGCTTGTATAGCGATAGGAGATGACTTCATTGGCGTCTAACTGGTCTTCTGGCATCGAATAAATGCCTACGCCTCTATACAAAGCGCACTCAGTCTGTGACAAGAACTTGAAGAAACCAGTCGAACATAATGGGTAAACGGCGGAGAGCACGAAAACAAACAAATAAACAAGCAGTGACACGTTAAGTCTTTGTTCTCTTTCAGTGAAATTCGTGCTGTACTTGGCTGTGATTGCTGTGTGCGTATCTGTCGCACTGGCGGCGGGAGGTAAGCATTCTCTGCGTGCGAATGATTCGACCAAAGATGTGGTACATCTGATCTCCTCTTGCCCTCACAGACTGTCCATCGTACACCAAAGTGCAGAATTGCACTCCGAAGTGTCTGCACGACAGCGAATGCAGTGCCATCGGTGGCAAATGCTGCCCGAACCTCTGCAACGGACGCTCGTGTGCCCAGCCGAATGTTCTGGATAATTCCGGCTCAGGCAGCAGCTCCTTCGGCAACAAGAGTAAGTACACCGTGCACGATCTCTGATCGAATGGGAATAATCGAAAGTCTCTCTGGCGGCGGTGTAGACTCAGGCGGATCTGGAACGTATTGCGGAAACGTGAAGTGCAGTACGTTCGAGAGATGCGACATGGACCGTTCGACCAAGCGGCCAAAGTGCGTCCGCTCTTAGAGGGAAAGAGTCCCCCTTTCACGGCATGACGAATTTATCACTTTTTCCTTTTAATTTTTACAACTGAACCAATAAAGAATTTATATTTTTTTTTTTGAAGAAGAAGAAGAATTTCGATTTAATTAACACTCACAGCGGGCAAGGCGTGTGCAGCAATGCTCAAGGCGCAAACCAAAACCACGAATCGAAACATAATTGGCTGTGCTAGGTAGTCTCCGGATACACAAGAGAGATGTTCGCGGATGAAGTAAACTTTGAACTGAGCACTGGATGCCACTGGCCACTTATTATATAGTCACGTACACGTGGTACACTCGCCACGGCCAGTAGAAATTTGGAAATATGTACGCCGGTTTAACCAGATTGCTATTGTTGTCATCAATTATCTAATGGATTTTTGATCAACATTTTTCGTTTCGTTTCTCTTTCACATGGTCGATGGATCTTCCACACGATGTATCCCACACACCAGCATAGAGAGTCCGAGTCCAGTTCGGCACGTAATTGGCATAGTGTTCGAGGTCAACATCAAAATGAAATGTCTCCTCCTCACTCGGTATTCTCTTCGCACATTCGGAGAGCGGAGCATTTAGTTCGCATGTATGTCGTCCAATCATAACCGGCTTTACTGTGAAAGAAAGACGGAGCACCAAGAAAGCACCTGTCTTGTCTTGCCGTCGAAGCTATCCTTATGTAATTACTTAGAGCGATGGTTGTCGTCGATGGTGATGATGCTGGCGGAGGGGGGCGAATTGCAGATGCAACGTTTAAGTCTCGTTTCGAGGTCTTGACTCGTGGCCGCCGCTTGGCTTGCGGTGACGAAATTCGAAATTCTTCTTTTCGCTGGCAGGCCTACTTTTGGTTTCGGTGTGAATTGGTGAAGTGGTGGCGGCATCCAGCAGGGATTTGTATAAATAACCTGTTTCTCTCTCTCACTCAATGGGTGGTCTGCATTTAGACACAAAAAATGGTGTTGACCCACCCTGTCCCACACACAGTTGGCATTTTCAAATGTCCCAGCGTTGACCATATTTCAATCTCTCGAATGGCATTTGCAAACTGTGTTCGACTGGACCGGATGCACACCCATCACACACGTATCGTAGCCCCATCTCCTTCAAGCAATGATTTCATAGATCCCCCTTTGATATGCAAATCAATGCCGCAGTGAATCTTTTTTTTTCTTTTTTTTGATTTCCACACATCACGCGCATCGACGTTGCCCAATCGTATTTATTCAAATTTTGTGTTAAGGGCGCACTTAAGTGGCCCAGAGGTCAACACTTAATCGCTTAGTTTCATCCATCTCGGCTCGTGGGGCATTTTTGCATAAACCAAATGATTGATGACCACTCTTTGGCCAGCTAACGAGCTGCATTTTTCTGTGTAACGGCATTGCGGGGGATTTAGTTCGAGACATCTTCATTTTGTTCGTTGCCGCTGCTCGACTAATCCCATTAAGTGTGAAGGAGAAAATAGTTCCGCGGTGGGCTGTCAATCGGGTAATCTGTTGAACTGGGCTAAAGCGTCGCCATAGTCCAGTTGGTTAGCCTGATTTCGTAACAGCGTGTAGCTGAGCCATCGAGATAATTGATTGTTCAATTTGAACAATTTTAACGAATGTTATTGTATCGGTCAATAACTGTGCACACTGAGTGGCAACGGGTGTAATCGCATTTGAAGTTTGCAAGGGGACCACGCGAAGCCAGGTGTTGAAGAATGCGAGAGATGAGACATCGTGTCAGCCAGCGACATTTCGTGGGGAGTGGAGGTGTGGAATTTGTTTGCGATGGCGATGCATTTGTCATGGGAGTGGTGAGATACGCAAATGTTTCACGTTGGCAGGAAACTTGGACAGACTGGTGGAATGGTGGTTGTCACATTCTGAGTTTCTGATGAATCAACTAAAACCTCCCATTCCGATATATGCAGTGCCTTCCAAATTGTATATATCAATTGGGAAGTAGCCTCTGGTTCCTCTACAGCCACCACAGTCCCTGCAGACACACATAACCGTTGACAAGTTCCATTTTCTTATCAGCCTACGTCAGATAATTATACCCAGAGCGTGTTCCAAATACTTACTTACTTACTTATCAGGCCGGCGACCCACGGAGGGTCCGAGCCTGAGCAATTGCTGCCTTCCATCGTTGACGATCCTGGGCACGCTGCTTCCAGTCATTAAGGCCAAGCTGTCTTGCATCAGCGATTAGTTGGCATTTATACAGGAGATTTGGTCTTACTCTCCTTCTCGAACCAGTAGGCCCGGATTCAAAGACCCTCTTTGCTGGAGCATTGTTGTCCATGCGTTCGATGTGGCCGAGCCAGTGCAGTCGACGGATTTTTGCCTTCCGGACCACATCGAAATCCAGGTACAGCTCGTAGAGTTCGCAGTGTCTTCTCCTCCATTCACCTTCTTCGCAGATTGGACCATATACCCAAGAATCAGCTCTGCTGTTTCCCTTACCGTCCTGGCAAAATAAGAGTTTTGTACAGCATGAGCTTGATCCTTTGACAAACCGAAGTAGAAGCAGTTGCCAAGGGCGATTCTACGTCGGATCGCCACTATGATGACATTCGTGCATTGCACGTTTGCCCCTACGATGTCGATGTTATCTGCGCAACCCAACAGTTGGACTGATTTGTAGAAAAGAGTGCCTTCCGTGTTTACAGCTGCCCTCCGTACTATATTCTCCAGTACCAGATTGAAGAAATCACACGACAGCGCATCTCCTTGCCGAAATCTAGTGCAAGTTTCAAACGGCTCGGAAATCTTTGAGCCGAACTGCACGGTGCATCGCGTATGTGTTAGCGTGGTGGATCAGTTTTCCCGGGATCCCGAATTCGGCCATCGCATCGAATAGCTCCTTGCGATGAATGCTGTCGTATGCAGCTTTGAAATCGATGAAAATCGATTTGAAACTCACTGGTCTTCTCCAGGATTTGTCTTAGTGTGAAGATTTGGTCTATAGGACGGAAGCCGTACTGCTACGTGCCGATTAGTGTGGTGCAAAACGGCTTTAGACGTTCACACAGTACGCTGGACCTCTATAGTTGTTGCAAGAGGTAAGATCGCCTTTTTTGTGGATGGGGCAAAAAGTTCCAAATACTATCGACAGTAACCTGTTTAGTCTAAGCTCTGTCTGTTTCCAAGACACCTTCTACTGTAGGATCGTGCCGATCACCTACATATTTCTTCAATATCCTACATTCAAAGGATGCAGCACGAAAATGACGACCAATAGCAATCCTACAGCTGTTGATAAGATCATGGAGCGAATGGTGGTCCAACGGATATGGGATTTTACAATATACACTACAATATCACTTACAGAAATCAATATGGATTTCAAGAAGGAAATTGTACCAACCCATTACTCGGAGTGCTCGCAAAGTTCGCAGTTCTATGGCCCAGTATTCTGATTTCAGTAAAGCTTTTTCTTTGTGATTACTCAAGGGATTGCTAATACACTTTGTTTCTGTTTGCATTGTTTGGTGGCCCAAAACATTCCAACTAACGACGGCAAATAAGTTGCAGAAGCTACAACGTATTGCTTGTCTTGGAATAACATGTGCCATGCGCACCTGCCCCACAACAGCTCTAGAAGCTATAGCCTGAGATAGCTGCTAGATATGCCATCAAACTGCAGTCTGAGTATAATTATAAGCCAGGTAACTTAACAAGTAACCTCGGCATACTCAACTCAATCCCCAATAGAGACATGTTTTGTACAATGCCGGATATAATGGTCAGGCAACACTGTTTCGGAAGGCTTTTCGAAGTTGAAATTTAGGACCGCGCAAGCTGGTCCAATGGTGCCAAAGCACCAGACCCTAGAAGTCTGGTATGGTACACAGACGGATCAAAGATGGGATCCGGAGTGGGGGCAGGAGTCTTTGGACGCAAAAATCTCCGTACCAATGGGGTCGAATCCTATAGTGTGTCAGGCGGTAACCCACGCCATCGAGGTCTGCGCCAGACAAAACCTCCACAAAGGCATTAAGGGCATTAATATACTGATATTTTCAAACAGTCAAGCAGGCACTAAAGGCACTCTCGCCTAACCTTTCGGACTCCAAAACAGTCAACTGTTGCTATGACGCTCTACAATCCCTTGCCAGACACAACAAAGTGAAACTTGGCTGGGTCCCTGGATGCAGGGGGATTGCAGGCAACGATTTAAACAATTTAAACCTTTGTCAAGACAAGGTCTGTCGGCGCTGCCTCGAAGAGGATAAAACTTCTGAGCACATTTTGTGTGAATGTCCGGCACTAATATGGTTAAGGAGACGTATCTTCCATAAGGAGATACTCACTTCAGTGGGTTTAAGAAACTCCACTATTAAGGGCTTACTAGTACGTCTTTTGGGATATCTCCAACCCTCCGATACAATAGATCTATCCTGGTCGCGGTGTCGTTGTTTTCACCGCATGGGCTGTACAAGAATGGACTTAAATGTCTGGGGTCAAGACATGACACGGGCCGAAGGTATACAATGGACTTAAATATCTGCGGGTTGTAGTCTGTGGGAAATTTTGGGCGGGAAAGAGCCTTCCATATTCGTGTATTTGCATTTGTATTTAGATTGAATTTACATAACTGGATATCTTTTAAAAGTATAGTTTACCAAACGTTACAGATAAACGTAAAAGGATGCGGTTATCGGAAAGGCGGCATATGAGTTGATTACCTGCAATTCTTGTGGAAGATAGTTCCAGGCGCGAATTGCAGATACAGAAAAGGATCACTTTCCAATGCAACGTGTCAATGAAGGTAAATTCAGAAAAATGCATGAAATCTTTATTTGAATCCATAGTACGGTCCATATAATTTAATGTTTGAAGATTATTTCATGCAAATGTTGACCTTGACTGCGTCGCAAATGGTCCATCCGCTTAGTCCAATTTTGGCATACTCTTTCCAACATTTCGGCCGGTATCTCACGAATAAATGCTTCAATGTTGTCTTCCAATGCGTCAATTGATGACAAAAAACAGTCTAAAGGCGTTAAGTCGCACGATCTAGGCGGCCAATTGACCGGTCCCGAACGTGAAGTAAAATGTTCACCGAACTCGCCCCTCAATAAGTCCATTGTTGCGCGTTCTGTGTGGCATGTGGCACCGTCTTGTTGAAACCACATGTCATGCAAGTCAAGCTCTTGCATTTTGGGCAAAAAAAAGTTGGATAACATCTCGCGGCAGCGCTCACCATTCACAGTTACGTTACGATTCGCATCATCTATGAAGAAGTACGGTCCAATGATGCCACCAGCCCATAAACCGCACCAAACTATGACTTTTTCTGGATGCATTGTAGCTCTTGCAATGCTTCTGGCTGATATTCACTCCAAAATCGACAATTCTGCTTATTTACGTACCCATTGAGCCAAAAATGAGCTGACCATAAAATGGAAGAAGCGCGCGATGAACTTTCTCAACAGAGCACGCATTTTGATAATAAAATTCAATAATTTGCAAGTGTGGTTCGATTCATGGTTAAATTATAGACCAAACTGAAGATGTTTGACAGTGAAACTAAACACGAAGCGTGCGTCAGCTGTTTAAACCAGTGTTGCCAAAAAGATAATAGCTAAAAAATCACCCTTTATAATTAGTTTTCTTTCTCTATTAGATTGGGCAAAAACTAAGAGTCAGAATTGAATGTGCACTCGATGGGAAAGAATTCGCGCTGGGCATCTTCATCGATATAGAGGCTGCTTTGACAATGCGACTTTTGGTGGCATGTGCAACTCGGCCAGAGAACATGGTGTAGAGGAATCATTAGTGTTATGGATCAAAGCAATGCTAATGAATAGAACTATAATTGCGGATGCGGACTGTGGCCAGTATGTTATGTCGAGGGTAAATAGAGGCTGCCATCAGAGCTGCTGGTTTTCTGCGGAATGCCATGAAATTTCATTAAATGTAGGTTGCTACCTGGTAGTACAATGGACCAGTTTTTTGAGTCTGAGTGCTCCAGTGTAGTGTTCAAAAACCTCCGACAAAAAAAAAGAGTTCAAAAAGATAATATGCTCATTTGTAATATAAAAAAAGAGTTAAAAAACATATGTTTGTATAATTTTAAATAGTTCTAATATATTGCGGAAGTTTAAATACTGATTGAGATCCAGACAGTAAATTAATGATGAAAATCTGGACACACTACTGGACCTAGGAGCATTATAGATAAAACGGACACAGTCATTAAAAGCAATATTAAGCCATTGCTTAAAAACAGAGTCAAGACAAGGAAACAAGGACAATTAAACAAAATGTAAGGCATTTAACTAATCTTATTTTCACAAGGTGATCTAAATAGTTCGCCGAGTAACGCAATCTACGAAGTCCACAAAACAACTTTTTTCAGCATCTCTTTTTATAGCGTCACAACGGGTAGGTGAAGAGTTAATATGAAAACTAAGGTATTTAACAGAATTTACAAAAGCAACGGGATTGCCATCTACATCAATAGGTGAAAAATCATTCGGACAAACTTCTTTATTGGAAAGAAGGATATAGACAGTTTTTTCGGGGGTCGTTACCTTAAACCAGTGGGAAATGTTATCGAGATCTTCATTTACGCGGGCAACACAGTCTTCTATAAGACCAATAGGATGCGAGAAATATGTAATAATATCATCAGCGTACATGTGAGCTTTGCAATTCTTAACAATACCTGGGATTTCATTGTTAAAGAGGGAGAACAATAGTGGGCCCAGGACTTCATCATCATCATCATCATCTTCTGACCCGCATGATCCACTGAAGGGGTCGCGGGGGTTAACCACGCACGAGAGATCTCCAGGCAACTCGATCCTCCGCCATCGATTCTAACTCATCAGGAGCAATGCCCAAGCGTAACCCGGCGAGTTTTTGGACTTGGTCCAACCACCTCGTCCTGGGTCTGCCAAGCGGTCGCCTACCTGATGGAATCGCATTCAACGCCCGCCTCGGAAGTCGTGATGATGGGGACATTCGTGCCACGTGACCAAACCACCGAAGCATAGCCCTTTCCGTTCGAAGAAGCAGCTGCTCAATGTTGAGTTCCTCGCGCACTGCCGTGTTTCTCACCCTATCCCGGCGAATATTTCCCACAACAGCACAAAGAAATCTCATCTCAGCAGCTTGCACGCGATCTTATTCGCGATCTTATTCTTTCAGTTATTACCCAAATTTCATGACCATGGGTGAGAGTTGGAACAAATACTGAGTTGAAAACCGCTAACTTGGCTTTGACACCAAGCTCGGCCTTTCTGATTACAGAACTACCAAGCTGTGTCAAAACTAACCCAGCTTGACCAATCCTACAGGAAAGCTCAGCATTACTCCTTTCATCACTCGTGAAAAAGACCCTGAGATACTTGAACTTCTCCACCTGCTTCAATGGGACTCGACTAACATGCAGAGTGCATTGAACAGGCGTTCTGGAAATGACCATAACCTCCGATTTGTCCACGTTAACCCTCATTTCAGCATCAGCACATACGGCCACAAACCTATCGAGTGCGCGTTGGAGTTCCGTCTGGGAAGATGTGAGGATTACTAAGTCATCTGCAAAAAGTAGATGACTTACCCTCAACTCTCCCAATGTGAAACATTCCTCACCTCGGCTGCGCTGCAACATCCAGTCTTTAGACTTTAGCTACTCAAATGACTTTAGGGTTTGAGTAGCCAAGCCCTATGGCTACCGACTACTCTACTCTATCTCTTAGATAACAGCTTAGTAGCTAGATGGAAGAGTGCTTTTTATTTTTAACGTTTGTAAGTAACAACGAGTGATTAATACAGTCGAAGGCTTTGGAAAAGTCTAGAAGAACTGCTATACAAATATCATTTTAATCTAAAGCAGATCGCAGATCAGTAGTCACTTTTAAAAAAAGAAGACTCACAACAGTGATTACTTCGAAAACCAGACTGCCATTTCGATAGTTTATTATTATCATCCGGGAATTTAAGAATTTGCAGAGACAATATCTTTCAAAAGCTTTTGACAAAGAACACAAAATACTAATTGGGCTAAAGTCGGCAGGGCAATTGGGACTAATCTTATAGGATATAGGAATAATTTTAGCCATTTTCCAACTATCCGTTAAATGTGAGCTGTATATACAGAAATTAAATAAAGGGTAATTTTTTACTTATTATCTTTTTGGCAACACCGGTTTAAACAGCTGACGCACGTTTCGTGTTTTGTTTCACTGTCAAACATCTTCAGTTTGGTCTATAATTTAACCATGAATCGAACCACGCTTGCAAATTATTGAATTTTATTATCAAAATGCGTGCTCTGTTGAGAAAGTTCATCGCGCGCTTCTTCCATTTTATGGTCAGGTCATTTTTGGCTCAATGGGTACGTAAATAAGCAGAATTGTCGATTTTGGATTTTGGAGTGAATATCAGCCAGAAGCATTGCAAGAGCTACCAATGCATCCAGAAAAAGTCACAGTTTGGTGCGGTTTATGGGCTGGTGGCATCATTGGACCGTACTTCTTCATAGATGATGCGAATCGTAACGTAACTGTGAATGGTGAGCGCTACCGCGAGATGTTATCCAACTTTTTTTTGCCCAAAATGCAAGAGCTTGACTTGCATGACATGTGGTTTCAACAAGACGGTGCCACATGCCACACAGCACGCGCAACAATGGACTTATTGAGGGACGAGTTCGTTGAACATTTTACTTCACGTTCGGGACCGGTCAATTGGCCGCCTAGATCGTGCGACTTAACGCCTTTAGACTATTTTTTGTGGGGCTATGCTAAAGCTCATGTCTATACAGACAAGCCCGCTTCAATTGACGCATTGGAAGATAACATTGAAGCATTTATTCGTGAGATACCGGCCGCAATGTTGGAGGGAGTATGCCAAAATTGGACTAAGCGGATGGACCATTTGAGGCGCAGTCAAGGTCAACATTTGCATGAAATAATCTTCAAACATTAAATTATATGGACCATATTATCGATTGAAATAAAGATTTGATGCATTTTTCGGAATCTTATGTGTTTTTTTTGAAAAACTTTCCTATAGCTTTTAAAAAATCACCCTTTATATGATGTGTGTAGCAAATGACATAAGGTAGTATTTCTAAGCTTAAGAAATTGAGGTGTTATGCCATCAGGTGCTGTGGCATTCGATTTGACAGAGTTAAAAGCTTTGAATACTTCGAATCGTTGATACATTCAAAACAGGAACTAGAAAACAGTTCTTTAGAACGCAGATCTATGTTAAGTGGTGAGGGGTGTTGAAGATCCGGAGAAAAGAACGCACTCATTTCATTAGGAGATAACGTACACATTGGCATTTTACTATCAGCAACTACACCCAGACCATGATTAGAGCCTAATTTAGGATCAAGTTTCTTTAAAAAAAATAGGCCCGCTTAGAGCTACAGATAAGAGCTGTAAAGTTGTTGCATATAATGCAGTATTGTTGTCTATTTTCCAATGTAGGATTACGTTTGATTTTTTTTTAAATTCGATCACACTCAGTAATTTTTTGTTGAATTTCATTACTATATCAGGGACAACAGTAACCCCTAGCACGCTTAGTTACAACGGGAACAAAATTACTATATAGAGAGTTGACCAGATCATTAAAGATTTCAACCTTTTCATTAATACTGACCAGTAGGTATATATCATGTCTATTTAAGCTATAAACCGTGTGTGAGCTCTATATGATAAATGTCCTGAAACTAAAGGTAAAGGTGTCATCACAGTTGGATATATCTTTATATAAGGTAAGAGAACAGAAAATCTGGGGGCGAATACACTGCAACAAGAAGCATTTTGTCTTGTGAAGAACTGACTTGCAAGCAATAAAATTGTATATCAGACGTAGACGACGCATATACACACTTCTATTTGCTACCATTTTTTAGCATAAATACATACCACCACACACTATATTTTTACCATCATTTCTAAACAAGGTAAAATTATTGATTTTCACCATATCTAAAAGTATATCACAGTAAATCCACTATATAGAGACCATTAAAATGTCAATCTTAGAAGTACTAAGTCTTACACTTTCATTTATGTGACAAATTTGTGTACCCACGCTTTTTATAGCTCGCTTTTGGATTCTATCTAGTAGTTGCAGGGTGGTCTTGGCGGCACCAGACCAGATATAAGCGTTGTACTCAAGCTAGGGGCGGATATAGGCCTTATAAATGAAAGCCAAATTAGAGGGGGTGAAATATTTCTTGCATCGATTAAGGAAAACTAAATATTTTGCAGCATTTTTCGCGACCTCAAATATGTGATCGTTCCAACAAAGTGTTGTGTTGATACATATGTGCTTTCCGGTTTCATCGACACGGGCGCCATTCTTGGATAATGGCGGATTTTCAAGGGTTCGCTTGAGTGACAGCAGACAGCATTAAGTTTTTGAAGCATTGAAGTTCTTTCCCCAGTTAATTATGCTGCCAAGATCGAAATTCAATGTGCTTAACATACGCTGCCGTTCTATGGCTTTATACACACTCGATCAATAGAGTCATAACAGCTTTACCTGGAATTGTTATAGGGATAGGGATAACTTGTTAGATTGGATGGAAAGCTACGTCAGCGATAGAAGTTTATGCGTACAAATAAGAGAATTCCATAGTCAAGGAAATAAATTGAATCTCGGAGTCCCACAAAGATCAAAACTAGGTCCTCTGCCCAGGGGCGGACTAAGAGGCAGTAACATCCGGGGCGGTAAAGCAAGCATGAACAAAGATTTTATTTAAATGTGATTTATTTGGAGCATTTATTGCACTCGATTAAGTCATTAAAATCTATATTTTTTGTGTGATCCTTTTCCATTGAAAGTGAAGTCAGATTAGTCAAACGATTTTGGCTCATTGTTAATATTTTTTTGTCGGAGGTTTTTGAACACTACCCTGGAGCACTCATACTCAAAAACTAGTCCATTGTGCTACCAGGCAGCAACCTACATTTAATGGAATTTCATGGTCTTCCGGGGGAATACCAGAAGGGCCCAAATAACTGCCACCTAATCCGAGCAAAGGCAGGACAGTGTCAGAGGAAGTGCTCTGCAGTGGCGTCGTCTTCTTCATAGGTGGCGCAGAGGGTTTCATCGCTTAGGCCAATCACAATTAGGTGTTTGACGAAGGTGTAGTGGAATATTCTTCGATCAGTGCGAGTTGACTCGTGTCTTATCACCTATAGAATGCTCGATTCTCAATAAATGCTCATTTAAAACTGGATCATATTTGGAAATAAGTTTCACCAATTCAAAGAAATTGCCTCTATTGTCCGATGACAAGTCTTCTTTGTGGCGTCAAAAAGAAAGGTTTTGACGAGCAAGAAACAAAATTACGTCCAAAAGTCGTCTTAGAATATAGCGCCATTTCTTTTTTTATGCATCCATTGAAATTTGCAAATTGTTGTCGGGAGTTGTTTTGCAGCTTCAAGCCCATTTCAAAGATTTTCCACTTTTCTAATGAAGTTAGGTGGCGAAGATGGGTTAAGCTTCCACCAAATATTAAACCCAGTGAAGAAATATTCATGTCGAATTTCATGCGAATTTGAAGTCCGATCCGCATTCATACCGCCGTTTTATATAATCGGCATGATTGTGATTCATTGCATGCAAATAACCGACATCAAAAACAAAACAAACTGTTTGTTAGTGTGGAGTAAATTATCCATTTCCCCAAAACTCTTTCACCATTTGGGAGGGTACTATTAATGCAGCTCGTACTAAGATACCTACTCGTCCCCTTGAGTTTATCACCTGACCTTTGAACTTCTGCTGTGTTACAAGGGCCATCTTTATTTTGAAAATGAGTACACCCAATTCCGTTTTTACACGGTTTTGAAATAACACGGCTTTGAAAAAACAAAAAATGATTCCGGTTTTGCACGAACCCTTTGGGTTTTTTGCAGGATCTGCCGTAATGTAAAGATTTGGTCGACGGTGGATTTCCCCGGCCTGAAACCGCACTGATAAGGACCTATCAGGTCATTGCCGAATGATTTCAGGCGCTCACATTAAACGGTAGAGAAGATTTTATAAATGATGTTTAGGAGACTAATCATAATCCTTGGCGCAGTTGAAGGGATCTCCTTTTTCGGGGATCGCGCGGTTTGCTTGGCTTAATACTCCTGCGATAGGAGTGTGGTTGCCGCTTCCGTGTTTCGGTTACGGCTTCGGGTATGGCTTTGGCACTGGCAGTGACGAACTCTTTATTTATCTAAAACACTTAACTTATTCTCTATGACTCTAGTGAACACAATAATTTTAATTATAAATATATATGGCCTCACAGTGTTACTCACTGTTTTCGCTAACTCAACATTCGTGTTGTTTGTATCCGCTCACAAAGGCAATTAACAAGGATAATAAAACACAGATAAAAAGTAATTGTAGAAACATGGCATGGTTCGGATACGGACTAGACATTTCTGCACAACAATCAGCTGGTCATATAATCTGGCAAATATAATCGTAATCGATTACGCCCAACTCTACCTGTCCAATGATTACAGATAGATACAGACAAACTTGTGGCCCCTTCCCCTCAGTTATCCACTGCCATTTATTTTGTACACTAATGAAATGTTTAAAGTGTCTGAAGAACAGATGAGTATTCGATTAACGTGATCACCTGGGGATTAGCCTTATACCACAAGTTCTTTTACTCCTAGGACCATTTTTCGACGCTGGACCCGGCGCCTTCAGTGGGAATCTCAAGTACCAAGTTTTAAAATAAGCTTAGCGACTTATTTCTCCACCTTGGTGAAGTGGTGAGGCTGATCTGAAACCTCTGATACTCTTTGGGTCGTAGCACCCGTTTGGGTTTTGCAAATCCACACAAATTTGGATCAAATTCCTTTCACGTCTCGGAGTCACCTGCCTTCATCAGGTTAACTCTCAGACATTCAGGTATAATCTCCAACTTTTAAACCACAGCCACCACGATACTCCCACTTGCGAGCTAAACTCAAGCGATCAGGCTCAAAGCTATGCGGGTCTCAGGGGCTTTCCTGATCTCCCTTGGCACCAGACTATAGCCTCTGGTCAAGCTATCAGTCGGATGACAACATCCCCAGATTGGCCGCTGATATTCAAAAAGCGGTATTTTGTCAGCACCAGCCTATGATTGAGATTGGCGCTTCCTTCTTTTCCTTTATTTTCTTTGCGAGCTTGTAACCGTCATAATCAACGAACACTGGATTAGGGGGGTTTCCTAAAACCAGTCGCTCTCAGCTCAAGGATTTTAGTCGCCTCTTACGACAGGCATGCCTTACCTCGAGTATATTCTAACCCCTACCCGAAGGGGGCAGTGTCTGAAGAACAGTGTAATCTTCACTTATGCGGATGATACAGCAATTGTTGTTTGTCGGAAATCCACAAAAGAAGCAGCGAATGTGATGCAGGCAGAGCTGGACGAAGTGGGCCAATGGTCTTGTGAAACATATAAAACACAAAATTGAACTTGTGCATTTTATGTGGAACAATTCTTCGGAACGTCGTCGTAGGTCCCTTCCACTCGTGAGAGAACAACAGCACGCACAACACGAGTGATTGCTGAGAAGCTAGACCCTGGCCGTCTACGGGCTGTAACGCCACCCATATTATATTATTATTATAGGTTGTAGGCGTCAAATGCTGCATGTCACACATTGATCGACAATCCTCCCCCAAATTCACATCAGAAGAAGAAACTCTTCGCCAACGTCAATCCCGTTCGAAAGCATATTAAATTCCCTTAAAATGTGCTCCATCCGCAAATAAAGCAAACCTTATCTGAGCAAATACTTCTCGACGACCGCCTTTGATCTAGACGCCAACAGGCCGATTGCACCCAAAGTCACGCAAAAGGTGTGAAAGTTCAAACAAATATTTAAGCCAACGACGCACAACAAAAACCCTCATTAGGGCCGGGCAAGTAACACCCGACCAGACATGTCAACTGCAGTCAAGGTTCTCATCCTTGCTCTCCTACTCGTTGGATGTAGTAAGTACACAAATCAATCGATACTGCTGCACTAAACTTGTTTTGTATTTGAACAGAGCTCGTTACTGTGCTCTCGTTGCCGTTGCTGAATCAGATCTCGGATGATGACAACTACCTCAGAGAGCAGATGATTTTGAAAAGTCAATTCGAAACCTTTCCACCGTCCCAAGTGCCGATCTACCAGAACGAACGAGGAGATTCCGTTTATTTCTATTCGAAGCCGCAGAATGAGCTCGACGTGAATCTGCCAGAGGTCTACGATGGATATGTGTACAATGCACCGCAGATTCTGTTCCCCTATCCACCGAGGATAACCACGGAGGGGACATTGCCACCAGCAACAGCCAGGATTTGACCGTGAGACAGATGTAACGGTGGATCCTTTGCTGAAGTGAATAATTGACGCCATTTCTTATCTTCTTAAATTTGGTTCAGAAATAAACATTCTTAAGACTGAACACGCAGAGTTCATTCAACTAGTCGAACTTCCAATCATCTTTGATAGCCACAGTCAAAAAAAAAACCACAAAAGAAAAGGCCAACAAACTTGCGAGCAGAGTCAAGCCCAGCCTCATGATAGGCAATGAGTTTGACGACCTGTGTCGCAGCACAAAACGATTATTCATTCATTTCTGCGGAATCGTCTACCGATGATGTTGCTCGTTATGATGGCTTTCTCAGAATTGCCTTTGTCTTGGCACAGTTTGGCGGGGAGAGAGGTGTTATCCACCTCATGGCTGTTGTAACAGTTGACGAACTGGAGCGAACCATAAATCCTAGGAAACTGCGACTCATAATCATCCTCCATTAGCACCATTCGAAACAAAATGCTCCCCCTTTGGTTATTTATTAGAAAAAGTTTATTTTGAGAACGTTCGAGTTAAACGAACGCCGCACAGAACAATCCGTTGATGATTTACAAATTTTCGGTTTTGGTCTTGTGATAAACCACACGTCCATTATCAATGACTCCAGTAGAACTGACTACCTTTCCGGTGGAACCATAGTCACCTCCAAAACGGCTGGCAAGACTGCAAAATTTCACAATAATCATCGATAAGTATTGATTTCGAATACAAACGAAAAAAAATGGAATGCAAATATCGCCGCCTCTCAACTTACTCTGGAGAGTGCTGTACAACTTGTTGGGAGGTAAAGTACACTGGACCACCGTTGGAACCAATTGAACTGCTGCTGCTGCTGCTTGATCCACTGAATGATGACTGCCTCCTCAGACGTCTCAAAATGTTAGCTTGCTAAAGTAATCGAAGAGAGTAAACACATTAGACGAATTACAAGAGCAAACAAAGACGAGTTAAGTGTGCGCTGCACGGCACCTACGTGTGGGTTAATCTCAACAATGTTCGATTTGTGACCCTCGGCATCGAGCTTGTAGAAAGTCTTCGGAACAAACTGGCCAAATTCAGAATCTAGAAAAGTGGAAACATTAAATCGTGCTTGGTAATGAAATTATTTTAATCGAAAGCCGGTTGTTTTGTTTTTGTTTAAAGGCCTTCGTCTGTTATGTTGATGAGTTAGTTTGGTTTGCCTGTTCTTTTTGTTGTTGACTTGACATTCAAGTCGAAGTGTTTTCATTAGTTTGGGGACTTTTTTTTTCTGTGCAAGTCACCGGAGACCCGAAAAATACCCAAAAACAACAAACGACAAGATGATAGCAATTAATGGAACCACCGAAACTGGTTTTTCAGCGAAAAATACGACGTTAGAGGCTAGCTTAATTGCCAAACGATGTCATTAACGCGACTTAAGCGTCGTACGAGTACGTATGTAGCTCCTCATTCGTCTCGGTGGTCGGTCCGGTCAGTCAGACGATCTAATGAGGTTAATGGCAAAGAACAAACCTAATTCCCTTTGGATCTAGATCAGTTTTTTTTTTTTTGATGAATTCGTCGGTCACACAGAAGAGAACGACGAAAATGCCATGATATGACGAAGTCACATGTGCATGTGTGGGGTGTGTGGCTGAATATTCTCAGAACGTGTGTCCAGAATGGCTAATAAGACACGTATGCTATCTCGGTCGCATTCTTCTCACCGAATCGCCACCGAGTATGCACACTGTGATGTGAAGGAGGAGAAAAAGACGAAGAAGAAGAAGAAGAAGACGAAAACGACTGGTAGGGGTCAAAAAAATTACTTCCTTGTTCGAAGCGAAAATCGTGAACATTATTTTGAGATCGCTGAACGATTATTTCCTTCTACTTCTGACTGACTGATGACTCAGAGTCAATTTTGAATTGCCAACCGCAGAAATCGTGCAAATTCATCAGCAGTCCCATCAGTCAGTCATCTCCTCAGTCCTCACTCGATGTACAATTTACATATTTTATTTTTCGTCGCTTGTACTTCTCCAGAAAAAAAAAATTAACACGAGATTTTGTAACCTCAACAGATACACCCATTGTCTGACTATCGGACAGAATAAATTAATTAATTTGTTTATATCACATCTCCGTTTGGGGTATGAAGTCTTTCAGGGTCAACCGGTGGCCGCTGACGTAATGTCCTCCCCTCGCCCGGGGAACTGTTTTACTTCTTTCTTTTCTATTATGATTGGTTGGATATGAATTGATGAAATGCAGATTAGTTTAGTTACCTGCAACTGCCAGAGCGGCTAATCCAAAAATGCACAAAACAAAACAGGTGATTTTCATATTTGCGATTTGCTTTAAAAACTGTATTGTATCCAAATGAAGATTCGCTTGTACTCGCGTTATTTTTTGTTGGTTGATTGTCTGTGAGAGACGAGATTGGTTCTACGACGTTTGGGCCGAAACTAACCTGCCCGGATGGAAGAGTTAACCTTTTATACCAAAGACGCTGATTGTTGTTGTTCGACAGTGCTTAACAGTGTCTCTGACGTCGACAGCAATTCGCGCTGGAGTCGCCGGAGTGAAAGAATCTTCTGCTTTTACCTTAGTCAGCTTTTGTTTTGTTTGTTTCTATTCTTGGTCGTTTTTTATTTCTTTCATTCTTTTTCTCACTTTATTCCCCATCTGCTTCGGTGGGCAGTTCGAGATGGTGTTCGGTTGGAGTCCCTGTTGTCGGCGGTTAATTGGGTGGTTACTTACTAGGATTATGACTAAGTCGTTGGTATTTGGCTTGCGATTTGATTAGCTGTCTGACTAGTGAAAGATGTTCTTTGTTTTCGGTTATTTTTTCTCCACAAATTGAAAACAACTGAATTGCTTTTCTTAATTGCTTTCCGGAATGATGCAAACTCATCGCAGGCTGCTGTTAATTGGCTATTTAATGTCGGCAGTTATTGATGCACCGTTGATTTTGGGTATCGTCTGTCTTGCAAACCACACGGTCACCAAGTTGTCACAGCCGATTATCGTCTACCCCCCTTGAATTGGTGGTTTTATTTTTACGCACTTGTCCCGTAGCATCACACTCCAAGCACATCCTTGGATGGATTTATTCGAAAAATCATTAAACCGAATTGAGTTGCGATGTAATCGATGCTAAACCTACCCTTCAACGAGAACCTGTCATTCCAGCTGCCCCATCAACGCACTGAAAACAATTCGATTAACAGAGAGCTTCCAGAAAACAATTCACGAGACTTAATGGACAAACAGAATGACTCTTTTTTGTAGGCTTATGTACTGCATATTCGTGGTGCAAGGGAAAATCAAAGAGTACATTGTCCAGAACGATGTCAATGGGTTTATTATCTTCTCATCCAGTTGGTCGTTATTCATTTTCTACGATTCCACTTACAGGTTTACGATGTTGACGTTGAATTTTATATATGTATGTACCTAGGTATGTTGCCATCAATTTTGGAGAATTGAACAACATTTGAATAATTCTTAGAAGAGAATCCGTCAGCAGGTGATAATTAGAATTAAAACAGGGTGAAACCCCCAGTCTGTATGAGAGTTTATGTATTTATTTGATTATCTTCACTAATTTGTGAGTTTGTATTGATTAGCTAACGATGAAGTGTAAATATGTGCGAGGAGAAAGAACACGGTCAAAATGGGGTGGGGGGTCGGTGGCGGTGGATATGCATCAAAGTGTATAAATACGGAACACCTTGTTTTGCAAATTTCGTTTCATTAACAGATCGAGAACGGAAAACACAAAGAATATGACTTGAAAGGGACGAGATTAGAACAAATTGAGTGGCATCACATGGAATCCGTGCGAAGGTTATCCGAACGCATTCGATTTCAATTGATTTTCGACAAATTAACCCAGAAGATAGACGTCGGAAGAAACAAATCAATGGAGACCATCAGCATCTCGGAAATCCAATCAAAATGCATTCGCTTAACTGGTTCAAGAAGAAAACAACTCTCATTTGGACATGCCTATGTACGTGCTTTCCTCGTACTTGTTCTTGATCTCAATGCAACCTCGTTAAAAGACGAACAAGTTCGAGCAGAGCGGCTTGTCAGCACTTTGTGCAGTGGCCACATAAATACGCAGACGAATGCTCGGAACACGCAAGCAGGCATACTTTCTAGAAATGAGCATGGTTCTACAACATAGCACAGAAATGCTCGGTCATACGTTACGTCACGTCATGACGAGTAAAGTTCTGGAAACAAAACCTGTTTCTTTCTCGTCAAAATGTATTTTCGACTACATGAGGCACAGAAACGTCTATTCTCATATTCAGCCGTCGTACTACGACTTCATCGGCTCCAAAACACTGGCTCCTCCAGCTGTGACGAGCTTCCTGCTCCCTCTTCGTATGCCGCTACAGTCTGGACCTCAACCAAGAAAGGTCGGGTGTTTTCATAAACGCCAGGCACGTCAGACTAACTTCATTAATGCAGATATATGTTCATACATACATCCCTGCTATTCATAAACGTCAATAGCTCATCGATATCGGGCAGATTGCGCAGTCATTATTTTTTTACTACAAAAAGGGTGGATTTGAAGAAAAATGTTTTGTACTCAAGCAAGCCTGCAGACATTCTGCACCGTGTGTGTTCAAATACACATGCGAAAACAAATGCGTACTAGCGCATATTTCCGACGTTTATGAAAACACCCGTCTTCTCTGACTAGCCAAGCCCTTCTGCACCCTTGATGCGCCACGTTAAACTCGAGCGTCTGCCTCTACACCAGCGAATCACTGTATTGTCAGTGGTTCAGATGTACTGCCTTCACCGTCAGCAATAATGCCAAAGCACCCTTTGCATGGCGACTTGACGTCCCTGAGACTTTTCAAGACAGCGTCTTAGTGGTCAATCGGGTTATTTTTATGCCTGACTCCGTCCATTATATATCCAAGCATTGTCGATACAGTTGTTCCCCTTACAAGGCACCAACAACACCAACAATACTCGAACTCGAAAATGGAAAAAAAATATCCCCTCAAATCCCAAGATAAATCAAATTTAAACAGACAAATATGTACTATCTCCCCCGAAGCCAAAGACTAGTTCAAGCACAATTAAATTGGAGCGAAACTCGTTCTCGAATGCAAATCAAATGCTAATCAATTACGTAATATGTGAATTTGGCTGAAAATCTTCGGGCTATCGATGAATAACAACATAAACAACAGATTTATTGATCTTAATTATGCACCGTCGCCTAGTTGGGTGTCCAGTTGTGGTCCGCAGTTTATTGAGCTGTTAAACAAGAATCTATGAAGACCCACCAGGCGGCAGTCAGAGAGAGAGCAGACGTCACTGCCATCCTATTACCAGCGAAATCGAAATATGCACATGTTCACTTTTTCCTTATTTTTTATTTTTTACATCATAACATGCGTATGCGTGATTTTTTTTTTCTTGCTTTTTTTGTTTTTGTTTTTCAATTTCATAAAAAAAGTTTTTGTTTTTTGTTTTTTTTTCTCAGTTGTTCTTTCTTTTTTTCTTTCATTCTTCTTGATTTTTGTACAAAATAGTTTGTGTTTGTTTCCTCTTTGATCGAAAAAAAAACGTTACAAAAACGAAATCAAAGTTAGAAGTAAAAAAAAAAATAGTAGAGAAATGCAATACGCCGTTAGCTTGTTAAATTGCCAACAGCAGCACACTCAAAACCGTTACAAATCTTCTTGTGTATAAAAAAATTGTTTGTAAATTAATAGAAAACAAAGGACGAAGTAAGTTGCTTAAATATACACGAAATAAAAAAAAAATTACATAAACTCAAGATTAACTTGGTAACACGCGCAATCCCCCGCCAGGAGAGAGACAGAGAGAGAGACAAATAGAAGGCTAGGACAGGTGGAGTGAATGGGAGGGGGGATAAGAAATAAACAGAACTCAATCCATTTAATGGACAATAATAGGCGGAATTGTTGCACTCGCAATGCAACAACACATCAAACTGACTTTAGACATCAAATGGAGAGGGATCACACGTCCAGTGGTTGTTTGTTGTTTCATTTTTTTTTTGTTTTTTTGTTTTTAAGAAAAAGAATTTCTCATAAGACATGGAAGTGTGTGAAGTTAAAGTCGGGCGACAAAGGAAGACCTAATGGGGAATAGGAATTTATTTAACTTTGCTCTTGCCGCTGTGCACGGGACTGGGCGATTGATCGGCCTCGGGGAGATCGCTTTCCTTCTTTCGCTTTGCCTTCTCCTTCAGGGCCTTGTTCTTCTTTGCCTGCGACTGCTGTTTGGCTTCCCGTTGACGTTCACGCTTGGCGCGCAGCTGTTCGGTGATGAAAGAGAAGATCAGATATCCCTGGAGAATGATAACACCAATCAGTGCCATGAATCCACGAGTTGACTCCTCTGTATTGGCGACGCCGTAGTACAGGGTGAGCACAGCGATGACCATGGTTGCGAAGCGAACAACAACAAAGATAACGCTGTTCACGATACGAACGCTTGCGTACTTCTCGTCTCTGTCAAAGACACCGATCAGTTGGAAGATGTGCGCAACGATCTCACTCATATAGTGGAGGGTCAAAAGAACGAGACCGATTCTTTGGAAGCTACAAAAACACAAAAAAGAGAAGAAAAAAAAAGAAAAGAGTTCAACATCAAGAACAAAGCAGTTGTGTTTGTTTGGTCTCACCCAAAGGAATATGCCAGGCAAATTAATGAGAATCCAGTGATGGCGTGTATGATCTTTGGCTGCTGTTCCTCCTTTTTCACCTTTTGGAAGTACAACTCGGGCAGCATGTGCAGATAATAGGCCATCTGGACGATGAAGAAGAACTTGTGAAGGAAAATCATCGGATGGTTGGGGAAGTCTTCCCATAGTAGTGAGAATTTCCTAAAGTAACCCTCGCGAAGGATGACATCGGCACCGCACAAGAACGACAGAATGTAGAAGACAACAAGTTGGCCAGACTCGTTGAAGAGGGACAACTTGAACTTGGACAGGTGCAGTTTCTTCGAGATTTTCTGAAATAATCAATAGAAATGTTATGTGATGAATGACGTGTCGCTGATTGCCTCTGGGAAGTGGTCATGCATCTTGGACTTTCTAAACCTGACCCTGTGCCGATGGAACTCACTCATTTCTGACATATTTTGCGTAAATGAGCATGTTTCTGAAACGTTGCAATTACACAGCTGGTGGCCTAGACAAGCGCTTATCTGGTTCATGCAGAAGATGACACTGAATGAAGGTAACACCTGCTTTGACATGCACTGACACACTTATCGCAATATCAGACTTCCGAGTGCTCAGCATTCAACCGCACTTCAGACCGAAGCGACTGACTTTCTATGGAATCCACATGAATGCTCTCACACAGTAATGAGTTCGCTGCTTAATTGCTTAAACAGAGCGAGCTCAAATTCCTGACAACAACTACACTCGAAGGTGTACTCCATCACAATCCACTTATCCATACTGCCCACTTCCCATTCTTAAGTTAACACCTCGAAGCAAATCGAATTACTTCTGAGTTTTCACAAGAATCTCGAACAACTTACATCCAAGACAAATTCCTGCAGAATCGCATGCATGATGATGCAAGTTAAGGTGTAGAAGAAGATAGCACACTGATCCTTAACCCCCGATGTGTAGGTGTATGGCTTGCCTCTGAAACATTAAACAAGAAAAAAAAAATAACACACTAGATAAGATTTGCAAAACTCTCACACCTCCGCAGATGCAACTTACGTGGGATTCTCATGACTGGGATCCTCGCCGCTAACATTATGATGTAGAGACACAAATGGACTAGCAAACTTAGCCGTAGTCTGAAATTGAAAACAAAAAAAGAAAAAAAACCAAAAGTTGAGAGAAAAAAAATGCACCACAAATGGAAGGGAAAAAATTGAACACGCAAGCAACAACTTTCACCTAATCCGATGACCATTCGGCCATCAAGAGAAGGTGAATGTGCTTTTGCTCCACAATGAATGCAAAAGGCAGTTGTTGTAATGTCTTTCACTGCTGCCCGGCGACGATGGTATGCAATTGAGGTTAAGGCTACACAATATACACTCTATAGGATACGTGGCAAAGTGAGAGATGTTCATCTGGATTTTTTTTTCAATTTTTTTCAAAACTCACCTCCTCCATCAGTCCAATAACGAAGACCATTGCAACACACGAGATAATATCCGCATGATTCTGTATCACAAATTCATGACTCAAAATTGGTGGATTCTTATTCGAGGACTTACGTCCCATTCCAGGTCTGATAGCCATCGTTTCAGCGTCTCGCGTCAAATCTATACGAAATCAAACTACTCACTAAACTATACACGGTACAACGACGGTGGTGGCCAAAAGAAATCTAGTGACGTGTACACACACACTCGGCACACGATGGACTTTATCAGGCGAGAGACGGAGATGTAACTGAGTGGATTTGATTTTTGTGTGTTTTTGTTGTTCCCACTTCTTCTTCACTTAATTAATTGAACGGCGACTGATTCTAGAAAAATATGTAGTACACAATTGGTTTTGCTGCGTGTGTGTTTAATCAACTCATGGAAGACGTTCAAAACACAGGAACTATGCCAATTCCCAAGCCAAGTGACGATAGTGGACAACTCAAAAAAAAAAATTTGTTTGCAGAGAAGCACCTACCGAACTTCCTCTCTTTACTTGTTCTTTCACGATTTTTCGTTTCGTTTGGTTTCTTTTTTTTTTCTTTTTTGCTTTGCTTTTTGACAGATAAATTTTTGTTGACGTTTACGAGAATTTGTTGTTTTCTTTGCGGAGGTGGACGTCAACGTCAGCAAAAGGCAATGGTGATGTGGTAGGCTTAAGGGTGCGTACACGCTCGTTTATGCTGGAGTTTTGGTGAATATTTTCATTTTTGACATCTGTGGTTATGGAATGACTTATAGATGGCGATGCGGGTGCTTTGGTGTGGAAATGGTTTTGAATTTTAAAAATAATTATTTTGAAATTGATTTTATATGATGAGGGGAATTAATTCGGGAATATTTTGTATGGTCAGAAATTGAGATTAAAGAACAGGTCTAAATTCGGCAGAAGACAATAAATGAGGTGAATGTCGGACAACTGGCTCAACTTTAAGATTCGAATGAAGAACGTTTGGAAACTACCTGACGTAAATTACCCACAGCCAAAGAGAAATTCACATATTTACTTATTAAATCCATCAAAATCTCAAAGGCTCCAGAAGAAACATCAAATCGAAATGAATTACGACTGCCCGATACAATTACCGGCCATACGCTTTGTAAGAGATATCCTCGGACGAGTATTTATCTTGGGAAAAGGTAATTGAAATGATATCCAGAAACAGTGCAAGCCGCTTGGGATGTACATGTACGTACATACGTTTGTAATGTACTTATGTCAACGTCCTCCCTCATCGGCTTTGTGGCAGAATGTTGAAGTGAAATAATTCACATTTAATGGTCTTGTAAATATTATTCGATAGCCAGCATGTACGATCGCATTTCTTCGTGTATCGGTCTGTCCATCTGACACCATGATTACGCCAAGGATGAGCATATCATGCCTCCTTCCTGGACTGTTGAAACTTATCGACTTTCTATAGCCAACACATTTCATCACTCTATTAGTTTGAAACCGAATGCAGATGCACACTTATCAGCATGCACAGGAGAGAGGTGAATGAGGTGTCCACCTTTGACCTGTAAATGGGAACGCATACATATATAGGATAGTGAGCGAGATTCCTGCATCCTGAATCAGCAGCATAACTAAACAGTGTTTCTGCTGCACTAAACACTGTAGCCAAGAATTTAATTTCCCTTCCAACAGGACGTCGGTTTCTCTGTCTTTTGTGCTTTACTGCTGCATGTTGACACACCCTAGCTCTTCTCGCCTTCGGGATTGAGACTTACACATGTCTGCAGCTACGTTCGTTCATGTGCATAGTGCATACGATATATTCCACCCTGGCCCGGATAATTGCTTTCAAATCTGCAAACATTAAACTGCCTTGCTTTGGCGTCGTGTAGCTTCCACTCGTTCACTCGAGTGATGACAGAGAGTGGGCAGCAGCGTGCTGAGGATTCTGCCGGAGTAAACAATGCAACTGTCAGAGAATATCATATAATCACGACTATTAGTTTCGAGAGATAGCAATCAGATGACGGGTGGACACTGGCCAGCCGGGCGGGGCATGGGCTGGTTGTAAAGCGCTCGGACATGTTGCTAATGTGATTATAAGAGGATTCAGTCGCTAGTGAATTTACTGACATTTATGCTTAACATCTTCAAGCGGCTATTCATTAGACAGCCTCACCAACCCCCCGGCCTGACAGTCGTCGGCCTGTCAAGTGCTCCGACTTGCGTCTGAGTGCGTATGACCACTTTGTAATTTATTCCAAATCTCTCACAACCACTATTCTGATTTGCATTCTCACTCGGAGAGGAAGAGTGAAGAAAGAAAAAAAAGGAAAAAGACGAATGCCAAAGCAAGCTCCAAAGCTCCAATGGAATCCACTTTTGATACACTTGGCAGCAACACAACAACGCCACAAAGTATGGGGATCTACTGCTGCTAGAAAGCGTCCATTTGCCCTGCTTCCTTCTTGCCACACTCGTGAATGCAGTTGTCGTGCATATGAAAATGGAAGCCTGCTTGAACGAATGATAAATGGGATTTCTGAAATTCTTCTGCTGTTTGGCTGGCTGTTTGCTGGCGTATGACTCTGAATCACTGTGCGCTGTATGGGGGGTTAGTTGGCTCGTTTATTTGTAGCTTCCTCTGGATTTGCTGCTCCGGCTCTGGGCTGGCTGCTCCATTTCATGCTCGAAATCGAATCGATTCAGAATGATGACGTCCATAAAGTATAACACTCTCAATGTCTGTCTGTTGTGTGCGGTTCGGTTCAGAAGTTGTCCTTTATCCTTGTTAAGAGCACGCTTTCTCCTGTGATTTCATCTATGATACTGCACTGCAAGGAGGAGTACTTGTGGCGGCGGCACAGTCTTTGATTGAACGACAACGATGACGATGACGAGACCGGCGAGACGCTGAGGACGACGAGGAGGACGAATACAACGAGTCCAAGGATGACGACGGCATGGCCGCAACCAGTCCGCCAAGGGATTTTGGCGTGCACAATGGATCGAATGGATTTGTATATTGTACAAGGAGATCAGGATCCTTTTTCTTTCGAATCCTTAAAGCGGGTGAGAGAGGAGCCCTGATACGGTTTATTATTACGTTATTCAACCCTTTCACATGCAAAGACACTCTCGCTGGCTTCGACTGGCTAGGGGGTTGGAAAAAAAAGGAATCCGATAAATCTCAAAGGACACACTCGCAAACGTCTCATCCTTTATTCGACACACACACACACACACGCAGAGGGACTGAAGGAATGGGCAGGATGATAAAGAATTCCTTGGAATTCTCCCTCCACACTCCTTCCCAACGCTTCGTGCGCGGCCATGTGGCTGTATATTAAAAAGAATTCTCTGCTAAATGCATGCACCCTGCGTGTGTCCTTGTTCTCCCTTTTTGTATCCTCTTCTTTTTTCTTTTCTTTTTTTTTGTTCGAATGTGTAATTTTGGCCACAGCAAGCTACCGAACATAAGGCGTAGCCATGTATTGCGCATCACAGGCTTTGGCGTTTATTTGCGCCGAATGAGGGAGGTGGTGCAGGGGGGGGGGGTCTGCTCGCAGTTTGTTGTGCGTTTTATATCCATCGCATCACCAAAAGTCAAAGGATACAGTCGCAGCGTGAAGCGACGGAGAAAGCCGGCGGCGGCTTGCCTTGACATTAAACTGCATAATTTTTTTTTGTTTGTTGTTGTTTGTTAGTCGCTGTTCTTCGTGTTAGTGTTGTCCTCTATTCGCATCTTCAGTGGGTTTCATTTGGAAGGAATTCAGCAAAGGACGAGAAAAGAAAATATTTTCTACTGATGCTTTGAAGCACCGTTTAACCTTTGGAATGCGTTTGATGAATGTGATGAGATTCAGTTGCTTTGTCAGGGGGAGAGGGAGGCAGCTAGAGAGAGAGAGAGACTATGTGGTTTGCTTTGATGTTCACTGACAGTGAAAGAGGAGAGAGTGAGATGAGTAGAGAATGGATACTAACTACATTTGTGTGTGCACTGTACTGCACAGACCCCTCCCGCCGTTGCGGTCAAGGAGACGACCATAGCCAAAAACAATGCGACGACACATTGCGGCAAAGTAAGAGGGAGAGAGAGAGTGAGCATGAGAGACGGTGTTCTGTCTGCTTTAAGTTTAAATTATGCGCCACTGCAACAGTCAGCCAAGTGACAGACAGACACTGACGACTTTCTGAGCAAATAGAATAAGACACCCAATCAATGTCCCATCGGTACGGTTGGCTCAGCTGCTGGGAAAGTTTTAAAACCCAATTATGCATGGACGAGAACTCGGCATGGCTCCTTCTTCTTCGCAAAATTTCATTATATCGGCTCATCTTAGGTCAGCAAATCCAATTTTCATCAGAAGTAGGTAGGCTCTCTGTCATGTGAAATAAATTTCCAATCTCACCACCTAGCACCACTCCCCTGTGCTTGCACATGATTCTAAGCAAATACTAGTAGTTTTTAAGGGACCACATGAGGTGCACCACCACCGTCAGGAGCAACCACACAGCAACAAGGTGCCGAAGGAGCTGAGGTTCATATTTGAGTTGTATGCAAGCCAGCCAGGCCGCAACATTCCTCCTCGATGGTAATCGATAAATTTCCCAGGACACCGAAACACGGCAAAAGTGCCGGAGGACGACGACGACGACGACGATGAGGATGACGATGACGACGACGACGACAATGGGTGCGAAGATGTAAAGATGTGCGGATGTGCGGCTATGAAGAGGTGGAAGGCTGTTGAGAACATAGCCTTTATGGCTTAAGGCGAATTTCTAATTAAAGTTTCGCCTCCTCTCTCGTGCTGGATAATATCCTCAACAAGGTCTCTTCGATCGTAAAATCGTTTCTCAAAAGGAAGGCGGAGAGGAGATTAAGAAGTGGCCACCGCCACCGTCACCGTCACCGTCACCATCAGCACACCACTTGTGCTGCGCCTGTTGCTTTCGCTTCAATTGAGGCATCAATTTCCAATCGATGACATCTAATTTGGCGAAAAGTTAACAAAAGTTTATGGCCGGTCCTCCTTCCTATCTGGTCCTCTGCGATTTACACTTCTTTACCGTCTTACCCTCCTAAAGCGAGAGAGTCATTTACATATTTTCACTCCGAATGGATGGAGCGAGAGAGAGCGGGCCGTGTGTAACATTTTGCATGCGATTTGGAAGTCAAGGCGCGGCAGAAAGAGTGTGCTGTGCTTACCATTTTCCAGTAAATTTGTTTTCAAGATGAAAAGTCCTCTTTATGCACACACACCACGCCGCACACACGGCTTCCTTGATCCTTCTGCTGCTATTTATCGGAGGGGGCATTCAAAACGATTGGGCGAACTGGGAGTAAACAGAACGTGCGAGTGCGGGTGCGGGGGACTCCAAGTTCGACATCGAACGAGGTGATAAATCTACGGTGTGTGTGCGAAGGACCAATTGGAGGAAATCGCTTTCTCGGTTTGATACGTTTTTCCCTTCGTTTTTTTTTTCGGTGACATTGAATGGTTGGTGGTGGTGGTGGTGGTTTGGAAATGACTTCCCACGAAGTTGATGTATTCGGTTTATCGCATACTCATCCACCGCCTGCTCCGGACCATTGACAATGGAGCGCTCGAGGAGGCTAAGAGCAAATACAAATCGAGTGCAGTTAGCTACCTGGGAGTGGTGTAATGACTTGAATCGGGAGTTCTTGGGCTGGACTAAAGAATGGCTGAATTCTTGACAAATTGTGAGTGTGGGATCGTCACAAATTGAGCGGCTTGTGTGTGAAATGTTGACGAAGGAGAAAGACATGGAGCAGCCCGGCCGCTTAGTGAACAGAGCGTTGGCAGATTTGACAAGTGGTCCTTGTACAAATTGATGACATTCAGGGGCATCTCCGCAAGAGGACTTCAACCAACTTGACGTGCGAAACTGGATGCAACTAGCCAGAGGTCGCACTAATGTCAGAGGAGGCGTGGGTGATTGAGGCCACACTGTAGCGTCACACAGAAATGATGGTGTGTTGCTTTCCAATGAGGTAGACATTTTTCGCAGATGGAACGAGCACTTTTCGGAGCTGCTCTCTGAGGATGGTGGACCAGTAATCTTGAGTGGGGCGTAGAATAGTCCAAGTCATTTTGCAGATTAAGTCGCTAAAAGTTGGCAAATGGATGAAATCCGGCCAGAAATGCCTAAGGCCATGAGTAAAGAGGGAGGTTTATGGTTCACTCGTGTCATCAAGGTGGCCTGGGAACGCAGTGAGACACCTGGCGACTGGCAAACTGGGGCGATTGTCCCTCTTTTCAAGGACAAAATATTGCTCCAACTAAGTACAGGCGCATATCTCTTTTGAGTCTTCCCGGTAAAGTCTACACGAAGGTGTTGGAGGCGCGTTCTAGAGCTATGGTCGAGTCGCGGATGTGGGAGTACAACCCGGCAGAAGTACAACCGACTCTACGCATGGTACTCGAGAAGGCTTGGGAGTATGCCAAACCGATCTAGAGCTGCTTTGTAGATTCTGGAAAAGGCATACGACCGAGTTCCTCGAGGTAATCTCTGGAGTGTCTTGTAGGAGTATGGAATCGATGGTAATCTTTTGAGGGCCATTCAGTCTCTGTACACAAACTGTAGATGTGACAATCTTCGAAAGATACTAATAGCCCGGGTTTATCAGCATGCACGATAGGCAAACCCAAATAATCGATTCTACGTACTAACCCACACCCTGCACTCTTCTACCACTCTCCACGCGGAACTGCCGTTCGGTATTACTTCGCGGGGCTGGTTAGCGTATCACATTGCATGCTCTATATTTGCTTTCCTTACTTTTTCGAGCCTTCTTAGTTCTATCTGCACGCTAGTTATAAAGCGGCAGATCTCTAGCCATTTGTCTGCTGACCCAGTCATATGCCTGGCTAGGACCTCGGGCATTGGTATACGTGTTCTCACTACCACAAAACGCCTGCATGGTGAGCTATCGTGACCAAATCTGTGGAGGTATTTCCGATAATCTCCATGGCCCGACAAGAACTGCGTAAGATGGTAGTTGCAGCTCTCGGTGTCCAGGCTTCTACCAGTCCAGATATCAGTTTATGAGTCTATCTGCACACTTGCCACAGTGCCACAGATGTTGTCCTTTCTTCTGTCTTCAGGCGCCTTGTGCTAGCCTCCGAGTGATTTGCCGTTCGCCTTAGGCAGACCCTTTGCATCTCGTTAGCGAGAATGTCAATAGGGATATTACCAGCAATTACGCATGCTGATTCGTCCGAGTTTGTTCGGAATCCGCTGATTGTTCTTATTGTGCAGAGCCTATGCCGACGAAAGCTTGTCTCCGTGGTGGTGAGAGCTCCGTAAAGAAGGATTGAGCTTACCATTCCGGAAAGCGGGATCCTTCTTGCGTACCCAGGCCCTCCTATGTTCGGCAGCATTCCGGCAAAATACTAAACCAGGTGTGATCGGTTTAAGGGTGCTAAATCAATAACAATGACTTAGTTATCCTTACATCCTCCCAGATGGAACTGCAGAGCGAACTCGATAGGTTTGGTGCCGTATGTGCAGATGCTGGGATAAAGGTTAACGTGCACAAATCAAAGGTTATCGTCATTTCCTGAATGCCCATTCAGCGCAACCTACATGTTAATGGAGTCACATTGAAGCTGGTGGAGAACTTCAAGTATCTCGGGGTCTTTTCACGAGTGATGGGAGCAGTAATGCTGAGCTTTCCTGTAGGATTGGCCAGGCTTGCTCAAATCTGAAGCAGCTTGGAAGATCTGTAATCAGGAAGGGTAATGGAAGCGATGACAAGCTGCCGAAATGAGAATTCTTCGTGCTGTTGTGGGAGTTCCTCGGTGAGATAGGGTAAGAAACACGGCAGTGCGCCAAGAACTCAATGTAGAGCAGCTGCTTCTTTGAACGGAAAGGACTATGTTTCGATGGTTTGGTCACGTGGCACGAATGTCCTCATCATCGCGACTTCCGCGGCGTGCATTGAATGCGATTCCAAAAGGTAGGCGACCGCTTGGCAGACCCAGGACGAGGTGGTTGGACCAAGTCCAAGAACTCGCCTGGTTACACTTGGGCATAACTCCAGATGAGTTAGAGTCGATGGCGGAAGACCAAGTGGCCTGAAAATCTCACGTGCGTGCGATAACCCTGCGATCCCTGCGATCCCGGGGCGATTTTTTCTTCACCTGACACAATTGTCCTTGCGAATGTCCTTTACATCCTCTGATGTATTGGTGTAATAATGCAATCTTGAAGGGGTATAGATTCTCTACAGATTGGTGCCTCTCACTTTGTTCAAGTACAAGTCAGTTGCGAGATATGAGCTGTTGAAATTTGAAAAATTAAAAAGTACCTTATTGTTGATTCTGGTGGCCAGATGCTGCGACTTTCAAAGAAGAGCCGTTTCAACGTCGATTAGACGTTGATTTGAGGTGCATGCGAGTTTTGGCGACTCTGGAATCCCATGGTTGATGTATGCAGATCGAATAGAAGAATTGGGATCCAATGCCTGAGGAGGGTAGGGGCATGAAGAAGAATCTTCGACAAGTTCAATCCACCCTTTAATTCAATTTTCCTCAATTTGCAGGCACATACATACGAATTCGTTCAACGTGGCCCCGTCCTCATCCATTTCACAGAGGAACAGATTTAATCGTGACCACATTCCTCTAAGGACGGCACGCATTCTCGACTGTAATTCAACACGACCATTACCCGGCCAATGCCGGCCCCATTAGATATTCAGGACATGCCCTAACTGCAAACCCATTTGCAATTACTTGGCCTGTCAATCAAAGCCCAGTGTGAGACGTCATTACGCAGAGCAACCTCTAACAGTCCATAAATGCGACACAACTCGTACGTACGTACATCTGCAAAATGTTCAAGACACCCATCAAGTGTCCAACTTACAAGGCACATCACTTGAGGCGGTCACCTTTCTACCCAGTCCCCCCCTTTTGCACATAATTACATTCTCAACTGCACACAGTCCAGATTCAGCATTCAACGTTCGACATTCGACATTCTCCGTGCGCAAGGATTGTGCCCACCCAAGGTAATTGCATTCTGTTGCCAATGAATTTTAAACTCTTCCATAAATGCTCGATACAAATGCAATTTACCAGCCCATCGCATGTTCAGTCCCAGACGACGACGACGACGATGAACACAAGTGAATGCTCCTTCACTCTAACGCAGCACATAAGCTGTAAGTACTCTCACGGGGAGTCCTGTGGAATGGTGGAGTAACAACACCCCTCCTCCTCGGCAACTCAGCTTGAAATCAACCGAAGCATGTCGAATGGAATCAATTGATAAACTCTGCTAAATGGCCGCGCAAGAATCACTCAAAGCATACAAACGCAGGCACACTGCCAAACATCCAACCAGCCATCCACCCACCCACTGGCATCCATTTATCCTCGGTGTGTGCACGGAGTGTAATTTGCATAATTCAATTCAAGCTCTCGCATCGTATATGTTTCCTTTTTTTCCTTCTTCTTCTCCCTTTTTTTCCCTTCGTTTTTTTTTTTGTATTTTTGAAAGGGCACCACTGCGTATGTGAAACATTTGGCTCACTCACCCAATAGCATGTCGTTTGCGGGTTGATTTCACTTTATATCCTTTTTTCGCCTAGCACATCCGCCCATACGAATGATCGTCCTGTAATCCCGATGTAGAGTAGAGTGAGCTCGGCTCGGAGGGGGGCTGGGACTGGGGCTAGTCTACTACCGAGCTGCTTACTGAGTGACTAAAGGATGACGAAAGGAGAGGAAACACAAGAAATTGAATGAATGAATTTAGAATGCGAAGCTTCCCAAGGAAAGGATATTGGATGGGACACACACACACACACGAGATAGGGACAAGTCATTGCTTTTATCATATCCCACAGCTACACAGCTACTAGTAGCTAGCTGCCACGGCAAACTTTTCAAAATGGAATCACTGTAAATTGTGTTAAACCCTTAGGATAACAAATATTCTCCGCATATTTTTTCACTGGTTACGCATGATGGGTGTGCGAAATGAAAAGGACCTGCTCCTCATCGCCGGCAAGCTACTGTTCTGCGGCGGTGATATGGGTCGTGGGAGTGTGCGGTCTGATAGAAAATTAGAAAATTTTATTTCGAAGGATGTGTTCGGAATATAGTGTGCCTCGCCTTTTGTGTGTGTGCTTCGCTGTGTCTGAGGGGGTGTTTGATGGCTTTCAAGGTTTAAAGTGTGTACAGTGTGGGCGAGGGGGGGTGTGTGCGTGCGTGCACACGGACAGAATTTGGAAGAGCTCATTCGGCAGGGATTTATGAAGCAATCGAAATTACAAGTGCCATCGAAGTGGGAAGTGGCAGGATTAATGAATCGATTGTCTGACGGGGGTGGGAAGGGTGCGTCCGTTCGGTTTCCGGATGATGTCCAAATGAGGGAGGAAGGCCGGAAAGAAAGTACTCGAAAAGTTTCTCCATTCTCATCGTCGTTAATGATTGCCAAGCATATTCTATGTGCTTCGAGGAATGAAGCATTCAAAGTCAATGACTGGGACCCTTCTGATTCTTCTGATTGATCTAGTCATGACGAGAAGGCGAGGAGAGGTTGGTAGCTTGGGATTGTTGAAGGAGCCGAAGGAGTCTCTTGTTCTTCAGAAGAGATCGTGCTGGATTGACGCGTCCTGGTGGATTGGAATCAGCCACATTCTCATCATTTTCCAAACAAAAGCAGTGCCACTGCTGAATGTCGAGAAGGGGTTGTAAATGTCGATTCACTTCGATCAGATGTTGTAAGTGAGGCATTCGGCGTCTCCTTCTAAAGATGAAGATAAGTTATCACTCGTACCGAATTGAGGGATAAGTGCGCACCGAACTGTTCGAAGAGGAAGGAGCAGAAGCTAGGTACTACTAGATCAAGGTATCCGATATTTGATGAACAGAACTGGAGACAGCTACCAGGCAATCATTGCACGGGTCATACATGAAAGAAGAACCCAGCTAGAGCAGTTGAAGCGAGGTGCTTTGTGTCTAGACATCAGAGGTATGTTGCCACAATCTTATTCATCATTTCCCAGACACAAGCCGCTGCTGCTTCGTCGAGTAGGGGTTCCAATTTGCGCTATCTTCCAATTTCCCTAAGATCTTGTGCCCACGAGGGGGCCTCAACTCGAGGTGTCTCTGCTATACCACATGCACAATATGTGCATCATTGAACTTCCGGGTCCATTATTGGCTTCACCATACGATTGGATGATACACGACCGAATAGACCACTTCTCTCCGATAAACCAGCTACGATCCAGGATTTGAACGTCAACATTACTCGCGTAATTGGGCAAATAGCGGTCGCAAAACTGTAAGCAGTGATCCAAAATTGGACCTTCTACAGCGTAGTCGCGGGCAACATTTGCACGAATTTATATTCAAAAACATTAAGGGTGAAGTGCGGTGGTGAATAGACATTTTTGAGCATTGAGTTCTGCGATTTATTGCAGATTTTTCACTAAAATAAGTGAAATAAACTAAAGTCAACATCTGAATCATCATCATTTTAAATTCGTGTGGTTAACGCAATATTCCGCGTCTAAAGCTTACTTTAGCTTTTCTAATAATTTCTCTAGTGAGATCATTTCTCTCTTCTACACTTCTGGATATCTTTCTCATCGGCTATACCTCAATTGTTGTGCTATGATCAGTTGTTTGGTTTCCCAAGCATGACTTAATTTATCTTACAGCTGAACTTAATAATGTTTATGTAATCGATAGCTATCAATATAGCGATTTTAAAAGCCTGTGCTACGAAGAATTGAAAGATGATGACACCAAAGACAGGTTCTATGAGCTCCTGAACAAAACGTATGAGCAATGCCCTAGCTACGACTTTAAAATTGTCCTTGGCGATTTTAACGCAAAGCTAGGAAGAGAGAACATCTTTGGTAGTACGGTCGGAAAGCCTACACGACACCACATCCGATAACGGATTTAGGCTGATCGATTTTGCTGCGGGGCGAAATGTTGTAGTAGCCAGTACAAGATTCCCACATCTCGATATTCACAAAGGAACATGGCGATCTCCTGATCAATCAACCGTCAATCAGATCGACCATATTGCGATAGACGCAAGGCACTCCTCCAGTATCATAGATGTCCGAACGTTCCGAGGCGCCAACATTGATTCGGACCACCACCTTGTTGTAGCCAAGGTAAAGCTGCGGATATGCCGAACACCGCCAAGACAAAGAAATACTGTGAGGAAGTTCAATGTCAGCCGGCTACAATCGCAAGAGATTGCCAAATCCTTTTCCGATCGTGTCTCCCTTAACCTCTTAAGAAATCCTACGCCGCCAACATCAAGTATTGAAGACCAGTGGCAGCATTGCCAAAAAGCCATCAGAGATGCCGCCTCTGATGTGCTGGGTTTCAATCCGTCACCACAACGAAACCCCTGGTTTGACAACGAGTGTCGGCAGGCGAATGCAGCCAAGCAAGAAGCATACAAAGCGGCACTGCAAAGAAGGACAAGAGCTGCTCGGGAGCTCTACGAGCAGAAGAGGAGAGACGAACACCGGCTTCTCAGGAGAAAAAAGAAGGAGCATGAGAAGCGCGCGATCGGCAGAATAGAGGGATATTACTGCAGGAATGAGGTGAGGAAGTTTTACCAAAGGGTAAAGTTAACCAGTCAAGGTTATAATGTCCGAACCGAAGCCTGTAAGGATGATCAAGGGAACATCGTAGTAGAGTCACAGTCGATGCTGAGGATATGGAAAAACCATTTCTGCAGACTGTATAACGGCGACGAAGAACCAAATCCCGCTGTCAGGCAGAACGAACCATTCAACCCCAATGAAAAGGACGACGAAGATCAACAATTCCGTCCACCCGACCCGGATGAAGTGAGGATTGCCATATCTAAACTGAAATCCAACAAGGCTGCGGGAGCTGACGGCCTACCCGGGGAGCTTTTTAAAGCCGCAGGCGATGATTTGGTAAGGAGCATGCACCAACTCATCTGTAAAATATGGTCGGAGGAAAACATGCCCGATGAATGGAACCTCAGCATTGTTTGCCCGATCCATAAAAAAGGAGACCCTTTGAACTGCGCCAACTACAGAGGCACCAGTCTCCTAAGTATCGCATATAAAATCTTATCTGCCATACTGTGTGAACGCCTAAAGCCATTCGTCAACAACCTGGTCGGTCCATACCAGTGTGGCTTTAGGACAGGAAAATCCACCATCGACCAAATATTCACACTACGGCAGATTTTGGAGAAAACCCAGGAGCTACAAATCGATACCCACCACCTTTTCATCGATCTTAAGGCCGCGTATGATAGCATCTATAGAGACGAGCTATACAGAGCAATGTCTAGCTTTGGCATCCCTACCAAACTCGTCCGTTTGTGTAGGATGACGATGGAGAATGCACGCTGCTCCATCAAGGTCGGTAAAGACCTAACCGAGACCTTTGATGCCAAAAAAGGATTCAGACAAGGCGACGCGCTGTCATGCGACTTTTTCAACATCGTTCTTGAACGAATTGTTCAAAACTCGAACGCCAACACCAGAGGAACAATCTTTCAGAAGTCCGTCCAACTACTCGCATATGCCGACGATATTGACATTATTGGAAGAACGCAGAGTGATGTCAATGGCGCTTTTGTGGGTATTGCAACGGAGGCCGCGAAGATGGGTTTAGCGGTAAACGAGGGTAAGACCAAGTATATGCTGTCAACGAGAAAGGGCACCCAACACCGACGTCTCGGTCAGAACGTCACAGCAGACAGATATAACTTTGAGGTAGCCAAAAACTTTGTCTACCTAGGCACCGCTATAAACTCAGACAATGACACCAGCGCTGAAATCAAACGAAGAATAACCCTTGCCAATCGCTGCTTCTTTGGGCTAAGAAAGCAACTGGTAAACAAAGCCCTCTCTCGAACAACCAAGATAACGCTCTACAAGACCTTAATCGTCCCAGTCCTGCTATATGGCGCGGAGGCATGGACTTTGTCAAAAGCGGATGAAGCTGCCCTTGGTTGCTTCGAGAGGAAAATTCTTCGTGTGATTTTCGGTCCCGTCTGCATAGACGGTGAGTGGAGGAGGAGATATAATGACGAACTATACGGGCTGTTCAGCGACATCGACTTAGCCAGAAGAGTGAAGATCCAAAGACTGAGATGGCTAGGTCATGTAGAGCGGATGGAAACCAATACTCCGGCCCGAAAAGTCTTCGAATCCACCCCCGAGTGACGGCGTAGTAGAGGAAGACCGCGACTCAGGTGGCGCACTCAAGTGGAAAGGGACCTCAACCAACTATGCGTGCGAAACTGGAGACAGCTAGTTAAAGATCGAGCTGGCTGGAGACGCTTGTTGGTTGAGGCCCAGGTCCACCCCGGATTGTAGCGCCACCTTAAGTAAGTAAGTAAGATATTTGACCTTCAAACTGCATCAATAGTTTTTTCATTTTACCCCTAAATTCTCTAGACCAGGCTTTTAAATAAGGCAATCTGTTGACGGGGGCATTTCAATGTTTGGTGGGCTGTAACTAAAATGCACCACGAGGCTCCAATCGGAGAGCATTTTTTTCTGAAAGCTGTCAGTATCCTCTATCGACGGTGCAAAAACTATAACCGGACTATAACTGGAGCAGTGTCGTGTATCGATTTCTCAAACGATTTCTCCTGCAATGCATGTACAAATGTACATGTACAAATGCAATGTGAGAGTCCGAGGAAGGTTTTGTTATTTTGAATTAGAATACTTTAGGTCATCAAATTTTAATCAAAAGGAAAGTAATTGCTTTTTATCTGTTTTTTTTTTGCTCAGTCACAAATTGCATGGGAAATTAGGGTATTATTGCCGATAAAATTGATTTCTGACTTGGAACTTGGGTTTATAATTACTAACATTTGAATGTGGAAGATGAAATTTTATTTAAGTAGATAACGAAAATACTTTAAATATTGCAGATGAACTTCAGCTTTAGTTGTGAAAATTTAAAGTTTTTCGCTATGGCAAGTATTATATTTGAATATAAATTCCTGTGTGATTACTTTTTTGGTGGAAATATTTCAAACTTCGAAAGCTTTTTCCACTTAGCAATGAAGCGCAAGCATTATACAAAAATTGCTTAGTTTTTTTATTTAAAAAAAAAATTAATGTATTTATATAAGTACTGATTACAACACTGTCTTAAGCCCCAATTTTGAATCATTGACAGTAATAAATAAAATATTTTATGCATTTAAACCAACAAAGTGAGTTTCTTAATTTTTTAAACTAATTACTCCTTTAATCCTATAGCTACGCCCATCAGTTGGATTACACAAAGATCTCGTGGCACTTGTATTATGCCCCAAATTTCATTAAGATCACTTCAAGGGTTCGAAAGTCCTCTCACCACCTTTGATTGAGCAAGGTTGCCACATATTTAAAGTTTGTCTTGCATTAAATGCGAAATTTTGTATTTAACAAGGAATAACTTACTCAGCAATTGTCAGAATGGCTTTCGTCCTAAGAGGAGCTGTAACACTGCGCTTTTTCTAGTAGTTGATGATATCCGACAAGATTTAGATAAAAGTAACGCAACTTTTCTAACTCTACTCGATTTGTCTAAAGCCTTTGATACAGCAAACCATTCGATCCTGAGCCATAACTTTGGGTTTTCTTCCCCGTCTACTGAGCTTATATTATCATATCTAAGTGGAAGACAACAACGTGTAATTGCTAATGATAGTTCATCTAGCTTTATTAACGTACTAAAATGTAAATGACTTGCATGGAATTATTAAGCATTGTAAGATAAATCATATGTACGCGGATAGCGGCGTTCAGACTCAACAATTTGTCGATACGATTTGCTTGAGAAAAAAGTCAAAATGCTTTTTCTACCGCACTACAAGTCTGTCAACTTGTAGTAACGAGCGTTCACATTGACAATTTGGCCTAACAAGCAGGGTTGTTAACGGAATCGTGTCGACAAATTGTTGAGTATGAACGTTAAGTGGACCTCTCAATGAACTCAATAATGCTATTACCACACCCAACGAAGATCTATCTGAAATCTATGAATGGTCTATAAGAAAAGATTTGCGACTTAATCCATAAAGCAAATGCATCTTTCGCGTGTTCGCCTCAATCAAAGTACGATAGAGCGGGTAAGAATATTGATATAGCTTTTAATCCTACTCTCTCCTGGTAAAATATCAAAGTAATATATATATACCAATACTGCTAAGGTGTATGGCGGACTACGTACTCTTTGGACTACTCAGTATTTCTTAACCACGAAAATCAAATTGATGCTTGCAAAATTCCTACTTCTGTCGGTGTTTCTATATGGATGTGAAATATTTTCCAAGAGACAACCGATCGTGTTATAAAATAACATTGCTGTATATGTATATGTATATAACCTAAGAAAAAGGGACCACGTTTCAAGATTCTCAACAGAAATTGCCGGGTGCACCCTAACAAATCTGCTGAAAATCAAAACACTCTAGTTTCCAAAAAAAAACCCGACAACCAGAATATCTTTTTGAAAATAAATTTTTCCAATCTCCTAGACCGGTAAGTTGTACAACTATTGCCTCTAGTCAGAAAGACAATTCTTTGTACAATCTGCGAGGCTTTGGAACTCTCTACCAGTCCATTTGAGAGAGATCACTAGTACGAGTTGATTTAAAGCTTACATTTTTGTATACATGACCAGAGAATACAGTTAATTATTTGAATATCAATTATCTTTCTTAATATCATTTAATCTAAATCCTCCTTTAAAAAAAATCCTAATGAATCGCTTTTATATTAACTTTTTTCTTTTGTTTGTCAATTCACGGTATATTTGCACTTCACTTATGTAAATTCTTCTAAAGCTAAAGACATTTAATGTATAAGATTACATAATGTTCTTAATGTAAGAAATATTATTACTTCAAATTTGAAGAACTAAATGTCATTACGAATTAATTTCAAGTGTTTTGTTTAAGATTTAAAAAAACATTAACAAACTCGATATAGTGAACAATCCAATATAGTGCACACGCAATATTATTGTATACAGGCTATTCTAAATAGTGATAAAAAAATCTCGATTTCTTTTAACCTTACAGCATGCAAAAACACGGCAGTATCCATAAGTTAACATGGACTAAATAATAAACAACGACCGCTACGCGAATGCATAACGCAATCTCAGGACAGAGCACCAACGATATACAGATCCGTTGCTACATGTATCTTCAGATATTGAAGAAGACGAAGGCGAACAAGAACAATAACCGGACGTAGATCATCAGATTTGTTCAGTGTTTTCTAGAGGTGCTGTTCAATTATTTGAGAAAGCACTTGTATGGGCAACTAGCAATAAAGTGGAATACACGGATATCCTTAAAAGGCTGCAAGAAGGCGAAATTAATTGATATAAGTTCAAAGAAAACCCAAACGAAAATGACAACTATTTTAGCACTGATCAAGTTCAGTTTTCTTTTTTTAATCCACAGAATGTATTATTTTCGTTGTGTTTTTATTGATCTTAAGGATGAGTTGTCTTCGTTGAAAATAAAATATTCATTTTTTTTATTTTATTTGCAATTTTATTCTATTTTTGAGGAATTGTACGTAAAAGCATACACATTTTGATGTAATTTGATTCAAGGAGTCTACGCTCGTTACCGTGAACGGGCCCGGTTTTTATTAGTTCACTATATCGAGCGTCTACTGTAAATTGGATGGTAGACGAGGCAAAACGATCTGAACGCTGCTTGACCTCCTCACATGTGATTGTCCTTTTAAATTTCCGTTAACATGGAAGTTCTTGAAGATTTGTGTGATCTCATTTAAAGGATACATGCATCCTCTACAATTTCGTGGTTCATTACTCGATTTAGGACGAACAGATCGGGAGATATGAGCTGTTAAAGAATGTGAAACAAGATTCAGTACCCCACTACCAAACCTGGTCGCCTAGTATTTCTTGATTTTCTAGAGAAGTGCATGTCTGTCGCACTTATCCCAACTTTGTTTCACCTCACTCCCATCGAAATCGATGAGAAACGCCCTATTTTCGTCTTCAAACAACATTGTCCTTGATCCTGGGTCGCTGCCTCATACTTTGTTCTAGGACATGCCAGTCGTGAGATAAGAGCTTTTGAAAAATTTGAATGGAAAATAAATCTACTACAATTCTGGTGGCTTGGTGCTCCGCTTGGTATTTCGTCAAGGCGGAATTTTTTCCAACTTTGCTTCCGCGGTTGAGACATGTTTCATGAGACGGTGTGGTAGAGGGGAACATTTTTAAGAATTTGTGTGTTTAAGATCCCATGGCTGAGATGCGTAGACCGTATACGCAAATTGGGATTCAATGTCTGTGGTGGCTGAGAGCATGTATAATTTAGCTGCCGCCTGAAGGATGTTCGACTCTGAAATTCAACAACCACTCGAAGCTGACCCTTAAAAAGGCCAGTTTTGGATTCCATCGCATCTACCCGCTTATGCGAAAACAAAACGGACTAAGCCAGAAGACGAAGTTGCTACTCTACAAGCAACTCATTCGGCCGATCATAGCGTATGGGTTTCCTATATGGCATACCATCTCCAAGACCAGCATGGAAAAGCTTTCGATCTTCGAGAGGAAGATACTCCGAATATGGCTATCAGGGACCTGAGAAGTTCGACTCCCGTACAACAATTCCTCAACGCATTGAATCTGCTAAATGAGCAGACATTCGCAAGGACATCAAGCAACGGACCGTATCGCTTCTACCAAAGTAGTGATAGCAGTCAACATCGCGGCTAAATAGGCCGCCACACCACCACCCCCATCCCGAGAGGACCAACAAGGACACACGGAATTGAACTCCCCGATGTAAAAGATCTCCATTATGTAAAATTATCAAATCAATAACTTAAATAACATTGTAAATCTTGTAAACATTGTACATCCGTTGGGCCCCTATTGTTGAGCCAACACCTTTTCCGCTAGCTTAAGCTTTTAGCATGTAAGACCAATTGTATAGTTTTTGTTCAAATAAAATTGAATTGAATTGAATTGTTCGACTCAGTGCCTGTAGGGGAAAAGCAAATGAAGAAGGACCTCAACCCTCTTGTCGCTCGTGTGGACCAGCTCAGATCTCGGTTCTAACAATCTGCCATGAACTGAGTTGCTTATGATTTCCTGTGAATCCGTCGTAAGTCACAAGTCATCCCGCTGCTTCAGATAATGCAAAATTGATATGAAAGATGAACACACCTCGGTTATATTTTTTAATAAGCAACACGAATTTAATAATAGAACTACATCACATAAACAATTGAATTCCAGATTATCCCTGCTGACCCGGCACAGGATGGACGTCTAGACTTCACTCAAATGACTTCCAACATCACTCCTTACTCTCATCAACGCCGTCAGCAACAAGAGGCTCCTTGGCCCCTCCAGCAACCATGCTCTTCGACTTAGACTTTGCAGACAACTTGATTGCGCCAACTTGTCCCTTTCTTCCCAGATTCTTCGCGGACTTGCGGCACTCCAGATTCGCCTTGATGCACATTTTGATGCGCTTCGACGACGCCTCCACATCGATGTCGTAGTTGCAAGCAATGAATTTCTTCACCGACACCAGAGACGATCGCGATCCAGTGCGGTCCGTCAAGGACTTCAAGGCAGTGTCCACCATCTTCTGCGTGGACTGCATCTTCGGGAGCTTCGCAGTCGTGATTTCCAAGATTGACATGACAGGAGACTTTCTTCACAATTTCACACACACTCCACAAACAGTGAAAGCAACAGTACAGTTGCGGGCACATGATACGGGACTTCGATGACATGCTCGTACGATATCGTAAGTCAGGGTTGTTCAAAGAACGTCGAAATTGTTTCGCATATTTCACTCTGGTGACAGAGAGCACAAAGGAATGGACCTCATAAATAAATCGTCCGCCGCATTTGAATCGAAGAGAATGTGATTGTGAACGAATCGATGTGCAGTCAAACGAGAAAATGTCCACTCTCTCGTTTTATTGCATTTTTTAGATCCCCGGTGAAGTGATCTAGGAGGAAAAGAAAGGATTGCCCATCGTCGTCGTCTTCGTCCTGCACCTGCTTTAAATTCAAACTACAGACTGAGGCACTAGTGTGTGTGTGTGTGTTGCGAGGGGTGTATTCACATTACCGCAGCAGCAGCAGCAACCAAACACCCGTCCAAACAGTCCGAACATACATTTCCAGATATCAGGAGTGAAAGATTTATTAATTTGCGGTCAGCAATTTGTTATCGGTCGAGAGTGAGGTGCAGGTGGAGGTGGAGCTAGAGTTGGACTCACATTTAATGCACAGCAGCCACCGCCTTGTTTGGTGAAGAGGGACGTTTTTCAAAACACCTACCTCGGCACCATTATTTAAAAGTTTTCATATCCAATATCTATCCATTTCCCCGATGCCAATGGTCAGAGACAGAGGGACAGAGAGAGAGAGAGAGAGAGAGGGGGGGACACCCTCCTGGTTTGTGTTGGCATGCACACTGGATGAGTATGCAGACTCCTGGGAGATTCACTTAATTGAAATTCCTTAGAGCTATGACCTCCTTGGTGTTCCTGGGGAGCAGACCTACCACCACCACCACCACCACCACGCCCAGGTAGGACATTGTTTGCCAATCTATTTGAAAAACAGCCGAGTGGACCTGCCGGAGGAGCAGTAGGAGGAAGATGTACAAATGTTAAACGGAATCCGTTTTCAGTTTTGTAGAAGTTCTCTTCTAATTTTGATAATAGATGCACCTCTTGTAACAGATGCTGGTCGGCTGGTGATGGCGGCGGCAGCCTTAATTTATGCCAACCTATTGTTCACAAGTTCGCTGGGATGGTGGAGGGGAGGCCGAAGCGAATTCGATTTGCTCGAATGAACCCAAGCAATGGATGAGTATTCCAGTAGGTCAAGAAGAATGCGGCTGTCTACTGGCTACTGACTGCTGACTGTTCGATGGTTTATGTAGGATTCTATGAATTATAAGCATGAAATGACATTCTTTTCAAACGAATTCTAGCAACAAAGTTGTTAGAAGCATTTTTTGTCGGAATTTTAAATGAAAACTATTTCTTTTCACATAGTCTGATCCAATGTGGATGCCGTTCGAACTCAAGTTCGAGTCCGAAGAAGCACTAAAACCGAATAAACACAAATGATGGGGATGCACAGATCAAGGATTTGTGCAGGCATTATGACTAGGGATCAGAGGAATGTCGCATGGAACCAAACACAGTTGGATTCGAATCTGTTTTGGCTATTGGAGAGAGGGTGGACATGCGTAACGACGGGCTGGTGGCCTTTCAGAGGTGAAGATAATGCTTAGGTAGGTTCAGACGGCTGGTCAAGTTCAGCGGAAGGAAGACAAGGATCTACGACAGAAAGAAAGGAACGAAACATCTGGACAGGAAATTGCGTAAGCAACATATTTGAGGTGGGAGCATCGTCCTCAGAGCAGACAGGCCATTGGGACAAACCGTAGCCCAAGGATTTTGCTTTGAACCATAGAGACAACCAAAATCGACTTGTCACCACATTCATTTCATTTATTGTTTAGATAGTATCCCTGTAAATTATATATAATATTTACTTATTATTACGAGGCTTGTTAGTAACTGTAAGATACAATATCTTATAAGCTGGTTATAAGCTAATTTCTACATAAAGCTGAGCAAGTTTGAAAGTTGGTATATAATTAAAACTAATAATGAATTCAATTAAGATAAAACTAAGTTTAATTAAATATTTACTGAGAAGTAACATTTTAAAGCTCTTTTAATACTTAATACATTTTAATTTTCTTTTATATGATGCGGTAGAGAATTCCACAAACGTACAGAGTGTACTAAGAATTGACGGTCGGGTGTTAAAAATGAGCAGCGAGGAGGAATCAGTTGACGAGATCTATTTGAGGCTGCGATTCTAATTTTTTCGAAACAATAGGTTGGTTGGTGTGTAAGCAGTATGTCAGATAGCATAATGAGACATCGAAAGTCAATATAATTATCAAGAGGCATGTCCAAGAGGCTTGTAGAAAATTCAGATACTCGATCGAGCCTTCGTAGAACGAAAACATATCGTATCGCACTATTTTAAGCAACATTGAGTTTTCGTTTGCTTATATAATTATAGTTAGCGATGGGCACTTGCGAATAAAAAAATCGAATAATTCGATTGTTGTCGCAATCGCAATTATTCGAATTCAAATTGAGTGGAGTCGTTTCTTGATTTTCGATTCTTGTAGGTACGATTGAAATCGTCAACGAATGTGTGTATTCGCCGATTCTTCAAGTCGGAGAGAGATTGTTAAATTGTGTGTTTTCGCCGACTTTTCAATTCTGAGGGAGATTGTTGGATTGTATCATGTGTGTATTTGGTCAGGTGTATTGCTGGAACAACTTTTTTATTCGCAAATGCCCATCGCTTTTTCATTTCGTTTCACTACTAAAATTTAAACTTTACATTTATGAGAGCGAGAGTACAATCCTCTCACTAATTGGGTGAGAAGGGTGAAAAATACAGTCGAACCTACAAAATTCAAATAGCCCCGACAACCAATATTTTTCAGAAATTTGGTTTGACTTATAGAAAGAATTATATTTAAGGATGTTCCAATTACAGAGGTTTGGCTGTATTTCCATTCCCAATGTTCCTATTTTGGTAGGTATAGTTGGTATAGTTTCTTAATGGAGCAACAGCTTTACGTTGATTTTTTTGTATGGAGTGTGAGTAGGAAAATTTGTGATTTGCATTCGTCGATTGTTTTAGTGCGATTTTCATTTTATTCGGTACGTACGTAATTGTCTTTGCATTGTGTCGCTTAGTGAGTTTTTAAATACAATATAAAGTATGTTGTTTTGTTGTAAGTTTAATATAAACAATAAGAACGATGTCAAAATTTCGCCCATCAATAGTTTGGAACTTTTTCGACAAATTTTGTGATAACAACATTGTTAAAACGAAGTGTAAATTGTGTAACCACTCTGTTACGTTCCACAAAAACACGACAAATCTAAAAGATCACTTAAAACGGAAACATCCATTGCAGTTACTGCAGCATGAAAGTGAAACAAGGCCAGAAGAATCCACGTTACTCCCGGCATCATCTGGAGACGCACAGCTAAGTACCCGTACAGGTTCAAACCAAGATGAACCGGAACCAGCCCCTAAAAAACAAAGGCAAATGCGTTTGTTTTCGGCTACAGATAAGAAAATCGACCATAAACAATTAAATAAGTGTGTTCTTCGTATGGTTGGGACCGATTTCCAACCTCTTTCAGTTGTGGAAAATAAAGGGTTTAAAGAACTTATTCATAATTTGGAACCCAATTACATTTTACCCAGCCGAAAAGCGTTATCAGAGAAACTCTTAATTGAAACCTACGATTCCGTTCATGAAAAATTGGGCAATATAATTAGTAGTATTTCATACATATCCATAACAACAGATTTATGGACATCTGATAGCACTAAAAGTTATATTACTGTAACTGGTCACTTTGTTTCTAATTACTGCTTAAAAAGTTGTGCTCTGGGCACGAAAGAAGTTTGTGAAGCTTATACAAGTGAAAATTTGTAATTTGTAAACAGCTTTCCCGGAACAATGGACAAAATCGATGTTATAGTAACAGACAATGCATCGAATATTAAAAAAGCTGTTAATGATAATTTAAAAAAAACGCATCACCCATGTATAGCCCACACTCTTAACCTATCAGTTCAGGTATCGATCGGTTTAAGTGCGTTAAAACCGTTGCTAGATAAGTGCAGACACATTGTTAGACACTTTAAACAAAGTAATGTAGCTGCATATAAACTGAGAGAATTACAGGAGCAAATGCAATTACCGCTCCTTAAAGTAAAAAAGGATGTTCCGACAATGTGGAACTCCATTCTGTTTATGTTAGAGCGGTTATTTCAGATAGAAGCTCCCCTTTCAATCGCTATGAGTAGTTTGGTAAATGCTTCGGATAATTTAGATGCAAGGGAGTGGGCAATAATTGATGATGTTATAGATAGATATAGATACATATCCCACATTTTCTAGGATACTCCCTCTTATAAAAGGGCTACAGCTTGCATTAACTATTAAGTACCTGAGTATAGAAATAGGGCAAATCTTGAAAGATTCCTTATTAAATGTCTTAAATAGAAGACTAGGTTCAATTGATACGATTTTAGATCCCCGCTTTAAAAATGCTGGTTTTGGAACTCAAGAAAATGCAAATAGAGCTCAAGATTGGCTAACGGAGGAATTAGAAGCACTTATTCAACACCAATCCAGCCGATCTGATTGTTCTACTACTGCTCCCGAAGGAATTAATTGCACCGTAGCTAAAACACCTGAGAAAGATTGTGTAGATGACTTGTTGAGATACTTCGATGAAAAAGTTTTCAGCGAAGCGTCGTTAGCAACTCCAAACACATCAGCCATATTACAAGTCAGACAGTATTTAGAAATGCCACGATTAAATAGGAGAGAAGATCCGTTTAGTTTTTGGAAATCTCATTCTAATACTTTTCCCCTTCTAGCATTTAAGTACTTATGTATACCCGCTACGTCTGTTCCATCCGAACGAATTTTTTCAAAAGCAGGTATGTTGACCAATGAGAAAAGAAATAGACTTCCTCCAAAAAAAATTAATGAAATTTTATTTCTTAACAATAATTTTGATTTATAAAATTATTTGTATTGTTTTGTTTTGAAGTCATGTTTGTATTCTTATTTTTGTATGGAATTTTCATTACTTTACTATTGAAATGAAGGAAAATCTTTTTATTTTTAATATCCAGGGTTGTATTCGGATTTCAGATTGAAATTCAACAAGTACACTGACGCCAACATATGAATAAATCGAGAAATACATATATTTCTACAATGGTACCCGGCATTCTCTTGGTTGTAGTAGGTACTGAGAATAAATTGTAAAATTCGATTCGATTCGATTATTATTCGATTGTTTTCTAATGAGACCGAATAAATCGACAATCAATTTTTAACAATTGCCAATTTATTCGATTGTGAAATTCATTCACAATCGCCCATCGCTAATTGCAGTTACAGTAGATTTCGCAGCCGTGTAACAAAATGGGAATTACCAATGTTTTCGCAAGAAGGATACGTGTAAAAAATTGAGTTGCCCATAAAGTACGCGGAACACCATATACCTTGCCTACAATTACATTAACGAGGTTATACCAAGTCAGAAACCGATTAAAGATTACACCGAGGTTTTTTTGCGGTATTGACGTATTCGATAGGGTTCAGTACGATCAGAGTAAAATATGATAGATCCAGAATTTTTCTCGAGATGTCTGTACTCGGTCTTGGACCGTACCTGTGAAGGTAGATGGTTCCAAAGATGCACAGCATGAATTAAGAAATGTCTGCGAAATGTCAAACATGTATGAACAGAGGGTTTCAAAGTCATATTACGACTCGATCGACAGAAAGTTAATTTTACTATAGAACGAAACATCTGGACAGGAAATTGCGTAAGCAACATATTTGAGGTGGGAGCATCGTCCTCAGAGCAGACAGGCCATTGGGACAAACCGTAGCCCAAGGATTTTGCTTTGAACCATAGAGACAACCAAAATCGACTTGTCACCACATTCATTTCATTTATTGTTTAGATAGTATCCCTGTAAATTATATATAATATTTACTTATTATTACGAGGCTTGTTAGTAACTGTAAGATACAATATCTTATAAGCTGGTTATAAGCTAATTTCTACATAAAGCTGAGCAAGTTTGAAAGTTGGTATATAATTAAAACTAATAATGAATTCAATTAAGATAAAACTAAGTTTAATTAAATATTTACTGAGAAGTAACATTTTAAAGCTCTTTTAATACTTAATACATTTTAATTTTCTTTTATATGATGCGGTAGAGAATTCCACAAACGTACAGAGTGTACTAAGAATTGACGGTCGGGTGTTAAAAATGAGCAGCGAGGAGGAATCAGTTGACGAGATCTATTTGAGGCTGCGATTCTAATTTTTTCGAAACAATAGGTTGGTTGGTGTGTAAGCAGTATGTCAGATAGCATAATGAGACATCGAAAGTCAATATAATTATCAAGAGGCATGTCCAAGAGGCTTGTAGAAAATTCAGATACTCGATCGAGCCTTCGTAGAACGAAAACATATCGTATCGCACTATTTTAAGCAACATTGAGTTTTCGTTTGCTTATATAATTATAGTTAGCGATGGGCACTTGCGAATAAAAAAATCGAATAATTCGATTGTTGTCGCAATCGCAATTATTCGAATTCAAATTGAGTGGAGTCGTTTCTTGATTTTCGATTCTTGTAGGTACGATTGAAATCGTCAACGAATGTGTGTATTCGCCGATTCTTCAAGTCGGAGAGAGATTGTTAAATTGTGTGTTTTCGCCGACTTTTCAATTCTGAGGGAGATTGTTGGATTGTATCATGTGTGTATTTGGTCAGGTGTATTGCTGGAACAACTTTTTTATTCTCAAATGCCCATCGCTTTTTCATTTCGTTTCACTACTAAAATTTAAACTTTACATTTATGAGAGCGAGAGTACAATCCTCTCACTAATTGGGTGAGAAGGGTGAAAAATACAGTCGAACCTACAAAATTCAAATAGCCCCGACAACCAATATTTTTTCAGAAATTTGGTTTGACTTATAGAAAGAATTATATTTAAGGATGTTCCAATTACAGAGGTTTGGCTGTATTTCCATTCCCAATGTTCCTATTTTGGTAGGTATAGTTGGTATAGTTTCTTAATGGAGCAACAGCTTTACGTTGATTTTTTTGTATGGAGTGTGAGTAGGAAAATTTGTGATTTGCATTCGTCGATTGTTTTAGTGCGATTTTCATTTTATTCGGTACGTACGTAATTGTCTTTGCATTGTGTCGCTTAGTGAGTTTTTAAATACAATATAAAGTATGTTGTTTTGTTGTAAGTTTAATATAAACAATAAGAACGATGTCAAAATTTCGCCCATCAATAGTTTGGAACTTTTTCGACAAATTTTGTGATAACAACATTGTTAAAACGAAGTGTAAATTGTGTAACCACTCTGTTACGTTCCACAAAAACACGACAAATCTAAAAGATCACTTAAAACGGAAACATCCATTGCAGTTACTGCAGCATGAAAGTGAAACAAGGCCAGAAGAATCCACGTTACTCCCGGCATCATCTGGAGACGCACAGCTAAGTACCCGTACAGGTTCAAACCAAGATGAACCGGAACCAGCCCCTAAAAAACAAAGGCAAATGCGTTTGTTTTCGGCTACAGATAAGAAAATCGACCATAAACAATTAAATAAGTGTGTTCTTCGTATGGTTGGGACCGATTTCCAACCTCTTTCAGTTGTGGAAAATAAAGGGTTTAAAGAACTTATTCATAATTTGGAACCCAATTACATTTTACCCAGCCGAAAAGCGTTATCAGAGAAACTCTTAATTGAAACCTACGATTCCGTTCATGAAAAATTGGGCAATATAATTAGTAGTATTTCATACATATCCATAACAACAGATTTATGGACATCTGATAGCACTAAAAGTTATATTACTGTAACTGGTCACTTTGTTTCTAATTACTGCTTAAAAAGTTGTGCTCTGGGCACGAAAGAAGTTTGTGAAGCTTATACAAGTGAAAATTTGTAATTTGTAAACAGCTTTCCCGGAACAATGGACAAAATCGATGTTATAGTAACAGACAATGCATCGAATATTAAAAAAGCTGTTAATGATAATTTAAAAAAAACGCATCACCCATGTATAGCCCACACTCTTAACCTATCAGTTCAGGTATCGATCGGTTTAAGTGCGTTAAAACCGTTGCTAGATAAGTGCAGACACATTGTTAGACACTTTAAACAAAGTAATGTAGCTGCATATAAACTGAGAGAATTACAGGAGCAAATGCAATTACCGCTCCTTAAAGTAAAAAAGGATGTTCCGACAATGTGGAACTCCATTCTGTTTATGTTAGAGCGGTTATTTCAGATAGAAGCTCCCCTTTCAATCGCTATGAGTAGTTTGGTAAATGCTTCGGATAATTTAGATGCAAGGGAGTGGGCAATAATTGATGATGTTATAGATAGATATAGATACATATCCCACATTTTCTAGGATACTCCCTCTTATAAAAGGGCTACAGCTTGCATTAACTATTAAGTACCTGAGTATAGAAATAGGGCAAATCTTGAAAGATTCCTTATTAAATGTCTTAAATAGAAGACTAGGTTCAATTGATACGATTTTAGATCCCCGCTTTAAAAATGCTGGTTTTGGAACTCAAGAAAATGCAAATAGAGCTCAAGATTGGCTAACGGAGGAATTAGAAGCACTTATTCAACACCAATCCAGCCGATCTGATTGTTCTACTACTGCTCCCGAAGGAATTAATTGCACCGTAGCTAAAACACCTGAGAAAGATTGTGTAGATGACTTGTTGAGATACTTCGATGAAAAAGTTTTCAGCGAAGCGTCGTTAGCAACTCCAAACACATCAGCCATATTACAAGTCAGACAGTATTTAGAAATGCCACGATTAAATAGGAGAGAAGATCCGTTTAGTTTTTGGAAATCTCATTCTAATACTTTTCCCCTTCTAGCATTTAAGTACTTATGTATACCCGCTACGTCTGTTCCATCCGAACGAATTTTTTCAAAAGCAGGTATGTTGACCAATGAGAAAAGAAATAGACTTCCTCCAAAAAAAATTAATGAAATTTTATTTCTTAACAATAATTTTGATTTATAAAATTATTTGTATTGTTTTGTTTTGAAGTCATGTTTGTATTCTTATTTTTGTATGGAATTTTCATTACTTTACTATTGAAATGAAGGAAAATCTTTTTATTTTTAATATCCAGGGTTGTATTCGGATTTCAGATTGAAATTCAACAAGTACACTGACGCCAACATATGAATAAATCGAGAAATACATATATTTCTACAATGGTACCCGGCATTCTCTTGGTTGTAGTAGGTACTGAGAATAAATTGTAAAATTCGATTCGATTCGATTATTATTCGATTGTTTTCTAATGAGACCGAATAAATCGACAATCAATTTTTAACAATTGCCAATTTATTCGATTGTGAAATTCATTCACAATCGCCCATCGCTAATTGCAGTTACAGTAGATTTCGCAGCCGTGTAACAAAATGGGAATTACCAATGTTTTCGCAAGAAGGATACGTGTAAAAAATTGAGTTGCCCATAAAGTACGCGGAACACCATATACCTTGCCTACAATTACATTAACGAGGTTATACCAAGTCAGAAACCGATTAAAGATTACACCGAGGTTTTTTTGCGGTATTGACGTATTCGATAGGGTTCAGTACGATCAGAGTAAAATATGATAGATCCAGAATTTTTCTCGAGATGTCTGTACTCGGTCTTGGACCGTACCTGTGAAGGTAGATGGTTCCAAAGATGCACAGCATGAATTAAGAAATGTCTGCGAAATGTCAAACATGTATGAACAGAGGGTTTCAAAGTCATATTACGACTCGATCGACAGAAAGTTAATTTTACTATAGATAGTTGGGTTGTGGATGATTTTGAAGAGAAGCATGCATGATCTATAGCTTGAGAATGCGACGTTGGTCCGATACATGATCAAATCTTCGGAGATTAAAGACACATCGTGCAGTCGCGTTGATTGCTTTTAACAATTTTTGCAGAGACAAATTATCATAGTCTGCACACAATTCACAGCCGTAGGTTAAGAGAGGTACAATGAGTGCTTTGGCAAGTTTTAGTTTGACGTTGGTGGGGAGTATGAATTTGCTAATAGACAAACTTCTAAGAGACGCATATACTTTTGACACTACACTGTCTATATTGTCAGTCTATGTTAGTTCACTGTTGCACTGTTTTACCAAAATTCTTGACACAGGTTACATATTCGACGGCAATAGAGTTTAATTCTATGGGGTAGGGAGAGTTTCAGAGGAAGAGACGGTGTTTTGAAAATGGAATGTCTTTGGTTATGTCAGGATTGAGCGTGAGGTAATTTTTTTCAGCCCACGTAATTGAGCTCAGGGGTGGAATCGACTAAGGCGATAGTTGACTGTCATATTTTTAATAATCACATTCGACTATCAACTATAGCCCTCCCGCGAATAATGCTATCGGAGAAAATATACCTCTGACTGGCATCACTTCCACTCGGTGGATTTATTTGCTATATTTTATATCAAATTTTCCATTTTTTTGCAAGAATTTGCGGCATTTTTGAGTAGTATTTAGCACGCCTTCTCTATATTGGTTCACGCCTTGAATATAATTGTTTGCTTTGAATTTCTCATTGATTCGTATTCGATGAAAAATGTGAATAAATTTATAAATAAATAAGCGTTGTAGCATAGCATTGTTTACAATATATACTTTATTGGTTTTGTATGTATTGATATATGGATTGCATTTGTCCCACAGACTAATATTGAACAAAAATACATGAAAACGACACCTATTTAGCTGTCACATGAAATCGGTCGCAAATGTACGATTCTTAAATTGACAATCACAATACGCAGAACAAAAAGCACGATTGCGATAATCAACTATCGCATATCGCCTTAGCCGATTCCACCCCAAATCCTCGTTCAATTTAGCAACTGAATCTTGAACCATACCTAGAGGAAAACTTAGGTAGATTTGAACATCATCTGCATATTTCATCCCTAGTGTCTTGGGTTTATATTATTTTGTTTTAACCCTTGTGTCAACACCCGAAAAATTATACGCAAACATACACCCAACACACCCGGGTGTGTCATACGTTTTTGTATGTTCACGGGCGTCGGTAGGAGTTGGAAAGAGTCGGTTGCAATTAGACACTTTTATTTTTTATGATGTTGAATGTGAACCACACCTAAACGTCAAGTCTTTTTCTGCATTTCATTTGACATTTCTCAATTTCAGATTAACTCTATTTGAACCATGGAAAGACGCACAACGCGTTAAAGTTATTCAGGATTATTATGAAAATGGGCGTTCAAATCAAAATGCATATCGTGCACTTCGTGATTTTTTCGGTCAATTTTATCGTCCAAATGTGCGCACAATCGGAAAAATCGTGCAAAAATTTGAGCCAACCGGGTCTGTACGAGATGTGAAAACACCAGTGCATGCTCGTACAGATCGTACTGCAGAAAATATTTCTGCTGTTAGCGATAGTGTGGCTGAAGAGCCGTTCACCTCAACTCGTCGTCGTGCTCAACAATTGCAACTCTCGCGCTCGTCGTTGATGAACATTATGCATAAAGACTTGCATTTACACGCTTACAAGGTGCAATTGACTCAAGAACTAAAGCCTCTTGACCATTTCAAGCGTCGTCAATGGTCAGAATGGTGGCAAGAAATGGCAACAGTGCATGATCAATTTTCGACGAAAATCATATTCAGTGATGAGGCACATTTTCACCTCCGTGGATTCGTCACTAAGCAGAATTGCCGCATTTGGCCGAATGATAATCCAAGAGTGATTGTCGAAAAACCAATGCACCCACAAAGAGTGACTGTTTGGTGCGGTTTATGGACTGGCGGCATCATCGGGCCGTATTTTTTCCAAAATGAGGCCGGTCAGGTAGTTACTGCGAATGTTGTTCGCTATCGTCAAATAATAACGAACTTTTTATGGCCCGAATTGGAAGATATGAATGTCGACTATATGTGGTTTCAACAGGACGATGCCACTTGCACACAGCTAACGAAACAAGGGCTCTTTTGCGCGACAAATTCAATGGCCGTGTTTCTCACGTGGTGGTGATGTCAATTGGTCACCAAGATCATGTGATTTGACACCGTTGGATTTTTTTCTTTGGGGTTATTTGAAAGAAAAGGTATACGTCGATAAGCCAGCAACAATTCTAATTCGGCACATTAACGGCATGGAACCTCAATTATGCTTCAGCGTCATCGAAAATTTGGACCATCGGATGGAGGTGTGCCGACGAGGTCGCGGCGGCCATTTTGTTCCATACATAATTGAACCATACCAATATCATCATAATAAAAATAAATGACAATAATTTCCTAAATTTGTTTTATTCAAAATCAACAACGGCCCTTCAAATTTAACCACCCTTTATAACTCTAAGCTTTGGTTCTATTCTCGGTCCGTTATTATTCTCAATGTTCGTTAATGATCTTCTTAGTGCTATCTTATTGCAAATTTCATATATATGCAGATACAGAAAAACCTTCATTAACCCTTATGTCAACACCCACACACCCGGGTGTGTTTTTCATTTTGATATATCTGATATATCTTCAGTTCTAGGTGGCGTATCAAATTTATTCAAATTTAGATTTTCCTTTTGGGTCAAGATCTGCAAGCACTTTTTGGAATTTACCCCTGTATGTAAATTGTTTGCTGGAAATGCAGAAAAGCACTTGTTTCATTATAAATTCATATTTTTTTATTCATTGGACATTATTTTTATTTTGATTGGAAAAAGGAAAATATTACATTTTATAAAAAAAGTTGTTATTTTAGGATGGACATATATCCACTGAATGTTCAGCACAAACTGGCTTCTTGCATTCTTTGCAGACTTTTCGTGTTGGTCTTCTTCTGGGACATAGGTAACCATTTCCTTTCTGTTTTATTCTGCCAGAACTGTCACGTTCTTCTTGAGACCTTACTGGAAGATTTTCAACTGTCTTTGTTACTAGGTAGCCCAACATACTTTCAATTCCATTGCGTGATGGAAAATTTCACATGATTTGGGCATTTTGCGAACGATCCTGGATTCCTGCTACAGCTAATTGTTCACTCAACGGTTGTAGGAACAACCTTCTACGGTTTGTTGATGTTTTCACGTGTGGATTATTTCCAATGTATATCACGAATGCTGCAAATGCCACATCCACAATGTTATAAAAAAAAGCTAAAGGCCATCTGTTCGTTCTTCTCTTCGTAGTGTATTCACCAAGGCAACCTTGTCCATATTGTCAACATCTCCTATCCCACTGTTGTAATCGAGTATCATTGTTGGTTTTCTTTTAGGAGCTTCAATTTCGATGCTATAGTGGGAAGTGGAAAAAACCACAACCGATTTGTTCTATTTTGGTATATATGAACCCATACTTATGTTGTTGCTGAATCCAAAGATTGATGATTCTACTGCTCTTCCTTTTGGATTGGAAAATTCGGCTGGTACAAATTTACGTCTTTTGTTTACAGTTCCCAATATCGACAAATTGTAGTATACCATCAATGTAGAAGCCAAATTATAGCTCGTAAACACATACGATGTTTCGGGCACTTCCACGGAACAGATTGCAGCACAAATCTTCACCTTGAGTTTTTTCTCTTTCTGCAGAAGCTGCCATACCAGAATAAATGTGTTCTTTGACTGGATAAGAAGTTATAGCGTCTCATACCCACCAAACCTTAATTCCATATTTGGCCGGTTTTGAAAGTATATATTGAGTGAATCTGGTGCCACTACGATAAGGATAAAGTTGTTCATCAACAGTTACGTTGGCTCCTGCTTTATAGTTATCCTGGAGGTTGCTGTTCAACATAATGAAAATGTGCGATATGGCTGCTGCTTTGTAAGTTTGTTTAAGTTGCTGGCGTGTATTTCCATTATCAAATCTGATAAAACGACTGATAGCCCCAAAAAAACTGCTTGAAATATTTTTTTTCAAATGCGTTGGGTGGTTGAATTTTAAGGGCCGATGTTGATTCTGAATAAAACACACATTATTTAGGAAATTATTGTTCAACATTATGGTTCAATTATGTATGGAACAAAATATCGGCCAAATGGCAGCCGCGACCTCGGCGGCACATCTCCGATCCGATGGTCCGAATTTCCGATGACGCTGAAGCATAATTGAGGTTCTATGCCGTTAATGTGCCGAATTATCTCATCCTTTAGCTCTTGAATTGTTGCTGGCTTATCGACGTACACCTTTTCTTTCAAAAAACCCCAAAGAAAAAAATCCAACGGTGTCAAATCACATGATCTTGGCGGCCAATTGACATCGCCACCACGTGAGATAACACTGCCATTGAATTTGTCGCGCAAAAGAGCCATTGTTTCGTTAGCTGTGTGGCAAGTGGCATCGTCCTGTTGAAACCACATATAGTCGACATTCATATCTTCCAATTCGGGCCATAAAAAGTTCGTTATTATTTGACGATAGCGAACAACATTCGCAGTAACTGCCTGACCGGCCTCATTTTGGAAAAAATACGGCCCGATGATGCCGCCAGTCCATAAACCGCACCAAACAGTCACTCTTTGTGGGTGCATTGGTTTTTCGACAATCACTCTTGGATTATCATTCGCCCAAATGCGGCAATTCTGCTTAGTGACGAATCCACGGAGGTGAAAATGTGCCTCATCACTGAATATGATTTTCGTCGAAAATTGATCATCCACTGTTGCCATTTCTTGCCACCATTCTGACCATTGACGACGCTTGAAATGGTCAAGAGGCTTTAGTTCTTGAGTCAATTGCACCTTGTAAGCGTGTAAATGCAAGTCTTTATGCATAATGTTCATCAACGACGAGCGCGAGAGTTGCAATTGTTGAGCACGACGACGAGTTGAGGTGGACGGCCCTTCACACTATCGCTAGCAACAGCAATATTTTCTGCATTACGAGCTGTACGAGCATGCACTGGTGTTTTCACATCTCCTACAGACCCGGTTTGCTCAAATTTTTGCACGATTTTTCCGATTGTACGCACATTTGGACGATTAAATGCATTTTGATTTGAACGCCTATTTTCATAATAAGACTGAATAACTTTAACGCGCTGCTCGATTGTGTATCTTTCCATGGTTCAAATTAAATTAGTCTGAAATTGAGAAATGTCAAATGAAATGCTGAAAAAAACTTGACGTTTAGGTGTGGTTCACATTCAACATCGGCCCTTAGAATCTAACCTTATTTAATAGTTGGCCCCTAGGTGTAGGAACATACGACTAGCCAGAGCGCTGCACGAGCAGAGTGGCTGATGAGTAATATGTTAGTGGGATTACATAAGTTAAATTGGGTGGACAGTTTATGACAAAGTGTTGACGGATTACCACTGCCGAATGCTTTCGAAAAGTCAAGTCAATCTAGTAAGGTTGTTTTATCTTCGTCAATAGCTTGTCGTATGTCGTCGATCACTTTTAGTAGGGCTGTAACACAGCTATGTCACTTACGGCATCCTGACTTCATTGGATGTAAAAGATTGTGTCGGAAGAATAGCAATTGGCCGATATTCAGGCGGGTTTGTTTTTATTGGGAACCAGAACAATCTTGGTTTTTTCCAAAGTACAGGATACGTCGAGTTCATGATTATGGTTTTAAAAATTTGGGTGATCTGCGGAAAGAAAGCAACACTTTTACAAGGTCAGGCTGAATATCCAGTCCAATAGGCTTGGTCTTTGTGGAGAATATTGCCACAACCGACTGAGTATGTATCTACTCTTCCTACTTCAAACCCATCTTCTCGAGTGTTGTGTCTTAAGGGCAAGGAAACATTGAGGGGGGTAACAGAGGACACAGAGGTGAATTGAATATTTAAATCTTCGGGGTCTATGTCGTCATCGTTAGGTCGTTTTTTGATTTTGGTTAGTCCCATATCTCGCACCTGCTTCCAGAGAAACCTCGATGATCGGTCGTTGTTGAGCTTTGCTATGTAATAATTACTCTTAGCAGTACGTACCAACAGCGTAACGGGGTTTCTCCAGGCCTTATATTCATTATACATATCAGCGCACCTAAATCGTCGTCATTGTCGGAAAAGAAAGTCTCTCTCTTTCTGACCGCGGAGATGCTTCACTTCTGACAACACGAGTACGATGTGGGACATGGGTTTCAAAAATTTATTTATTCCACTCAACATTTCTACAATCAAAAAATAAATTGTCAACATTAATGCTGCGGAAATCACGATATTGAATTAACTGTGTACAAATATTCGATTTCATCAAATTCAACTATTCTTCAACAAATAAATACAATTTCATGCAAAAACAAATACAAACATAAAAGTAGTTATGGAAGTTATGTTTACACTAACCTCTTGAGACCAGGGACCATGTGCACCAGGGTCCGTCAGTGCTACCAGGTCGCTTTACAAGAAAGCTTTAGACACTGCGTTAGGCATCATCATCGGAAATGCCTTCTTACTACTTCTACGGGATGTATCAGTGTTGTCCATGAGCTCTGCATGGCCTAGCCATCTTTGGCGTTAAATCCGTAGACACCTGGCTAGGCTCATGTCGCTGTACAGCCTGTACATTTCCTCCAAAACCAACGCAAACAGAACCAACGATTGAACGCAGAACCTTTCTCTCGAAAGGACCAAGGGCTTCTTCATCTGCTCCTGAGACTGCCCAGGCTTTCGCGCCATAGAGCAGGACATGCAAATAATTGGGTAAAGAAAATACAGTCGAATCTCCATAAGTCGAATAGTGAACAAATATTGTGTTCGATTTATGGAACGTATGAGTTATGGAGCATCCGAAAAAATAGACTACAGATGTTCAGTTGACTTAAAGGACCTGATGAAATCGAATTAGTCGATAATCAGAATTTTATTATTTATGAAAACAATTTTTTTATAATTTTCGCTGCAACATTTTACTGATGTGTCCACAACTTTGTCTATTTGCTTAATATTAAGGCGTCATTCTACCCTCCCCAAATGCTAACCAAACCCCTCTCTAAGCATCCCGATGACACTGATGATCAATGATGGATGGAGCGAAGGCGAATTGCAACAGACGACAATCAAAACGTTACTCGCTTTGATGAACCCTGATGAGGAATAAAGGTGCACCAACGACTGGTTGTTGTTCAGTCAATCAGACTGAAGACCTACCTGCTTCACTTATCCATCGGTGGGTGTCCTAAGATGCAGCATACACAAACAGAAACACAAACACACACGCTCACACCCGGGCAAAGGAAGGGCAGAGCAGAACACTGGGACCCCTTCAACCGCACTGCGGATGCTGAGATTTTGAACGAAAATTGGAAGGGATTGCAAGCCAAGTGCGAAAACTTAGCAAAACATTGGAAACCCTTCTCAAACAGCACGATCGGAATGCGAACACTTTAGAAAACTGCGAAAAACCGAGAAAAAGCGTAGGAACCGCACTTTTGGGCTTTGACCACTGTGAGAAAAACAGTCAAAGTGAAAAAAAAAATCGATGTCATCAATTCATACAATCTGCACATTTCAGAATAAGTTTCAAAAATTTCGGGCAAAATAAAGGAAAAACATAATTTTTGGAGAATTTACGCAATGGTCAATGTTTTTTTAAAAAATCATGTTGTTTTGATAAGTCGATATCATACCTCCGCAGAACGAAATGACTCACTTTACGCTTGGACAACCTTGAGAAATATTGAAAACATATTTCCAAAGTGAGTGCTGTGTGGCCCAAAAGGTGAGGTTTTTTGAAAAGAAGTTTTGGCAGACGAAATAAGGCACTCACCACCGCCACTGCTGTACGCAAGTTTGTGCAAAACGTTCGTGAGACTGGTATGCTAGTGGGCAACACTCATGGTCCCTGTCGTCGTACGATGCGCACATATGAGAATGTGACTGCTGTAGCCTTCTTCGAAAATAGGCTGGAAACAAAGTTTCGGTCAACGGTGGGCATTACAGAGCCATTTTAACAGAGTTTTTTTCTTACTGAAATTGAAGCCATGGACTTGAGCGACCTCTGGTTTATGCAGGATGGTGCGCCGTGCCACAATCGATCACCAAATTCCCAAATCGTGTTACCAGCCGCCTTGATGATGGCAATTGGCCGCCTCGAAGCTGCGTCCTGGATAATTGGGATGACAGAATGAGCTACTGCGAAGCCAGCCGAGGCCGCCACTTGAACGACGTTGTATTTCATAATTAATGGGAATGTTTGTTCTTTCTCGGAAGGCACTATCTTCTACAAGTCGGTCCAACTGTTGGGGTACGCAGACGACATCGACATCGTCGCGCGTTCTCAACGTGCCGTAGTGGAGGCTTTTACGGCGATTGAAGAACAGGCGAAACGAACTGTGTCTCAAGGTCAATGAGGACAAAACAAAATATATGCTGTCGACCAAAAAACGTTCCGTCACACACCACCTTGGACAAAATCTCACGATCGACAGCTACAATTTCGAGGTAGTGAAGGAGTTTGTCTACCTCGGGGTAAACGTGAACTCCACAAATGACATCATAGTGGAGATCCGTCGTAGAATAGCCCTTGGCAACCGGTGTTACTTCGGTTTGTCAAAACAACTGGGCTCAAAACTCCTGACTCAAAGGACCAAAATCATGCTCTACAAAACCCTTATTTTGCCAGTCCTGCTCTATGGAGCCGAAAGCTGGACACTAAGCAAAACTGCAGAGTTGATTCTTGGTACCTTCGAAAGAAAAGTTCTACGACGGATATATGGTCCCGTCTGCGAGGAAGGCGATTGGAGGAGAAGACATAACCGCGAACTCTACGAGCTGTACCAGGATGTGGATGTAGTCCGAAAGGCAAAAATCCGTCGACTGCACTGGCTCGGCCACATCGAGCGCATGGACAACAATGCTCCAGCAAAGAGGGTCTTTGAATTCGAGCCGACTGGTTCGAGAAGGAGAGGAAGACCGAATCTCCGGTATAAAGACCAAGTAATCGCGGATGCAAGACAGCTTGGTCTTGATGACTGGAAGCAGCGTGCCCAGGACCGTCAACGATGGAAAGCAGCAATTTCTCATAAGTGAAGTAAGTAGTTTGTTCTTTCTGATAAAGTTATAATACATGGAAAAATTTAATTTTGCTTATGTATTTATGCTTATTGTATTTAAAAAAAATAAACTTGTATTTGGTCCACCCTGTATAACTCGCATAGTTTCTCTCTCATGCAACATGAGCAAATTGCCAAGAATGAGCAACATGTTTGTGCACATCTCGATCTCAGCTAAGATTTCACCCACCCATTGCCACATGATCCCATGGAACAAGTGCACAGATTCATGTTCTCGCATGCAAGCTTCACCGGTCACCTGCCACCAGGGTTCGGGTTTCCATTTAAAAATTTCGAAGTAGATGTAGGAAAAAAAGTGAAGTATAACAGAAATTTTCGAAGTAGATTTACAGATTTTTTTTAACGAAAGCTTATTAAACACCAATAGTAAGTAAGTATATATGTATATATACAGAGAATTCAGTTGGTCTTTAATATATATTTTCCATCTATGAACTTGTAGTCTTGTAATTTGGTTTGATTTTTGAACTCAGCATATTTTTTTATGTGGCTAAGGGATGACTTTGCATGACGTTCCAAATTTGTCACATTGTTTGCTAAAGTTTTCTTTACATAGATTACAAGAGGCAACACCATGTACACGTTTTAACATAACCCAGTCCAAGCTTTAGAAATATGTGAACATTTTCTTACTTTTTTATTAGATACTTATCCATTTTTGTTAAAACAATTTACTGTCTACAGCAAAAATTATTCAAAAGATAAACTTAAGCAGCACAACCATAGGACGAAACAACTCACAAGCACACATATTTCATTTGCTCTTGTCATCTAAAAGGAAACTAACGGTACTTCGTCGCCGACTAAGGAAGGAAATAAGAGAAACAGAGTAGAAACGAAAAACGAAGAACATGAAAGCGTTCAACACACACTTTTTCTTTTTTTGGAGTTGAATGGATCAATGACAGTGTTCAGCGCTGTATTTTTATTTATTGTTTTAGATTTTTTTAAACTGAAGTAGATCCCCAAGTAGCGAAGTAGAGAAGTAGATTATATTTTTTTCTCAAAATCGAAGTAGATCTACTACGATCGAAGTAAAGTCCGAACGTTGCCAGCCACTGGAGTTCGAGCTCGCACGCTGATTGGCTGGAACCTTGCAGCACTGATAAAGTTCGTTTAATCGTGCTTCGGTGATTTTGATGCTGGCTTGATAAAGGAATTCGATGAGGCTTATTTTTTGACTGAGCTTGATCAATCATGCCAGTGCACATTTGTCATGAGAATGAGATGAGCTCACATGGAATGTGTATCAAAATGATGTGTATTTCTGACTGATCCATTGTGGATGTTATTCGGACTCAAGTCCGAGTCAAAAACAGCAGGAAATTGGTGACTTGATTGCCTGGTGGCATAGAGGCCTGGTGGCGTGGTGGCTGATGAATATATTCCCCTTCGATGGTCAAGCCCCTTTGAACCTTACTGAACACCACAACCACCCAAAGCCATGACAAGCAGGCCCCCAACAGGTCTCACCAGCCCACGAGCTCAATTTAGTCTCGTCTGCTTCAAAGACTGGTGTTACAGTCCTTGGTGGGTCGGCTGGGCACGGTCATGTGCTAGGCGCCTTCCACAAAACCGCTGCCTGAGTTAGAAAAAAAGCCAGAGCGGCACCCACCAGCCGTAGTCAATTGTAATCTAGGAGTTTTAGTCTACTGAAAGATGATGTGTTCCTTCTTCGACTGGCTCCAGAGCACGGCAGTTGCACAGAAAGTCGTATTCAAACCCGATTCCGAAGAATGGCATGTGGGACAACGCAGAATATTGAGGAGGTGAGTAAATGAAAACTGAAGACAGGCGATGGATAGTGCGAGCTTATTGGTTGGAGCCAAGTTCCATAAAGGGAGATGAAGCTATAAACTCGTGCCAGCTAGAGTTTCCAGGTGCTTCCTAAGAGCTCTTACCAACTGGAGATGGGGGATGGAAGGCGAGCTCAAACAAAGTCGCAGCCATTCCTCACTGAACACCCCCATCGACACCCATTCCACGTTCTACAGCATAGCTTCCCCATTTTCAACGGCAATCTACACCTGCAAGTGGCTATAAACAATTCCCCCGCCCCTAACTGACACTTAACCCATTCCGTCAAATCATCGCCAGCCATACATTCACCTTTAACGTCTTCCAGAGTGATTTTTGCAACCATTCAAATCCGTGCACTAACATAAAACCCGCCGCCGCTGCTAACCCTTTCCAATAATAATCACCAGCAGACTCCCACTCTCGCTCTCGACACTCACACACGAATGCGATGCAAGTGGCAAAGGGGACGCCACCGAGATGCTACCAAAACGAGCGATAAAACTCTACTGTCGCCCGGTTTTATTTGATTGTTATAACCTCATGTATCGGGCATAAAACCGACAAATAACGCCCGGCTTCCCATGAAGGCGACATTCTCGAAGCCATTTCATTAAATTCCTGTCTCAGGAGATTCCCCCTGGTGGCTGTTGTTGCCGCCGTAGAGAGTGTGTTGGGGTTTCTTTTTCTGCAAAACGATGATGCCACCTGCAAATAATCGAGCAAGTGTGTGCTGCTTTTGCTACTGCTGCTGCCTCGATTGACCTGTGTGGCTCCCTCCATCCGGCAGGGAGTCATCCTCATTTCAATGCGAGTCCTGTCCCACAGCTGCTCCCTGCCTCTGTCTCTGTCTTCGCCTGGTGGTGGAAACAGCCACTGGCTGTGGCGGTGGCTTTTTGGAAAATTTGTGTTTCTCTTCAAAATTTCATCTAGAGGCTAATCCGGTTTTGATATGCTGCTTTGCCTGTTACCAAATCCATCCAAAATAACGATTTACAACCGACGAGGAGGAAGACGACGATGCTGATGCGGTCGAGAGTGTTTTGGTTCACCTCTCGCCGCCGGAACACCTTCCACTTGAATGGTTTATTGCAAAACGAAGGCGCATACACATGTTTGAAATTAAAAAAAAAGGAGACCACAACAGAAAAAGGAGCGCACACAACCGAATAAAAGGAAATATTCAAATTTGCCAGAGCACGCTGAGCCAGGCAGAGGGGTGGGGGCGCATCCCCAAAAGCAGTCAGTTTGCATGGCACACAAAATGTTTGCTTTATTGCTGGCACTGCTGCGTCGTCCTCCTCTAGATGTGTGGAGGGATGTACACGGGATTTCTGTGTGCACACAAGGATTCCCTAGCACACTCGCTGGTCTTGGTTGCTTTCTGATGTTGTCCTCGTCAGCGTCCACTTGGAGAGGATTTCTGTGCGGCAGCCGAAGTGATCTTCTCTAAATCAATCTCCGGCGCGTATCCTTCTTGTCAAACACGACGACGATGATGATGGGACTGGGACTGGATAGAAGGCATCGCCTGCCTCAACTTTAAATATCCACCGCTTGGCTTTAATTGAGGCGCTCGCAGAGAAGAATGAGGCCAGCACGATGATACCACACGGCACACATTGCTGTTCATAAATTAAAAATTATTTCCAACTCCCCCCTCGGTGTTGCTGGTAATTACAATTCGTGCGTTCATTTTTTTCTTTGCTCTGTTTTTGCTGTTTGTTTGTGTTTGCTTGTGTTGTCCATCCAGATCCATAATATCCTCGGTCGCGCGGTTGAAATGCAAATGAAAGCATTATGCTTTTGATCCTTTTTAATGACTCCATAAACGACTAGTATCGGCCAGGCACGTAACTGACAAGTACACGCGGATTATTCGGATATCCCGGGTAAGTGGGCGTCATGCCGGAAAAATAATGGACTGTGGGCCATGACGGGAGGTAGTGGTGGTGAAAGAATGCGAGTAACGGTTTCAATAAATATCGAATTTAAAAGCCGAAAATATGCTGTTAATGATTCAACTTGGTGGGCGGCGGGGCGTGGGTGGGGGCTTTTGACAATTGCCTACGAGATAATACCTGGCTATCGGGATCCGCATCGGTTTGGGGTTAACGCGGTGAATCAAACGGGAGCCGGGGGGCCGCACAATTGGCTAATGCGCAGCGCAGGCGGGCGGGGTAATGAATGGAATTTCAATTTATTTTCATTTGAACCGAATGGTTGGTCGGTTGGTTGGTTGGTGATGGTGGTTTAATTAAAAAAAAAAAACGCACAGAATTACAGTTTATTTGCAGGCGGGTCCGACTCTAAGCTGGCTTTGCCCGAATTGCTCGGTGCTCGGGGAGCGTGATGGACGTACGTGATTGTGGAAGTCATTGTGGAACTCAATGGGAGTGACCGGGGGAAGAACGGGAATGCTCTGAAAATCGATGAGAGTGCAATGAGCGCTAGACGACACGTCACGATCATGTCTTGTGATCTACAATTCGACCTCCGGAACTCGGAACTGGAAGTGGAACTCACTTCCACCGCTCGGCCTCCGGCTGGTGTCTCTGTTGTTTGAGAAGCGTCGGCGGGGTTTGTGTTAAAGAAAGCGTTCAAGCACCTTAAGCGAGCAGGGAGATGTGCGAAATCCATTCTGCAACTGCGGAACAACAGCAAGAACACCTCAATCAGTGGCTTCCTCAAGCCGGGCCAGGATCATTTCAACGATAAAATGCAAGCAAGTTCAAAAGTTGGCATGGCATGAGAACTTGCCCAACTGCCGCCATGGAGTTGCTACTGGAGCTGACTCCATTGCATCTGGTGATCGCAGAATGTGCAAATAAAACAACCATGAGAATGGCAAAAGAAGGAATAGGGAAAGGTACATTACATCGAGACAATTCGATGCACTAGACAAAAGGCTACCACTCCTGGCCATTCCGAGGCATGACCTGATTAGGCATTTCAATTTCAAAAAGGAGTTTACCATTAAGCTCAACACCAAAAAGACTGGAGCAATGAATCCATAGTCCAAAAACTAGAGCTGCAATATGGTAAAATGGTATACGGATGGATCAAGAACTGATGAAGGAACAGGAGAAGGAGTATTTGGACCCTGGACAAAGTACTACGAACCCAGTGGACCAGTATCTTTCAAGCAGAAGTCCATGCCATAGACAGATGTGCTTAGATCAATCTTGACAGTAATTGTGACATAGCAATAATGTCATAGCTATCCTGGCACTAGACTCCTATATAATTAAATCCAGGCTCGTGTGGGAATGTCTACAGAAGCTTAAGAAGCTGAGTAGAAGTAACAGAGTAAAACTCTGTTGGATACCTGGCCATACAGGGATAGACGGAAATGAAATGACCGACTTCCTCGCTAGGAAAGGAGCATCGGAACATTTTATAGGCCCCGAAGCATTCTGCGCTGTAGGAGATCACGTCCTCAGGGAAGAGTTCAGCGAGGAGAGACTAGAAAGAAGGAACCGGGCAGATACATGGAACAACGCTCCTGGTATGAAGCAGGCCAAAAAACTCTTGGGTCAACATAACCGCAAGAGGTTTGAAGCATGTATCAGAATGAGCAAAAACAAACATTCTTTCAAACAGGCACTGTAAACTCAGGGATCACCTAAGGAAACTAGGTGTATCAGAAGAAGGTCTCTGCAGATTCGGCGGAGAATCTAATGAAGTTCCAGAACATATACTGGGATTTTGCCCGGCGCTAGCCCACAAAAGACAAAGATATCTGGGCAAACATCTGATGTCAGAGGAAGAATTGAAGTCACTAGAACCAGCTCTTATTCTCAGATTCCTAAAGGAAACTGGCTCTAGGATAAATCTCTTCCACCTTAGTGCAATAGGAGCAAATAACCCTCAATACAACTCTGAGAAGAGCTGCATGCTGGGAGGGGAGCTCTTAAGAAAGCAATGCTATGAATTACAATAGACTGTAAGGTCGCTGTGCAATTTACACTCAACAATAACAATAATAAAGGCAAACAACCGACAGCAGATCGACGAGTGAGGATCAATTCCAGGCTTGATAACTGAATTAGGGGCTTGCACACGACAGGCACACTCTGTTGTCAAAATTACCTCGATTGCTGGACTACGCGATTGCCACCGTGTGCGTTTTGTGGTGACTTTCACGGAAAACTGCTCGTTCAGGGGAAACTAGCTCCTCACAAGAGGAATGAGGACACCATACAGTTCTGGCATCCGAACAGCTCTTGTCAAATCTCCGTTCTTTCATTTCTGTCCTTGCAGTGACAACTGCCTTGGTCCCTCCGCGACTAGGGGAAGATTTCCCATCACTGCCAGAGGACCAACATGAAATGTCAAATTTACGCCAAAAAAAAGAGAAGAAACATGGAATCACTTAAGACGAACAAAGGGGCGATGTCACGATATCACACAAATTCTCGGAAGCAAGTCGAATTGGAAACGCGTGTTTCATCCATCACCACACGCACACAGCGACTTTCCGCTATTCATCTTTACACATGCGAGAGTCAATCTAATGGCTCCCTTAAGATGTGCTGTCTTCAAAAAAAAATTCCCCAACCCCCACCAGCGGAGGAGGATAAAGAAGAATCCCATTGTCGCCCCCCAGACCGTCAGCCAATTGAAAATTAACAAACCATACACCAGCGCACATCCGTCCCTCTAGCTCGTTTGCATGCACGGCTAACAGGCATTATCTCTCTCTCCTATGAGCTAAAGACCATGGATCGTTCTAATCTCCTTTCTCGGTTCGGCAGCTCGGACTAGTGCACACGAGAGAGGAGAAAAAAAAGAGAAAAGAATTCCAATCACCATAAATTTACAATCACATCCATAACCACGATGCATGACGCTTGGCTGGTTAATCACTCCTGGTAATTAATCCACCACCAAAAGAGAGCTACTTCCTTTCTCATCCACCTCCAGCCGCACTCTGGCACATCGCCAAATTCGACTCAAGGACTCGACGGAAGGAGCAATTCTAGATAGTGGTTTGGGTCTTGAATTTTGGCCAAGTTAACAGCTTTGAACTTTCATTATTCCTGTGTGAAGCGATTATTCATGTTCTGTCCCATCTCGACCGACATGGAATGCACCAGTGGGGACCAGTAACCAACAGTGAGAGCAGAAAAACGCACGAAACAATCCAAGCGGCCGAGGTCAGGCGGTTATGCTCTCAAGGATCCACATCTCCATCCACCCGTTCCACATTTAATTTGATTGTATTTTTATCTTCTCATTTTTATTCAGCCTCCCGTCTCCGTCTCCACTCTGTGGTCACGAGTGCTGGTCGGCCGTGGAGTGGGTGTGTGTGTGTGTGAGGGAAACAAAAACCAAAACAGTACAAAAGGGAATCGCATTCCTTTGTGATAATTATTTTCTCTTGCAACGTCACTGCAGATGGGCTCTTCGGCCCGGCCCCGGCCCCAGCCCCCGAGGTGGAGCATGTTGTATACACTTATATCATTAAGGACACGATAATGGAAAACCTTTTTGCCAAAAGAGAAAAAGAAGAATCGTGTCAATGTCATTCGAGGACACACACCCACTCTAGCACACAATGCAAGGGACCCTATCATCCTGTCCCTCGCCCGAAGGTAATGCGATATCGTTGTGCATTTTTCTTTTCACCCCCCGCCCGGTTCCTTTCCGATCTCCTTCTCACAGCCAGCTTGCAGCGCAACCTCAGCATCATCTCTGATAGCGTGTGCATAGAACTCATTTATTGTCTCGTTTACTGCTGTGCATATCGCTCCCCCCTCTGTGTGTGTGTGTGTGGGCGAGGGTGTTCATGCAAAAGGTGGGTATCTGTTATCCAGTGACATATCCTAGAGGCATCTTAATAAGACCAGCGAAGAGGAATCGCAGAGAGAGAGCGAACGAGGAACGCCGCATGGGGGCCGGATTAAGTGGAACGTGCCAGGAATCAAAGATCAACTGTCGGGCGACCTTAACACATTGTTATGCGTGTGTGCTCTAGTTTAGTTGTGCTTCCTTTTTTTTGCGCGGGGGGGAGGGGACTCTACTCCGAAAGTGGTCACAAGTCACTTGGTTGCTTCGTTGGAGTTTTTTGGATGCCATCCCTGCCAGCCAGTCGAATGACAGTCCTGAGTGATGCTCACATTTGCACATCGTTCGCAAGTTTTTGGCGGGGCTACTGCCATCGGTCACAGGGGATCTTCGAATGCGTGACTTCTGAATCTAGAAGGAGCGCAGGCACCCCACCCAGGCACCACCAAAGATCAAGTGATCGTGGAACGACAGTGCAAAACAACTTGATTGGAGGATGCCCGTCAAGGCAACGAAGTCAAGCCACCACTGGAAGGCAGCTTCAACTCAGGCTTACCATTTCCGGGATTCATTTTAGCAACCATTGCCGCATCCGATCGCACTTTGATGCTTCGATAATGGAAAAAGGCAGGTCCATCGGACGGGGTGACTCAATGGTCGAGATCGTTCTCGCCTTGTGGCTGGCTTAATCTAAGCGTGGGCGTCCTCTATGCGCGCGGAATGGAAGAGGAACCAAGTTGTCTATGCACTATATGTCATCTTTAGACGCCTGGATCCATAGCCTGGCTAGACGAATGTCTCTATACTACAGCTCGTGCAGTTCGTGGTCTGGAGCATTCTTATCGTAGAAAGCGGTGACTTCTTCATCCGCTTATGAAATTATCCAAAGGATCGCGTATCAGATCGTATCTACAATTGGGCATTCTACAAGTGATCTGCTCATCGCCTTTCAACAGCCTGCCAGAAGTTATTTCTTGGGCACGCTGCTTCCAGTCATCAAGACCAAGCTGTCTTTCATCCGCGATTACTTGGTCCTTTATACCGGAGATTCGGTCTTCCTCTCCTTCTCGAACCAGTAGGCTCGGATTCGAAGACCCTTGCTGGAGCATTGTTGTCCATGCGCTCAATGTGACTGAGTCAGTGCAGTCGACGGATTTTTGCCTTCCGGAATACATCCACATCCTGGTACAGCTCGTAGAGTTCGCGGTTATGTCTTCTCCTCCATTTGCCTTCCTCGCGGACTGAACCATATATCCGACTTAGAACTTTTCTTTCGAAGGCAGTTTCGCTTAGCGTCCAGCTTGGCAAAATAAGAGTTTTGCAGAGCATTATTTTGATCCTTCGAGTCAGGAGTTTTGAGCCCAGTTGTTTTGACAAACCGAAATAGCACCGGTTGCCAAGGGCGATTCTACGACGGATCTCCACTGTGATGTTGTTTGTGGAGTTCACGTTTGCCCCGAGGTAGACAAACTCCTTTTTTTACCTTGAAATTGTAGCTGTCGATCGTGAAATTCCAAGGTGGCGTGCGACGGAACGTTTCTTGTTCGACAGCATATATTTTGTTTTGTCCTCATTGACCTTGAGACCAGTTCGTTTCGCCTGTTCTTCAATCGCGTGCATGTTTCAAACGGCTCAGAAATCCTTGTGCCGAACTGCACGGTGCATCGCTTATGTGCTAGCGTGGTACGACACAACCGGATCAGTTTTTCCGGGATCCCGATTTCGGCCATCACATCGAATAGCTCCTTGCGATGAATGCTGTCGTATGCGGTTTGAAATCGATGAAAAGGTGGTGCGTATCGATTTCAAACTCACTGGTCTTCTCCAGGGTTTGTCTTAGTGTGAAGATTAGGTCTATAGTCGATTTGCCGGGCCGGAAGCCACACTGGTACGCGCCGATTAGTGGGGTGCAAACCGGCTACGCTGGACAGAATCTTGTAGGCGACGTTGAGCAGGAATATACCTCTAGACATAGTTGTTGCAAGGATCGCCTTTTTTGTGGATGGAGTTGATATTCCAGTTGTCAGGCATGCTTTCGTCTTTCCAAATTCTGCAGATGATCTGGTGCAAGCTCCCCACCAGAAAATCACCACCGGCCTTGAAGAGCTCTGATGGTAGGGCATCTGAGCCTGCGGCTTTGTTGTTCTTCAGCTTTTTAGTGGTATTGACTGAAGTTGGGATTTCTTGATACCCTATCACTCTCTCCTGGCCAGGCCCATTAAGCAGTTGTTGGAAGTGCTGCTTAAACACATCCACTATTCCCTGTGGATCAGTAACAAGGTTACCCTCACGATTTCGAAGAGCCTGGGTGCCTTTGGCTTGGGTATTCGCATCAATGCTGGAAAATCGATACTCATGTGCTTAAGGAGACCATTCCGAGGTGGATACAGATCAGCAGCTTAATTTCGGTGCATAAAGATAGGACTGCCTAACGGTACGGAAATAACAACAGACAAAGAGATCAAGTATCTTGGCGTTATCTTCACGGAAAGGCTAAAGTTCAACAGCCACTCGAAACCGACCCTTAAGAAGGTCAATCTAGGCTTCCATCGCATCTATCCTTTGATGCGTAAACAAAATGGTTTAAGCCAGAGGACAAAGCTGCTACTCTACAAGCAGCTAATAAAGCCGATCTTAACGTACGGCTTCTCAATATGCCACACCATATCTTAGACCAGCATGGAGAAGCTTGCAATTTTCGAAAGGAAATTACTACGAATATGTACAAGTCTCATTTTCGACAGTGATCGAGGAAAGCACCACAGAAACAAGAAGCCTTACGACGCTAAGCACGCATCATCCGCTTCAAACAGTACATGGTGACACTGTTCAGAAAGCAGGTTCTAAATATCAACAATCATCCTAACGAGGCAATCAGAAATCTGAGAAACACCATTGCCGGACAACGCTACCTCAACGCTCTGCTAAGCGAGCTGAACTTCTCAACGAAATCTAACAACGAGCTGCATGGCTTCTACCAGAGCAGTGATAGCAGTCATCATCGAGGCTAAATGGGCTCCCACACCACCACCCCATCCCAAAAGGACCAACATGGACACACGGATTTGAACATTCCCACTGGGTTGCCCCAATGATCTATTTTAGGCCCTATTTTGTTCTGTCTTTTTTTTTATTGCCTACAGTTTGCAATAATGTATCTCTAAATCTATACGCAGACGACTTCCAATTGTATCTATCTAGACCTATTCGATTAGTTGAGGACCTAGTGCGTAGGTTCAACGAAGATCTATCACACAGTGAAACTATGCGGTTACCAAACGTGTTCTTCAATAAATCAATTCGGGCACGAGCTGTGTGACATGTTGCTCCGTCTTGTTGAACCCACAGCTCCTGCACTTCATGGTTGTTCAATTGATGAACGAAAAAGTCAGTAATGGCTCTGTAACGTTCAGGCGTCAGTCTATTTATGTTGAAATGTCAAAGCAAACTAAAAATAAATAACTTGACAGCTGACAAAATGGCCGCCAGTTAAAATAGTGTTGCCAACTTAAAGTTGTATACCTCTACATAAAAAAAAACACCCTTTGCACATCATACAACACACGGCTTAGAGTAGAGGGAGTTTTGTGTTGTCAATGAAAATTATGTAGATTTGTTACTTATGCCATTGATTATTGATTGCATTTCACAGAATTTATTCATTTAAATTCTTGGTTTACGGCCGCCAAACTAGCTAACTGAAAGGAATATCTTCCATTATAGCTAATTTTCTTTGTGTTTAATTTTCCTAATCTCTTTCTTCTTCCATGCTTGCAATTCCTCTTCCTCTTCCTCTATGTAAAATGTGTCATAATAATATACTATCTATATATAAATATTTGCTGCCCATTTTCGTCATACGCTTTTACGCCGTTCTACCCCACCGAATGGCATGATACTTACATCATTGGAAAGGTAGTTTCGCGTAGATGTACACAATGTATTTTGCTTTGCCAAACGCTTGGCTAAAACCTTGGTAAACTCATGTACAAAATTTGGTTATTTTATGAAAACAAGGAGTTTTTCAAAGCGCAATCAAAGTGGCGTAACTATCTATCCCTTTTTTTCATATAGGTTAGTCTCTCATGCATATTATGAATATAACTCCCCACGAACTTTTACCCTAATTGGGAAACCCGACATTGTGAACCACTCTTAGTCTGACATCGAAGACACAATTCAGACAGAAACATTTTTCGAATATAACTACGATGGAAATTTACAATTTTTTTCCGGTAATAGAAAAGTTCGGGGGAACTAGAAATTCCCCCGGAATTCATAATAAGCGTCAAATTTCGACGACGGGCGGGCCTAGTAATTTTAATTTTGTACTATAAAAGATTTGCATCTCACTTGTACAATGAATAAAATGAATTAAATTGAAATTGACACAGTCGCAAGCAGTGCTGCCAGGTTGCGTTCAATTTGATGCCTCATTTCATTAATATAATAATATAATAATATGGGTGGCGCTACAGCCCGTAGAGGGCCAGGGCCAGGGCTTCTCAGCAACCACCCGCGTTGTCCTTGCTATTGTTCTATCACGAGTGCAAGAGACCTACAGTTTCTCCGAACTCCGAACGGCCAAGTTTGAGAAGCTTTTTCTAGACAGTTATACTCTTTTTGTGACACCTCTTTCGAGTCACTGACATTGCTCAGAGTGGCCGTGAAAATTATTTCTTGTCGTACCAGGAATCGAGCCTGTCTAGGTAGGTCCAAGTGAGTAGGAGTCGACGCATATACCCACAACGCCACGGGCCACCACGCCTCATTTCATTGGTTAAGTAAAAAAACAAAAACAAAAAAGGTAAGTTAGTAAATGTTCTTGGATTTTCTCCTGTTTTCTTATCATGTTGGGATTATACACTTGACCTCGGGATCTCACACTCCCTTCACCTCATTTCCTAAAATCAACTCAATGCATCCGAACCACACCAGAAGCCAAATGAACCACCCACACATGTACTACACCTCGAAACAAATCCAATTTTTCACAGAATCCACTTTTCCCTGGACACACCCATCCTCCGACGGGCCCATTTAATGAGCACCCAAAGTCCAGATAATCGGTCTCTTGTGTCTCAACATCTTCACTTCAACGACTCTCACAACTTGTAGATTGCTCCCCCCTTTCCACCACCCATCAATTCATCATTCCCCTAAGATGCCCAGTCAAGAGACCGTCGTCGTCGTCGTCATCGTCGTCGCACTCGGCCTTCGGGGAACTGAACACAATTCAAGTTTGGCAATCCCTGCCTTTGGAGAGCCCTGCCTCCCTACTCCCGGCTGCAGCGCTGGGCAGTGTGAAAGTCTCTCGAACATTAAAGCTCCACAGGATAACGCACACAATTTATTCATGTAAATACTTAATTGGCTATCCCGGGCTGAATTTAAATTACGTGCCATGAATCAGTGCTGTCCAAGAGTTTCGGACCGGGTGAGAGAGAAGGAGCCAGAAGGAGCCAGTCAGAGCGAAGGAGAGGCTCTCTGATGGGTGTCCCTTTTGCATTTTAATATGTTCCACTGTCGCTTCCAAGAAGGAGGTGATGATGATGATGATAGCCCGGCCCGGCCGCAGGAACTAGCTTCAAGCTGACCGAAAAGAGCCTGGCCTGATGCGAATTAGTGCAACATTAGATAATTACACGCCCAGTGACCATCGTCGCCCCTCATTCGGCCAACGTGACGGGACGTTGGACGTGGGAGGGGTTGAAGGTGCAAAGAGGAGGAGGACTTCTGTTATTACCTGAAATTTATGCGAAAAAGAAACTGGCGCAGCAAGGACAATGGCAACAACGAGGACATCGTCATCGTCGTCGTCGTCCTCGACAAGGACGTTCCGTAATCCTCCCCAGAAGGAGAAGGAAGCCATCCTCACAAAGCGTCGTCTCGTGCTACATTGCCTTTGATCATCCCACGTGAACCGAACAACCCGTCGTCGACCGTCGAGGCGAGGTTGAGTTGAAGCGAAGGAGTTTGCTGACTGGATAATGGTCGGTTCATATGGATGCGGACGTGCCTGGCATTAACAATCATCGCACACGGCACGAGGGGACTGGGTCGAATGGATTGCGAACTGGGACAGAAGCGCAGAGTTATGCACACCGTGCCAGTGTGCATCGGTCGGCACCCTCGCATGCACGTCAGCAGGCAGCCAACCCAGGTCGATATTAGATCTAAGGACGATTAACTATTCAACAGGATTATGTATTCAACTGTAATCTGCTTTTATGCATATATCTCCTTGTTCTTCTTGTTCCTCCTGCCGGTAAATTAACATGTAATTCAGAGCACACGTATTCAAAGGTGCTGTGCACAGCGGCGGGGGCCAGCAGCAAACAGCAAACAGTCAGCCGTCAACTGCCAGCAGTGGCGTCAATTCATTGCGGGAACTCACACGTGAAAAAATGCGATAATCCTCACTCGACTTGGCTAACGCTGCTGTACCTCCCAGGCTCCCACACAGCATCCAAGCCCTTCGGCCCCAACTCCGGCTCGGGCAATTTATTACGCCTCCTTGCAGGATTTAATATTGGCACTCGGCGGCTCAGGACACACACATCCATTCCTCAGGAGCAAATTTAATTTAAAGTTTTCAAATTGCCTCGTAAGTTACCGTCAAGCGTTGCCGTCGTCTTCGCCGTTTTGTCGCGCAACGTGCAGCCGTGTTTTTCGGCCGGTTGACGGGATAAGACGACTGACTCCTCCATCCACACCTGCACTGAGGACGACGACGACGCGACGCGGTGATTAATTCATGAATCATTGGCGAGATTAGGCGAACATATGCCGATGCCAGGGAGTCCGGTAATAAATTTTGAAAATTTAATTAACTCTCCTAGCACGCGCACCGCTTCACTCTGTGCGATTGTGCATAACCTCGCTTTTAGTCTCAAGTTTAACGCAATTAATTTCGAGAATGGATCCCTGGGCGGTGTTGGCTGGATGGCTTCGGATTGCGGCTCGGGAGTAAGTAAACTTGATCAGAAATCAGGTCGGAATCAGGGGAGAGCTCGACGAATGCACCACGTAACTGAAGGGCTGTCCTTTGTGATGGCCAATCACTGAATTCTCGGAATAGGGGCACGAAGCTTCAGGGAATTCGAAGAAGTCGGCACAGAAACTGATGGGAAATCAGGTGGATGTCGTTGAAATGCAGATTTCTCGGAATCGACTGTCAAGAGCTAAGAGGAACAGTTGCCGACAGTCATGAGGTCGACACTCTCTCTTCGTTTCAAGTCCTCACAGCTCCTGCAAGACTCCTTAGATATCTTTAATCGACCGCCACACACCCCTCAAGCAGTGCTTTAATTTAACTCAAACTCTGCAACAGTAACTTTTTCCAAAAAAAAAATAACGCAGACGGGGACGAGAAGCAAATTCTCCCAACCACTTAACCAATCTCCCCGCCTCTTGCAGAAAAGCTTTTGTAAATTAATTCCAAACGCAACGAGGAGGGCAATGACGAGCGCGCACCCTCTCTGTGTGGAGCACACAAGACCCTCCGTGCACACACACGTTGACTAAATAAAGCATAAAGCAGCAGCTACTCGCTAGCATTCCCACGCTGCCGCTTCCAATTGTGCAGCACTAACCTGCCTCAATGTAAATCACGTTCATGTTGCGTGGTTTAAAGTTCATTGGCCATAAACACCGTGAACGGAGACGGGGACTGGGAAACAGAGCAAACATCGCGCCTGATAAGAATGAGGAACTCTTTGCACAATGTTGCTTTCTCCTCACGCCACACCGTTCCTACGAGCAAGAAGTCAAGTCAAGTAGTGAACCCCAGCCACACACAGCGTCATCATCTTCATCGTCAACATCAACATCAAGCAGAAAGCAGAGACCAGGGGCCACCATGAAAGAAGCTAGACTCTCCCCTTCGGCCCCACAAATTACCCACCACAGTCCACGGAGAGTTGAAAAGAACGAAGGACGACGAGAAGGAAGCATGAGCAGGCAGTAGCAAATTACTGCGCTTGCAATCAGCAGAAAACTTTTACACCGATTCCACGGAGATAAGTTAACCCAGTTCGAAGGACCACACCACACACACACACGGGAGCGCGCGATCGCACCACCAAGAGGCTTAATGTGATAATTGCCTTAATTGTTAATTGGACATGAGTTAGAGCACTTTCCGAAAATCCTTTAATGTGCATTCGCAACCGCCTATGCCGCCACCGAAGCAGCCGCCGCCACTTAGTCGCAACGCCGCTCCGCTTGCCCGCGCCTCCTGCCGCTACCGGCAACCACTCACGCTTAAGTGGTGGGCTTTGGGCTGAACGACTGAATACATATCTACCGTAAGCTCCTCCAAGGCCGTTTTTAATTAGGCACCCGCACATTCTCACTTTTATGAACAGCCACGACAGCGAGGACAAGCACCAGCGCCAGCAGAGCGTTGTAATTGCGTCAGCGTGTGGGTGTGGGTATGGGTGTCGGTCTAAGGAATCACCGTGCGCCTGCATTTAAATTCATCCACAGAAAGCGACGAATAATAAATCCTTCCCCGGGGGGAACTGATGCATATGATTAGGTCCCGTGGGTGGAGGGCGAGAGGGGGGGACCTCTGTCTGTTGTCTGAATCAGCAGCAGCAGCAGCAGCAGTTGAAGTCACAGCAGTCGGCATCAGACCCTTACAACACGCAAAACACTCATTAATTAAGGTTGATGTGATTATTATTAACACCCACCTAGAATCGGCCTTCGCGCAGACACCCTGTGCCTGGCATCGTCGTCGCCGGGCCAAGTTGGCTGCTTATCACTTGCCACCGCTTTCCCTGACTGGCCATGTACCCATCCGTGGCAGCAGCAGCAGCAGCAACTGAGTCAACAAGCTCCTTCCTTAGATGCGGGCGCGACTGTAAACTGAGGGTGGCAGTGGTAGTGGCAGCGGCGGCGGTGGTGGCGGTAGCGGTGGCAGCGATGGCAACGGTCGCTGGTGAGGGTAAAGCGTAAAGTTAGTAGTAGTTGAATACTCTCGGTACAATATTTGTCTTTACCCAGTCAAGTCGCGTTTCGCTCTCGTTTGGTGCGTTTTATTGGATCACTTTGGTCGGAGACTTTGCCGCTGCCACAGGATGTAAGCGTTCTCTGTGCGCTTTGACTTTGCTCTGGTAGTCGATATGAATGCGCTCCACTCAGCAGACATCCGCTTATCACTCTATGCACTGCGAGGCACCGTTGTTGGTTGAGTTGGTGCGGCGGAAAGGACATCAATGCAAAGGCACACGGCGAAAGGATGGGAGTCAAGTGAACTGGAGTGGATTTGATGTACACAAAGGGCGCTAAACACGTTCACTGGCTGACTGACACACAAAGGCAGTGTGTACACGATCGAGTCCAAGGAGGCGATGTAGGATCTCAGGGGGTTTCGTTTAAAGTGTTCTGCTTTCGTTCAGAAGTATGGCGCGCAAGGGAAGTACGTACGAAGGCATCGCCGACGCAAGAAGCACTGTCTCGAGTGTTTCCGAACATCGGTGGCTTACTTTCACGAGAAGTCAGCTGGGTCCTCTTACTCGGGATACCAAAATTATGCTGACCTCAGTCCAAACAGGGCCGTCAGCGGATTCAGGGCATTCATACGATGCAACGTGTATTCCCGCCAGAATGCTGGCCATCGAGAGGAGTGAATCTCAGACTGGCACCAGGTCAAGCGAAGAGCAGAGGACACCATCACCAGCCTTGTGGAATCCGCTCGAGTCCCTTGAGCCAAAGTCAGCAACAGATGCTCATCAAGGCCCGCATCAAATCCGCTCCTGTCCCACCAACCGCCAAGAAGCAAGGGTTCCACTAATGAATTTATGTTCGGAACTCCTCTGTTTGTTAGCAAGTTAGTTGGTTGGTTGATCAGCAGCCATAGCAGCAGTTGGTCCCAAGGCTTTTGTTCTTACCTTTCTCAATTCCTCTCATCGCCTCTATCCAGCGGCGGCGGCGTGGCGCCTCGCCTCCTCGCAGACAACCCCCGTTCACCGTTGCCTGTTGTTTCAGAATTCAGCCGGCAAAGTTGACGAAGTAACTGGCTCGTGTATCCTCTTGTTCACTTCGGTTTAAGTGGCGTGTGTGTGTGTTTGTGAGTGTAGCTGTGTGTGCATAGGATAGAGTCCTGTGCAATAATTAAGGACGTTGATTAAATTTTACCTCATTCATTAACCTTTATTTTCTCTGTGCATAACTTTGTGTTGGTCAGAGACGACGTCTCTCTCTCTCTCTGTCCTCTCTGTCCACCCCACTGTCCACCCGCCCACCACAACCGATCGTCGTCTCAGGTGGAAGAATGAGGAAACCCCTTGTCCTTGCCCCCTCCCCACAGATGAAAGCATCCAGAAAATTCAATCCGCTTATGGAGTATGAAAACTTGAATGACCCCAAAAGTATTATGAACTTAAGTATTTTGTAGTACACCGCAGCGTGGCTACGATGAGGGGAAAAACTAGATGTCCTCGCTTCATTCCCACACACACACACACACACCACACGCAGCGCCAGAGAGATACTTGGACTTGGACACAATGCAAAGTTGGGGGGCAGCCGCCCATGGATGGATGGGACTCCGCACGACCGAACGAGAGTACATTGAGCTTTCTTGTTACCAATCCAAGGAAGTAAATTCCTACGAGACTTGAGGACCGACTACTGCGGGCTGCTGTGCTCTGCTTTGCCACTATGCTTTGGGGCCAGCAGAAGAATGCCACCAGTACAGTGGGCTTAGTTGCCGGGAGACGACGGCGAACGACTGCAGGCTGAAGGAGATGCAAAGCCTGTTATTCAAAGAATAGAAAAGTTGTTGGTTTTTTTTTTGCTTGCTTCACTTTTGCAAGTCTTCCAGATAAATCCACGAAAAGTACTCCTTCTTCTCATTCAGTGAAGTGGGAGCCATCCCATGCTGGCCACTGTACACTGGCTCGTCTTCATCCGAGCGAGAGAGAGAGCGAGAGGGTATCCTTGCGATAAATAATCCTGTAATGAAAGGGAGAAGATGAAAAAAAAAAGAAACACAACAACGACAAGAAAAGTACAACAAACTTCTGAACAAACGGAGACGAACTGTGGAGTGAAGGGGACTTGTGATGTCCCAGCAAAAGCAAGACGAGGTCAGTCGGTGGATGCCGCTTCAGCTGCTGCTGTTGCTGAGTGGATTTGCAAATCGACTAATTATACAAAAAAAAAGAAGAGCGCGGCTGTAAATTTAATTATGAAATGAAGTGAGCTTCGGTTGTGAACGCTTTTTCTGTTCTTTTTTTTGTTTTTTGTACAAACTAAGCCTCCCTTTGAGAGTCGATTTTAATTAGATAGCCGCGGCCTGCTTTCGCATTTATCCTCCGCGGCTCGATTGCCAATTGAAGGGTACTCCATGCCTTCATATCGTAGTTATTATAATTAATAATGGACGTTGGTTTTTTTTTCCCTGTTTTTCTCCCCATTCTCCCCCAGCCCCACAGCTTTAGCTTCACTCAATGAACACGGGAATAGTGAGTTAATATGAAGCCTACTCTTAGGCGGTGGTGCTGTGCTTCGGACGTCCTCTATGAAGTCAAGTGTCGGTTGTTGGTCGTGTCCATTAGAAGTGAGGGGAATGATGAGCGCAAGTCATTGGAACAGATTTTAATGACCCAAAGTCGTAAAGTGAAGTGAAGACAGTCAGCAGATGTGGAGAGTTAATTTGTATAAAGGTTTCATCTTTTTTGGGTAATGTCCTTGTTTACGACTTTACCGACGCAAGATGATGCTGTCAAGGGTGAAGATGCTTAAGAAAGTCATAATCATGAATAAATGTCGTAAATTGAATCAGATTTTCATCATCCAACGGGGTGGTGGGGGGCGGACGGGACAAATGGTTTTATGAGGCTAGCCAGGGGAATGATTGGGATTTAATCAGGGACTGCGTTCTAAAGATGACTGCTCAAAGTTTGTTCATAAAAAATGCAACTACTTGGCGATGGCTAAACGGACGACCTTCAAAGTAGTCCCATGAAGATGGGAAAGGCGACTGAAATTTGGTGGCACTCCTTGAAGCGAGGCGGAGACGAATCTGAGTTGCTTTGCAGCAACGCTTCAGCCAATCCTTTAGGACACAAATGCAAAGCAATGCCGTGAAAGCTGGAGAAGATGTCTAAAAATTGTTGCCACTGTTTGAAGCGAGGCTTGTAGCAAATTGTAGCCCTTGCCAGCTTCGGTTAAAGTCGACGAGCCCAGTCACAGTGCACAAGACTTCTTCATTTTTAGGACGCAGAGGCAAGGCAGTCCCGTGAAGCTGCAGACGATGTCTTATGGAGAAGACGTCTTAAATTGTTGCCACTGTTTGAAGCGATGTTGAAGATGCCGCAGCCAGCTAGAATTGTAGCCCTTGCCACGTTCAACAGTTTCTCTCCTGTCAGCTTCGGTTAAAGTCGACGAGCCAAGTCACAGTGCCCATTACTTCTTCAAGTCCTCACCCTGGCAGCGCTTCTAACTGCTTTCACCGAGTTCCGTTCCGACAAAACGTCTTTGCTTGGCAACCTTCACATACCTCGCATACCATTCCAAGCATTCACAAAACTCGACAAAGATGTACATTTCCATCACGCAAATGCTGACATTTTAATTTAAAAATCACGCTCGTCTCTGCCACCGTCTGCCGGCAAACAAAGTGCCTCCGGCTGTCGGGGGTGCGCAACAATGCCAACCATTCAACACCTCATTGCCAAATCCGAGCGGAGGAGAAGCCTTACCCAACAATAAATAATACGGGCGGAGGAGGAACGTTGCTTTCTGCAATCGGATATACGAAACTAATATCAGTGGCGCATGCATATCCATGCTTGCAGTTGGTGTGGACCCACAGAGACAGAGGCAGAGGCAGACACTGCGGCAGTAGTTGAGGTGGAGGCTGGAACAGAGGCGGTGGCTGAGGTAGAGGAAGAGGAAGGAGTCAAAGTCAGAGGCAGATCAGCAGCAGCAACAGCACAGCACAGAGGCAGTCACATAATCTAGGTATATGCAGCGATTTGGCTGGTGTATCGTTGGTACGTGCCTCAAATCCAAATAAAATCAAACGAATCTAATAATGTGCCGGGTTCTCTCCTGTTCACAGAAACACTCCACCCTCAGCCCCCCATTGAGCACAAAAGCCATGCAAGTTCATAGAATAGCGGTTTCGACTGTCAGTCGAGCTGTGTGTGTGTGTGCATGCACTTGATGACTTCGCATTTGTGGGGGGTAACCGGAAGTCTTACGAGATCCTTGCAGCAACCCAATTTAGATGTTTCTGTGTGCGACACTTGGGTGGGCCTTTGTGCACTCTGCACTATGCACTGTGCACTGATACTGCCACTACCTTGGCCTGGTGGCGGCTTGAGCGAGTGTGTGACAAGACACTCCTCATCCTGGCACAACACATAATTACAAATTCATTAGCGGCTCTGTTCATTTCCTAACCACGTCGCACGAAAAATGATGTGCGCCTGCACCCAGAACCTTGGCAAGTCCAGAGGCGGTGCAGCCGTCGTGGTCGGTGCACGCCTCGATGGACATGATGGTTGCCTCTTAACACACACACACACACGCCAAAGAGAGCACGCGAAAAAAGTCAAGCATTACGCCATTTCGCATCCTCTTGCGTTTGGATAATTACACTGCCAAGCACTTGACTCCCATTGAAATTGAAATTCATTGAGCGACGTTAATTCAATTGCAGGCTTCGAATTAATTATGCGCTTTTTTTTCCTTTGAAATTCAATCAATTGTGGGAAATTCACACCGCCTGCGAGTGGTGTGGAGTCTTGTGTCAGCCACTGTCGACTGGCGAGGGCAGTTGGCCCTGTCATTGGCGTGATCAAGGCGGCATTGTGGTCATCACTGGGGCTTGGATACGCGGATCTCTTTAATGGCCGAACTGAAGAAATTTACTGAATGAGCTGGCAGGTGGACGTGATGAGGTCGTTAGGCGATGTCGTTGCGGCCTTGTTCTGATCGTTGAGCACTTATCGAAAGTGTAGCCAACAACAAGAACTGTTGAGCTTCTGTTTCAAATGGCGGAAAATGGAGAGCGACTAAAATGATGCCGAGATCTTCAGATCTCTCCTCATTCTTCAGTTCAAGTTCTAGGAACAGGCAGTTCTTCAGAAAGCACGGCTAGAGTCGATTCTTGAAGTAGTCGAATGAGAGGCGCATTAGTTGACACTGAAATCTTCTCCAGAGCGCGCTGCCACTTCGAATAACAGACATTTGCTCAAGAACCCCATACATCCACTAGGTCTTTAAACAAACCACACATAAATTCCAAATCTCTCCCGCCATCGAGCCAGAAAAAGAGCATGTTTTTTTTTAAGATGTCCTTCTTGCTATCCTTGCAATGAGGACCATCAGGCGCTGGTGTTTCTGGCATGCAAACCCACATAACACACGACCATACGCTGGACAACATGGAATATGCATCACACGCCGCCGCCCTTCTCAGCGAAGACCCGTAGGCTGCTGTGATACATTTATCTTATTAGCTCCCCCTCGCTGCCGACAGCCAACTGCCAAGAATCCACAATTCAAAGCTATTGCAGCAATTTGCACTCCAGTTCGGCTCCGGACATTCGGTCGTTCGTAATTCATCTTTCAATAAGAGCGCCGCAAAAGGAGCGCACTCAAAGAACCAGGACAGTGGCGACAACAAGGACGAAGCAAAGAAAACAAACAAAAAAAAAGGAAAGAAAAAAATGAAAGCAAAAATAAATACTAAAAGTATCCCTTTTAGGGTACAATCTCACAAACACGATGATGATGCAACATGATCATTTGTTCGTCCATTTCACAGAGAAATCCCGATTTTCCTCTGCTCTTTATCGAATAAGGAAAATATTTTCATTTAAGTCCTGCGTTCAGTCGCCATCATCATCATCAGCGAGCATCGTTGTCGTAATCTTTGTTGTACATTGAAGACCAGCAGAGGAATAGAATTGCGGGGGCCAACATCGGGGCACAGCCACGGGAATAGTCCTTTCATAGACTTCCTTGATGGGACAATGAGACAATCTCTTCTCCTTGCAACCAGTGTTGTTGGCCACCGACTGTGTGTTCGGGGGGTCCTCGTGCTGTCGGTGCTCTTAGCCATCATTTGCTGAACGACACAACGGGATGAGAACATAAGAAATATGACAGGGGATGGTAATTTTTGTTATGTCCTTTTCGATTCGAAAAAAAGGCTTCCAGAGACAGCCGCGCTGCTACGAACCGCCCGCCCGTCTTGTCACACGTAAAAGGACACTCTTGTTGTTTGATGATGAACGAGTCTAGCGGGAAGATGATCACGATGTCGACGACGATGACGATGAGGAGGATGATACCCTTACACTCGCGTATATGTATGTGTTTTATGAAAATATCTTGCTCTCGAACAAATAAATAAGAAAAAGGACAACAATTTCCTTATTAATAAGGAAGCGCTGAACGGGAACAACAAAAAGGAAAAAAAAGAAGGAAAAAAATTGCAATTTATCTTGTACGCAACCATCGGCTGCCGCCTTTCACCGGCACCTCCTCTTTCTCGCTCGCTTTTGGTGGGAATTCCGTTCGTTCGCTCCTGATGCTGGTGGCCGTATCCATAACCTATATGATGTCCTAGATTTTATTTTTTCCCATTATCCTCATTTTTATTTAGATCCTTACAGGGGAGTGTTATAAAATGCAGTCCATTGCTCGTTATGGCATTGTTCTCTTCATCGTCAACATTTTCAACAGCAGCAGCAGCTCCTTTGCTGAATTTTCCCTGTTGCCCTGCTGCGACTGTGTGGGTGTGTTTGAAACAAATTACACAGTGTATACACAGGGATAATAATAATTATAAAAGGAATCCGATTCGGGGCTGAACTAAAGCCCAGCCACATCGTCGTACCACCAAACCGACCGACGAGAGGAGTATTTTCGCGTTTTAGTACAAGTGAGCGTACCAGCGAGTGCTCGTTGACCACAAAACCCGAACCCGTACTGTACTTTGGCCACCACAACAGTACAAAGTGGCCACTGGAATTCTTTCTTCTCATCTGCCCGCCGTGCACAGGACGCTACAATCTCCTACTGCTGCTGCTGCTGCTGCAGCTACAAATGAGCGCATACTCGTATATTCAGCTGCTAGATGCAGGCGCGAGTTGTGCGCTTTTGACCGTGCAATGGCAGTACCTTCGAGTGCCTTTTCTCCCTCCAGGTGAGAATGCCTTTTTGCGAGTCTTGCTCCACGCTGGCGGTGTTCAGTTCAGTGGGACTTGGCATGTGAATCGAATTTGATCAAAACCACCTATTCAGAACCCAATTAGAATGTGGCGGTGGTGGGCTTGTGAACGGACTTGCGAATATTACGAGAGAATTTAAATTAAATTCAAAGAGCGGCCCGGACATCCTTGTTTCTGGTTGTTGGGTGGGCCACGAATGGATGTGAAACTCTTGCAATGTGGCGGCAGGTCCTTGTGCATAATTTATTTTGAAAATGAAAATATAACACACGTCCGCAGATGCCACTTGATGTGGGCGAGGTATCGAGAGATAGAGAGAGAGAGAGAGAGAGAGAACGTATGCATGCATGTGGATGGATGGATGGAAGGACGAATGTAGAGACATCTCTTCGGGCAGCAGATACTTTGTAATGAAGGATTGAAAGCTGTCGGTGTGTTTACTTGAATTTCAATTTGAAATTCAATTTCTTCTCCGAGACCGTCAGACAGACAGACAGACAGAGAGACCAAGAGACAGAGAGCAACTTCCTCCGAGGCGAATTCGAGCAAATACTCCTATCCTAGACGAGGATGAAAATGATTTCTGCTTCTTTAAGTTTTCATCTTATTGGCGTACTGCTGTTGCGCTACTGGTGCTGCTCTCCATCCAGAGGACTGCATCGGGGAGCTTAAGCGAACACAACTGCTTTTGGTTCCGATGTATTTCAACAACGAATACCAAATGCACCGAATGCCTGTAATGTTGGCATGCAGGAGAATTGCATGAATGCAACCGAATGCAGCATGCTGATGGGCGGGGTGAGGCGGAAAGGAATCGGATAGATCCATGAAGGTTGCTGGCTAGTACCTATTCAAGTCAATTCACTGAAGGACGACGAGAACGACGAATGATGTCGATTTTTCATTTGGTAAAGATAAATTGTGTTATCGTCTAGTGATGCGATTGATTTAGGAACTGAAACGAAAGGGTAATAAATGAAAGAGAGGGAGATCTGCTCGTTCAATTTGAATTCAATAAAAGCGATTTTGATAATTCGGAGAATTGCTTGCAGGCGCACTGAGGCTTGTAAGAATGAAATTACGACGGATTAGATGATGATGGCCTGGTAGCATTGAGAAACATTGAGGTGTATCATTCGATTTTGAGTGGTTCCTTTGAGTGGACAGCCATGCAGACTCATCAGAAACTTGTTTGTCTCCTGATCCGATTTCAACTATCCAGGGGATCCAGCTGAACATCAACCAACAAGCATTTCCTACTGACACGAGCTGCAGCCCGACTTCTCCTCATACTTTGTGTGTCGCCACAGTCAGAGGTGGAGCTGGGCCTCATCCAGCTAACTTCTCCTTCCTCGCTACACTTCGGTGTGAACTTGAACCATCAAGCCTCTCCTGAAACCACAATCTTTCACAAATTAATCCCTTCTCCACTCCACTTATACGCACCACCTTACCGACGGCTTACATCTCACGATGTGCCTTACATAAGTGATCAGCTCATCAAGCACTCACACACATTCTGCAGATTCAACTAGATTTCCCAATCAACAAGCTCCTTCCTCAAAGTTTCGCCTTGCCTTCAGTTCAAATGAACGAGAGGCTGCCTTCAATTTCATCGCCTGCGGCAGTCGCCTCCTTCATCGCTTCCCTGAAAGTCACATTAAGCAAATGACAACTGAAAATAATAAATTCCAACCGCGATTGTCGGTCAAATAAAATTAAAAGCCTCTTTGTGGCTTCGCTCAGAATTGCTCACATGCCGAAGTTCAGCCTGTAATCAGTACATTTTCTTAAACAGATGTGATTACATTCCAAGCGAGCACATTCGTTTTGTTAATTGCCCCATTTAATCGTTGATTACAAGGGAAATCATCAACTCCTACAACAGTTCCCCTAAAAAACAGGAAAAAATAAAAGACAGCAAGCCAAAGCTGTCTTGTTCAACTCCACAGTCTCCACATCCCCCAAGGGGACACATCACGTTGTGAGCTGAAATACGTTCTACAGTCTTGTTGATAAATATTTGTTTCTGTACACCACCTCCTCCTGCCCGCCCCGTCACCCAGTCCATGCCCACGAATGACATTGTTTTTTGTTTTTTTTTTCGTGTTGTTTCGGAAATCATTTGCAAAATTTTCAATTCCCATTGGGAACAATGTAACCAAAGCACATATAGAATACATTTTCGCCTACTTGTACCACACCACCGAACCAGCCAATGCTACTGCCGCCGCCACACGTCTTATCATCATCCTCACCCCCCCCCCCTTGGCATTGTGCGGTTAGTTATGCGGAGAGGAAGAGAATTTCCGCTCCGAATTAAGGCAATTAAGTCAAATTGCTTTAAAATTCCATTATAAGCACTTTGTAAACATTGAAGGCATCCCTTCAATGTGTGTATGTGGGCGGACTGTCTCCTGGTTCGGCGGGGGGAGGACTCCGGGCAGAAGGGTTATAACTACCCAACCAACAATTCCAAGTTAATTCGTTGATATTATTCGAACACACATACGAGCACGGCTACGAGCCGCTGAGCGAGTGCCTAACCCTTACACTGGCGGCACATTCCTTCACAAAGCATGAAACAGGCCAACAAAAACGAAAACGAAAAAAAAAACCTTCAAAAAAGAAGTGGAATACCACATTCACATGGAAATTGTTGAGCAGGTCCTGGAGGGTTTGTTGGGAGATTTGTTTTTATTATCACTGGAAAAATTAATTGGGGCAACGAAAAGAAGGACGAGCTAGTTGCGGGTGGGTACTGGGTGTTGTGTTAAGCCTCACTGTCTCGTTCTCTCTGTTTCGCCCATTACCTGAATGGAAGGCTCAAGTTTACCTCATTAGAGTGACACCGAGCGGCGGACGACGGGTATAGAGAGAGAGCCGTGCTGACGAAAAGGTGAAAAAGGTTGTCTGCAAAATTTGGTAATTAAATTGCAAAATGGACCACATCAGAGGGCGAGGGACAGTGTATTGAGGACGATTGTGGCTCTGGGAAACCTTTTTCGGAATTCACGACCCAGATCAGATGTGTCAACTCATGAAATCTGAAACGTTTTTGATTTTGTTTGGCTAAGGAGACGATGAGTGGAGCGTTTATGGAGTCGTTGATGGATTAGGGAGTCCATTCCAAGTCCCCTGATCTGAAAGGAAGACATAAACGGGATTATGTGACTGGCACTGGTGTCTCTTCGAACCATTACCGGCTTTTGAATCCCTTTGAACGGCCATTTCAGTCGCCACTTGTGTAAGTTGCGCCTTACTCATCCCCTGATGCCGGAGTTTCAAAAAAAAAAAATCAATGCAAAACAAATCACTCCACCCATCTGAGCAGACATAATTTCAAGGCAAACCATCTATTTTATTGCATCCAGTTGGAGCCAGATGAATCATTGATGGGCTGCTTGCCAAGGGCCACTCGCATCACATTGATACGTACGTTGCAGCACAAAGCACCCGTGCTCCACCAGAACTTCCCGAAGACCCCATTCCCATTTCGATTCTCCTCTTCAAATTGTAAACAAATTCCGCACCCCATCACCCACAGCTGAGGAATCAAAGTCGCAAAGAATTCACCACGAATATTTCACAACCAGATGTCGCCCGTGCATTCAACAAAATGTGACATTTCATAGAAGCGCTTCCAATGCCCAGCCACCACCACAGCTCGTCCAGCTCCACTACGCATGTTCCGTTCCAGTCCAATTCCAGTTACACATCTCGTAAATAAACAACAAAAGTCCATACATCGGTCTCGCTGTTCTCCATCATCGGACCAACAACAACGCTTGCAATGCTCGCCTTCGCTCCATCCAGTTACTGGAAGATTGTGGCACACAGCTCCAGTCCAGTCTAGTGCTTCAGAAACAGATTTCTTGCCAGCGAGTTCGGTTTGCGTGCTGTCGCCGTTTTGTCGTTCGCTCGAATTCAACGCACAGAATTGAGTAGAGAGCCCCCTCGGAAGGCGACGATTCAGTGAGTGAGCGAGAGGTACACCACAAATATTTATTGTTCACACAAACTACTCGCTTTCATTGCATCGCAAGTTCATAAATCGCGGATAAATCGATTCAGTTTGCGTTTGCAGCGTCTCGGTGAATGTTTTTTTGTTTGTTTTCTCTTGTTTTTCTTAAAGAAGCACAGCAGCAGCAACTGCTGGTGTTGGTGGAAATGTGAAAGTGCGTGAACGCGAGGTGGAAGTGATAGAAAACGTAAAAGAATTGTGCAAAAGCGGCCGCGAAATGTTAATTGCCGTCTCCCTCGCACTCACTGCTGGGAACGAAGAAAACTGCTGCTGCTGTTCGCTGTCAGTTTTTGACAAGTGCATTTGTAGTCATCGTCGCCGTAGCCGTAGTCAGTTGACATTTTAATGTCAAAATATTTTTGTTTTCACTGAAAAATAAAAAAAAAGTAATAAGAATCCGTTTCAATGAGTGTTTCGTATCGTGCCTGACCGAGTAGTATTCTGAAATCCGTGCACGAAGCAGCAGCAGTGGAAGCAGAAGCAGACGCATCTGATGTGAGTCCAGAGAATGCAGTTTGTGGGACCGCCAATGTCGTCGCCACCACATCAGACCTTTTCCCGATTTCCTCTCTTTTGTGTTTCCAATAGTTGTTACCTCGAAATAGTTGCCCAAAGGCGAAATGCGTGCCATTCAGATTTAGTAAATTAGGAAAAAAAAAAGTTCAACTTTTGTGCGCGTGTGAGGCGCTCTGCGAAATATGCAAGCGAAGAAGCGCTACATTCTGGTTTTTGTGTCATGTGCTTTCCTGGCGTATTGTTACTTTGGCGGCTATCGCCTGAAAGCCGCCAGACGTCCGTCCGCGGTAACCCGGGCTCGCCAGAAACTCAACAGCTATGTCGAAGTGAATTTGAGTGACGGTCCAGATAGCAGAGATTATCTAACGACCTTTCGCAATGAGGGCTACGTGCCAGAGCTGCCATTCGAACCGAGAACTAAGTCCTGTCGCATGGAGACCTGCTTCGACTACACCAAGTGTTTCGACCAATTCCTTGTGTACGTTTATCCACCAGAGCCGTTGAATTCTCTCGGTGCCGCGCCGCCAATCAGCTCGAATTACCAAAAAATCCTAACAGCGATCCGTGAATCGCGATACTACACTCCGGATCCGGAGAAGGCATGCCTCTTTGTGCTCGGCATTGATACGTTGGATCGAGACTCTTTGTCGGAGGACTATGTGAGAAATGTACCGTCGCGTTTGGCACGACTGCCACACTGGAATAACGGCCGAAATCACTTGATATTCAATTTGTATTCGGGAACGTGGCCGGAATATGTGGAGAATTCATTGGGATTCGATCCGGGCGAGGCGATACTGGCCAAGGCCAGCATGAGTATTCAACAGATGCGAGACAACTTTGATGTTAGCATTCCATTGTTTCATAAGCAATTCCCCCTCCGGGCTGGGAACACCGGCTTTGTCCAGAGCAATAATTTTCCGGCTAACAAAAAATACCTGCTGGCCTTCAAAGGAAAGAGGTAAGTTTCATGTGTGTGTGTGTGTGTATGAATGGGATGACTGAACACGTTTGTCAGGAACGACTCTATTACGAAATAATTAGTCAAATGCACTAGTTTGTTGTGTATCAATTCATTAGCTAAATACGATTCGAACGAATCCATTTTGGGGACTTCCTTTTCGTGGAATCGAAAAACGAAAGAAATGAATAAACATTCCCTCGTCGCCCCCTTCTGATAAATAGATTAGATACTTGAGGCATTTGTTTGTCGCACTCATCTACGAACGGACGAATGTTTCGGAGTTGACGTGACGCGAGGAACACATGTCATTCCGTCGATACTTACCGATGGCAATCATCGATTTGGGAATCCAATCAAAGTTTGTTGTGTATCATGTGAAACATTCAGTAGGTCGCTCGATTCGGGGTGAACTCTTATTAATTATAGATATTGATGCCTGGTTAGTTAAGTGATTTCTCCTTGGCACTGGTGGGCGCGACTTCAACACCTACCATGATGGCGACGACAATGAGCGAGAACGACATCGCCGGCGAAACATACTTCAGCTCACATATGTGTGCACGTGTGTTCGTGTTTCTTTGGCACGCTTGGGTTCTCGTTCCGATATTGACGTCAGTTCCGATGAAGTTTTGAAAGGGATTTACGAATTCCGAGAAACACCCCTCCCTCCCCCGAGATAAATGCACTGCCATTTGGGCATGAAATCGCTTGAAGGTGAAATCAACTTTCGAAGCATGAATTTTTGTTTGATTTCTGATAAAGGGTACACCACTTAGTCGACAATCGAATGACGCAAGTAGTACACTGGCTTAGAAGATTGAATCGGGCGTGTGTTGCTAAGTTTCACACCCAACCATCGCACTCATACGACTAGCACCACCACCACCAGCAGCAGCAGTTGACGTAACCTAGGAATTTTTGGATTGTTTGGTGGTGGTACAGCTTTGAGACTTGTCAGGGAGAGCTATACGTGGGGTGTCTTAAATGTTCGCCTCTTGAACTTGAGGTGCGACATGTACACTCTGAAGTGTGCATAGGCGTTATCTTGGCTTTTTTGTCAAATAAGAGATAAACCGTATTCCTCCACCGAAACATGGGATTTGGTTTGGATTTCGGAGAATGGTTGCGATTTTTTTTTTGTCACGGGGAGAAGGTGCTTCTTATCTTTGGTCGGGGAATGACGGGCGATAAAATGGGTTATAGAGAGACAAGTGGGATTTTCAATTTGAACAGAATTTAAGAAGTTTGTGCGATGTCTTAAGAAGTCCCTGGCAGTCAGCGTACAGCCTAGAGGCTTCCATTGGCCACGTGGGAATTGCTTTGCTTCAAATCGACATCATTCCACACGCAAAACAATACATTTTCGATCCCCAACGAGATGCATTGCATTCCCATTCACTGTGTGCATGCATGCAAGTCCCGTGGGAGATTTGAAATAGGACTCACATCACATCTGATGTGGACGGGGGGAGGGTTCCTTCATCATCTTCACTTTTTCACTCACTTGCGGCCAGCTGGCGGGCCCGCAAATTCATTTCCGTAATTGAGCTGGCCATGCTGTTCCATCAAAATCCCATCGGAGGAGGAGAGGCCACGAGAGTCGAGTCACAAACGTGATACAAACCGAACGCCGCTTCAACCTCAGTAAACAACTGATGATGGTGATGTTCATTTCATTGGCGAGGGAAAGAGAGACAGAGAGAGCGAGATAGTGTATGGCATAGGAGTCTACAGAGTACTTTACTTTTTTTTCGAGATTAAATTGTCTGACAAATAGTACGAAAGCAAAACAAACAGAAACAAAATCCGTGACCAACCTGTGACCATAAATCCACTTTTATGAGCGACAATTGGACTACTCGTAGGCAATAGAAACATAAAACTAATTGAATTCGAAGCATAGACAGGGAGAGAGAGAGAGTGAGAGACGAGGGAGTCATATGACTAAACTGCTGACACAGACACAGACTACCTACAGAGAGTAGAGCAACTCGTCGGATGTGTGTTTTGACCACACATTTTCCAAGGCATTAATCGTGCATCATTGATCAAAACGAAAGGGAAATTCTTGTGTCGACTGTGTACCACCGATCTACACGCAAAAGGGATTATCTCTCGTTTCGACCCCAACGGCATGGGCATATCAGCCAGACAGACAGACAAATAGATAAGTCTTACATCATTTCAAGCCTCAGCGAATAAACAAAATAGATATAGAAACATTCCTGTATTTATATTCCGCGTAATAACTATTTGTTCAAGCGTGTGCTATGCTTGGCTTGAAACCAGCTTTTGGTGCCGGTCGTCGGTGGTGGAGGTTCTACTACTTCTTCTTTTTTTTTTTAATTTTTATGACTTCTCTTGGAATTTTATTTGCGCAGCAATTCCCTTTGCGATACTTCTCTCTACATTTTTCCACCGAAATACCCCCAAAACACACACACACACACACACTCGTACTCACAATCAGCGGATGAAGCGGGTCAGAAGCGATGGATCCAGGAGGACGGAGGGCGGATTGCTGGATTGGAGGATTGAAAACTTTTAGCAAGGCAAGGCTTTTCTATGGAATATATTGTATAAAATTTGTTGCTGCCACTGAATGTGGGTGGAATGGTGTATCTTGGAAATTGATTTTTATGTTGCATTCTGGGATTGGTTGGCTGGTTTGGTTTGGCGGTGGCTGGCTGGCTGACTGGTTGGCTCCATCACTTAAAGTGCCTGGCAATGACCTTCAACAATTGAAAAAGTTTTCATCATTTCAATTCAGAATTCAGTGAAGAGAAGTGGAAGCAAAAAAGAAGAACAACCGTGGATAAGAAATAATAATAATTTGAAATTCTAATGAAGTGCCTAAATTGACGGTGGAGGAGAGGGTGTATGCGGGAAAGCAGCGTCGAAACACAAACATGTACAAAAAAAAAAAAAGATCCCTTCGAGGTCCCCATGATGTACTCGCGTGCAGAATGCTGTGTTACCAGTAGCAGCAGCAGCAGCATATACTAGTTTGCGCGGAGGGGATGGATGGCTATAAGGAAGCGAGAAATGAATAAAATAGAGTGCCAACAAAGAGGACAACGATGCCGCTCGCTTTGGCTATGGGCTTGCGGTACAGCAATGCTGATGGTGGGTGGGAAACAGAGAAAATTGAGAAATGTGAAATTGAAATGAATTTGGAGAACATCCAGTTCGCCAGAGCGACTACAATCCGAAACTGAGCCGAATGATGGGAAATCATGGTGAGAAGCAGTTGATGAGGAGGCGGAGGCGGAGGCGATGGAAATGGAATGGAAGGAGGACGAAATGAACTGAACATGCTGAAGTCAGCTGCCTCCAATTTAAGTCAATTTCACGAACGTGCTTTCTAAATTGAAAAATTGTCTCGATATTCATCTTCTTGGAGCGCGCGGTGTATTTTCATTTCGTTCGTATGACACAAATCCATCTGCTTTTAGTTTGGTCGTGTGCGCTACTAGACCGAGCCCCCTCCGGCCGCCACCCATTCAGTTAAGTTAAACAGAGAGCCAGACACGGTGGACAATGCAAACACTTTTTGCACAGATTGATGGCCAGAGAGTTATCTATTTTGGCTTTTGTGAAACAGAAAGAGGTCCGCAGAATGGATTGCAAGCGATAGATATCAATCGGCGTAGTCAAATCTATTTCGCATACAATGGATATACCTAGTCTTTGGCAGAAGTTTACTCGTCCTCCACAAAATGAAATATTACACTACATCGACGGACGAATGTGTTCGGTAGGGCTTTCGGTTTTGATATTTTCTCAGTTTTCAAAATGTCACGTCGTGTTGTTGTACTTCTCGTCACTTGTGACAGGCCGATTTCGATTGGGAGAGAGGATATTTGATTTTGAACATTTTTTTTTGTTTGATAGAGGATTACAAGAATAATCACGTCTGCCTAGGCGAGCGTGTGAGACTAATGTGACATTTGATAAGCCTGTCATGTCTTGACAGGTGTTTAATGTACCTCACTTAAGTACAGTACGAACGAAAATTTTAGCATTGATATAATTCGTCGTATGGACATGCTAAATATTCCACTAATCGCTTGAGAATGATAAAATGTGCTGTGTCGATGGTTGTGTGCAGACAAGATGAATTTGTGAGGTATCCATGCGGAATGCTGATAAATTACATCGAATTGATGGTACAATTATTTGTGCACAAGCGAGCGAATGTCGCAAACAAATGATTCGAAGTAATTGATGGGACGATGGAGGCGATTGTAAATTCATCCTGATGTGTGTGTGAACGGAACGGGGGATGAGCAATTTTTGTCAGACTTTAAGGGCCAACAGCCTTGTCGGGATTTTTAAGAGTTAATCATGAAATCATGCAAATAAATTCTCTAATTGGTGTATTTGGTGCAACGATGTCAAAAAATCTTAATTGACAAGAGAGGTAGAAGTGGGCTATCTCCAAAGTTTTTGTCGAAACTGAACGAAAAGTATCCAGAAACGTCGTCGAATTTCAAAGTACATATCCACAATTGCTTCTGGAAACTTGCTAAACTATGTGTGAATGTCGTACGCAGAGAGCGATTCATTACGCTCCCACTGAAGCACTGTAAAGTGAACGAAACTTAACGAAATTGAGGAAAACGGTTATTATGGTCACAGAGTGCATCATTTCTGTGAATTCGTTCGATAAGAGTAGGGAATCTTGTTTCTTTAGCAACGAGCAGACATTAAAACTGTCACAAAATGTTCTCAAACCTTTAATAGGACATTTGGTGTTCTAAAGAGACACGTGCACGTTGTTGAAGGCTGTGTATTGAATGTCAAATATTATATTCAATCCATGCAGCCCATCACTCTAAGCACAAACAAGTCCAGTCTTCACCCCCCCAACACTCTGCATTAAATAGGTATTACCAAACTGAAAGCAAACCATGCCCGACATCCATCTGGTTGAAGAGACTGCTTCAGTTTTGATAGAAAATAGCGTCATAATCAAATGGTAACCCCAGCAGAGTCATTCTCAGACCAAACAATGACTCAACATCATGGCAAAAATTAATCACATCCGATGCGGACGCACTCGTCCAACTAGTCCATAAGTGGTCATTCAAATGACCTGCTCCCACACACGAACACACACACACAGCTATCGATGCGGAAACAGCTTGCAAGAACATGCACAATTGCTCTAGTCTCTCAGGCCTCAGTTGTCTCCCCTGAAAAAGTCATAAGTCAAATGATAGAATGGAACATTTTGTGCATGTGTATCGTAGACTATCATCAGAGAACAACACTCCTTTCAACAAAGCATTCAGAAAGCAGACGTTTTTTTTTTGTCATCGATGCCATCCATCATGGCAGTAGTCTCACTAGTCAGTCGTCGTCTCAGCCATCGGTTGAGCTCGGAGTGTGTCGCACAATAGGCAGCCATGGAGTAAAGTAATTCAAATCGATATTGCTCCCTCTTCTTTTGTTGGTGTCTCATTAGCTATTCACTCCGTCCCTCCCTCCGGCTCCAGCTGCGTACAGTCATCCCCTGGCTGGTACATCACCATCTGCGAGTCGTCGGCTCTGCTACAACTATCAATGGTGCCTCTGCTTTCAGTCTCACTGGGACTCCATCGACGCAAAGTGTTTTGACATATGTTTGTCACAGGCTGGCTCCCGCTGTCGCTGGAAGACATTGTGCTGCTCCTCTCCATCTGATGGCTGGGTGGAGGGGGAGCGTGGGGAGCTTGTATCTCATCCACCTAGTTTCCTCCTCTCAATTGTAGACGATTGTGCTTTTTTTTTTTTATTATTATTCTGTTGTCGGTTATCAATTCCTTGTTTGCAGTTTTTAACAACGCAAATTGATAGCCCATGGCAACCACGCGATAACAATACCTATTCCTCCGACACCATGTGCCCACTTTTTACTCGACTCTACTTCCTCCTCCTCCACGTCGTCGTCCTCCTGCTCGGCAACTTTTCCACGGTTTACGCTTCTCCGGCTCACCATTTCACTCTCACTCTGTGTGTAAAGATAACGATGTTCCTAGTCGTTTGTTGGTGTTGAATTTCACATTTTTCATCTTCATTTGGTTCTAAATTTTTCCTCTTTTTTTGTTCTGTGTTTTCTTTCTGAATTAATTGCGATGCGTCATGGCGGCTAGTGGGGAGGGGGTGAGGAAGAGAGATTTGCACACACACACACACACAGTAGCACCCAAGAGTGCCGGAACGCGTCAGGAACCGATGAAGTGTAAATTGTTGCAAGACTCTTCTTTCCTCTCAGTAATTGTGCGCGATCCAAGGCCAAAAAAAAAAAACACAAAACTGAAACCACGACGAACATGTGTTGAGCTTGGTTTATTGACGGAATTTTTAATTGCTTCGACGAGGGAGGATTGCTGTTTGTTTTCTGTTTGAGTGGAGTGTTGTTGTTTTTTCGTTATTTTTTTTTGTTTTAATTTCTTTCATGGCCAATAGTCTTCTGGTCGTTGACCTCATTCGAATGAAGACTGTTCAATATGCAAGGGATGGGTGGGGGGGAGGGACAGAGAAGACATGGTGCCACCGCATAGATTGAAGAGCGCTTCGGTGAATGGTCAGCAAAGTGTTGACAGGCAGTGGGCCGATGGGAAGAGATGAATTGAATTCGAAATCTGGGTTAAGTGTGGTTGCAGCTAGGTAAGAGACAGCAACAAGTGACTGGCGTTCATTGTTAAGTTTGACACTATTCGAATGGGACATCGCAAACTGGTTGAGCGTCGACTTGTGAAGGAGGGCGCGGTTTTTTTGTTTTTAAGAACTCACTCCTAAATCAGAATATTTCGATGGAAGCTAGGGGGGAGATATTTGCCCAAGCACTCGCTACCAAATCGGAATAGTTGTAGGAAAACGAGAGACGAAGCGGAAGAAGTTGTCACTAAAACTGGGACGTCCCAATTTTGTCGCGATGGAATGTCGTGAAGAGTGAACGCGGTAGCAAGAACTTGTTGAACCCAAAACAACTGCTTTTTGATTTGAATCGATGGAGGACGCGGGAGAAATGGTGTCCACCCTTTTCGACAGTCGGGTGTCGGCAAGGTAGTTCGTCGAAAATAAAAGAATTCGACAGAGCCTTCCCTAAAGTGGTGCCAAAGCATCGACTCAGCCACGAACAACAGTATCTGACTGCCTGATTAAAGAAAGACAAATCGAGAATGAGCCTGAGAGAACAAACCCTCTTCACGCAACTTTGACAACAAGTCTTATTGAGATATATTTGCACAACACAAAGAACCCACGAAATCGTCAAGTGTCAACAACGCGAACGATGAATCATCGTTGTTCTGTTCATTGCCAGTGAGGCACGCCCTTCAACTGCAATGCAATTGAGCACACTCAAGCGACAGCAGTTCTCCTTATTGCAGACACATGTCTTTAAAGTGCCAACATCAATTTCACGCCTATTTAAGCACCCCCGTCTTGCCTGCTCCCCATTCTCGCAGTCCAATGCGTTGTACTTGCAACGCCATGAAAAAAAAAAAATCCGTCTCACGTCACACCTCGTGCGCTGCGGCACAACTGAATCATCGAGGACAAATGTCGTGCACATTATTCACTTGTGCGATGTGTGTAATCCACCGGCTTTCGCTTGAAACCGAAGCCAAGGAACAGATGAACCACTCTGATATACACGCGCGCGCTTTAGCAGAGCACCCACAACAAATTTGAATAAACATCTGATAGGACTTCATTAACAATTAAATATCCCTACACTAAATTTGAGTTAAACACTACCACCATCGGTGGAGATGGTGGTGGTGAAGCATTTAACGGCTTTTATGTCCCGCAAAAGTACACCAGGATTAGGCGTTGGAATTCGAAAACACCTAGAAATTCAATAAATTCCAAACGAATACGTTCTCACACTCTGCTCTCGGGTGCGGGTGCGGGTGTGTGTGGCTGTGTGTCGGATGGATAGAGAGAGGAGAAGTCCTTGCATGCGACTACCTAAACGAGGTGCGCACCATTTGAAGCAGTTATCTCCTTCGCATAGGCAAATCGTAACCATAAAACGGTTTATATTCGCAACTTTTACGAGGAATAAAACGTGAAAATCTCATGGCAAGCGAGAAGCCGTCTGAACTGAAATTGAGAGAGAATTTCCACTCATTCAATGGGGCTGCGGTCGTCGCGTCGGTGCGAGGGAATGGGAATATGACGCGTCACATCTATCATCGGAGGCATGGCCATGTCTGCTGTACAATAGGCGAACAAGAAATCCCCCAAATTGTGGCAATAAAATCGAGCGATAAATCCTTGTTAATCCTTTATTTTATGCATGCCCTTCATTCACACGCACACACGCATCCAAATAATGTCTGAATCGGTAGGCGCTGTGGGTGCAAAGACGCGCCACGAGGATGACCATAGAAGCGACTACGGAGTCCGAACTAGGCGGTGGGCACTTCGGCAATTGATTTAATGCCACGAGGACGAACTGACATTGTAATCAAGAGGAGCCAGCACTTACAGGAGCACGGCCCGCCGCACGAGGGAGGTGTGATAAGCACGGTGTCTTGCATGCGGAATGAGTGGCCTCCAACCTTGCGCCTTTATCGATCGATCGGTCAGTGAATGGACGAGGCAGGAATCAAACAACGAAAATGCGTGACTTCGGGGCATCCGGTAGGTCTTGTGTGTAAACCGGATCATTTTATAGTTGCGGCAAAAGGTGCTCTGTGGGGGAAGTGAGTCCGGACACCGGAGAGCAAATCCGATTCGAATTGTTATTGAGTTTTATTGTCCAACGTTGACAGAGAGGCCAAGGGGTGCCCGGAAATCATACAATCGCACTGAAAATATTTGTGCGCTCTCGGGGCTTGAAACTTCTCTCGCGGCATCCTGTGGAGCGACTGGAGAGTGAGGGAGAGAGTGAGCTAACAAATCAATTATTGCGGATGGGGTTTGCGCGTTTTTTTTGTTTTTGTTTTGCGCGCACAGCATGCGGGCGGACGTGAAATCGACGTGTAAACAGAGGAGAACAAAAGCGAAACTTAGCCCAACTGACCCAATTCGATTGTGTGTTCGATCACACTCTCTCCCACTTGACCTCGCGGTCACCTCGCTTTAAGTGGCATCCTCCCACTTGACTTGTGTTTACTCGAACGTGTGAATAAGGGTGAGGCTATGGAAAAATGTCAGGGGCTCGTGTGGAAAGGGTGCACTTAAAGGGATTCGCGTCGAATAAGTCGGAGGATAAAGGCGAACACGTAAGAAAAAGTGGATTTTCATTTTGAAAAATCGGCCAAATCTCGAGAACGGTGAGTTTTTCTATCGAAAACGGTGCGTTTTTCGACGGTTTTACTTTTGGTTAAGCTTCAAATATATCCACGACGCTAATATGCTTCTTTTGAGTCATGCCCCCAAGAGAAGGTAATAACAAATGGTCACCCTGTACAACCAGTCGTACGAAGACCATCATTCGCGCCGCATCATACCTCCGTCTCCTCATTTCCTTTGAACGGCGGTGATGACGCGTGAAAATTGGACACAGGCATGCTTCACTAATCGCGGCGCCATTTGAAACTCGAACAAAACCAATTGAAGTTGCCGCTGCCGCGTCCGTGGCCCTTATGCTTGCCATGTGTGTCTACCATTTCATATCCAAAACACACACACACACTTCATCGGAATTAAGACTCAGTAAACAAATACCAGATACGTATCCGAACAGAGATTTACGAAACAACAATGAACTGTGAAAACACCACAAGGAGTTCTTCGTCTCCTTTCAACTCCATCCCTCTCATACTTCACACATCTAGATTCTAGATTCCAAGTGAATAAATTATAAAATTCAAATGCCAGGCGAGCAATTCACACATAGAGAGCGATGTGGATGAAGAGCCGACCCAGCCAACGGCTAAGATCATCTCATCAGTTTATCTTCGACACACACAGCCATACGGCCACATGACGATTCTTTGAAGCAGTCACCGCTCGGATGTGCACGAGTACATATCTATTTTTAATAATTTCTCTTCAATACTCGCCCCGGGGCATATGGGGATTGGGGAGTAAGGAATTTTTGATCAATCGTCTCGTGTTGGTTGTGTATAACCTGTTTTTCCTTCTTTTTTTTCTCTCTCATCATTTTCTCTCGGTTTCGCCTTCCTTGTTGAATATGCATGGCTGAGGCGAGTAATTAATATTCTACAGAATCTATCCTCGATCCCCGGCACAGAAAGTTTTCACGTACTACAACATTACCCCAATGACCTAGAAACTCATCCTCACCTCGGATCTCGGCTCAACGCTGGCTCTGGCAGAGCCCCCACACCAGGGTGCGTGTGATATGTGAGCCAAAGTGGGCGGGTGTGTGTTTGAAAATGTATGCGTAGGCTAGGAAGATTTCCATTAAGCGACAGAGGAAATTATTAACTGGAACCAGGAAGAGCGTTAATTGCTCTAGTGACTTTTGTCATCTCAACCACCAGCAGCACCACCGGCACCACAATCACCGCACAGCACATGCGAGATTTAATGAAAATCCACCTAACCCATCGTCGTCATCGTCATCATCACCGTCATTATCACAGCAGGACGACCGACGACCGACGACGATGAATGTTGTTTGCTTTGGGCGCACGTGTGTGTGTGTGTGTGTAGATGGATGGACAGCTGGCCGGAGACGACAAGAAGAAACGACCTAAAATGTTTCCTGTTGAACAACGCACGCAAATTCCAACCGGCCAGAGTGTCGTCTCAGCATTTCTGGTTTCTCCATGTGTGTGTGTGTGTGTGTGTGGAGAATCCTTGCCAAAGCAAAGTGGGAGAGAATTGAGTCAGTTGCATAAACCCGAACATCCTGTGTGTTCCGTCGCCATCGTCGTCGTCGTCGTGCTATGCTAATTGCAAGCAATTTAACCAATTCTTCCGACGACGTTTCTCGTTTGCACATTCCTGCCTCCCCCACCTCAACCCCAACACAGCCGGACAGATGCAACGAGACAAATCAAGATGAATGTGAGACTACACTGCAACTGCAACAACAAGACCAAACTTGATCCGTATCTCCAACACAAGTCCCAATAAAAATGTATAAAAGAGAAAAATTTATTAGCAAATTCATAGCAGAAAGCCACTTGAACGTCGTCGTCGTCGTCTGACGATAAGACAAACAGGCATTATTGGATCTGTTTTATAGGACGTAACGAGGTCACGCTGCGAGAAGATGAATCTAAAAGGTATGAGCAACTACCAGCCATGCGGTGTGTACTCAGTTCAGTGTTTACACTCGTCCCCAATGCACACGATTGTCGCACCTCCATCCACTGAGTTCGCAGTCAAGAGCGCGTCAAAACATAAACAGCAGAAGACGACTTGAAAGATATATTATCTGCTAAACGATTTGAGTTTGTGAACTCTATTCACACATGCACAGCCTCTCTGATCAATGTTCACTCGTTTCAGTCTCACTTTCAGGCCCCGGCTCCGGTTCTCCCATCGTCAGAGATCACCGCCGCATAGTGATGAGGTGGAGTTTCCCCTTCTTATTTTTTTTTGGAATGACTACCGACTTTGGGGCTACGTACAGAGATTAATTGAGATGAGATCTGTGGGTGTTGGGAGATGGAATCTACTTCTCTTTTTTTTTTTTGCCGGAAATTGTGCTCATTTTTGATGTTTCCACAAGATTTGGGCCAAATGATGGGCGTAAGCTTTTGGAAATGACAGTGATTGGTTAAATGAGACTGGATTTGGGGGGGCGACTTGCCGGAAATGAGTTGACCTGACCATACAAGGAGACTGTCACACAGGCGACAAGACAGAAGACACCATTCCGACCGGAAATCAGTTTGATCTGCATATGAGGGACATTTGTCCTCAAATAACTGGTAAATGAGAATCTGAGAAGAGCCACGCAACTTTTGAGAAATTTACAATGAATTTCCATCTTCTTGTGATGTTGAAGCTACAGTCGGAGCCTCAACCTACATGTATCTCCAAATGCAGGAGCCCCAGCCAACTTCTTCTTCGATTCGCTCTACAGTCCAGGGTGTCTCCAGTCTTCAGCTGGCACGCCATGTTGCGCGCTGAGGTGCGCAGTTTCGTCGTCCTCTATTGCGTTGTCCCCGTTGCCTGTGGGCAGTTAAAGCCCATCCATCGCCCAGTCTGCAGAAACAGTGTGGTCTTACCGTCTCTGAGGCCCAGGTTTTGCTATGACAAGGACGGTAGCCCAAAACAACAGACAGACAGACTGTCAATCACCGACCCTAGCCCCGGAAAAGATCGTTCAGCTTCCACACAATGTAGGTAGTGGCATTAATGCACTGGGGTGGGTGTTCAAACAAAAAGAAGATAAAGAGGCTGGCTGTCAACAGTTGCTTTTCTCAGCAAATTTGACTAGCGCTTTGACTGGTATTTTGCTGAGGTCGTTTCCTAAATGTGGCAGAACAATTCCTGCTCCTCTTCTTCGTCTAGGCAGCTTCTGCAGAAGTCGTTGCAAAATAAATCTAGTCCTTTTGCGTGAGGGCCTTGTAGGCAGTGCCCGGTAATTATTCCCACTGCAGTGCTAATTTTGGATCTCTTTAGGGAGATAAGATCAAGGTGCGGCCAGATTTGTTTTGCGATTCGACAAGTGATGCCTCTCAAACATCTGGCCTTTACTTTCTTTGCGTAGAGATCATTGACCTGAAGGTAGGAGTACCTATATATTAGAGATCTGCAATGATTGTCTTGAAACCAGAGTCAAGCCATTCATATTTTTTCGAGTACATTATTCATTGGACTCACATCTTGAAAAGTGAATTGAATGAAACACCTTATATTTGATTACTGAGTGAGTACTTCATTATTTAAATAAATTTCCATGAAGAGTTTGCATTCCTCTTTAATGTATTGTTTTTCGTTTTTATTAAATTGAATGATTTTATTAGCTGGAGGAAACAAAAATAGGGCGATTTTGTGAATTATTGTTAAATTTTGTAATACAACAGTGTCCAAAAAAGTATTAAATTTTATTTTTAAGTCTGCAAGTCGATGAATGTGGACAATCGTTAAATGAAGAGTTGCATAAGTCTCACCTTCTAACTTTTTAGAACTTTCCTCAAAAGGTTTTAAAAAGTAAGAGACAGACAGCATCCAATTCTTTTGTATTTCATGCGGTGCACTCGGTGTACTCGGTGTACTCGGTGTACTCGGTGTATTTTGACCAGTTATGCGTGAACTTGATTCATTTGAGTAAAACACCCATGAATTAGAGAGAAATCAAACAGTTGTACAGTGTTTGTTTCTCGAATAGCAGTACTCATTTTCAGTGCACACTATACCGAATGATTTCAATGAATAGAGTATTCTGAAGTACTGTACACTGTAAGAAAATTCAAATGAGTACATTCATGCAGACCTCTACTATGTACATATGTTAGAAGAGAAACTATCATTTGACAGTCTAGTGGTGAGTTCATAAGCTTTGCAGTTTCGCGCTGTCTCTATGGCCTGGCACCCAGCACAGGCGATTGTTGAACTGTTCGGATACCTCGTTCAGAGATGCGTGGCAGTCGATTACTAATTTAGAGTTTATAGAGAACGATGCCAGGGATTTAATTGCTGCTTGGCTAATGCAGATATTGCGGGCAGATATCACGTTCCATCTTAGCCAGGACAGGGCTTCGCTGATTGCCATTACTTCCGCTTGAAAGACGCTGCAGTGATTGGGTAGACGAACTGTTTTGTTCAATCTTAGACCCTTCGAGAAAACGCCGCTTCCCACTCCATCATCGGTCTTGGATCCATTTGTGCAAAAGTGAAGGGCTTTTTAAAAGGGAATGGTGCCGCCATACCACAGCTCTCTGTCCGGAATCAGGGTTTCGAAGCTGTTTTCTGGGAAGTGGCTTGTTGATCTAAGTGAATTGAAGTAAGATTTTGTTCGTGTAGACATTTGGCATGTCCAAAGGTGAGGTCGTCCATTGAGAGCATGTCTTTAGACGAACTGCGCAGTTGGTTGCTGTTTGCTTACCGAAGATATTAAGGGGATAGGAATGTGGGTAGACGTGCGGAAGTTCGTCTCACTTAGGTCCGTATGGACCCATTGTGATGAATCAAGAGGGTCAGGTCCTGCAGAGTTTCTAGTGCATCGGTGGGAGTAGTTCTTAGTGCTTCTGGTTTCACAAAAACAAGGGGAATTCAGCACAAAAACGAGCGCTGGTACAGACGTATGGGGTTCTTTCTGACTTTTTCGTCTCTTCCTAGAGTCGTTGTAGTTTTGCCGCTCTCAGGGCAAACCCTGCCTCGTGTATCGCCTCTTCTATGATCCGTGGCCCTAAGAGACGACTTTAGCGATTTTTTTTCAAGCCGAAGTGGTTGCTATACTCTGGGGAAGCGACAAGTTGATCACCTGGTCAGGCTATGCAAGCAATGCGTCAGTGCTTGAGGCTGGGTGAACGCAATGACTGTACGTATACTAGGTTAGGTTAGGTTGGAGTGGCTGACTACTGGTAGCAGCAATCACACTTAGGCCAGAGTAGGCCTGTTGTGATACCACGCGGCTCTAAGTTTGCGCTTTTGATGAAGCAGAGTAGTTGACTGATAGTGATACTGTTTAGTTCTGTCAAGTTATTGGAGTAGTAGGCGTCCAAATGACATTTTCTGCGTGTGGAGAGAGCATTGCAAATGCATAGTGCCGAGTTGGTACCTCTTCAAGCGAGGATGTTAGTGTCCCGGCACCCACATAAGTTGGATGTTAAAATACTTGGCCATCTCGTTGAACCGGCAATTCAGGGAATTTGAGTTAAAAGCTACTGCTGGCTGTCGGAACAGATGACGATATCTGTACTTGCTATGGTTTCTGCATGAAAAACGCTACAGTGATTTAGTAGTCAGAATGACAATTGGATGTTTAGATCAATAGAATAGACACCGGCTCCCACACCATCGACCCTCTGCGATCCGTCTGTAAAGACTCGCAGACTCCAGCGTCTGATAATCAGACTCCCAGTATAGTGTGGGAGGAATGCTGGTTGAGAAGTTTTTTTTCTCGAAGAGTAGTCGTCGGTGTTTTCAGGTAAGGATCTATAACAATTGAAAAGTGTCCGAATCGGAGTTCCTTCCACATGTGCAACGATTTCAGCCTTAACGCCGACAGGGCCACAGCCTGTCTGCCGAATAGCTCTATCGGCGGAAAGTTAAGGAGTATGTTCAGGGCTTTGGGAGGGTTGTCCTTAGCGCTCCTCAGATGCATACACACGCCATCCGTAGCCAGTAGGAGTAGGGTCTTTACCGGGAACTGTGCCGTGCTGTACGCCGACACACAAGAATCAATCTGTCAATTAAAAAAAAACAGTTTCTGAGAAAACACTTATTTGCAGAGCCGAAGGACTTAAACAGCGTTGAACTGTGAAGATTCATACGGGATCTGGGTGGCTTTAGAAATGTTACGAGTCGCCAGTGCCGTAACGTCGTCAGGGCAGCCAGACGACTCAAATTAAGCACGGTAAGTTGTCTGACCCAGTTCGTCTTTTGGGTGTAACATCGCTTTCGTGGACTTCCCCCCTCTTGCGTTGTGCGCGCAGTCCTCGAGGACTTTTCGGACTTGACGATTAGCCATTTTCAATGAATTCCCGAAACTCGCTGTACTCCGATAGAATGCGTGACATTCAGGAAGTCGGTGGAAAGTTCGAGACAGAAAAAAGGAATTTCCAATTCAACACCCAAACAATGACTAATGACATTCAACTCACTTGCAGGAATACAGGGGGACTTCCCATCGCCCCGGGAAAAGTAAACAACGACCCTAATGTCTTGATGGCATGTTACATGATGAACCTTGGCATTAAACGAGGAACACCACTTGCCGTATCGAATTCAATCAAAAATGACATCCACACTCATTGCAAAATTTTGACATTTGCTCAACTGTCACCGAATTGAAATGTTAGAGCAGTAGTACCGAACACGGCCGCACACACCTTACGTGTCTAATTAGATCGTTCACTTTGCAAAAATTTCATACTGATTAGACACGAAACTCCCTAGATGGAGGGAGGGGGGAGGTGGGGCAATCACTTTACGATCATCATGGGAACAGAACCAACCATTCACTGGTGGCGAACTCGCCTTGTTGACGGCTGTAAATCTAATCCACTGAAGAATGCCAACCAAGGCGACACTGTTGTGTGCACGTGATGGGAATTCCGGCAGCGCACATGGGTTTGCCTCCAAAAAATTCCCCCGAGGTGTGATGGCGAAGGAGGTGGAACCGCTGAATAGCCACGAATGGCGGTTCTACCTGTGTGAATTTACTTTATTTGTAATTTTTACCTTGTCTTGACTTGCACGGCAACTAAAATACATGTCAATTGCGACGAGAGTGAATTTCTTGAAAATTCTACTGGTGCTGAGGTCGTCCCTTCACTGGCAGGTAGTTCAAAGGATTTATGCTAATGTCGGCTGATTTTTAATGCGTGCCCAGACGTGTACATAGAATCGAATTTGTTTTCATGTTTTTAATGTCGTTTGCCGGTCGCGCGCTCATATTCGAGGGGAATTTCAGGAGTCCGGGTGGGACACGTGTGTCGACATTAAAGACAAAGATTGTTCCGAGAAATTTATGGAGCACCGTGCACTGAGGACTGTCGTTTATTGGTATTCGTCGGTAAGGTGGGTCGGTAATGTAGGACTGTGGGAGGCACTTTGAATTTTCAAACAGTGTTCAAGACTGTCGGGAAATAAAGTCGATTTTTTTTTTATAATTTTGACCTGTTCCCAGTTGAGGATTCACAATAAATGAGTTGACGAGGATTCGACGGTAAGGTAGTGTTCGGACTGAACTGAATTTTGTCCGTGGTCCAGCTAGTACGATTGCTTCGTAGCCGAGCGTAACAAAACTGTACAAAGCACATGGCTTGTGACAAAGAGGAACAGAATTGGTGATAGGATGCAGCCCTGTGGTAGTCCACCTTTGGACCTCATTCCGACTAAGCCATGACCACAGCTTTTCACTAGTGAGTGGGAGAGTGGGAGCAGCTACAATGGAGCCTTCAATTAAATGCAAATCCCTTAAGTGAACACATCCCTTAAATTGACACATTTTCCCAACCATCTGTGACAGAGTTTGCATACATTTCTTGATGTGTTGGACAGACGGGTCTCTTGAATGCATAGCTCCCTTGGACAGACAATTCCTCTGGACGGACAGACACCTCACAGTACAGACAGCTACCTTGGGCAACCACATCCCACAAACGCTCAGCTTCCTTAGACAGACTGACTCAACTGTCGCATCTTTAGTGATTCCCGCGAATCTGATGTCGGTCCTGTACGACACACAGTGTGTTATTTTCCACATTTAGCGGAACTTTATTCCTGTTGCGCTTGGTATAGCTAAACTATGGATTTTCCTATTCGGTGAAGGAAAAAAAGTAATTCTATCAAGTTTGTAAAACAAATAGCTATATGTGGTCACCGATAGGGGGCGTATAGCCCACGCCATCAATCCTCCATAAGCCTCATGGATACAAACGTTCAAATTTTCACCAATGTGTGCAGAAAAGACAGTAGAAAAAACAATTCTTTTACTCTAACCCATTATCTCAATAAACATAACAGGGCAATACATTCTTGGGGTTGTGGGTACAATTTTCTAGGGCGCGCTGTGCTACCACTCGAAAGATATGGATCTAATGATATTAAAATCCTGTTTAATACATTTCTATTCTTATTTTTTAATGTTTTACGGCTAAAATGCTCTCGAAATCGTTTGTATTCCTTATTGCTCGCTTCTTGGGACAGTTAACCAAGTGGCAGTATGCAGGCTTGAATTATCTCTTTTGAATGCATCAGAAGTTTATGTATGCTAGCAGGCATGTGGTACCATGCGTAGTGCGCTAGATGTTGTTGTTGTTTCATTGCCATAGTTTGCAAAACTTGTCTGTTGTATCAATTTCATATTCACTCGATATTACTTCGAATATAATTCGGAAATGGTAGATCAAATCAATGCTGATGCCTGTTATATCCGCACTCATCTCAACGTTTCTAAAAAAAGTTCGCACTGTGTTACCATCATTCGTATTGTCTGCTACTTGCTTTGGCATGTCAACTAGCAGTTCCATTTCATCCCGAAATCGTTTTTGAATGTGTTTAGTCTTGTTCGCAACTAAACTTTTTTCTCTTCCTGTGATCTTGCTTGCTTTCTTAATGTCTAACTTGTAAGAAATGTGTAATAGACGTTCAAATGATCGAATCCAAGAATGCAAGGGCAAAATCCCAAAGTTGTACATATTTCTTCTTTAAATAATCGTTAATAATTCGAGCGACGTTAACTCGCAAAAAAAAAAATTAGTATGGGGTGCGCAGCTGAGCTCAAAATGTCTCAACGGATTCTGGAAGTAAAGGGTGATTTTTTAAAAGCTATAGGAAAGAAAAAGAAAACACATAGAATTCAGAAAAATGCATGAAATCTTTATTTGAATCGATAGTACGGTCCATATAATTTGATGTTTGAAGATTATTTCATGCAAATGTTGACCTTGACTGCGCCTCAAATGGTTCATCCGCTTAGTCCAATTTTGGCATACTCTTTCCAACATTTCGGCCGGTATCTCACGAATAAATGCTTCAATGTTGTCTTCCAATGCGTCAATTGAAGCGGGCTTGTCTGTATGCACATGTGCTTTAACAGCGCTAAATCGCACGATCTAGGCGGCCAATTGACCGGTCCCGAACGTGAAATAAAATGTTCACCGAATTCGCCCCTCAATAAGTCCATTGTTGCGCGTGCTGTGTGGCATGTGGCACCGTCTTGTTGAAACCACATGTCATGCAAGTCAAGCTCTTGCATTTTGGGCAAAAAAAAAAATTGGATATCATCTCACGGTAGCGCTCACCATTCACAGTTACGTTACGATTCGCATCATCTTTGAAGAAGTCCACGGTCCAATGATGCCACTGGCTCATAAACCGCAAACTGTGACTTTTTCTGGATGCATTGGTAGCTCTTAGAATGCTTCTGGCTGATATTCACTCCAAAATCGACAATTGTGCTTATTTGCGTACCCATTGAGCCAAAAATGAGCTTCGTCGCTGAACACAATTTTTCGGTAAAAAAGTGGATCTTCGGCCAACTTTCCAAGAGCCCATTCACCAAAAAGCTGCAAGTGTTCTTCGTTTGTAAGACGATTCATGGTTAAATTATAGACCAAACTGAAGATGTTTGACAGTGAAACAAAACACGAAACGTGCGTCAGCTGCTTAAACCAGTGTTGCCAAAAACATAATAGCTAAAAAGTCACCCTTTATGTAGTCCGGAGAAGGTAATAAATAACATCTCGAGGCGGCTACACGCGGAAACATTTTGAAAACTCTGCACAAAGTTAGAATATAAAAAAAAACGGATAATTCTAAGGCCATCAAGCAAATCGATAATTACTACCATTTGCTGAGGTCGTACAAGGTTCAAATTTACCAAAAAGATTTCTTAGATAACAGGCAAGAAGTTGCTACTTACAGCTTTGGTCAAAATAATAGTAGTGCACTTTTAATTTGCATATTCCAAGCAATTCCATGCCAATTTTATACATTCTGCCTTCATATCCCGAGCAATTTAGCTTGCAAAATTTTGTTATATTTTCCCTGAATGCAGCCTGCAAAAACGTATAACGGTAATTGACAAAACAAATACTGATCATATTTGCCACTGCATGTTGGTTGTAATATCAGTCAGTCGTTAAAGTTTTGGCGAAGTGCTTATACACCTGTTCAAAAAAATAGTAGCGTTCTAATTAACTGACTTAAAATTTCATAAAAAATTAAATTTAAAGGTAGAAACATAAAAGTAAGAACAAATAAATATTTTTAATTTAGATTTATAGTAAAATCTTGAACTTTTAATTAAACGGTGGGCCGCAATAAGCATTGCACAGAGCAGGAGAGAAAATTAATTTTAAAATTAAGAGCAGACGGAAAAACTTATAAAGAAATTCAAGAATTCATAGGATGCACAGCCCCAATGATTGCTAAAGCAATAAAGCGCCATCCTAAGCCCGAATCCCGTGGACGAAAAAAAAACATAAGCATTGGAGGACAGGCGAATTGTAAGATATACAAGACGCACCCCTCTGCACCTTCAAATGTCATGCAAAAAGAGGTGGGGCTAAGTATTAGTGCTGTCTGCAGGCGGCTGTTAAATGAAGGGCTATACGCTCGGAGTCTCCGCAAGGTACCATTACTCTCTAAAAAGCACATAGCAGCTGGGATAGCTTTTGCCAAAGAACACATCACCTGGCCTGCGGAAAAATGGCGCAATATATTATGGACTGATGAGAGCAAAATTGTTCTTTTTGGGGCATGTGGGTCCCGTCAATATGTTCGCCGTCCTCCAAACACGGAATAGCGCCCTCAATACACTTTAAAGTCCATAAAACACGGCGGTTTAAAAATAATGGTTTGGGGCTGGGTCAATAAGATCCGGGCTGTACGACAAGTAAATAAAATATTTCGGAGGAAAGATCAAAACCACATTCAGGCCGTTAGACTTCCCAGAACGACAAATAACGAACAATTACTGACTTCAGTTGGCATCGATCCAGATGGAGCAGTGCTAGACAACGACTTCTTCGTGGTTGAAGATCCCCAGGAGAAGGCGAAAGCAATTGGTGCTGTGTTTCAGCTAGTGTATACGGTGGTAGGCCGAATCACGACCTGGAGCATAGAGCCTCGCGAAACCACTTCGAGCTCCGAAACGAGATAAGTCAATGGCGATCTGATCTTTAACAGGTTCAGTGACGATAACATGGCAAATAATGCCGTCGCCAATGATGGAAATCACATCTTGATTTCTCAAGAAGATCTTCAGGGTATCTTGAACTCGCTGAAGAAGAAAAAGTCGGTGGGAATCGATGGTATACCAAATATTGTGCTTCGCTATCTTCCCCCCGAAGCCGTGCAGATTTACACAACACTGTTCAATAATGCGCTGAGTAATGCTTATTACCCGGCACACTGGAAAACAGCTGTGGTGCAGCCAATCCCTAAACGGGACAAAGACAAATCTATCTCGACAAATCTTCGGTCGATCAGTCTTCTTCCTTGCATAAGCAAGGTCTTTGAAAAGATAGTCATTCTGTTACATAGTTCTGAAACAATGGATTGATTGATCTGAAACAGTTCGGATTCAGGGCGGGGCATGAAACTATACATGCCGCGTCCAAACTGGTGTCCGACATTCAGTGGAACAAAGACAAAAAGCAATGCACGGGTGCTTGCCTGATTGACTTGGAGAAAGCTTTCGACACCGTTTGGTTAGAGGGCCTCTTCCTCAAGCTGGTCAGGCTCGGCATAAGCAAATCATTGCTATACATGATCTATGACATGATAATAGGTAGAAAGTTCGTTGTGAAAAGTGGCGACGTAACGTCTACCACGGTCTTTGACATCAAAAATGGTCTGCAACAGGGAGCCGTTGGTTCGTCTATCTTGTTCTCAATATTCACTGCAGATCTTTTGCGACGACTGGAAGTTGATTATCAACTTCCTGAAGTGCGAAACTATCCTTTTCAGGACCCCGCTGTACATGGCAGCATGGGATATGCGCACAAACTGGCGTAAGTTCGGCATAGTTGACCCGCAGGGACGGCCGTTAGATGTGAAAAGTGTAGTATGGTATCTAGGCATTTGGTTGGACCAATATCTGTATTTTGACAAACATATAGATATTGCTCTGACGAAAGCTAAAAAGGCCTTTGCTGTGGCAAGGGGGTTGTTTTACAGCAGCCAACTTGACACCAGAGAAAAGATAATCTGCTACATGGCCCTCATCCGGCCAGGAAAAGATGAGGTTGTTCGAGAGACAGTGTCTTCGCACTTGTCTCCGGTTGGCAAACTTGAACAGGATAGATAATTTTATTATTAAACTGATCAGAAAGCATATTGCACGAGCTATGACTTCTTCCAACAGTCTGATCTTTGGGGCTTACTACCCGAATGTTATGTACCATGAGAGAGTGCGCCTCACCGGCTTTATTCCTCCTGAAGCATTCCTCTATCTCGACACAATTGGCCTAATACAGGATCCACAAGGATGTCCTGTCATCTTCCACGAACAGTGGACAGGCGACTCCAATACGAACGGGATGTCGCTCGCAGTCACGAGGATCTCCTCCGGTTCAGCAGAGCGATCTCCGCTCGAGACAGGAGAGAGTCTGCCAAAGAACGGCAATTTTACTGGTGGTTACACCAAAAACAGTCTCTGCCGCCGCTGGCTTTTCAAGATGATGACGCGATAGTTGACCATGGTGGCCAACTTACATAGATTATAGGGTAGCAATTAAGAAGAAAAAAAAAATTTATAGCAAAAAAAAAAAGGTGCACTACGGCGTATAAATTATATATGTTAAGCATATACATAACATATACGCCCTGGTGCACGTGTCCGTAAAGTTACGGACATAGTTAAGATAGTTTTTAAGTTTTAATGTTAGGTTAAGCTAGTTTAAGGTAGGTGAAGACATATAAATTAAGCCAAGCTTTTTACCAGTTTTCTTGGCTAAATAAAAAACAAAAACAGAATGAAAAAAAAGACATATACTAAGCCGGAAGGCAAACTTAAATGTATATCAGAATAGCTTAGAGTACCCGTATAGGGTCAGTAGGTTAGATGTAAGAACAATTGTTAAGATAGTTAAGCTAGTTTTAAGTATTTTTGTCCAGCACGTAAGTAAATGAATTAAAAATAAAAAAAAATAAAAGAGATGCAAGGATTTGGTGGAGTCCATGCCTCGTCGGTACAAATCAGTCCTAGAGAATAAGGGGTTTACAACCAAGTATTAAGGTTATCTTTTGTTTAATACCCATTTTTTTGTTTGATGTCTAATGATGTTTTTTTTTTAGTTTCAATCAACACTACTATTATTTTGAACAAGGAATTTCGGTTTGTAGTTTTTTGTTGCTTTATATTTTTAATTTCCAAGCTGTAAATGTTGTCAATTAAGAATGAATTATTTTGTTATAAATACACCTTTTATATCTATAATTAAGAACAAAAACTTTGTATGTACATGAAATTCAAAAATAAGTTGTTGTCATTCGACAAAGCTTGAATAACCAATATAACTAAGCGCACTACAATTATGACTTGCTAAGAATTGTTTGCTGTTTGCGATGCCACACAACGGTAAATACCGTACTTTGCGGAACGTTAATAGCTTGGTTTATACCTGTCGTTTGATACCAAACTTTTGTCATTCGGACGACTTTAATTTCCGCTATTCGCAAAATAACGCACTGTGCGAGGCCCAGAGCTTGTAACAAGGGAAAACACAAAGGACGTCACCCTGTCTTGCTCCACTTTTGGATCTTTTCCAGCTAACCCCCAAATGACGGTCTGTCACTTTAATTAGGTCCCTTTTTTTGAAAAATAAACGTGGAACCTTACCTAGCTGCCGAATCAGCGAGTAAAACTCCAACTTCAATTCCAACTCCAACATCCACTTCAAATCATCGCATCATCATCATCGTTCAGCTTCAACTCACACGATGGTGGTCTGACGATGACCCGCAAACCACATCCATTGCGCGGTAGCATTGTGAAAAAGTTCCTCGTCTCCTTAGGGGGACACCAGCGTCGCTGTTGGCTTCGCACTGACCGAGTGACCAAATGAGTTAAACCCACTTACGTAATTCAGCGCACAATCAGAATTCCAAACCGACACAAAGTTGGAGAAAAAAAAAAAACAATCCACGGCGCCATGATCCTTATCCAAAATGTCTCACGTCACGCATTACGACGAGAGTCCTGTGTTGGCACATCTCTCATCTGCACATTTGGAACAGTCAAAGGAGGGTAGAGACAAATGAGCTTAGCGAAGGGGCACACAGGATAGAAAACCGCACATGCAAGCATTTCCTTTTCATCCTTTGAAACACCAAACCAAACCACCACCGGCAACGTGGTGTGGTGGACGACGGACATGTTGTCCCTTTACCATATGTCATGCGACTACTGCAATGCCTCGCATACGGAACTGCATACGACATCAAGTTAATCAACCTTCCTTCCACCTGCCAGAACACACAGCACGGCACGGTCGTGTGTGTGTCCCTGCAGCGCCGTAAATGAAATCCGATGGGATTTAGGTCGCCCAACAACGCCATCTATTTGGCAGACGTTCTTCCTCCAACTGGGTTTGCGAACTCCTTCAAAAAAGCATTGCAATTCAGCTTACAATCAATTGGGGAGAACCGAACCAGCACCTGTTTGCGTGCTCATCAATAACGCGCCTGACGTCGACGACTCAACCACCCACCACTAAACCCAAAAACACTCTTGACAAGATAATCGAACGAACGACACCCGAAAATATTGAAAACTCGACGGCACAACGACTCGAGCAGAGGCCTATCGAGCGAACGCTGTCGTTGTCTAGGAAACACATCGATAAGGGGAGGTTAACAGTCACAAGATAAGGAAGAAGACCGTCCGTAGCAGGCTCAAGGTTTACGTCTTAATTACTTGTGCGTCCTCTCTCTATGATTTCTCCCCCCTCAGTGTTATCTGCTTGAAAATTCTGTTTCTTGTTTTCTTTTTTTTTCAAGATCTTCTGTCGCCCTTCGGCGGACGGACAACCGACGCCTTCGAGGGGATTAATCGTTTTCGATTATTCTTTATAACGTGACCCCTGGCATCGGTCCCAATTTGCAGATACCTACGATTGCCACTTGAAATAATGATCTGCGCGACGCGGCACTCCTCCACGCCCATTAGACTGCCTAGACGTCGCTGCTGTCGCTGCTCCTGCTCCTGTTACGGCCTCTAGTCAGCCCTTCGTGAAGAGAATGAGTTTTAATTAAAAATTGCCAAAGAGAAGCGAACATTTTCTTCGGGCCGAGCGGCTGAGAAATCGGAATCAACACGGCACCCCAGTCAGTCGCCCCTAGTCGGTCTCCCCCTAGAGAAGTGTGCCGTTGGTAGGGGGGAGAGAAAGGGAAGCGGATTGGCCGTGTGTCCGGGGACGGGAGCCTGATGGTCTGAGGCCATTGGGAATAAATGTCAACACAAAAATTGTTTCCAATGATTTCTTGTTCGACTGGCAGTAGTCGTCTCTCCCTTGTCCCATTGTTCTCCCTGTCTCTCATCTCTCACAATTCCCATTATAAATAGTCTCTGTATCTATGGCGATGGTGTGGACTGTGGAGTGCTGTGCCATGCCATGCCGTGCCGTGCTGTGGTGTGGTGTGGTGTTGGATAACTGTTTGCTTTGATTGATTTGTTTGCATTCATTGTGCGGGGGCCCACTTGATGCTGCACCAGCTGGTGGTGGCTGTGGCATTCTTCGCTTGCACTTCCCTTTCGCATTTCATTGACGTCATGACATTGTGATGTTTCAAATCTATCACACATCGGCACCGGAGTGCTGCCGAATGCCGCCGAATGTCGTTCGCTGTCCGTCCACTGTGTAGTTTGTGCGTTAATTTAGTGTTCAATCAGATGTTGGTGCGCTTATGTGTGCGTGTGGTGATCGTTTAAGCCACCACCGATAAGGCTGAACGAGTAAAAGAATATCAGTTTGAACGCGGGACCGCGGATAAGTCGGGCCGATTGTGTGTGACTATGTCTGAGGAGCATTCCAGAGCTGATAAGCTCGAAATAGCCGCTGCTTATCGTGACCCACTGAGACCAGAGAATGAGGGGGAAACTCTATTTATGGGAGCAGATAAGGCAGACCCAGCCGAGGACAGAGTCTAATTGGAGAGAGAGTGAGAGAAAGGCTTGGGAGGAGCATTTCTTTCGAACGACAAGGGTTGACGATGATGACCTTTGCTTTTTCTGGGAGTGAGAGAGAATGCGGAATTGAATGGCTGTTGGAAGCGATGTTGGTTTCTTGATGTCTCATGCTTCCTAGCTGCCAGTCAGGTGTCAAGATGTCAAGTTGGCTGGGCTATTCTCACTCGTCCTAATGGCCTCCTCTCCCATGAGGAAGACTTGTCAGATTTTTGAATTCTCGGTCGGAAGAGGCCTGCCCTATGGCCTCTAACACCACCTCTCGCCGACTTTCCCGCTTCATTTTGCACTGTTCTGCGCCACGACTTTTTTGTAACACTAGGCCTTGTACTGAATGGTTCAATTGCCCTGCATTTTAGTTGCACCCATTGCCATTGGTACTCCATTTGTGGCCTTCATACGAACGAAGCTAAGAATCGTGGCCGAGAGCGTGAGACTCAATTCATTGGACCATTTTTCTTCGAAAATGAGGCTGGGAACAACGTTTCGGTCAATGGTGAGCGTTACAGGACCATGTTAACCGACTTTTTTTTCTTAATGAAAATGAAAACATGGATTTGGACGACCTCTGGTTTATGCAGAATGGCGCGTCATGCCACGCAGCCCATGCCACAATCGATCTTTTGCGCACATTTCCAAATCGTGTTTTCAGCCGCCTTGGCGATGTCAATTGGCTGCCACGGCGCTGCGATTTGACCCCTTTGGACTTTTTTTGTGGGGAACAGTGAAGGACCGATGTTATACCAACAATCCGGAGACGATTCAAGCAATTAAGGCCAACGTCATCCAAGCAATCCGTGAGCTACCATCTTGGAAATTTGGGGTGACAGAATGCGCTACTGCGAAGCCAGCCGAGGCAGTCACTTGAACGACGTTGTATTTCATAAATAATGGGAATATTTGTTCTTAGTAATAAGGCCATAGTACATGGAAAAAAATTGTATTTTGTTCATTTTATTGCATTTTTAAAAATAAACTTGTATTTGGCCCATGCAGCTCCCTGTGCTTCCGCCTAACAACTTCGTGGTCTTAAAGTTTAAGCTTCTCGCACACAAGATAAAGCAAGATTCGATGGGGGAACGGTCCATCCATTTCAAAATCCAATCAACACAAATCTCCATTAAGAGCCACCGCCCACCCCCCACAGAGCATCGCAACACCCAATGATAAGGACCCACAAACTACCCTAAGCACTTCCTAATGAAGTGAAGAAGAGACTTTCACTTTCTCCGTCTCCACTCGAACTGCATTTCATCTAGGAAATTCCACCGCGTGCTGGACAGCAAAAATTGGTCTACACAATCCTCGGATACGATATATCATCCTATAATGACCATAACCAGGCAGTATCCAGCTCCCCATCCACCGCACAGGACAGCGCACACACTTCCAGTTCGTCCATCACACATGTTCGGCAAACAAACGACAGCGACGTGTGTAAGTTGCAGCATCATTTATTAAATGTATCCTTTTTTTTGCTCTCTTCTTCACCACCTCCCACTCATGCTTTCCATCTTAAGGATCGGCGTCTTCATCGTGGTCTTGGGTGTTCGCTTTTTTTTCGTACTTCACTTGACCACCATCTGGTTGGAATAAAGATCGGACTGGGACTGCTCCTGGTCCTGGTCCTGGTTATAACTTACGTCCTAGTAAATACCTCAACGGCATCGGCGGGGCTTTTTTCCACTCGGGAGCGTCGCTATAAAACTTACTCTTTCAGCTCTCTCGACGGTGCCGGGTGTGGGTGGGTATCTTTTCGCCGTGATACATGGTTATCATGCACCTAATGCCTTCCTCGCTCTCTCTCTCTCCCCGTCTCTGTCACGCAGACACAATCGTGGACCCCATTGGTCCTTGTTCTTGGTCGTGGTGGGCTCCTTTAGTGACCATTAATCTCTTCCACTTTTCAGAGTTTATTGTTATTGGGAATGGGCTCAGATAGCGAGCGCGTCGACGACACACCCACATGTATCATATTATCACATTCTTTCGATAGCTGCTACAGTTTCCTGGCCAATACTGCCCCACCGCCCGGCCGCTCCGCCAGCGCATCATTGCGTCAACAGCGAGAGGGACTGGCAGAGTCCATTACCCGTTTAGCCTGATATACAGCGATGGGGGGAGGCGAATCTCGCACGTGGTTGAGTGTGTGTGTGTGTGTGTGTGTGTGCGGGGCTTGTGGGAGTTTGTGGCGAATGGCCAACAAGGTGGGGTGTGTGCGGCGGGATGTCCTGTTCATAGATGTTGAATTAATATGAAATTAATGACTTTGGATGATTTTTACGAAAATCCATGGATACACCGCCGTCACACCGAGTACCACACAAGCACAAAGTTTGGTTGTCACTTTCTGCAAAACAGCCAACCACACACTCACACCCACACACGAGGCTAATCTCGGTTTTATTCCGCACTCTCCAGCAGATCCAAATCCGAGAGACATTCAGGGGGTAATCTGGTTTGACATTTGGCGTGATATAGAACGTCAGGCGAACGTCGCCCATGCCCGCCTGCCCGTGCGTCGGTTTAATTAAGTTTGAGGTGAACCTTGCCCAAGCGCACGCATTCCATATGCACGCATGGATGAGAGAGAGAGAGAGAGAAGGGGAGACGGGAAGGATCCTTCACTCAGTGCGGGTGTGTTTGTCTCGAGGGTCCATTTAAATTCATTGCAGCCCACCCTTTATGTGGGTCGATGAAAATAATTTTTATTACGAACGAATAAAGTTCGCACCTAAACGTGCGTGGCATTCCGAGTGGATAAAGGCTGGCTTCTTCTGAATGACATAGGCCGTGACGGCAAAGAGAGAGGAGAGCGAGGGGCGAGAGGAAGGTCGAAGGCTGGGATTTTGCGTGACAAATTGCCGGTGTAATGTGTATGTGAGAGGATCCGAGTTGGCAGCTTTCCTGTTTGACTTGAACGATGCCCGCCTGATCCTGGTGCTGTACCCACGTCCTCGTCTTGGTCGTCTTGTGAATGACTACAAAACACTGACTTTACACCAAGGGCGGCCGGTGAGTGGGGGAGGGGTTATTTATTTGCAAAGGTAAAGAGCACTTTCAACGAGGCATTTCAATTCGCATAAAATGAGATAAAGTAAAAATGAGAATAAACACGGGGACACGGAGAACAAAACGGCTGCCAGGCATCCTTGGGATGTTTAGTTTAGCATCGCCGACCTTTCCCCGTCCCGCACACACATTACCCTCCGGCCAGCGTTCCGTTCCGCAAGCTGGTCAGAGAGAGTTGCGACTTGGCTTACAGGATATTTTCTCTCTCTCTCTGTGTGTGTGTTGTTGTTGTTGTTTTTCATTTAATGGTTTTCATTTCATTTCATTGGTTTTGGTTAAGTAAATTTTGTAACTGGAAGAGGCGCCGGGAGAAGAGAAACGAAGAAAAGTGTGCAAACATTACGCGGACGATTAAACAAATTAAAACTAATTAACTGTGAGTGCTTTTGAGTGTGTATCAAAAACAAAAAACACAAAAAAAAGCACATGTGAGAGCGACGTTAAATGGTGTGTACAAGTGACGACGACGACGACGACGAGAGGGAGTGTAGATAGACGGTGATACCGACGCTAAGTGGGTATTTTGAAATGCAAACTAATTTGTCAAGAGAACAACGTCGCGCATCGTCGCGCTGAGTCTCGTGACAAATTAGGGAGCTGGCTGGATTGGGGGGGAGCAGGACGACGAATGATGACCTTTTCGTGGTGGCTGTGGACGTCGAATTTGTGGAAAGAGGGTACCAGAGTCCTAGAGTCTCTTTGAAGTTCAAGGATCAAACAAATGGCTGAGGGACTTGGTCTGAGACTTAGACTCTAGACCCTGGACGTCTCAGGGAGGACATCTTTAAAAGAAGAGTTGCTAGTGGCCTTGGGCACGAGGCGGGAGCTCTCTGGAGCTACCTAGCTGCGATTCTTAGGCCTCAACATTCATAAAGGGATATGATCAAGCATCCGTCGACCAGACTGATCGCATTTCGATCGACGCTAGCTATTTGCGATTCTTACACCTCAACATGCATAAAGGGACATGATGAAGCATCCGTCGACCAGCGATCGTCGTCAGACACTCCTCGAGGATTGATTGATGAATGGCGATGATTGCATATGATTGGCGATGATTGATTCAAACTTAAAGACTAGTCAAGGGAGAACACCAGGGTTTGACGTTGGGAAGCTACAATTTGCTGTGATCCTTGCCCGCTAAATCTTCGAGAAGGTCTCTGTAAGTTCCAAGCCCTGGTTTGACTCAGTTCGACCAGATCTGCACAAGCCATCGAAGGAAATGTGAGGCGTTAGAGCACAATGGCGCCAACTTGTAAGCGAACCACTGTGGTAGACCTCCAAATGCAACCGTATACCTAGCCTACCTTGAAGCCTGTCGCTGATGTGCTCGACTCTAGGGCACCATAGGAGGACGGATGAAGCCCCGGCTTGAGACAACGAGCGGCATGTAGGCACGTGCGGAGAAGCATACAATGCAACGATGGAACGAACCACGATGCCATTATTTAGGGCCTTCGAACAGAGAAAGATGTAGCGCGTCTGGACCGAACAGTCTTCGTCTCCGAGCCTGTGCGACAAGTCAGTAGAAGACAGACGCAATTAGGGTGCCACACACAAGTTGAGAACCAACTGTCTAGTGCCTGTACACAGAAAAGGGACCTCCTCCACGGTCGAAGGAACCTTAGCTACGCTCTAAGCTACGTTGATGGAGGTCTATTCATCATTGTGGCCACAAATAAGAAGTAAAATGTTCAGTGAAGCACAGGCGCACAATCAAACGGCGGATTCAGTGAACTCAATTGGAAAACTGCGAGTGACCTCAATTCACGTTCTAACTCCATTTCATTTTTCCTTCTGAGCCTTTCCCCGCTGCATTCCCCCCCGGCCAAGTTCAATACAAAAGCCCGAGGAATCAACAACGTAATTCCAACTTATGCAAACTTCTTCGTCCAGTTCTGTCCTCGTTTTTTTTTTTTCAATTTACCCAAAGACGACCTCCCTCGGAAGGATTAAAAAATCACCGCTCCTGCGGGTGTGTGCTGCAGGCAACCTTACTTAATTAAGAGCCATTAGGAATTTCTTTGTTGCTGCGTATTTGTAGATCGGAATGTGTGCGCAAATTCTCGAGCGGGCAAAACACAGTAGAAGAATGAAACGAAAGAAAATGGGAATAATTATGTGAAAGAGTAAACGTTGATTAATTCCAATTCACTGCTGGCATCATTCTTCATCCTTCTACTACACCGTCATCCCTGTTGCCTGGCACCCACCACCCGGTGTTCGTGCATTACAGTGACTTCCTTATTTGAATGCGTGACTTTATCATCGTGCATCTGCTCGGTTCGAATGGCTCTGAGTTACTTTGTGTTGACTTGAGTATACTTCCTGTTCCTTGTGCACATGATAATGTATACGCGATGCTTGACACACATCCGCCCGGCGCCCAACCACCAGCGTGCAATGAACCTCCGAACACATCCTCTCTCTACCTATCCACACTCGACACTGACACCCGCTGTGCTGATGCGGTGTGAAGGAAAGAAATCAAAGAGTGAGAGAGCAAGGATTAATTATCCTCAAATCACGATGACAACGAATTAAATTCCACAAGAGACGAGGAACGAGGAACGAGGAGCAGACGACGACGACAAGGACAATGGTAACAAATGGTGAATTAAAACGATGACAAGGAACCAATCTGCCGCGTTTAACACCACACGCCGAAAAATGTTCCTCCAGGGAGGAGGCGATGTACATCATCATCATTGCCACCATCGTCACCGTCGCAGCCACAAAATCCGCTCAGTCGAGGTAGTGGAACCTCATCAATCATGCTCCAAGGAAGGCAACCGTGACTGCTGCTGCTGCTGCTCTAGTAGCGGGAGGTGCGGCAGCCGAACCACCAGCAGCTGATTTGTCTTTCGGCGTTCATTGTTCCTGTCATGTAACACACACAAAACTGCTAGTCGGCCTAGTTTCCTTCGTCTGCACAAGGATGTGACTCTCTCTCTCTCCCTCTGCCAGCACCGCACTGGCGATGGCATAAATTTTAAAATATTTTGCCAACCAAACGCGAGGCAATGGCGGCTGCGATGTCCTTCCGTGAAAGCACCAGCAAAAGTGACAGTGATGAGGGAACCTCCAGTGTAATTTTAATAACACACCGCCACCGTCACGCCGCCGACCATGTGATGTGTAGTGACCTGCAAAATCATCATCTGCTGGGCGGTGGTGGGAGTCATTCCCTGGTGGGGAGGAGGATCAGGTGCATATGTGACTTTAGAACAATCAGGGTGCGTTTTTCTTTTTTTTTCGTGTTTGTGCCTCTCTCCCCCTCGCGCTCCGTCCATCGTGATGGTGGACATGTATATTTTCGTTTCCTGCGGCTGCATAAAGCGTTCATCCATCCAAGCAACCATCCATGGCCGACACACTCTATGCACTCACAACACACATAGTCACAGTCTCTCTCCCACCCACTCGGGCACCGTCTCTGCTTTTGCCACTGCCACTGCCTCAGTGTATTTTTTTCATGGTTCGACGTGGCGCTTATGCAAGGACAAATGCAGGAGGTGGACGCTTCTGCTAGTCGGTTTGGCATTTATTATTGTTCACCGAATGAGTGTGTGTGTGTGTGGAGGGGGATAGGATAATGGTAGATGCACACATGTTGTCCCATCAAAAGATTGCCGTCACACTGTAGCCAGAGAACGAAAGGACACATGAGCTCTTCCCGCCGGGGAAGCGGAGAGAAGAGACTGAAAATCACCATCATCCTCCGCAGTAGCCGTCGATGATTGTTTTTGGATTTCAAATACATTCCGAGCAACACCGGGGATTGTTCGTTTTGCTTTCTTTTATTTTGTGTGTGTTTCGAGCTGCATTAGCACTTGGAACCTATTTTCGAGGATGTGTGACGCACACAGCCATCCAAACAGCGGCATTTATATTTTTTGTATTTTTTTTTTTTCAAATTCCTATTCACTTGAAACACTCGCCAAAGTTGGAGGTCCTTTGTTCACGGTTTATGGAGTAAAATGTTTGGCATTTATTTGTTGGCTTTGTTCGGCACAAACCGCTGACATTACTATCAGGACAACTCTCAACGGGTCAGTGGTAGATTGAAATTTCGATTGACGACGACGACGGCGAGGGAGAGGGAGAGGGGGAGGAGGTGGAGAAGGACGGCGCGGGGTGGCCTGGGACATTTGAAGCGTCGGAATGCAGTTGTTGTTGACTAGATTTTGGCGGAGAGGATGTCGGGCGATGAGCTTTGTATTGTGTGACACTGTTTTCTCTCTCTCTCTCCCTCCCCCAGACCACACATAATGGAGTTCCTTTCATGGGGAGAGGGAGAAAAAAATGTCCTCTTTCAGCACTTATAATGCACACAGCCACCACATGAACTAGAGAATAGATGCCTCCTCATTGTCGTCGTCCTCTCTCTCTGCCGGGTGCCAAGCAAGGATACGATGGCATTGTGATTTTTTTTTGTTGTTCGCACATGCCAATAATCGGGTACGTGTAGTCAATTTCTGTGGACAAAAGCGCCGCTGTCGTGGCGATGATGATGATGATGATGGTGGGTGGGTGGTTGGTTGGCTGGCTGGCCTACTACTGAGATGCCATTAAGAGCGGGGGCAAACCTTTCATCCAGTCAGGGATGTCAAAAGTATTATCTAGGCTCGTTCGTTGTTTTGTTTCCTTATCCCCGAGTGCTTTGAGGTTTTCCAATTCGGATTCAATGCATGTGGGTGGTGGGTGGGTCGGTCCGTGTATTTCATTAGACCAAAAGATCTTTTGTTGGCATCCATCGAGGGATGTTGATGTTTTCGGGGTGTAATTGAGGATGCCAACGAGGCACATGTTAACTGGATCAAAGTTCGATTGCCAATTGAAATGGTGGATGATGACTTCAAAGGATAAATGGTGTGCAAGGACATGGCATTTGTTCGCTACAATTTGGGAAATTTTTGAAAAGAGATGAGTCTGCTCTGGAGTCTTTGTTTTCTGGAGTACCTCAGGCTTCCTGTTTCAGACCGAAATCTTTTCGTTTTGTGTTAAATTATTCAACTTCTGACTGTAGATGGTAGGTGCTGTGGGACGGATGTTTGGTTGAGAAAGTCAATCCTTTTTGTAGTCTACATCCACTACACACTAGGCGAGGTTAGATTTGTACATAGAATCAGATGTTTGTGAGCACATTTTTGAAGAGAGATCAATTAACTGTTGGCTCTCACGAATTTTCCTTCATCTCCAAATGCCAAACACGTTCTTCTTTTTCTTCTTTGGCTGTCACTAGAGTCCGGGGTGGACCTGTACCTCAGCCAACATGCCTCGCCATCTAGTACGGTCTTGTGCTAGTTGCTTCCAGCTTCACACGTTCAACTGATTGATGTCGTTTTCTAGCTGCGTAGGTCATGCGTTGTCCCTCGAGGTTGGAGTCGAAGACTCCGGGCCGGAGTATTGGTGGCTAGGATTGGGACTACCAAGGTCTCTTGGTTCTTCGAGAGCGTGCTTTACTCCTCAGTTGCCTTCCAAGCTCAAAGACACAGCGATTAGTGAGTGTGGTCCTTCGATTTGGTGGTGGTGTCATTTCTTGAGTTAACTTCGGAGACAAAGTCTTTCACTACTTCAAAGTAATAGTTGTCCATAGCGACGTTCTGTCCAAGACGTCGGTTTTGGTGGACATTTTTTGTCGACAGTATATACTTTGGCTTACCCTCATTGACCACAAGACCTATCTTAGCCGCTTCCTTCTCGATGTTTAGAAAGGCCCCACTAACAGCCAGTTGTGTCCTTCCGATGATGTCAATCTCTGTTGCACAGATTTGTGGCAGATCGTACCACGCATGTTGACGTTTGAGTTACGCACGATCTTCTGGAGAATGATATTCAAAAAATCGCATGACAGTGCGTCGCCTTGTTTAACTCCTTTTTTGACATCAAAGGTCTTGCCTAAGACTTTACCGAACTTGACGGAGCAACGGGAAAGACGGACGAATTTTGCAGTGTTTTCAAACACTGTACAGCTCGTCTCTATAAATACTGTCATACGCGCCCTTGAAGTCGGTAAATAGATATTGAGTATCGACTTGAAACTCCTGGCTCTTTTCCCAGGTCAATGGTGGCTTTCGCTGGCCTGAACCTGCGCTGATATTGACCAATCAGGCTCTTGACGTATGGTTTCAGGCCATATTCAGGAGACTTATTAGCACAGTTTAGAGGATCTCCTCTCTTTAGGAGCGGGCAAACGATGCTGAGATTCCATCCGCGTCGAGCATACTTTCATCCGACCAGACTTTGCAGATGAGTTGGTGTAAGCAGCTTGCTAAATCATCGCCAGCTGCTTTGAAATGTTCACCAGGCGGTCCATCGGCACCTGCATCCTTATTGGCCTTTAGTTTGGTGGTTGCTGCCGTAACTTCACTGAGGTCGTGAGGGCGAAATTCATGTCCATCATCGTCTAGATTCGATGGATTTTTCTGCTTGCCTGCGTCATCGCAGGAGTGGTCTTTCCATATTCCCAGCACCGACAGTAACTCCTCTACTAGTCCTTATCCCTGCAGCCTTCCGTTCGGTTTTTGCGAACTTGACATGTTCTTCTTACCTGTTAGAAGAGTTTCCGAATGGCGTTCGTGTAGCAACAACCCTTCGAGCGCGCGCTTCTTGTGCTCCATCTTTTTCTTCCGGAGAAGCCGGTGATCTTCCCTTCTTTTCTGCTCGTAGAGCTCACGAGCAGACCTCGTATTTCTTTGCAGCGCTGCTCTGTTTCCTGTTTAACTGCATGTGCTCGCTGAAATTCATCATCGAACCAGGTGTTTCTTCTTGGTGGCTAAGTGAAAACTAGCACATCAGTTGTGGCTTGTCTAATGGCCTTTTCTTGGTCTTTAGCACTTGATGTCTGCGGCATAAGACTTTGAGTGAGGTGAAGGAACGAGCTCCTGCGATTGTAGCCGTGTGGCGTTAAATTTCTTCGCAGCATTTTGCCAAACACATTAACGTCATAAATGCGAAATGCGGCGGAGTTCCACAGTGTTCTGGTTTCACACCGCTTCTTTTAATTTATTTGTACTTTTCCGTAGATGACGTCAATTGGCTGATGATTCCGTCAGAGTGACAGCCAACACCGCGCCTCACTGGTAGAGGATCGCAAAAAATCCTGTTTTAAATCCACACCGTCCTTAGATCAGGTTCGAGTGACTAGGGACCACTGTGAGCGACTGCCACTCTCAAGCCGCTACCCACTTAGACCCTAATCTAAGAACACATCCTCCATCCCTCTCGAAGCATCCTCACCTAACCACCACGGAAATAAATAAAAAAAAGGTAAAACTGTTTCACTCACAGCGAAGTAAAGTGCTTCACTCTAGGTTGGTTTAAGTGAACCCGAAAGCTCATGAATTGCTTCTTTCAGGCAAACACTTTCCAACCACACAGCAGATCCTAAACACTCGCCGATAACTGAAACCCCCATGCCGCCCATTATCATCGTCATAACACTCTACTAAAATTCAAGACCATCACTCCCTCCCCCTCACCACATGTGAAGGTCATCATGAGACAGATGTCCATAGCGAGGCAAAGGCAAAACAACATCCATGCACATGTATCATATAAAAACAAAGGAATTCATGTCATTTCAACACAAAACTGCTTTATGGCTTGGCTGCTGCTGCTGCTGCTTGGCTTTGTGGTGAGAGCGGGTCGCTTATTATGTTCGGCACATACCCCATAAAACTCTTCCACCGCACTAAAACCTTGGAATACTTAATGTCTCTGCTCCCAGCCTCTCCAGCCCCACACACTGGCGGTGGCGACTTCCGTGTTGTCTGCTCATGTGTCACATCTCATCAAATAGTCGCTATAGTCTTAAAAGTGTTTGTTTTTATTTATATTCGATAACCGGATCTGAGTCTCTACCGCTGACCTAAATCATCACTGGCGCCCGCAATTTAATCCTCCGCAACACAGAGCGACGGCAAAAAACTGCCAAGTTAAGCCACACATTCTCAAATTTATTGCTCGCTTCGGCCACGGATACTGATTCAAATTCGAATTCGAACTCGGAATCTATGGAATAATTGAACAGGTGCGAGCCTCTGTGGTGTGACTTAAGCGCAGGGAGAGGAAGAGCAGGGCTGGGCCTCACCCTGGCTGACCGCATCGCATAGAGCGCACCCCTCGTGGGGACGCACTTAATACCGTGGTCGAGTGGGGCTCATAAAATAGCCGCGGCGGGCCCTATCGGGTGAGCTCACTCGGAATGACAGTTTTATAATCCCTCCCAACAAAAACAAAGACAAAAAAAAGGTGGTGGCGCACACAGGTGAACTCCGTCTGCCATTCAAATCAACTGATGAGCCAATAGTACGTCTCTCCTTTGCTTATCTCAATCACCCCTCTCGGCCTCAAGTGAGGGTGGAATTAAAAATAGCCCACAGTCGACATTCTGCTTACCGCCCGCCACCGTCGCGCCGTCAGCTTCCACTCGTTTCCCTCGTTCGTCCTCTGGCCTCTCGCGTTGCTGCTGGAATAATTTAAACAATGGCATCCGGTCGTATTATTGTGTTTATTACTTAGCATCGCAAACAGATTTTCATTTACAGACGACTCTGGTCTGCCTGCGAGGGTGAAATGGGCCGTAGGCCTATGATTTTTTCCCGTCGCCTTAACCCACGGCCCGTGCTGCTGCTGCTGCTGCTAGTCTGGTCTGGTCTGGTTGGTGGTGTTGATGGTGCTGATGGTGTGTCGAGGCGAGGCGAACGCGCGATTCCTTTGAATTGAATTGAATTCTGTTTGCTGTTCGTAACAAGATTTGGATTGTTATTCGTTAAGTGGTGGCAGTGGCTGTAGAAGAGATACGAGGGATTTGGTGTACAATGCCGAGAGGGATCGTTCATTGAAGAGCGCCAATGAATTACTTGGGTATTTATTTATATTTTTTTTTGTTCTCTTTTGTTTTGTTTTATTTATTGTGTATTCAGAGGGTTTTTGTGTGAATGTGGTGAGAAGGGGATTTGTGTGAGAGAGGGAGAGAGGATTGCGGGAGAGATTACAAGCTGGAAAGTGAAGAGTTTCAAAACGTCTTTACCACTCATTGGGGATTTACTCGGTTCAGCTTGACGTCTGCCTCGTGGGGTGTGTTAACCGATTTAGAGGAATTCGCCGTGTAGTCTGTGAGGTGAGCTGACGATGTTTTTCGATCGAGGTGTCATAATTCGCGATCGTAATTTTTTTTTATTTTTTGCATCTACAGTGGAGTTCCTCAGGGTTCCACTTTCCCCCCTAGACTTTTTCACGAATTTGTTTTTCTCTGTTTCAAGATACCTTCGACGCTGTAATAGCGACCTATAATTCAGTGCGATTTTGTCAAGGCGATGCCAAGTAAGTTATAATCCCACAGAGTTCCAATTTGCCACCTTTACTTTTTTTTTCTTTCGAATATGTCGTTTGTCTTACTTTCAAGAGACCTTAGGTTAGGTTTTGGAAGGGGATTGTGATGGTTGAACACCACTTCTACTCGGAGGCCTTTGGGCCCACTGTGAATCCCTTCATTTGTGGGGTATATAATCTATTAACCTATCCTGTCGTGGTTAATAGAGCTCTTTTGACCCAGTAAGGCTAGGCGTCGATTCTGGAGAGCTGGGCTGTGGCACAGCAGATGTTGGATTTTCTCGGTCTCTTCTTCGTCGCAGTTCCGGCAGAGATCATTTCCGGAACATTGCTCCGATGGGGCAGTGCTCTGTGATCACTCCGACTAGTTCACCGATCGAGTCGCGGTCTAACGTCAGAAGTTTCTTTGTTATGCCGTTGTTAAGCTCTAGCAACGTTGATCTTGCCGTATGACAGTCATTTCTTGTGAGCCAGGACGAGTTGGATCCTTTTTGTATTATTTCGCTTATAGTAAGGTATAATGCACTGATCGGTGGTCGTAGTGATGTGTCCGCTTCGCTAATGTCCATTTCAGACCCTGGTCTGGCTAGTTCGTCTGCTCTCTCGTTCCCTGCTATTGAGCTGTGACCTGGAACACAGCAGAGTTTGACCTTATGGTGGCTGATGGACCTTAGTGAGTTGCGGCAGTTCATAACAGCCTTTTATCTCATTGCACAGGATCGTATTGACTTCAGCCTCGCTGTCAACAAAGATGGTGATATCGGATGGTGGGATATCTGTTGTTTGTCTGTGTTTGGCTACTATCTCTATTGCTAGAATCACTGCTTGGAAGATACTACATGTATCAGGGAATTTAAACGATTCCAGTTTATGCATTGTGTCCGAGTAGAATCCAGCCCAACGTACTGGATGGCGCCGTTGGTTGAGTGCCTGCCCGTGGTTAGTGGGGTCCCCGGTTCGAATCCCATTGAAAGCCACGCTTTAATCCGGTTTTCAAATCTGGTCCATTAACCATTTGTCGTTGGAACCAAATTAACGGCTCTATCACTGGAGTTGTCGATCAGTGGTAGTAGTCTGACTATAGGTACCACAAGTGTGCTGTTTTCGCTGATAGCCGACTTAACTACCTATCGACGTTGCTGTTGGTAGTAAAGGGTGGTTAAATTTTACGGGTTGATGTTGATTTTGAATAAAACACAAATTATTTATGAAATTATTGTCTTTTTTATTAATTATGATAATATTGGTATGGTTCAATTACGTATGGAACAAAATATCGGCCAAATGGCCGCCGCGACCTCGGCGGCACACCTCCATCCGATGGTCCAAATTTTCGATGCAGCTGAAGCATAATTGATGTTCTATGCCGTTAATGTGCCGAATTATCTCATCCTTGAGCTCTTGAATTGTTGCTGGCTTATCGACGTACACCTTTTCTTTCAAATAACCCCAAAGAAAAAAATCCATCGGTGTCAAATCACATGATCTTGGCGGCCAATTGACATCGCCACCACGTGAGATAACACGGCCATTGAATTCGTCACGCAAAAGAGCCATTGTTGCAATTGTTGGGCACGACGACGAGTTGAGGTGGACGGCTCTTCAGCCACACTATCGCTAGCAGCAGCAATATTTTCTGCATTACGAGCTGTACGAGCATGCACTGGTGTTTTCACATCTCCTACAGACCCGGCTTGCTCAAATTTTTGCACGATTTTTCCGTTTGTACGCACATTTGGACGATTAAATTGACCGAAAAAATCACGAAGTGCACGATATGCATTTTGATTTGAACGCCCATTTTCATAATAAGCCTGAATAACTTTAACGCGTTGCTCGATTGTGTATCTTATGGTTCAAATTGAGTTAGTCTGAAATTGAGAAATGTCAAATGAAATGCAGAAAAAAACTTGACGTTTAGGTGTGGTTCACATTCAACATCGGCGCTTAAAATTTAACCACCCTTTACAATGGACCAGTTTTGAGTCTGAGTGCTCCAGTCTAGCGTTACAAAAACATTAGACGAAAAAAAAAGTATTCAGCCCCAGTACCAGTGTGCGTTTTTGATCCGTCGACAAATAGGGCAATCTCGTTGTCGTTGATAACGGCGTTCGAAAGCCACTTGTCTCAGCTCACTTGTCTATATAGTCGGTTGTAACAGCGAGGCTACTGTGACCATGTCTCTTTCCCAGGTCGTCTATTATTTTGATTATGGCCGCATGTCCATAGATGGCTTATTTCCACAGAGAGAATTCCCTCAGTCTGTGAGCGCTTTTTGCGACGTGGCCTTTTATGAATAAGTCAAGAGGGAGGCGATGAAGAATCATGTCCAAACCTGCTTGCGGCGTAATCCTTATAGCTCCCGTGGTACAAAGAGCACCTTTCCTTTGTACTTTGCTGAGCATGTTCATATAGCTTTTAATGTGGCTCGCAGTCAACCATACTAGGGCTCCATAGGTAATAATGGGTCCAATGAATGATGTACGATTGGAAGCCCCATCGTTTGCCGAAGGTCTTTTTGCAAGCCTAAAAGGCGTTTATCCTTTCTTCATCGTTTCCTGCATGTTCTTCTTCCAGGAGAGTTTGGAGTCAAGAACGATGCCTAGATACTTGGCCTCCGTTGTGAGTTTGAGTGGAGTTCCATTTAACATGAGAGAGAGATTTTTCTTTCCCTTTTCCAAACCGTTCTGTCTTGCCCACAAGGAGAGTTCGTTCAATGCAGCTCCTTTTATCAAGGTAACTAGATCATCTGCATATGCTATTCTATATTCAAGAAACCTTAGAGGGCCTATAATTCATTATTCCTACCTCTTGTAACAACTATGGAGGTTTAAACTTGTTCAGCGTCGCCTACAAGATCCTGCCCAGCGTACTATGTGAACGTCTAAAGTCGTTTTGCACCGCACTAATCGGCACGTACCAGTTCGGCTTCCGGACCGGCAAATCGGCTATAGACCAAATTTCCACACTTAGACAAATCCTGGAGAAGACTAGCGAGTTTCAAATCGACACGCACCACATTTTCATCGATTTTAAAGCCGCATATGTCAGCATTCATCGCAGCATGGCCGAATTCTGGATCTCGGGAACACTTTTATCGGATTGAGTCGCACCACGCCAACATACACGCGATGCACAGTGCACTTCGGTTCAAGAACCTCTGAGCAGTTCTAAACCTGCACCGGATTTCGGCAAGGAGATGCGGTGTGTGTGATTTCTTCAATCTAGTACAGTAGAAGACGGAACACGGAAGGCACTAACTTCTACAAGTCAGTCCAACTGTTAGGTTACGCAGATGCCATCGACATCGTCGGCCGTTCCCAACGTGCCGTAGTAGAGGCTTTTACGGCGATTGAAGAAGAGCCGAAACGAGCTGGCCTTAAGGTCAATGAGAACAAAACGAGCAAGAAACGATCCGTCACACACCATCTGGGACAAAACATCACAATCGACAGCTCAAATTTTGTAGTAGTCAAGGAGTTTGTCTAACTCGGGGCAAATGTGAACTTCACGATTGACATCTTAGTAGAGATCCGACGTAGAATCGCCCTTGGCAACTGATGCTACTTCGGTTTGTCGAAATAACTGGGCTCAAAGCTCCTGATCATTCTCTACAAAACTCTTATTTTGCCAGCCTCTCTATATGGAGCTAAAAGCTGTACGGTAAGGAAAACAGCAGAGCTGATTCTTGGTGCCTTCGAAAAAATTCTACGTCGGATATACAGTCTTCTACAGAAGACACTACCGCGAATTCTACGAGCAGTACCATGATGTGGATGTAGTCGGGAAGGAAAAAATCCGTCGACTGCACTGGCTTGACCACATCTAGCATATGGACACCAATGCTCCAGCTAAGAGGGTCTTTGAATCCCAGCCTCGTGGTTCGAGTAGGAGAGGAAGACCGAACCTCCTGTAAAAAGATCAAGTCATCGCGGACACCTTGGCCTTGATGACTGCACGCAGCGTGCCCAGGACCGTCATCGATGGAAGGCACCTATTGCTCAGGCTCAAGCCCTCTTCCACTTTGTCCCTGCTTTCTTTTGTTAAGATCGGTTTTCGCTAAAGAATTGAGTTTGTTTAAACATTTTCCCCTTAAATTCCGACTTACAATCCAACGCAAGTTCAAGAGAATAGCAGACCTGCCAGACCTCAAAGACACTCGCCCCATAAAACCAACCATTCCCCTCCCTTACAACAGGAAACCATCGCCGCCCCGGATACTGGTGACCACTTCCTTTGCACCTTTCGACGTCCAGTGGATTTAATTGAAATTCCTCAACACCTGCCGTTTATGTTCAAATAAAATTGAAAAATACACAAAAAAAAGTGTAAACTCACTCCTCTGTCATCCTCTCTCTCATATTTACTTTCGTCACGGCTTTACTTATTTCACTGAAAACCCGTTATAAGTTCGAATAGGCAATGAAACTTTTTAAGTGACTGGTTTATGTTCGCAATAACTTCGGTTAATACTGGGTTAAGTGCTCATTAAAAACGCGTTCGAACCTTTACCATCGAGTTATGCATATATTGTACAATGCTGGCGCTTTCATCGTCTCCATACACCGGTGGCTCATATCTATGGCAGCAATCAAAGTGTGCACTGAATAACTTATCTCACGACTGCCTCTAAGATACCATTCTGAATCGATTGACTTTTGATGAGCCGACGCGCCGCACAGCATCGAGGTCAGGGAGAAGACTGACAGAGCTTATAAATATATGTGATGATGCACAGAGAGCGAGAGAGAGATCAGGCGTTGGAACAAATACCACAAGGTTCTGCAATCGATTAAGATAAGATGTGATAATTGGTCTGGTGCGTGTGTGTGTTTGGAGCGATGCACATTTGCATGGGAAATATTTCCAGTGGGTCTCTGCGAGCTGTGTCGAAGATTTCGACTTAATTGGGGGACGTGTTTAGTTGGCGGTGGATTAGAGTGATTTGGTGAAGTGTCAGGTTTTAAATTTTAAATTAGATTCAAATGTGTAAATGAGGGTCTTTGTGGTCGGATGGGTGAAGGGTGGTTGCGGGAATATTACATGGGTTTGGAGCGGATGACGAAGACCACGAGGTGTTTTGAAGCAGCTTTCGGTAGTTTGCTGGAACAAGAGAGATTTCAATCAGTGAAAAGAATACGAGGAGACCTTCGGTGAAGTGCCGTTGCTTCGATACGCTACCTTAACCCTTTAATGCCCAAGTTATTTTGGGGAAAAAAAATGATGTTGTAGAGGAGACAGTTCTGAACAACTTTTGTTCTACCAGTTTTCGTATGTGTATGAGAGAGGTGACTTCAGGTAGTGCGCGCCTATTTGGGCAATCGTAAGTGGCATTCAGGTTTTTTGCATTGATGTCGAGTTGTATCGTGCTCCGGGAAGTGGCCGATTGTGTATAATCGTACATCCTTCTGTGGCAAATGTGCAACATTCATTCGACCCCTGCTTGGGCGACCAGATTTTCGTGCCAACAGTATGCCGGACTTTTGTAAGACAAGTGGCCACTTCCACGATAAATTCGTGGTTCCGTAGTTTGTGCTATACAACCGAAGTGGCGTCGATGTAACATCCAAGCGCTGATGAGGGCCACATCGGACATGTGGTAGAAAAGGCGTGATTCGATGCGGATCCGACATCGACCCAAGCACACGTCCATTAGATCGACGCAGCTCATGTATTAGTTGTAAGTGTAAAGGGTGTCTTTTTTTAGGGGTGTAGAACTTTAAGTTGGCAACACTATTTTAACTGGCGGCCATTTTGTCAGCCATTAAGTGATTTGGCATTTCAACATGAATAGACTGACGAGCCTGAACAACGCTTCCAAATTGTGCAAACTTAGTTTGAAAATCGTGGTTCTGTTCGAAATACGTATCGCGCACTACGTCCATTTTCACCATGCTCACTTTTGGTGGAATGGATGCGTATTTGAAGTGATGATAATCCTCAAGTGTAAGTTGAGACACCGTTACATCCACAAAAACTGACTGTTTGGTGTGCCTTATGTGTGGGTGGAATCATTGGTCCTTACTTCTTTAAAAACGACGCTGACCAGAACGTTACTGTCAATGGTAACCGCTATAGAGCCATGATTACTCACTTTTTCGTTCATCAATTAACCAATCATGATGCGCAGGCTGTGGTTTCAACAATACGGCACAACGTGTCACACAGCTCGTGCCACCTGATTTATTGAAGGAAGTGTTCGGTAACCGCATAGGTTCACGTTCCGGACCAGTGAATTGGGCCCTAAGATAGTGCGATTTAACGTCGATTGACTATTTATTATTGTGAGGATATGTAATGTCGTCGCTTGTCTACGCCCGAAACGATAGACGACTTGGAGGACAACATTCGCCGCGTTATTGCCGATATACGACCACAAATGTTGGAAAAAGTCATCGAAAATTGAACCTCCAGGTTAGACTACGTCCGAGCCAGCCATGGCGGTCATATGCCAGAAATCATAAATAATTTATAAAGCCAGAAAATTATCTTTCGAATAAAGTAAATTTCATGTCAATTTAAAAAAAAAATCTTGGTTTTATCTCATTTCAAAGTTTTGTACCTCTAAAAAAACACCCTTTATTTGATTTAGACGATTTAGACTTTTTGGTTAAACGCTGAACAGATGGAGCTGTTGTCGCTGCCGTTTCATCGGACGATAAATATGGTTTGATTCCAGCCATATTCACAAGTTTGTGGTCGTCCCATACGACTGTGGAAACATCGTTGTTGTAGACGAAGCCACATATTCAATGCTGTCATCACGATTGTCGAACTTTTTTGGAATGCGATTTATCATCGGTGACGGACAACTTCAAACTATGTTCTTGACGCTTTTCCTAGGCTTAACCTAGGCTACATCTCTTTGAAGACTGCGTTTGGTTATTGCACAATGCTTCTGGTCCCTATTCCGAACGTTGACGTTTTATTGGTCATTGATGATCTGATACGCTGTCGCGTTGCGCGTTCTAGAGCTATGGTCGAGTCCAGGATGGGGGATGAACAGTGCGAGCTTCGTCCCGGCAGAAGTACAACCGACCAGCTTTTCACTCTAAGAATGGTACTCGAGAAGGCTTGGGAGTATGCCAAACCGATCTACAGCTGTTTTGTAGATTTTGGAAAAGGAATTCGACCGAGTTCCTCGGGGTAAACTTTGGAGTGTAATCTTTTGAGGGCCATTCAGCCTCTATACACAAACTGTAGCAGCTGTGTTCGGGTTAACGGTGCTAAATCAACACCTTTTGCGCGTGCGCGTTGGACTTCACCAAGGGTGCGTCCTGTCACCTCTCCTTTTCATTATATATATGGACTGGATGTTGCAGCGCAGCCGAGGCGAGGAATGTTACACATTGGGAGAGTTAAGGGTAAATCATCTTCTTTTTGCAGATGACTTAATTATCCGCCCAGACGGAACTCCAGCGCGCACTCGATAGGTTTACTGCCGTATGTGCAGATGATGCAATGAAGGTTAACGTGGACAAATGAGGGGTTATGGTCATATCCAGAACACCTGTTAAGTGCACTCTACATGTTAGTGGAGTCACATTGAAGCAGGTGGAGAAGTTCAAGTGTCTCCGAGTCTTTTTCACGAGTGATGGATGCTGTCATGTAGGATTGGCCGGGCTGGCTCAATTTTTAAACATCTTGGAAGATCTGTAATCTGGAAGGGTAATGTAAGCGATGAGAAGCTGTCGAAATGAAATTTCTTCTTGCTGTTGTGGGAGTTACTCGGCGGGATAGGGTAAGAAACACGGCAGTACGCGAGAAACTCGATGAAGAGCTGTTGCTTTGAACGTAAATGACTATGCTTCGATGGATTGGTCATGTGGCACGAATGTCCTCATCGTCACGACATCCGAGGCGTGCCCTGAATGAGATTCCATAAGTTAGACGACTTGGAAGAACCAGGACGAGGTACTTGGACCAAGTCCAAAAACTCGCTGGTTGCTCTTGGGCATAATTCGTGATGAGACAGAGTCAATGGCGGAGGATCGAGTGGCCTGGAGAGCTATCGTGCGTGCATTACCCACGCGACCCCTGTAGCGGGTCAGAAGATGATAATGATGGCGTAAGCGCCCAGCTCAAAAATTATGAAATTTGTTTTAATTTCTTATTTTGAACACTTGCTTCACTTTCTAGGCACAATAATGAGTACGGAAATAATTTTTTCGTAGTCGAATTCGACCGATTTCGCAGAAATATTCATGTGCGAAAATCGCAAATTTACAAAAAATGCGTATCGTCGTCCGACGCAGACTCAAGTGCATTCCAAGCTTTCAAAGGCAGTTGGATTCAAGCGGCAACCGGTGCATACTGTTAAGGTTGTGTAGCAGAACGTAATAAAACAATTCGCACGCAGCTTGGAATATTTCTGTTGAACAAACTTTTTGTTCAAAGAGTGCGTGCCCAAAATGGACCAGTGGGCATTGAAGGGTTAAAGTCTACACTAGCTCAGGCGCACAGCTCACCCTCCATGGACACCACCATCGATTTCAATAATTGCAATGTCTTCCAACAACTAACTTGTAAAAGACGTACTTAAAGGCTTAATCAAACCACTTTCCACTTTGAACGCCATTAAGCCCATTATCACTCGTCTTGCAATGCCATATCAACCATCTCTGAACTGACAGAAGTCTCTATGGGGAGGCACTCAAACTAATTGCCTCCATAATCTCACTCAAGTCAAGTCACAGACAAATGCCGGCAAATCCCACATAAACCATGCGTGTTAAGAGCACCTGCAAGAAATGCCTTATCTTCGAAGGCGTCACCTCATTCATTCAAATTTCTCGCATAATTCTCACCTTTGGCCAGATAATACACATGAGATTCATCACTCCCATAATGACCATGACGACGTTAAATGAATTACACACACCTTCCCTCAAATTTCATCGTAATTTAATAGACGTGTGCCGCAAAGGCTAATTCAGCATTTTGTCTAGAAATAAAACAAAGCCCGGGCCTTAAACGACTCCCCTGAGGTACCTACTCCTAATTTCTGAGTAATTTCCATTAAATGTCGATTTTCTCCCAACTCCTTCACGAAATGTATGTACACCAAGACATTTTGTCGACACTAATGCATGTCATTTGGAAAACAAAATTTCCTCATATTTACACCCCCAATGTCCTGTCCAGACCAGAGAGGAAGAGACAGGGAAGTCAGGTAAATCTAAGTCAAATCAAATGCAACCACAAGATACTTTATTCGCATTAAGTATTCCACTTCAAGCTTTCTTCGTGCTCGTTTGTCACAGATATGAGTGTGCGCGCGGGTGCGTGTGGGTGACATCAAGCGCCCGCTTCACCCGTTTAGACGGGGGAACTAATGAGCAATAAGTCCTCATTTAAATTTCCAAATAATAACAACAATAATGCTGATAACGCAATAAAACTTCATTTAGTCCTTTCCTTTCCTCGCGGTAGTCACCGTCATCGTCGTCGTATCTCCTCCATCCTTCATTCGTTTGACGATGCGCTGGCGGCGCGGTGCGGCTGGCCTGGTGGGTGGCATTTCGGAAAGATGCTGCCACTTTGGCATGGTTAATGGGCTTCATCTGATGAACTTTTCCCCGGGGGCGACCACGCAACAAGATGTTGTGAAACGGTTTGGAAAAGGATGCGGCAGCGGTGGCAATGGTTCCACCAGCGAAACCAGAGAAAAAAAGGGTCAACATTTAATTACCGAAATTCCACGTCTCACTGATGTAAATTAGCTTTTGCTGACTAAGCGAAATGTTTACTGCGTTCGTCCTTCCGTTTGGCGCCGAACGACGCAAGCTGTACAAGTGACAGCTCATTATCCTTGTTCGTCGTAAAAACGAAAGGAGCCCCGCCACCCTTGTGCGAGGAATGGAAATGAAGACCCTGGGAAAGGGAGCATTTCTCCTTTTTTTTTTTGAATTTAAATGAAACACAATGTAAGCTGCATACAAATTCCCAGTCAGTCTGTCAATCTGCCACCGCAAATAGTTGTCGGCGACGAAACGACACCCCATAACCCACCTGGAAATTCGGAATACAACCCAGGACAACATGCCTCGACCGCAACAGCAGCACCCACAGTGTGCCGAAGACACCAAAGAGCCCGAAGAGACGAAGGAACACAAACCAATTTTGAGTTTCATAATACTCGGTCGGATGTGGGTGTCCAAGGTGCGGGGACCGAGATCCCCGAGATCCGAGACCGAGACCGAGACCACCTGTGCTCCCTACCCGACGTTAGATGAAAAAGTAGATGTCACCGCATGCGTCATTTTGGATTTATTGATTTTATGGCAAAAAACCATGTTCAACTCCCGCATAATGAACCCGAGTGAATTCACTTAAGGCTCCCTCGCTGTCTGCCGCCGCTGATACATGCACGACTATAGCCGGGTTAGTCAGCAGTTCACTAGGATGATGGCGAGTCGGCGAGGAGGCACGACATCGAAGGGCGGCTCAGGACTGGTGGATTTCAATTTCATTTGGTATGCAAAACAGCTCTTCAATTTGTATGCTTTTTTGCATTTTGAATTTTTACCTTCTTTCGATTTTTATTATCATTTTTGTTCGCTCTTTATGTATGTCTTTCGGTGGGTCGTTGTCGCCATTGCTCCTTCCTTCCTTCGCCGGCAATGGAACTGGAGTCCTGTTCTGGCGGTTGTGTCGCTGCTCTCGTTGGCGGTGTCGTCTTCGGCGAATATAGTTTCGCTCTTTGTATGCAAAGGCCATGCCACTAATGATCTGCCAGTGAATTTTTGCAATATTCTTTCATGGTTTTCTGGCCTTTTTTTTCTTCTTCTGTTTTGCGTGCCCCGTGACCCCACAGCGTCCCACCGGCGGAAGGTGCATATAAATTTGGGTGGAATAGTTTTGCCTTCGAAAGGAGAACATTTTTACCATTATTGTTTTTTTTTATTCTGGACAACCTTGGGGCTAATTATTGGCGAAAATATTCAGCGGAGCGAAGTAAGAAGTTTGTTAGACAGATACGGACGGCGATAGAGGGTGAACCTTAAGGAGATTTGGTTTATTTTAAGTTTCTCTGTCAGATTTTTCTAAAGGTTGGAGAAATCATGGTTTCATGCTTCTTCTTCTTCTTCTTCTAGCAACACTACAGTCCGGGTTGGACCTGGGCCTCAGTCAACAAGCTTCTCCAGCTGGCACGATCTTTAGCAGCTGTCTCCAATTTCGCTCACCAATTTGGTTGAGGTCCTTCTCCACTTGTTGGCGCCATCGGTTTCGTGGGCGTCCTCTATTGCGTTGTCCCACTGGTTCGGAGTCGAAGACTCTTCGGGCTGGAGCAGTTATGTCCATGCCTAGCCATCTTAGGCGCTGAATCCGTAAACGCCTGACTAGGCTCATGTCGCTGTACAGCCCGTACAGTTCATGGTTGCATCTTCTTCTCCAGAAACCATCAACGCAAATATGACCAAGGATGGAACGCAGAACTTTTCTCTCGAAAAGACCAATGACTTCTTCATCTGCTCTTGAGACTGTCCAGGCTTCTGCGCCATAGAGCAGGACAGGGATGATGAGGGTCTTATATACTGTTAGCTTGGTCCTTCGAGAGAGAGAGCTCTACTACTCAATTGCCTCACAGCGGTTGGCAAGAGTTATTCTGCGTTTAATCTCGGTACTGATGTTGTTTGTACTGTTTACCTGGGAGCCGAGGTAGACGAAGTCCTTAACTACTTCGAAGTTAAAGCTGCCTACGGTGACGTTCTGGCCGAGACGTCGATGTTGTGCGTCCTTTCTCGATGACAGCATGTACTTCGCTTTGCCCTCATTCACTGTTAAACCAATTTTTGCAGCCTCCGTTTCAATACCAGCAAACGCTTCATTGACGGCTCGCTGTGCTCGACCCATCACGTCAATGTCGTCCGCGTATGCTAGCAATTGTACGGACTTCTGGAAGACCGTGCCGCTAGTGTTGGCGTTTGAGTTTCGCACGATTTTCTCCAGGATGATGTTGAAGAAGTCAAATGACAGCACGTCGCATTGTCTAAAACCTTTTTTGACATTGAAAGTCTCGGTGAGTTCGTTACCGACCTTGATGGAGCAGCGAGAGTTCTCCATCGGCATCCTGCACAACCTGACGAGTTTGGCAGTAATGTCAAAACTAGACATAGCGTTGTGTAGCTCGACTCTATGCACGCTGTCATATGCGGCCTTGAAATCGACGAAGAGGTGGTGGGTGTCGATTTGCATCTCTTGGGTTTTTTCCAGGATCTGCCGTAGTGTGAAAATCCGGCCTGAAACCGCACTGATAAGGACCTATCAGGACCTAACGACAGACAAGATCTTGTAGGCGATGTTTAGGAGACTTATCCCTCTGTAGTTGGCGCAGTTGAAGGGGTCTCCTTTTTTGTGGATGGTTTCATGCACGTCGTTTCTCGGCGCTGTGGCCTCTTAAGACTAAGGCAACGGAGTGAGTGACGAATGGCTGAAATTTTTGGACGAGAGACGACACGCGAATGCAACAAGTCTCAGCGACAGGGCTTGAAAACAACCCGGACTGCATAGGGATGCCGCAGCGAAGTATATTAATGCCTGTTATGCTTCCAAAACAGAGGAACGGTCCTGAAGATCTTGAAGTAGTCCGAATTGTCGCTTATGCGGCTCTTATTGTGTCAAACCGCCATACGATGGTGAAAAAAAATAATAGAAACAAAAGGAAGTTCTCAGTGTTCATCTATAGTTCATGCTTGCACTTCATTCCAATTTTAGAAAAATTGTGTTTTGATTACTGTACTGAATATAGTGCCAATTTGTTTAAATATTTAAGGCGATATAGTCCAAATTTTGCGAAAATGGGCCGTGGACTTCATTGCACTGATACTACTTCTAATTATAGAGATCCCAGTCAGCTGTTTCTCTTGCGAATTTTGCTCCATTGAAGCATCTCCTGCTGGCTTTGCATAGTTCAGCTAGGTCTGAATTGGCTTCTTTCTCTCTTTATGTTTTCTTAAGAGTCAGGTGGATTTGAAGGTGGTGTTCATAGACTCTGTAAAATCCTGCACTAACTTGTCAATGTCCTTTGTGCTTGGTTCTGCACTGATTTTTTTTTACTTAAGTAGTACGTAGAGTCTTTTTATATTTTGGCCAGTTAGCTCTTCTTGGTTTCCTAAAGCTGATGACCACTAGTGTAAAGTGTTTTTACAAAGAAATGGATGTATCGATGATCCGAAAAGGAAACATCCCTAGATACTGCCCATTTCTTGACTGCCCAGTTAGCTTATGCTATTAATGAAGGTTGGCTCTGAGCCGACATTACACACACTGAGACCAGATTCTAATAAATATTCGAAGAGTTTCTCACCTCTGTTGTTAGTGTCGCTGCTTCCCCAAAGTGTATGATGTCCATTGGCGTCCGCATCTATTACTATGGGGATGTTGGCCTTTCATGCGGCTTTTACTGCTTCCCTAATTGGATCCGCCGGAACCGTTCTCTCGTCGTCGAGGGGCGCACTAATACTGAGCGGGACTTGATTAAAAACTTGCGAAAAGATGGGAAGAAACAATGGATGAAATTACGAAATAATGACGTGTTCGAAAAAAGTCTGCAAAGCTATTCATTTTAGCCCCAAACCAGAAACTAAGGGAAGAAAAAAAACCGGAAAACAACACTACGTTTCGACACTTTACTAGTGCGACACCGCAAATAAAATCCATTTGCTTCTTGCTTCAGCTGAATCGATCTTAAGAAGGAACTCGACGCAACAGTATCGAGTCCAGTGCCATAGGAAACCGGTCGAAAGGAGCAAAACTCTTTGGCAAATCGCCTAGAAAGGTTCCATATTCGAGCAAGTAAAATATTCAAAAAAGATTGAACTACGCGCACGAACTCCTTCATCGGGAAAAAATGGAATAATTATTTATTAAATCAATTTGTTTGGCTCTGGTGAGAAAATGTACGTGTCCAAAATAACGCCGAATTCGACCCAACCACACAAAAAAAAATTGGCTGGGGGTGCTTTTCGGCTTCTGGGGTTGGTCCAAGTTTTTAGCTAAGAAATAAAATGTATGCTGTCGATTATGTGAAAATACTAAACACAGTAATGCTTGGCAAAAGAAGGGATAGGGAATAACAGGTGCATGCCATCGAGACAATTCGATGCACTAATCAAAAAGCGACCAATCCTTGCCATGCCGAAGGATGACGCGATTAGGGAATTCAATTTCTAAATGGAGTTTACCATTAGCTAGTCCACAGACTGGAGCAGCAATATGGTAAAATGGTATACGGATGGATCAAGAACTGATGAAGGAACAGGGGCAAGAGTATTTCGACCCTGGACAAAGTACTACGAACCCAGTGGACCAGTATCATTCAAGCAGAAGTCTATGCCATAGACAGATGCGCTCAGATCAATCTTGACAGGAACTGTGACATAGCAATAATGTCATAGCTATCCTGGCACTAGACTCCTAAATCATCACATCCAGGCTTGTATGGGAATGTCTAAGGAAGCTTAAGAAGCTGAGTAGTAGTAACAGAGTCAAACTCTGTTGGATACCTGGTCGTACAGGGATAGATGGCAATGAAATGGCCGACTCCTTGGCTAGGAAAGGAGCATCGGAACATTTTATAGGCCCCGAAGCATTCTGCGCTGTAGGAGATCACGTCCTCAGGGAAGAGGTTAGCGAACTAGAAAGAGGGAACCGGGCAGATACATGGAAAAACGCTCATGGTATGAAGCAGGCTAAGAAACTCTTGGGTCAACATAACCGCATGAGATTTGAAGCATGTATCGGAATGAGCAAAAACAAACAGGCTTCCAAACAGGCACTGTAAACTCAGGGAGCACCTAAGGAAACTAGGTGTATCATAAGAAGGTCTCTGCAGATTCTGCGGAGAATCTAATGAAATTCCAGAACATATACTGGGATTTTGCGCGGCGCTAGCCCACAAAAGACAAAGATATCTGGGCAAACATCTGATATCAGAGGAAGAATTGAAGTCACAAGAACCAGCTCTCATTCTCAGATCCCTAAATGAAACTGGTTTAGAGAGAATACTCTAGGATAAATCTCTTCCACCTTCGCGCAACAGCAAATAACCCTCAATACAACTCTAAAAAGAGCTGAATGGGAAGGAGCTCTTAATAAAGCAAAGCTATGAATAGGGAGCACAATAAATCTAAAGGTTGCGGTGCAATTTGCTCTCAACAATAATAATAGCAATACCATTCGCCGAAAAGGACATTCCACTGAAGTGGGAGCTCATGCAAGACAATGACCCACGCCCTCTTCGCAACTAACTTAAGAGTTATTGAGAACGTAGAACACCTATGGGGGATTCGATCGGGGACAGCAGAACCACTAGCAAGGAACAACTGTGATCAAAAATCGAAACTGCATGGTACTCCATTCCTGTTGAAACTTGTACAAAGTTAGTTCATTCCATGGGTCGAATGCTGTAATAAGAAACAAAGGTTCATTGACGAAATATTAATGAATGTGATATATTCTAACGGTAATGTCATAACTTTTTCAGATACTTTTTTGTTATCTTCTGTTACTTTGTTCCAGGCTAAAATCGGCGAAAACACAAAATCAATTTTTTTTCCCACCATTTTGGTTATATTTTTTACATGAAACCTATAAAAACCGTGTTACATATATATAATAGTACAGACTATAAACAACATTATAAACAAAAACTAGTATATAGGTGATATACATCTTTCGCCAAACCGTCAATTCCGTAAATTTTGTTTCTAATACTTTTCGAAGAAAGCTGGGGTGCCGCAGTGCTTCGTGTTAGCGTCATTCCTTTTTCCATCGATCATATCGGCCATCATGTACGAATTGCCATTCCGTGGCTCAGAAAAAAAAATAAGGCTCTTTTAAAAAAGCTGGGGTGCCGCAGGGTACCATGGTAGTGGCCTTTATGCTTACAAATACAGTCGCCTGCCTCTAAGTCGAATTTTCGCACAAAATTAGTTCGAGTTAGAGGGAGTTCGACTTAGGGTGCGTCCACTGTATTGCAAAATCCTTGAGCTAGTCCTCGTGTTCAACAAAAAATGACGACAATATCTCAAAATCACTAGATCCCCATCAAATGGGCACTCCCCTCCAAATTGTCAGAAAAGGTATCGCACTTCCTCAAAATTGACGAAACACCCATTCGATTTTGCACAATAAATCGATGCGTGTTCTCCAAATTAGACTCTTCCACTTCACATGAAGCTCCTCCTCCCCCAACCCCACAGATACCGCCGGCAAACACACCGCGTGCAGACAAGCCAAGAGATTCCCCTTCTCCCGTGGAAATTTTTTTTTCAAATTTCACCCTTCCTTCTTGTTGAGTAAGCAGAAAAAAAATCCTTATCCTCGAGTATTACTCTCAGCGGATTACTTCGCATAAAAACCGTATTGGGTGTGCTTGGAAAGATACATTCACCCGAGTAACCATCACCCCACCGCATTTTTGTATACCCGCTGGGCGATACAACTCAAAAGCATACACAATTACAATGATCCTAGAGATAGAACTGGAGAGCGCAAGTGAGAGACAGGGAGAGAGATAGATAGAAAGAGAGAGCGACGGGAAAGAGGGAACAAAACAACAAATCTCCGAGAGCAGAAACGTCGTCTCATGATGATGATAACCCACTCAATGTAATCTCCTAATTAAAATCTCCCGCAAAATTAAAGAACACAAACATGCACATACCTTCCGCATACAAGGTCATTCCCATTCACACTGACATGCCCACAGTCACACACACACATGAGTGCGGTATCATGCCTCCCAAAGGTGCTCTCCCCCGTCCCCAATACGAACAACAATTGAAGCAATTTTAAGCGGAATGACTGTCGTAAAGCGCAATCATCGGGAGGAAATCACAGCTAGACTCAAGGGGTTCAGATCCGGCCCCCTCCTCTGCTTAGCCTGCGCCATCTATGGGCGGTACTTGTGCACTGTGAGTGGCTGAAACAAACGTGCCACCGTCACATGAATGTCATCATCAGAAACAAGGCTAATAATTACTCGGGTTTCCTTTTTCCCTACCGATCCCCCTTCCGATCCCCAAGATCCCGTGTCATGTTGTTCGGCTGTGCCATTTGTGTTCAAATGAATGAAATTCTTTTCTTTTGCTCGCGCGAAAATATGTAATAAAATTTCCTCAGGGCGGAAGTTCATTAAGCACACTTCACTTCAGCAAAAGCCAGAGCTGGAGCTGGGACTCAAGCGGCGACAAGCCAGAGCCACCAAGAAAATTCTCTTTGGTCACCAACCCACCGACACCCCTCCTCCCGCTTGCTCTTTTCTTTCTCTTTGAATTTATTTGTTTAAACATTTATTTTTTGTCCTTCTTCGTTTTCTGTTGTGTTTGCCTGTGTCCTGGTGGTGATGCTCGTCCTTTTGATTTCCGCTTTTAAGAGGCAAAAAAGATGAAACATGAATGGTGGGCGGTGGGGAGGGGGGTCAAGATGGCTTGCTTTGAAATTGAATGCAAACACGGAACCTATGCCCGCACCCAAGCCAAGTGGTGGACTGTTCTTGAGCGAGAGAGAGGCATTAAGTATTCTAAATGCATTTTCAAAAGCCACTAAGGAGCCTTGTCCAGAGATGTTGATAAACACAGAGAGCGTTGATGATGGGGGGTGAGAAAAAAAAATAACAAACTTTGTGGTTCAAATGACATCTAAGAAGTTTACGAATCAGAGATAAAATAATGACATCTGTCATTGGCCTTTGAGTGGAGCAAAATCTGAGGGTGCCAATGAGAGGGTGATGTTTGTCAAGGAATTCGAAAGGATTTGTGTCGAATGGTGATCAGAATTGGAATTCAAGATGTGGGATGTGACGTTAAGTTTGACAGGAGTTGGACATGTCGTTGGTTGTCACCGTGAACGGAACGAAGGTATGTATGTGCCTTAACTCTGTCGATTTTTGAACTCAAACTTGGAATTCCACCAACAAACATGGCGAATTTTGATTGGAATCTGACTTGACAGCTGTCAAACTCAGGAGATAGAATGCAATGGGAATTATGGTGAAGGAGCTCGATTCGATCTGCAAACATGATCAATTTTAACAAGATTCTGGTCCTGCCAGTGAATGGACTGTCATCTATCTTTGAAAGCTGTCAAATAGAGTGTAATGAGAGTGATGAAGGAGCATTTTTTTTACAGCTGTCAAACTTAGGAGATCGAGCGGAATGGGAATGATGGTGGTTTAGTGGTGTAGGAGCTTTACACTCTGTCGATCTGCCTGTCCTGTCAGTGAATAGACTGACAGACTGACTATCTACGACAGCTGTGAAATAGAGTGTAATAAGAGTGACAAAGGAGCATTTTTTATCAAAAAAAGCCATCCCATCCATCGCAGCAAATGAAGTCGTTCGCATTTTTTTTCATTTAAGCCGCTTTGGTTGTCAAAAAGCCGTCAAAAATTGTGCCTCACGTCAAATCAAGCTGAAAAAAATCTCGTAATTCGACAACAATGACGCCCTTTAAATGCTCCCATTTTGTTTTTTAAAATGATACAAAAACCTTAAAAAGTGATTCTTCTCTCTCTCTCATCAGCGAGCATATGTCGCTTCATGAAACTGATGATGTGCACTGTCGCGCTGATGAACGTGGCGCAATGGTTGCGACAAAAATGTAATTAAATTCAACGTTCGGTAATTCCATATCCGATGCCCGCCGCCAGTGATATCAATTAAAATTCGATTATTGTCATGCTGTCCGCCAAAATTAATATACACGTACGTCACGTCACGCAACACGGTTGCTACTTCAAAAGAAACCCATCAACGATCCCACCTGCCCTTAAGCCAAATTGCAATTTATCTCTTTTGGTATTCTCTTCTCCTGCTCGCTCTCTCTCTCTGTCCCTCTTTCGGTGGTCTGATTCAGGGTATGCGATAGGATTCACCAGAATTCCTTTGAATTTGTGCAATGCATCCATCCACGCAACCAGAAATATGTATAAAATCATGCATCTTTTTTTTTTCTTCTCGTGAAGCATAATTTTTACCCCACCACCACCAGGGCATTCCAACAACAAAAGGTGGAGAGAGTGAGAGAGTATCTCCATTCGCCCATCCTCATCTGCACCTTCAGCACCTAGAGCACCTACATTCAGGCGTTCACGAGTGCTCGTCCAATCGAAAAAAGTGAAAATTTAATTAAGTATGCACGCGGCCCTCTCGGAAATTCAATAAACGACGAGGACGAGGACGACCCTCATTCCGGCGAGTAGCTGTACGAGTGGTACACACATCCATTCGCCCTTTTCCGCTGTTGACGACCGAAAGAATCGGAACATATGAATATTTTTCCGGAAATTCGGTGCCTAATAGGCTAATTGTGTTAAAAAAAAAAAAAACCTATCGACGCTGAGGAGGGTTTCCGGGGGTTGTTTGGAGATGGCTCAGCGTAAATGGTGGCATTCGTAGGTTGAATAAAATAATAATCCTTCAGAAACTGTCATTCCGAATTGAAATTAATTTTCCACTGACGAAGGAGCAGCGCACACACAATGACCGGGGTTGGTCGGCCTAGGACCTGACATGACAATTCTTCCATTCAGCCGCTGGTAAAGGAGGCAGAGGTGGGTCGCACTTAAGTGGCAGTGGTGTGGTGTGTACGGCGCACATATGTGACAACGGTCCTTTTGGCGAAGACGAGAGCCAGGCAAAAAGGATCGCCTGCCTGTCGTCTTTTGCTCCAACAATTGGATTCAGCTTTTTACGTTATAATATATTTTCTTTCTCCTTGTTTGCGTTCATTCGTTTTTATGCGATTGTGTACGTCGTTGTTTTCCTTTCCGTATTTTTTTTTTTTTTATGATTTGCCTGTTTGCTTGTCGTTTCGCAACGAGGCGATGGAGGGTGAGACTCAGAGGCTCCTTTGCACTAAGCTCCCTCTGGGGGCTCATAATAAAATATAAATTAAGTTATAAACATCACTGGGACACACACATGCACAAGCCTCTTAGTGAGTCCGCTCGCTGTTCTGTTGAGCCTCGTGTGTGCCTGAGTGTGCTTGCGAGTGTGTGTTCGGGTGTGTAACAAGAACATTGATATCGGGTGTTATTATCGTTGTCATTTGCTTGTTCGATTTATCGCCGAGATCGCATGAAATGAAAACGAACGGCGGCGGCCGCTTGGAACAGGTGTCCATTGGTGGCAATCGGCGTGCGGGGTATGCTAGCGGTGTCACATTGACAGATAAAATTGTTGAAATGTATTTTATTTCCATACCCTGCTCCATTCCCCTCCCCCCTCCCCCGTCACCCACCCACGGTCAATTATTTTTCTCTTATTTTTTTTGGCGCCAAATGAATTGGAACTTGAGACGGGAATTGATTAAAATATTCAGCGGAAAGCACTCATGAAATTAAAATTCAATTAATATGCGAACGTATTGTGCATGCTTATGTGATTACTGATTACACATGAATGTTCACAGCATTCCGGAGGGGGGGGGGGGGGGGGGGGGGGGGAGCATTTTGGTGTTATAAATGACTTGCTGTTTGTGTGTGTGTCTGCTTTTGGATGGCATTAAAATTGCACTTGAAGTGTGGGTGCGGAAGCATGCTCATACGGCGAAATTGCTAGCATTTGCATGTGCAACTCGTTACGGATGCCGCCGTGAGGTATTCCCAGTCCGGTGGGTATAAAGTTTTGTATTTAATATGAATTTGAGTAGAGTCACGACAACGACGACAACGCCATTCCACTGCCGCTTGGTCGATCTGTGTGCTGTGTGCCTGTGGAGAATGGACAATGATCGGTGGTGGTTAGGTGCATAATGAAGTTGTCACATTTTCCAGCGAGAGAGAGAGAGAGACGAAGACCTGAGGGAATGAGGGAGAATTAACATACTCCTGATTCGTTCAAAAATTTGCTGGTGCTATGAACTACTTCAGGTGACCTTCGCCGACACTTTTTCCTACCTTTTATTGGTCGTAGCGGCACGAATTTGGGCTTAAAAGAAGCGTGCTACAAGATGAAGGTTGATTTTTTAGCTATTATCTTTTTGGCAACACTGGTTTAAACAGCTGACGCACGTTTCGTGTTTTGTTTCACTGTCAAACATCTTCAGTTTGGTCTATAATTTAATGAATCGTCCTACAAACGAACAACGCTTGCAAATTTTTGGTGAATGGGCTCTTGGAAAGTTGGCCGAAGATCCACTTTTCATCATTTTTGGCTCAATGGGTACGTAAATAAGCAGAATTGTCGATTTTGGAGTGAATATCAGCCAGAAGCATTGCAAGAGCTACCAATGCATCCAGAAAAAGTCACAGTTTGGTGCGGTTTATGGGCATCATTGGATCGTACTTCCTCAAAGATGATGCGAATCGTAACGTAACTGTGAATGATGAGCGCTACCGTGAGATGATATCTAACTTTTTTTTGCCCAAAATGCAAGAGCTTGACTTGCATGACATGTGGTTTCAACAAGACGGTGCCACATGTCACACAGCACGCGCAACAATGGACTTATGGAGGGGCGAGTTCGGTGAACATTTCACGTTCGGGAACGGTCAATTGGCCGCCTAGATCGTGCGATTTAACGCCTTTAGACTATTTTTTGTGGGGCTATGTTAAAGCTCATGTCTATACAGATAAGCCCGCTTCAACATCAGGTCAACATTTGCATGAAATAATCTTCAAACATTAAATTATATGAACCGTACTATCGATTCAAATAAAGATTTCATGCATTTTTCTGAATTTTATGTGTTTTTTTTTTTGAAAAACTTTCCTATAGCTTTTAAAAAAATCGCCCTTTATAAGCACTTTTTCAAAATGATATACATATGTTCTTCAGGTCACTTGAAAATGTCAAAAATGATAGCTTTCATCGTTTTTCCGATGATCTGGATTGTTTTTCTGTACGTTCCGAAGAGCTCCATCCACTTCTGTGCTTTGCAAAAATCCCTATAGAGCACTTGTAACGACTGACTGAAGTTGAATTCGGAATACAAACAGAATCAGGTCAAAATCAGACACAAGTACGTTACAAGTAGGCATTCATTGGTGAAAAACAATCCATTCGCGCACACACACACACACGCACTCCGAATGCGCGTTATTCTTTTCAAACCAAGCGAACAAGCCTGCGCCTCCACTTGGACGCATAGATTGCATTTTGCTAGTTAATCACTCGAAAAATGAATGTGAAAATCTATTTTTTTTTGTTGGTGCAATAGCTTTCAGGTGGAATCTAACCAGGCAACCACCACCTGTCCATGGAAATACGAGTGCAGTCCAGTCCCTTTATTGTTTCGCTTTTTGTTTCTGATTCAACTCGCTTTCATTGTCCACGCCGCAGGACGTTATCATCATTTTCGTAAACACATCCTTTCACATTTTGTGTTTTGTTATGTGAAATGCCAAAGCGTCTCTCTTTCTCTGATGGATGGTTAGATGGGTGGATGAATGGATGGATGGATGGATGGATGGACCTAACCACTAGCTGGTCGTCTTTTTTTTTTCTCCGGGGAGAGTTATTGCCATTTCAACCACTTAGCGAAATAGAACTTGTGGTGGGTTGCAATGTAAAGAAGGACCATCACCACCAGCAGCAGCATCAGGATAAGCAGAAGAATAGGGACTACGCGGGGGAGGGGTGAACTTTTTTCGGTTTTTCTCATGGACTCCCATAGAAACGAAACGAAATGTTGACATAGTTTGTATGCTGCCAGAGAATGAACGAGTGGGTGGTGGTGCTGGTGGTGCGGGGGGTTGGGGCGAAATCATTGCGAGAATTAGGTTATGCTGGAAGCGCTTGGTCGAATGTAAATGGAAGTAGTGATTGTAATTGAGCTTGGTGAAAGGTTTGCCGAGGGAGAGGGCGAAATAAACTTCTTCTGTGGCTTCTGGAGAAGTTGCCAAAAAGTTAAGTACTGAAAGACTTCGTAATGGAATCCAAGGAATTATCGCTGAGTTCTCGTGGGGAAGACAACCGCGGAGGACGGGGGAAGGGGCTTCATCTTGTCTGAATGGAAGGGAGTTTCGCTTGAGGTTACAGCAAATGTAACGCAACAGCGCCTTTTTTTATGTGGGAAACATTCGAGAGTAGGTCTACAAAAGGAACTCATTTCAAAGTTCAGTTCAGTTTGGCCGTCCGACTGATCTGAAATGCTGACGAGACTTGTGGAATCAAGTCACGGTGGTGGGTAGTCTTTTCAGTCGCAAGTTGGTGATGAACTTGGGCCGAGGGGAGGCACGCTCTAGTTCTCGGGTTGAAGGGCTTACCCGAGACGGGATCCTTTAAATTTGAAGCTTATATCCTTAAGAGGAAAGCAACGCGTGTTGGCCTAAAAAAAGGGGCAGGTAAAATCACAAGTCAGTCCACAAGAGCTCCACAAACTTTTCGAATGAATTTAAAAAATGTTAGTCAAGATTCAGAGAAGTCGTCTGTCAAATGGATTGAATGATCCCGATCCATTACCGGAGCTTATGGCCTTAGTGGCAAACCAGTTTGAGTCAGGCTGGAAGGAGGGAGTGTATATAGTTCCACAAACTTCAACAAAGTGCAGTCCAAGCTACGATTCAGAGGAATTCAACCAACTCTTCCGTAACAACCAATTTGGCAAGAAGCCACCAATATATCATCCCCCCGATCCACAACCCCTTTGATTTGTGTAACCCAACGAGGAACTGCTTAACCTTTCCGAATCACTCAAGAAAAACGTTAATTTGATCCTAATTTGTACGAATCCATCTCTCTCTCTCTCTCACTCGCTCTAATTGATACATTTCTGTTGAATCCATTCCATTTGGTAAATTACCACAGTGACTCCACCAAATCAGTCAAACTCGAGGAGAGTGAGGGTGAAAATGAGAATGGAATGTAGTCTGCTTCAAAAAAAAAAAAAAGAAGCAGAAAATGATGCGAAAATTCGAAACAACCCCTCTCCGCTCCAACAGCAAACCATTAATCTACTCGACAATCCTGTCAAAACGGTTGAGGAGGACGACGACGACGAACGAAAATCGGCCACCGATCCCGCTCTCTCTCTCGGCGCGTTCAATTTGTAAACAAATATTTAAGCAATTTCCCTTTTTAACATCAATCATCTCAATCCAGATTCATTTGCGGGGCTAATTTAATATTCAATCGGGTAATTCTGATTGATGACTGGCCACCGGAAGAGATTTCATGCGATGAATGCCACTTAATTCGTGCTCTTGCTCTGGCTGGTTGGATGGTTGGCTGCCTGCCTGATTGCTCTCTTTTGCTGCCAACAACGGTGTATACAGATTTTTCAAGGGATGAACAAAAAATGGGGAAAAAAAATAAAGGAAAACACCTCACAAACAATTTAATTACGGAACGAGAAGTCGTGCCAACACAGGCCGCATGCCATCATACACAGGAAAATCGACCCCCTTCGTCCAACCACCGACCACGGGAGTCAGAGACACAACGGGAGGGCGGCCCACAGACCAGAGCCCCTGGGCAAGAGGAAGAGAGAGAGAGTGGAAAGCGTCACTCTGCGGTTGTGTAGTAAAAGTTTGTAGATTAAATTTACTTGTAGATTGTGTTCTTCCTGTCCAGTGTTTTCAGAGCGACCCAACTCGGCCACCGTGTTGTACACCTGGGCAAGTTCTGTTCATCCATTAAGAAGTCCGCCCGTCGAACAAGCCACCCGCCCACCGACAAACACAGCACAGCGACACAATAAATTATAATTGGGACGACAGCGACGATGATGAAGACGACGGCAGCTAAGATGATGACGACGACAACGAGTACGGTAACGGTAACAGCAACAGCAACGACGACATCGACGAACTATGGGTATTGTTCATTCGAACATAACGGAATAATAATAATTCAAAGCAGGGCACAGGAAGACATATTGACACAAGCCGCAGTATCGGATTTCAGCAAAACGAAACGAGGAAACGAACAACCAAGACGACAACGACGACGACGATGGTGGGTGGGTGTTTGGTTGGGTGATACTCCCCCTGACAACATAAGTACCCGGCACAGTACTGTGTAGTGCACCAGTCACGACATGTCATACACACAAAAGGGGAGGCTTCTTTGTAAGACGAGAAGCCAGAAACACAGAAGCATTGGCAACAACAGGTGTCTCCGCCAGGCGCGCGGAAATCGATGAAAGCCGAAGAAGTCGCTGCGTGTGGAGAGGATCCGTGCGTTCTGTGTGCTTCCAGCTTAATGAGTACACAAAATGAAGTAATTAAACCGAGCATGGAGCAGCGTACAACACTTGCAACAAAATGCATGAAGTGCTCATGCCTGCTTGATGCAAGAAGTGGGAGTCGTCATCACAGTTGTTACAATAATCACTATTGACACACACTCACGCGTGTCACACACACACAGTCATCAGAGTCAGACAGTTCTGCTGAATGGCTGAGAGACTGACTGAATGACAGGACGGCAGAATGACTTATGCACAAACTGGCGAGCTTGTAGATTGGAATTCTGTTGAATTGTAAATGGCTTAACGCACGCACACCACACTCGGAATGACGAAGGAACGACAAAGGATTCATCATTCAGGCACTGCACTGCACTGCATCCACATATCCCCATCGGCAGAGCCTCAATATATATCGTCTGAGTCCAACAATAATTTCAAATCGGTCGCAAATGTAAGCCTAGCCTACCACTCTCTCTCGCTCTCCCCAGAGGCGCTTCACCAACACGACCACACGGCCACACATGGACGTGAAATTACTGAGTGACACGCTGACTGGCAGGTTCGGTGTCCTGCATTTAGAATCCCATTTCAATTAGAGAATGGTTACCGGTGTGTTGCAATGCATCGTGTGTGCGAGTGTGGGGCTATGAGACACAATTCGTTTTCACACACACACACACAGTGTCCTGCTCGGATATCATCCTCGTCGTCATAATCATAATGAGTGCTTCAATTGTGTGTCCTCATTTCCCTTAGTCGTGTTGCCATTTCCCCTGTGTCCACAGAGCGTCTGACAGGTGAAGTGCTGTTGATGGTGGTGGGGGCGGATTGATTTTTGGCAGTCCATCAGCATTCGGTTGCAAAAGCGACTGATGGATGCTGCTGGAAAATAAATGCTCGATCCTGCAGACTTTGCAAAAAAAAGAACACTCACACACACAGCCACACACAAGTGCCTGGCTCCAAAAGCGATGCAATCGAACTGTGAACAGAGAAGTCAATGGAATGAAACTGAGGTAGATTACAGCAGCAGAGTGGTGGTTGGCCTAGAATCGACAGAAGTCAGTGAATGTGCTCAAACGAGAGTCGGGAATTCAAATAAATGCGCAAAGGTCTTGTGAACAATGCGAGGCGAAGGATTTGACTAGCACACTCGGTGGATTCTTAGAGCTAGTGTAGAGGAGTGGTATAAAACGGCCGGACGGTTGCTGTAGCAACAAGTGATTTGATGGCGCATAGCTCACCGCAAAGTGGAAGCAATCTTCGCACAATTCAGGCAAATGGAGTCCACCTATAGAGCTGGAGCTGGACGATTGGTGATATTGGCTCCTGCCTTGGAGAAGGGACAATGGGGGAGAAAAAGAGAAGAGCCTGCAGACTCCATTGCCGGCGACGACAGAGCTGATGTTGAGAAGCGCAGAGAAACCAAAAACCGTGAACGAAAGAAGGAGGATATAATCCGATGCGTCCGCCTTACTGCTGGGCTACATCGAGCGAAGGGACATTAAATGTTCGAATCCAAACCTCGTGGTCCGAGAAAGAGTTGAAGACTAAAAGCCTAAGTGAACTAAGTGAACGCGGACGTAGAACAGGTTGGTCTTGATGGTGGCCAATAGTCAATGTTGTTCCCGCTCCAACTCCAACTCCTCCGATGACAAAGGGATCGGGTTGGGGAGACCCCGACTATGCTCTCGACCCAAAAAACACGCACGTGGGCCTCAACCAATAGGCGTCTATAGCTAATCCGCGGACGACATCACCCAACATGCCGAAGCCTTGAAAAAGAACCCCCTCCGGATTGAGACAAAGGCAAAGCGACACCCACCACTAGCTTCTAGTCCACTGAAGGATGACACTAGATGACGTGTCACTCCTTCGACTTGCTCCAGAACATGGGCAATCGAGCAGAATGTTGTCAGAAAATCCATTTCCGAAGAATCTCCAACCCAGAGCATGTGGAACAACGCAGAGGATGTCGCAGTGCCTTAGGGTTGACAGAACACACTGCTATCTTTTCTTTAACTTAAAACACTCCACACACACACAAGCCAAAAGCAAGATTCTCAGATCAAAAGTCGCTCCTAATTCAGTTAAATTCATGCGCTTCCTTCCAGAATCCTTCAGTCAACTGTAAGAGAAATTCCATGTCAATTCATCTGAAAAATTTGTTTACAAGGCCTCCATTTAATATTCAAAATTAAGCAGAGCATGGAAGGGAAGTGCAAAGGAATCCTCTTTCCGACTCGCAGACACACACACACGCACCCACTCACACCGAAGTCATAGAATTTCACAAAAGGAGACGAATAATTGCTTTTGTAGAAGTACCTTAATAAAGAGGAAGAACTTCAAAGACCGAAATAGGAATTCAAATGAAACAGCAAACGAGTGAGAAATCCGAACCGAAGCTGTGATGATGGCAACCTCAGGTTTTCAACACCCAGCCCCCAGCAAATGGAATACGAATCCAATTCAATGTCTAGGTAACTTCGAGTGGTGCCAATGTCTCACAGATGTACGTACACCCAGTCGGCGGCAGTCAACCTCAAAGACGAATAGAAAAAAAAGGCCTCTGCTCGCAAAACAACACAATATCGTGTCCATCTCGAGATTAATTACCGAGGAAACCAAGCCAAGTCATCTCATAATGTTTCCATAATTAATTAATAATCAAAAGCGTCTCCATGACGGCCACAGGGAGGCAATTGTGGGTTGTACACGCGCCTCTCTGCACAAACCGTGACGTAGAGCTGAGATTTTAAGCACCGATTGCTTTGACGGCGTCGTCGGTTTCCCTTTTGCTTCGCGGTCGTCGACACTGCCAATGTCTTCACCACTTTGATGGCCTTCTCTTAATCTCATTTCCATTCCGATCGCCATTCATCCCCCTCACTTTGGAGAGGATTTATTCGAAAACAAGCACCGAGTCTAAGGATTCATAAAAGAAAAACAATGCGAATGCCTCCCCGGTTTATGCATTTTCGATTTCCCCAGGACCTCTCTAGGACACATCAATTTTATCTAAAGGATACATCTTCAGTGCGCGAGGGATTTTCTTATGCTTTTTTTTCCGTCTTCGAGGATTTTATTTAAAATAATAAACAATAACACCGAACCCCTCGACGGATGCGACAGTCCCCCAGGGGATGTGACAAACAGAAGGAAGACCAAAAGGGAGCACGGAAGCAAATAAAAATAACTGAAAGTGTTTGAAGTTCAAACATTTTATTGTTTTATTGAAGAATTTTTTTTTTTTTTGCAAACATAAATTTCACAGCTAATCGCATTAAATTCCTTGAATTCCTGATTAAATCGAAATCAATTTGCCTAAATGTTGTTAAGGGGGGAGAGAGTGCCACCAACCCCAGCGGAGTCGTTGTCCACCAAGGAGGAACATCAGCTGCACGAGGGGATGGCGTTCCCGAAAAAGAGGAAAACGCGTCGGAATTCGCAAGCAAATATCGGTCAAGAGATGACCTCTCAACCTTCTCCAAGCCCCAATGCCGTCATTCCCCCCCCCCACCCCCCAACCCCCCTCATTCGTGTGCCTCTTCAAGATATTTAGGTAATTTTGTTGTCTATGGTTATTGCGAGAGACTCGTCTCCCCTCCACGTTATCTGTGTTGTTTTTTTCCTTGTTCCCCATCCACCCCCACGAGGAAGAGAGACACACACACACATCGGATCGCTTTCAGAATTGCTCCCCATTGAACAGTTACGTTGGCCTCTTTCTTTTTATCCGCTTTTATTGTTAATTCGAATTTTTTACTGTTTAACTGTTGATAAAATCTTCTCTGCGGGGGAGTGGAGTAGGATGAGGTCCTCAGGTCGTGATGGGATTGCACACAATCTGCACAAATCAATCTGGACGAGGCCGAGGCAATTGAATGTTTCCGTTCCGTCTTTTCTGTGGATCTGCTGGATCTGGATCTGGATGCCCTCCCCGAGTGTGGCTGGCCGAAGACTGAAAGGATCTCTCCTCTATCGAGCCCATTGTCTGATTAAGTTTTAGTTATTAGGGCAATCAGCAGGCGGCGCAAGGCGGCGGCGGCGGTAGGGTTGAAACAAATAAAATACACAATTGCCTGCTGCTGCTGCTGGTGCTTCTGCTGCTGTTGCTGCTCCTGGCAAAAAGGATAACAAAGGGAGAGAAAGAGTGGAAAAAAAACTCTTTCAGAAAAAGGACAAGATGATGGGGGCGGCAGTGGGCCGGCGGTAGAGTGGTAAGAGAACTGAATAGCACTCGGAAAAAGTTTTATTTCGCTTAGTGGCCCATTCAAACTGATACAGGACTGTTATTGCCTGGTTTGGTTTGGTCGGAGGATATCCGATAGCCTTCCATTATTGGCTCAAAAACTACCACTAAGCATCCATCGCAGCAAGCCCCAACCCAGTCAGTTGGTTGGTTGGTTGGTTGGTTTGGTCGTCCTTCACAATCGCTCTCAAGAGTTTGAGGGCACATTTTACAACAAAGTTCTCCTGGGCTTGCTTGCTCTGTTCTCTGTTTGCTCTGGTTCCTTGGTGAAGGGAAAACTTTTTCATCTGCCCGTTGTATTTGCACATCCTACTTTCGTCCTGACCATTCCTTGGATTTGTCTTTTCTTTCTCTGCCTCTTCCTCTCCCATTTCAAGATAAACTCCTGCACTGTTCCCCACCGAAACTATCGCTAATTTCATTGTAATTCTTGCTCATCTTTTCTTCTGCTTCAGATATGTACACGGGATCGGTTCGGAGACACGAAACTCACTGTTTCATTTGCATAACGGACGAGACCTAGTTCTGGTGACAACGTGCCGTCACGGCAAAAGCTGGAGAGAACTGCAGGATGCCAGATGCGACGAGGATAATCGCGAGTACGATAGGTAAGTCGAAGTTTATCCTTACACAGGGATACACAAGTTTTCAAGTGATTTATCAAGATTAATGATGGGTTCCTCTCTCGAATGATGATGATGATGATGCTGATGGGGGCAAGAAGAATGGAATCTAATTCAATTGATAACAGATTGTAGAAGGTCGCCAGTGATGGGTGGGTGTTTATTTCAAGACAAATTCCCGTTTAAGGTCCGCCCGCCCCCTGTCACGAATTTGAATGCGAAAGGTATTCCAAGTCCACTTGGGAGTCATCAAACAAATCCCTTTTAAGGCTTAGATCCGCCTATCGTTCGACTCGGAATTTATTACATTGAGTGCCAGCAATTATGGTCACGTTTCTGTGATCCATGGGGGACGAGCAGAAGATTGCCTGAGTGAGGGGCGTACTGTCGGAAAAGATGACGGGTGAGTGACTCGTCGATGGGGGAAATGTAGTTAAACGAGAATATAATTTCCATACAGTCAAGCTGCAGAAATCCGGTATAAGCTGATGGAGATCAGAGGCTCTTGCTTTCAGACGAAAAATGTACGAAATTCGGCCTTATATGAAAATTTGTCATCATTCTTGAGCATTAAAAATACGCGTGGAATGTGTGTAAATCAAGTTTGTACGAAAAAATGTACTAAAATCTGCCAGAAGCTCCTGCTTTGTAGAACGAAACAAAGAGAGAGGTAGTTGAAACTTAGTCCACAAAAACAGCTGCTTCAACTTTTAAGGCAACGAGTCAAAATTTGGTAAACATTTAGTACAAATATTGTGTCCCAAAAGCAGAGTCTCCTCCTGGTTTGTGCAAAGTAAAACATTCGAAAGAAGAGGGGGGTGAAGATCTGACCCCGGTTACAGTTGTTGAACTTTTCCGGCCACGAACCAAATCTGTTACATAATTTAGTCAAATCTAGATTAAATTTAGTACAGACATTTGTCGGAACCGAAGCTTCTTCAAAATCTTGAAAAAAAAGTGACGTGGCAATTTGTACTTTAGAACAGCTCCTTCAACTTTTTAGGTCACAAGTCAAAATCTGGCCAAAATTGAGTCAAATATAAATTTAGTACAAACATCAGGATCGGAAGCTTCTTCAGAATCTTGAAAAAAAAGTGACGCGGCAATTTGTACAAAAGAATAGCTGCTTCAACCTTTTAGGTCACGAGTAAAAATCTGGTCAAATGTGGTATGAATTTAGTACAATCATTTGTCACAAATTTACGGTCAGAAGCAGTGACAATTTGTTTATTAGAACAGCAGCTTTAACTTTTTATGTAATGAGTCAAAATCTGGTAAAAATTTAGTCAAAAGCGGTTTAAATTTAGTAAAAAAAAGTTTGTCCCAAAGTGTCGGAAGCTCCTGATTTGTGGAAAGAATCGCTTTAAGAACTCAACTCACGAGGACAGTGGCTTCCATTTTAAGGCCACGAGCCAAATGGTCCAAATTTAGTACACTTTATTTTTCAACAGATTCGAGTCGCAAGCTCCTTCAGAATCTTGAAGAAAAGAGAGGCGAACATTTGCCCATAAAGATAACAGGCTCTAGACTACGATTCAAATCTAGTCAAATTTGTTTGCCAAAAATTGAAAAAATTGTTCAAAAACTTAAAAGAAAGACTTTGGTGACACAACAACAGTCCTTAAAACTCTTGCGGGCACTAATCAAAAATTTCTTCGAAATTTCGTACAAAAACTTGTCCCAAAATTCTGTGGAAAACTGCAATCCCCTCTCTTCAGGTTTTATTCAAAAAGCATCCTTGACCTATAATCTGCCGCACAAGTCGCCCCCCACGCAAAGTCAATCAAAACTTTGAAAATATGACTTCTCCAACAAATTCCCCCAAAAAAGCCACCCATCCACCACCGCCTTTGGATCACGCTCGATCTGAGCTACATAAATCCTATTTCAAACTTCCTCCCACCGCCCACCCATTCCGAATGTGCTTTATCCGCTTCAAAGCGCATATATATCTTAAAGTCACACACTCGTGGCATTGATTTCGAAAATATAATCGAAAATAAATTCAAGAGCAATTTCGAATCGTTTATTGTTCTGCGCCCTACCACCCCCACCAACCGACACACACACACAAACGCACGCATCTCTGACGAAGCATGTGGCAAAAGTCTTGAAGAAAATTTCTCCAGGCTATATCCTGATTCGCATGCCCTCCGCACCACGCGCCCTTTCTCTCTTGCAGATGTTGAAACTTTTTCCTTGATGGCTTGATAGCCTTTTAAACGATAAAATAAATCATTTTTTGATTTCAAATTTTTTCCCTTCAATCGATTCTCATTGGTGAGCAGTTATTTTTATCGATTAGCCATTGAGTGATGGTGGATGGTGCGAGGGGGGGAGGGGCGGGGTAGAGAAGGAGTTGGTGCTGTCTTATCATTGGGAAGCGTTCGGGTTTTTTTTTTCATTTTGCAGAAAGTTTATGCGAACCAGAACGAAGTGCTGTCTTCTTAGAGAGGCGTTGCACGTAATGCTCAAGTTGTTCAAGTCGAGTGGGTGGGGGGGAGGAGTAGGGAGTGGGATGGGGTTCGGTTGTTTCACAGCAATTTCATTTAGATAACATTTTACAGACAAGACTCAAGGGGTTTCTCATCTTGGGGGGCTGAGTGGAAATAAAGTTTCCAAAATAATACTTGATCTGCAGAGTCGAAGAGCATGCGAATGCTGCGAAGTTATGTCCGAGAATCGGAATTGGCCGTAAGTTGGAATTGACATTCTCCCTGACTCTCATTGAGTCAAAGACATGCACTCGTATAAACTCAATTTGAACGGCTTCCTGGGACCAACAAGTGATTGGGTGAGCTCTGGGGAACTTTTGCAGAGCTTGTGGAGTTTGTGCACACATTGGTGAATAAATGATTTGACGATGAAGACTCAAATGGTGTGAGGTGAGGATTGGGTAAGCAAACCTCATAAAATTTGGATTTATCGACGTCGTGTGGCCCAAATCAATCCGGGATGAATCAGGGCCTCATATAACAAACCTCTCTAGATGGCAAGGACACTTGCTTCCTCCTAGTTTCACGTTACATTCCGGGGCATCCCAAGGCGTCAACTAACCATTCTATTCGGTTAGAACGATGCTATCTGTCTCCAGTTGCATACCCCAAGCTGGTTGAAGTCATTCTCCACTTGTGTACGCAACCTTAAGGGCGGGAGTCCTCGTTTCGTTGTCGCACAGGCTCGAAGTTGAACATGATAAGCCACCTAAGGATTTGAATCGGTAGACGACTGGCTAACCCTTGGCCAGGGGGCCTTGGCTTCGGCTCTCTTTTCAAATCGTACTTTTCTTGTTCATATCACTCATCCTTGGTGCATTCGACTCCAAAAAGATTGCCCTGTATGCATTTCTCGATATCGAGGGCTATGATTCGATTGCAAGAGCGAATCAGCAGTCGGGGCATCGAAGAATTGACCAACCGATGGATCAGAGCCAAGCTCGAAAGTCGTTCAATCACCTCCTCTTCTGAAGGGGTGTCGGTTTCTGTAACAGCGCCAAAGGTAGCCCTCAGAGAGGAGTCATCACCCCTACTATGGTCTTCAGTTATCGACAAACTGTAAGTAGATCTTCACAGGTCTGGTTACACCACTGTAGGTTATGCTGATGACTTGGCGATTATTATTAGAGGAAAGCACGAAACGTGATTATCAGATGTAATGCAAAGCGCACTACTACTATCGATCAATGCCTGTAAGACCTTTCTAGTGCCCTTCTCAAGGAGGACAAGAGTCAACCTTGGACCCATAATAATCAACAATACAACACAACATATTCCAGCGAAGTCAAATATCTTGAAGTAATCCTGGACAAACGACTCAACTGGAACTCACATATTTAGTCCGCCGTAGAGCGTGCTGCCACTGTAGACCAGTAGACGGCAGGACTTGGGGTCTCGCTCCCAAAATCACTCATTGTGTACAACTCAATGATGGCGATCCCCTTTATCACATAAGCGGCTATCGTTTGGTGGTCCAAAACACTCCAACTAAGAAGGGCAAATAAGTTGCAGAAATTACAACGTATTTCCATGCGCAACTGACCCAAAACAGCTCTAGAAACTATAGTCGTGCTAACTCCCTTATCAATCTACATTAGGAAGATAGCTGCTAGATATACCACCAAACTTCAGCTTGAGGATAATCAGAATCCAGCTAACTTATCGGGTTAGATCGGCATACACAACGTCCTGTTGAAACCACATATCGTCCACATTCATATCTTCCAATTCGGGCCATAAAAAGTTGGTTATCATTTCACGATAGCGAACAGCATTCATAGTAACTTCCTGACCGGCCTCATTTTGGAAAAAATACGGCCCGATGATGCCGCCAGCCCATAAACCACACCAAACAGTCACTCTTTGTGGGTGCATTGGCCCAAATGCGGCAATTCTGCTTATTGACGAATCCACTGAGGTGAAAATGTGTCTCATCACTGAAGATGATTTTCTTCGAAAATGTATCATCCACTGTTGCCATTTTTTGCCACCATTCTGACCATTGACGACGCTTGAAATGGTCAAGAGGCTTTAGTTCTTGATTCAATTGCACCTTGTAAGCGTGTAAATGCAAGTCTTCATGCATAATGTTCATCAACGACGATTGGAGAGGTGCAATTGTTGGGCAACGAGTTGAGGTGGACCGCTCTTCAGCCACAGTATCGCGAACAGCAGCAATATTTTCTACATTACGAGCTGTACGAGCATGCACTGGTGTTTTCACATCTCCTACAGACCCGGTTTGCTCAAATTTTTGCACGATTTTTCCGATTATACGCACATTTGGACGATTAAAAAACTTGACGTTTAGGTGTGGTTCACATTCAACATCGGCCCTTAAAATATAACCACCCTTTACATTGTCGGACATTACGGTCAGGCAACACTGCTTCGGTAGGCTTTTCGAATTTGAAATATTGGACCCCGCAATCTGCAATCAAGACCCTAGTAGTCTAGTATGGTAAACAGACGGATCAAAGATGGACTCTGGAGTGGGGGCAGGAGTCTTTGGATTTCCGTTCCAATGGTGTCGAATCCTACAGTGTTCCAAGCCGAAGTCCACGACATCGAGATCTGCGTCAGACAAAACCTCCACAAAGGCATCAAGGGCAATAATATACTTATATTTTCAGACAGTCAAGCAGCACAAAAGGCACAACCTTTTGGACTCCAAAACTGTCAAATGTTGCTATGACGCTCTACAATCCCTTGCTAGACACAAACTGAAGCTTGGCTGGGTCCCAGACATCGAAATCGCAGATGAGCTCGCGAGAGCTGGCTCGTAATATGCGTTCATCGGTCCCGAAGCGTACCATAATGTCAATTGGACAACTCTGATTAACGAATGGGAAAAAACCAAACCTAGCCTAAACGATTAATCAGGCCTTATTCATATAAGGAAATACTTCATCTTAATAAAGAAAATATAAGATGGCCTTAGGCGAGTGTCCAACACAGCCGATATCTTCAAGAAGAGATATGGTGTCCGTACTGTTGGCCGACTATGAGGAACTGCCACTACTACTTGTAGTATCCTTACTACGCCTTCGCTTCTTCGATATGATTTTCTTTTTGCGGATTGTATGCTTCTTCTTAGGCTTTGGCGAGTGTCTCACATCGTCCATATCTTCGAGAAGCGAAAGACTTTTTGAACTATGATGAGGCACTGTTGCCGCTACTACTACTCGTACTGAAAACAAGGTCTCTGTCGGCTCTGCCTCGAAGAGGATGAAACTTCTGACCACATTTTGTGCGAATGTCCGTCGCTAAAATGGTTAAGGAAACGTATCTTCCATAGGGCGATACTCACATCAGTGGTTTTGAAAAACTCCTCTTCACTATCTTTCATGAGGGAAGTAGTACGTCTTCTGATATAACTCCAAGTAGTGATGGGTTAACATGAGTTTATAAACCGAGTTACATCCAAACCTAGTTGAACCGGGTTAAATTTATGTGAAGTTGACGTAACTACGACGAAATGAATGCACAGTAAAATCAAAAGTCGATCACGTCAGGAAGTTCTTTTCCGTATTGATAAGACGGGCCTACGACTGTGAAAGGATGTGATGCTGTTTCAGGATGACGGCTATACTTTTTCTAGGTTTCAAACTGGACTCGTTGGGTTTTAGGCCATCAGCAACGAAGGTAGAAGCAGTACAAACCGCACCAGTCCCAATCGACTTTTCAATGAATGGATCTCTTTGGTAATGACGAGGTCTCCCTTTCCAGGTCCTACTCCGATAATAGGAAATTTTGTTTAGCAACTCCCAACCAATTGCACCAACGCCGACAAGAAAGTTCTTGATATCGCCGCGTTTCTTTTGGAATCCCGTGAGCCAATTGCCTGGGCATCTTCTTCGGAGATGTCCTCTTCCGACAAGCACTCGATAGCGTCGTAGTACAAGAACTGGAATACGGGAGTGAATTTGCCTCTGTACTCTTTGAGTGCCTCCAGCCAGCGCGTGTTTTTGAGAAAGTAAGCATCAACTTTTCGTTCATGTCGCGGTTGACGGATTTACACACAGCTGAAGGAAGTTTGGGGCGTTGTTCCAGGGCCGGATGCAGTCTCTCGCTTGTTCAATGAATTTGTGAATTGTGACAAATGCGTGTGCAATGTGCTGGGATGGTCGAACTTTGCAAAGATTGAAATGAATTCGGGGTCATTTTCTGACTCCACCAATGGCTTGAAGTTCATAGTTTTCAGTATCTTCACATGGGTCACGATGCCCCTCCGAATGTATTCGTTGTTCGCGGTTGTGCCTCCAATTCTTGCAAGGTCCCAGGACGTGGTATACTTGCTCTTCTCTCTCGTTGTTTCTTTTCACACATATTATGTATTTGTGTTAATTTGTTGTGTGTATGGGATGTTTCGTACATCGTGTCGTTGCCTTCACGGCATGGGTTGTACAAAATAAAATAAAAATATCCTTCATCCGCTTTCGACGCTGCCCACGCCTCTGCCCTGTAGAGCAGGGCTGGAATTGCCAAGTTCCTGCATAATGCTTGCCCCTTGGAGACAAATCGTTGTCCATAAAAATTGGACAAAAGTGCCACAGCATTAGCCTTGGCAAGACCACCAGTGGAACGTAGAACTGAGAAAAAAAAGTGCCCGAAGCTCGTTGTCACATTCTCTAGAAAAAGTCTTTGACTAGCGCAAAGTCATAGCTGCTGATTTGTCTTCGTATGACTCTCCGAGATGGAGCTCCTCAACCCAACAAACCTCTCCAAATGACAGAAGCTCCAGCTAGCTTCACTCCGGCATGTGCCTGGGCTCGTGTCCTTTCTTTAAGGCAGCACATACCTTCTTCAAACTTCGCCCTTCGAAGTAGGCTTCCCAAAATCCTCCCCATGAGTCATTGAATCCAAATTGCCACCTCAAACATGTCCACCACCCGCTAAGCTCTCTCTCTCTCTCTCATAAAGTTAAACTTAAACTCCGGCAACAGCACTCAACATTCAACCATTTAAAAAAAATAAACAACAAAAAAAAAACTTGAAAACCATCAAAAAACAACATAAAGTCATAACGGTTCAGCGAAGAACACATTCGCCACTATTCCAGAAGCATCCCGCGCATCCAATTAACTATCCCAAAGCTCTTAGACACACTCCCCTCCCCTCCACCGAAGGCAAAACGCAAATGTCTTTATAAAACTTGCATTGCATCCTTTTTTTTGTTGTTATTGTTGTTGCTGCGTTGAACATAAAAGCAGCCCTTAACCATTACCGTGTGTTCCCCTAATGGAGGGACATCGTCTTCCGCCAAAAAAAAAAAAAAAAAAGCGAAAATGTAAAGGAAGTCTAGAAACCCACCTTGTTGTCGTGGCAACAGCAACTTTCTTCGGAGGAATGCATAAAATGCAAATTGTGTAACCACCCAAAACCAACTTCAGCTCATCTTATCCATAATTTCTTCTTCGTCTTCTGCTGCTGCTTCTATCTCATATGGCGGGCTCTCTAATAAGCGTGCAAAGTGGGTGGGGGGGACGGGCGAAGTGCTTGTGTGTTGATAAGCACGCTATTCACGCTTTTGTTTTGTCCTTAAAGGGGGCGGAGCAGCCCCTATCCTCCTTCATCTTCTGTCAGGTGATGGTGGATGTGGCAAAGAATCATCATCATCATCGTAGTCGTTGTCGTCGCTCATAGAGGCAGAGATGAGAAGAATGCCTGCACATCAAGTTCTTCTTGCACGAGCCATCGCCTTCAAGGGTATTCGAATAAATATCCTTTTGTCCTGTCGATTTACAATAATACACTCCTTTTATCGCAGTCGTTTTCAACTCTTCACTTTCAGTACCCCACCACATTCTGTGTGTGTCTATTCACAGCGCTCGACCGAGCATACTCACACGTTCATGGAGAAAAGGAAAAAAAAGAACCTCTCTATCCTCGGCTCTCTTCTACCCCTACAGGCGACAACCCTTTCGTCGCGCAGCTTATGAGGAGCACCGTACCTGGGAAGTAACTATGCTCGGCGTATCTATAAAGTGCTCAGACAATCTCAAAAGTCCTTTTCTGGGTACGCTTAAGGTTCCAGCCAGCACAACTCCCTCCTTTGGCTTTACCCCCTCCCCCCCCCACCCCCACACTTACGTCGCCCACTGCTGTGCCTCGCTATGGCTGGTTACTTTTAATAAAAGATATCATTGTGGCAGTCCTCTGGGATTTGACTTCCGTCGTCCTCGTCGCTCTCGACGTTCACATCGTTGTCGTGTCGTGTGCTCGTCATCATCATAGTCGACGTCGACTAAGGTGTCCGTGGGTGGGGCTGAATGGGGGGGGAGAAAAAAAAATTTGCACAGCAGGCTTTACAGATACAAAACTCAAATTGCCTCTGTAGATTTTACACATCTACACACCATCGTCATAAGCCTGCGAGTGCACGAGTGTGCGTGTGTTTTTTGAGTTCAGAAGGATTTCTCCGGAATCCGGAGGCGTCGGTGGAGTAAACGAGCGAACCACGGCAAGTCCCTCTCACATGGATGAGGGGGATGTCTATTAATAATGAAATAAAAAAAAAAGGTTCCACTCTCACTCTCTTCCTCAACCATCCCTGCTCTGTGGGGGAGAAACAAGAGCCGAAGCCCAAGCGTAACCGTCCCCTCGGGCAGGATGCATTGAAATCTGAAACTGTCTTCCGTAAATTTGAATTTAAGGAGCAATTTAGTAAGTCATAGCGGTACACGAGTTTTCAGTTACACCCAAACCTCTCCCCTCTCCCTCGACACACTTCATCATCAGCAAGAGCTGCTGAAGCTCTTCATGTGTCCCTCTTCATCAGTCGAGGAGTCGTCCTCTCTTAGATGGGTGGGTTTTGGGTGGCGGATTGCGCGCGTTTTAAAATGACACGAGACAGTCACATGGGGTCGCGAGACACACACTGTGTTCGAAAAATAAAAAAAAAAAATTGGATCCAATTAAGGTGATGAATTTGTCAGCGGGCTCTGGTGTGTGTCAGCGGGCGGGGGCTGATGGGGGGAAGTGTTTACACGACAATCCGTAGCGAAATGTTAGCGGATTGTTTATGATTACTCTCTGATGGGTGCTGGATTAATCATGAGGTAAACACGGGGATGTTGGGAGCTTTTTTGGGATTTGTTGCCGGTACGTACGTACGTACGTTGTAGGTTAGATTACGAAGTAATCCCTTGGGTTTTACCCGGAGATTTGCACAGCTAGAGACGATGGAGGCGTATGAGGAGCAGAGAACTGAAAATTCAATTTGACAAAGTCTTGCCTCAATGACTCCACTTGGACGTCATTGCCTTTGCCATGGACTACACCGCACAGCGCACGACCGCAAAGGATGGCTGGTAATTAAGCGAAATTCAAACACAACCGTCATATCCCGTGCAACCCCACGTTGAGCATTTTCGACATGGAATATGGTCAAGCATTTCCTTTGTGGGTTTTACCGGCTCTTTTGTGCGCACAAAATTTGCGTGTCAAGCTCGCATTACCGCTGTCGAATGGGAAAAGCAGTCTCGCGGGGTGGGGTGCCACCTCTGTGCGGCGGTTGAAGGAAGGAACTTTGTCAATGAAACCCTTTTAATTGCGTGGTCTCGGGGCAACAAAAAAAAAGCCAAAAATTAAGGAAACGCCAATTGGAAGTCATATTTGATTATGCCTCGAAAGTTAAGCGATTTCAGCGAAACAAATCAAACTTTAATGACCCGCTGCTTGGTGGCGGTCGCCTGGTGGCAGGAAGTGCCGAGTACCCGTTTAAGACAGCGATGACGACCGTGTCGGTGGCATGCAATCCAGGGGGGGGGGGGGAAATTCCCCCACTGGAATGCACGAGTTAACATACAAATCTAGAATGTGTTGCATTTGAAATGAAAATTCATTCGATGCACTAAACCAAATTCGAATTCGCATAACTGACTTAACGATTGTTAATTTGAATGCGCGATTTTATTTTTTCCTCCGGTTTTTGGGCGTGGCAATGGTGGGTGTGATGAAACAACAACGGAGAGAACTGGAAAAAAAAATATGTTGAATCTCTTGTATCGTAAATAATTTGAAGAGGCATTTCTGGGAAATATTTTTTTGATTTGAGGTTGACATTCGTTTGCTGGCTGAAACCAATTAAAATCAACATAACACACAGCAGTAATTGGAAACAATGGATGACGAAAAAATAAAAAAAAATAAAAAAAACTGAACAAAAAATTATCGGAAACCAGAGGAATTTGCGGTTGAAGAGAACCATGTAGCTACTCATTTTGTGTTCTGTATTTTTTTTATTTTTTTTTTTACAAGTCTCTACACGATAAACAGCCAGGAGAGAACGAATGTGTGAGACTAGGCCAAGGTCGAATGGGGATTTGCGTGTGCCCCAACATGGGATGCATGGGTTAATTTAAAAAATTAAATTGCTATGGGATTTAAGGGAAAATTGCCACATTCTCCGCGTGGCATGGCGATTAGATGGGAATCTAGTAAATTTTATGTGAAATTTGTTTATACACTGGGAAGGGCATGTTGCTACAGTGTAGACTGTTCAGTTTTTCGATGGAATCTAACTCGAAAGGGCGGAACTTCTCTGTGGTCTAGACATCTTTGGCTTGGCTGAAGAACTGAAGAAGGCTCCCACTTCAAGTGCAGTCTTAGGGCGCCGCACAGTTGTCTGAGAGCGGAAAAAATAAGTCAGAAAGTCATATGCAGTCCTTTTAGTTTTATGTCTAAGTAGTTTTAGATAACCCAGGCTTATGATTTCAAAGTATTTTTTGTTACAGTAGTCCCTCGATAATGTGAACTAATTAAAACAAGGCGTTTCCGGATTTTAGAGCGATTCACATTTTTTTTGTCTTGTTTGGGGTATTTTTGACGCTAGACTGGAGCACTCAGACTCAAAACTGGTACATTGTACTACCAGCAGCAACCTCGGTAGGTAGGTAAGTGGGCTGTCAGCGAAAATCGCCAGCACACTTGCGATACCTATCGTCGGACTACTACCAGTGATCGACAATTCCAGTGACAGTGCCGTTAATTTGATCGCAATGACAAATGGTGACTGGACCAGATTTGAAAACCGGATAAAAGCGTGGCTTTTACTGGGACTCGAACCGGGGACCCCTCTAAACAAGGACAGGCACTCAACCAACTGCGCCATCCAGTACATGGGGTTTCACATTTTTATTATCAAAATGTGTGCTCTGTTAAGAAAGTTCATCGCGCGCTTCTTCCATTTTATGGTCAGTTTAATTGACCCACTGAAGCGGCTATTCGGGATATTGTGACTAAATTTCGCAACAAATTTACATTGTTGGACATTAAACCACCAACACCAACACGTAGAGTGCGAACTGAAGAAAATATCGCAGCTGTATCGGACAGTGTTAATGATGACCATCAATTATCGATTCGTCGCCGTTCGCAGCAATTGGGCCTCTGTTACTCAACAATGTGGAAAATTTTGCGGGAGGATTTTGCCCAAAATGCAAGAGCTTGACTTGCATGACATGTGGTTTCAACAAGACGGTGCCACATGCCACACACCACGCGCGACAATGGACTTATTGAGGGGCGAGTTCGGTGAACATTTTATTTCACGTTCGGGACCGGTCAATTGGCCGCCTAGATTGTGCGGTTTAACGCCTTTAGACTATTTTTTGTGGGGCTATGTTAAAGCTCATGTCTATACAGATAAGCCCGCTTCAATTGACGCATTTGAAGACAACATTGAAGCATTTATTCCGACCGAAATGTTGGAAAGAGTATGCCAAAATTGGACGAAGCGGATGGACCATTTGAGGCGCAGTCAAGGTCAACATTTGCATGAAATAATCTTCAAACATTAAATTATATAGACCGTACTATCGATTCAAATAAAGATTTCATGCATTATTCTGAATTTTATGTGTTTTTTTTTTCAAAAACTTTCCTATAGCTTTTAAAAAATCACCCTTTACTAGTACCATCGGCTGCTTGGATTATAAATTCAAGGCCTTAACCAAAAACGAAATATTTACATCTATTAAGCAATCAAGCGCAGGCCTTATTAGACTAAATAATATAAAATAAAATATATTAAATAAGTTTATTGAAAAATAAATACGCAATGTATGATAAATGTTAATTAAATATAGATATTTATCAATTGAAAGACTTAATTCAACATCAGAGATGAGATTAGAAAGGTATTTTTCGCATTAAAAGAATAGTTTATATTCTTTTTGAATTAAATTTAGATTTTATGCCTTCATTCTTATGCTACCTCTACAATCTTTTGCAAAATGTTTCAAATTTCATAGAAATCGGTACGCTGTATGGGAGATCTTTTTCACTGTGTGCCGTACTGTCTTTTTGGCGACGTTTTATTGTTTTTTTTAATTGTAGTGAAATATGTGAAAGATTGAAAGAAAATCAGTAGAATCAAGATTGACAGACGGCAGACATTCTGAATATGTAAACAAAATTTTTAATGATGGAACCCTAGAAAATTATACATCCTGGACCCAAACCTGGGCGATTCGGTAACTATCTTTCTGAGACGATGGCTTAACTGGATTTGTATACGAAAATAATGCGATTAAGAGCCGTTTGCTGATACTGCACTTAAGGATTTAAGTTCCACTTAACAAGTTAAGTTGAACTTAGCGGTTTGCACGATTCGAAAAGTGGATCCTAAAGTCGCCTTAGTATAACTTAAACTAAGTTGAAGAAATATTAGATCATAGGACTTTAGGTTGCACTTTAATACTAACAGTGATATATCGTCGTGGAGAAATTTGAGTATGGAGTTTGAATTACTTGTTTTATTGTGATAGACATTTAAGAAGTTGGTGTGCCTCGTCGTGTCTTCAACAGGAATTAATGTTTTTATAGCTTCGACGAACTTCGGTTTATAAAAGTTTTCGGCAAATCAAGGACATAACCAGCAATGAAGGTTATGTCCTTGATTACAGCAGAATCAAATTTAGGTAGGTAGGTACGATTTTCTATATTCATTTGAACATTCACTTGAAGATATATTTCCAAGACATAATTCGATTGAACCTACATATCATTCAACTATGCACTTATCACATTAAGATTTACCTGACAGGAAATTATTTTCAGAGCATTGCTGTTTTCGGGGCAATTCACGTTTCGAGTGCATACAGGATGGTTTTGCAGGTTCGAATTACAAAAAGCGTTCCTTTTAAACCAACATAAAATTACCGAAGACATCTATCGAAATTGCAATTGTTTCCATTCGCGATTGGCGCCATCTATGAATCCCACATTAAAACTCACATTCACCCATTAAAAATAGCAAATGTGACATTTGAAATCGAAGCTAACTTGGTTGCATTTAAAAAATACCGGGTCGTAGTAAACTACGACTTAAATATTTACGAGCAACGAAGAATAGGTAAAGTCGAACTTAAGATTTAAATGTAACTTGGCTATGATGCAGATTTAGGTGTAGTATCAGCAAACGGCCCTAAGTGCTGGTACGCCTAGGGTCCCGTACTGTTTTTTTTTTAATTTTGTTCAGGAATTTGATTCCTTTTCCTTTCCAAGTCAATCAGGCTCTGTTGTTTGTCCTCATCCTACTGAATGTTGGGTACCAGTTCGAACGCGGCATGCCCGTCCTAAATGCGAACTGGTTGTGCGAGAAAATCATATTTTGTTAGTCGTCCCTGAACCCGTCCAAATGCCATAGACACCTTAAGCGTTGGATCTGTAGACGATTGGTTAAACGGATGTCGCTGCATAGTTTTTACCCGAACCTTCTCCTCCAGTCGTCATCGACGGCCTGTTAATCCTCTTCCCATACAGTCAAGTATTGCGTCTCCGATGACGGAGGTTCTTTATTCGTCTCTTTTACGAACCAGAAGCCTCAAATTCAAAGATAGTCTTAACTGGATCATTAGTGTCCATGGCCTAAGTTGTTCTGATAGCATTTCCGCTCCACTCCTCCTTCTCCTCCTGCTCATCACACTCGTGCCTTAAATCTCATCCGAAATCGACACCTATTCGAACGTATTTCATTAACAAATTCCCACAACAAATCAGTGGCAATCTAAACAACAATTGAACCAATATCGGGCCGACCACATTCTCGAAAATCACGCCCGCCTTCAACCAGTCACGTACACGATTCCGTGAAATGAATTCCATGCCCCCCAGTGTATCCCAGGTTCAACAACGCAACGCCATGCGGACCCAATATAACCAAAATCGCACATCGCAACTAACGCCAGTCATAAACAGCAGCAGAGAACACCTAATCACATGATAATTAAAAGCCACCCAAGGGCGTATGCGGAAAAACAGCCGTGGTTTCCCCTCACCCCCTGCCGAAAATCGGAGCATTCCGCAATCTGAATTTACGACCAACCGTCGCGTCGCACATAAAATCTTCGTTCACAAAACTAACTGTCGCGCATTCAGCATAATCCGGCATCCCTCCTGCTATGCAGGACAGGACAATGGATCTCCAGTCTCGAAGCATCCCCCCAACGCGTCGGTTGGTTTATCGGTCAGCGGGTAGGCTCAGATGAGTCATAAGCTTAACTATCAATGCGGTGGATCACAATCGCAAAGGAATATCTATTTAGCCCCTCCCCACGCACACTCACACCCAGTGCCGCTGACGGTGCAATTTCCACCACTCACTCACTACCACCGTGGTTGGGGCAAGGACAATAAGAATGACGATGGTGATTGAATCGAAGACATTGACAAAAGTTAAAAAGACGCGCAAAAGGAACCCACCACCACCGCATCGCCACGAGGCATCAAAGTCAAACAAAAAAAAAAAAAGGAAAAAAACACCAGAAAACCACTCGAGGAGATGAGATGAAATAATAAAATCGTGCCTACTCCTCTTTGCACACATAAAACCTCAAGGGTGAGCTTCCTGCCACGTCTTATTAAACGTTCGTGCCAACCTTGCTCACTCTGTGAGTGGGTGCCGTGGAGTGACGAGTGAGGAGTGAAGCCACCGAAACGTTTTCCTGTTAGCATAGTTAACTCAGCTCTCCAACTGAGAAGAAATAGTCGTCACGTAGCTAAGTAAGAAAACATCCTTTACACCAACAATCACCCGTCATCCTGGCAGAGCAACTGCCAGACAGGCAGGCAGGCAGGCAGTATCTCTCGGTGTTTCATCACTGACTGCACACTCTGCCGCCTGTCAATCATTCTTTGCATACGTAAATAAGAAGAAATTCTTGTTCTTTCCGTCAGTTGGATTTCCAATCGGGTCGGGAGCTCACTTCACACACACATACACGTCAACCCTTCTTCACACACACGCACGCAGGCAGGGAAAAAGGAAAACAAAGGCACTCGTCGAAGGTGGCAAGGAGTGGAATCCATTTCTGCCAAGCACAACATCGCAGTCGAGGAGCTCCATTTGTTGTGCCACTTTCACATTCCCATTCCCATTCCATCCCACTCTCGATACATGTGAAATAATTTTCCATTTCGTTGTGTCGTCCTTGCGAAACTTTCATCATATGCACAACACCCGATTACTCAAGGACTGCCCCAAACCCCAACCCCTCCCCGGGCAAAGAAAAAAAAAAGATTTAGTTGAGAATTTGGTGCCAAGAGGATGGTGGGTGGGGTGCGGTTGCCTCGTAAGGTATTGGCACAAATCGGCTTCGAAGCCTACTCACTGCCACAAGGACTCTCTTTGAGGCGACACCCTCCCCCCTCCCTCACTCCCCACGGCCAAAGCGTGAGCTCAAAACTTTCGGAAATTTCGCTCAAAAACAGAGGAGCGGAGCGAGTCAAAAGTGTTTTTCTTTTCGAAGCGCTCCGCTCGCAAATGGACGACAACACATGCACTCGTTGGCCACTTGTCCTTGCAGACCTTGTTGCGAGCTGTGTGCTGTTAATGGGTGTGGGGAGGGGTGAGAGTCGGTGTGGGAGAGTGTATGTGGTTAGTGTACGCCTCACCTTGACAGTTTTAGGCGGAACAAAGGACGTTCTACGTTGCTGCTAGTCATTTGAATGAGATTAATGAACAATTAAGTGAAGGAGCACAGAGAGAGGACTGCAGTTAAGCGTAGCCAACATAAATCACATGACATGGGGTCCGCCTCCTCATCCTCTTCTTCCTCCAGCTCAGATGGTGTCGGTTGCGCGTTCGCCCCACGTTCAATGTAAATGGCTTCGGTTATGCAAACACAAATTAAAACGACAGGCAATGGTCGACTTGGTTGGTCACCTCCGACGACTGCTGGCCAGACCGATGGCAGAGTTGAAGGAGGAGGAGGTAGAGAAATTGAAGAAGTGAACCTAAGAGTTCAGGAGTCAGCAGAAGCATTCAAAGGGTTTAATTAAATTTGTGTGCCATTGACTCTCTTTCAGTCTTCACATCTCCGCCACTGGCGGGGAGGATGTGTTTAGTTGTCCATTTTGTGTAAAAATCAATTTTGTGTGTTCCTTCCTTTGAGCATGGGGCGATCCTTTCCTTGGTCCTACTCCGACTCAAGTCAAATTGTCTACCTCCTCGTCGTCGTCATCGTCGTCATCGTCGTCATCGTCGTAGTCTTTGTCGTTGTCCTTTGAACCGAAACAGAGAGAGGAAGTGTGAAGAGAACACGACTGGCCGGGTTTCATTGTCAAAAAAAGGGGCCAAACCACCAGCACCGCCACCCGGAAAGGTGGTCAGATAATATCGAACGGATGGACGATGGGTAGGAGAACGGGCGGTCGGGGTGAACACAAACCAAATTGAACCGAACCCCGGAGGGGGGTAGAGTTTTGTAAATTTATTGGAAAGTGAATACCTGACAAATGAGGACTAGATGGGTTCGTCTGATATGCGCCATTGTGCACGCCAGCCAGTGCTGTGCAGAGGCTTATTAGAGCGTGAGTTTGTAATGTAATTTTCGCAAAATTCCTTGACACTCCCACCGAGGGCGAGTTGGAGAAGCCATTTAACTTTTCAAGTTACCACTTCCGTTTTGATTTTGCAGAGGGAATGAAAGTGGAACTGGAAGTGGAAGGGATGCGACGGTTCAGGTGGAAATTAATTAATGGGCTCCGGCAGGACGAACAACGGTGTAGACTGTTTTTGATTTTCGGAAGTCAGTCTGCCGTCTGCATTGTGTTGAGCTGGAAGTGGATTTCTGATCCATTAAACAAACAAGAACCATTGAGAGAGGCATCGATTGGGGGGCGCCTTGAAGTGGAATTCATAAGGGGTCGGGAATTCAGACAGACAGAGCGAGGAGGACGTGAGCAGAAGACAGTGATAGCTGGAAGGACTGGTTTGATGGAGGCGTAGGTCCAGACCAAAACAAAGAGCTTTGAATTCTGCTTCAGGAGTGGTCGAGGGACTCACAGGACAGAGCTTGTTGGCTTGCACGCCAACGCCGGACTGTTGATCCAAAAAAAGAAGCGCGCTACTGCTTTGAATTGGGCTCAGAAGTGGTCGAGGGACTCACAGGACAGAGCTTGTTGGCTTGCACGCCCACGCCGGACTGTTGATCCAAAAAAAGAAGCGCGCACAGCTTTGAATTGGGCTCAGAAGTGGTCGAGGGACTCACAGGACAGAGCTTGTTGGCTTGCACGCCAACGCCGGACTGTTGATCCAAAAAAAGAAGCACGCACAGCTTTGAATTGGATTCAGAAGTGGTCGAGGGTCGCACAGGATAGATCTTTGAGGGAAAACCTTTCAATTGTGGTTCAGAAACTCTCGTGTTCCCACTTCGATGCACCACCGACTGCAGAGCCATTCAAAGCACCCGAAGTAGAGCTCGAAGAACCGAACTTCAGTTAGAAGGAGAACGACTGCAGTCTCAAGTGAGGAACCTCAGAGAAAAATTGAGACACACGTTTTTTAAGAATAAACGTTTGCCTTAAAGAACACCCTTCCATCGTTCGTCTTAAAAGAACGAAGACCACCACGCTCCATGCACCACCAAGCAGTGAAGCGGAAACAAGAATCTATGGCCGTAGCTTTCGTCGCTGAAATGAAAAAGAATAGCCCTCATCAGTTTGCATCAGAGAATTTGATTGAACATTTCGCTGCGTTCTTCTCAACTCCTCCGAAACTGCATATGCATTCCCTTTCACAACAATAAACAGACAATTCTTTTAACAGAATCCCTTTGGCTGCTCACTGAACCAATTTACAAACGTTTTCCTTTCCTCTCACCGACACATACACACACACCACTCCCCACATCCATTGCATTAAATCAAGAGAAGGATGCACTTGGTACTCGGCTACATCCCGAGACCGAACACATTTCCGCGCAATCATAAATAATTTTGGTCATTGCCGTTATGAGAGAAACTGAACAAAAAAAAAAATAAAAATAAAATAGGACTTATGCGCGCCCGCCTGGCTCTTAAGTCCGTCCCTCTGCTCCATCATCCCGTGGGTGAAATTAAAATCTCGTTCCACCTGCACATCCTAGCATCGTCGTGGGAACAATTTTCATTCTCATTCGTTCGAATAAATCACGTCAAGTGTAAAAAGGACCCCTCACCACCCTCTCTCTCTCTCTCTTCTCCTGTTTGTATAGGAATGACTCCTCTAGGAGGTAAATACGGACCAAGGGAAAGGAAAAAAAAGGGACCAAGAACAACCCCGTCACTATTAATTCGCAAAAAATTTATTAGCCCACTTCTTATCCTTATTGGTGGACAGAAGTGAGCTGAAGCCCAAGGAGCTGCTCCTGCTGTTGCTGATGACGCTGTGCGGCTGTGTGTTTGTGTGAACAGCTTTAACCACTATTTTTCACCATTTACGTTGCTAAATCTTTTCATGCTTAGCACAGGATCATACCGAAGAAAATACCGATTCACCAAACCCACCCGACGGACCCTTCCTTGCAATGTGCCACCTACGGGTCCAACCCAAGCCATTCCCCCAGAGAGCGACACAAAGTGTCCTGGAAATGTGAGATAAATTAATGAAGAAAGCTAGCACTCCTCCATATCCTCGAAAAAAAACGAAGAAAATGGCAAAAAATTGAGTAAAAAAAAAATAACGAACAAAAAGAATGAGAAAACACATCTCTCTCCTAGGGCAACCTCTGTCGAGTGGTGGGGGTGGTGGGGGAGGGAGGGTTCGTTCGTTCAAGACACATTCAGACACGAATTACGAGCTGAGTTGCCTAATGGCTTCATTCCACCGATGCCCTGGTCTCTTTTGCCTCGCTCTCAGTGGTGCTAGTGCCACAGGACATCACCAGCACCAACCGACGACTAGTGCATATCTGCCCTTATTTCGAATGCGAGGACGAAGGCGACAGTGACGGTGCGCGGCGAGTGGGTTTAACATGGCACTTAAGTGAAAAGCAAAAACGAATCCCGAACAGATGCTCTGGTGCACCAACAACAAAAGCAACCGTAGCTGAAGTAGGTGGAGCAAAACCAATTGAAATTGAAACCCCAAGAGGGAGGCAGTCGAGTATGTGTGTGGTGCATCATCTTCGAAGGAGACAGACAACGAGCGCAAAGGAAGTAACAACATCTCCCTCTCATTGTGTGTGTGTTTGCCTTTGGGACGATCTGCTATTCATTAACAAGGTTCGGCATGCCAAAGTAAACCGTACGGCATGGCAGAGCACAGGTAAAGTGTTGTAATGCTAGCTGACTGTCTGCTCGGCTGGTTCGTCACATGCATCCTTCATTCATCTCATTCTGCGCCACTTCGTTCATCTTCGATTGTCACAAATAAGAGGTTAATATGTGTGTACTTCAAGGCTTCGTCTTGTCTTTCGAACTTTCAAACTTCAAGCAGCGAGCGTGCCTGTGTGAGTGCTTGGGTATGTGGCACACCTCACGCTGCTGATGAATCAATTGTTAGACAAAAGGATTTCCTTAAAACTTTTACACACGCACACGACACCCTCCTGATGAGCGATTGAATCCCGACAACTCGACAATTCGACCTTTCTCCTTCTGCCGTCGTCGTCATCGTAGTCATTGTCGGATTATTACAGGATTCTCTCTGTGGAACCGAGTGAAGTCCTTTTGTGTGTTTCGCCTGTTCAATGGGAATTCCTTGGCGAATGGTCGTAGTTTTTGTGTGTGCGGTATAAGACGAGTGTATTTGCTGTTCATTGTCGGAAACAAAAGCTATAGTGAGACTCCCGACGACATAATTTTTTAAGTGATCATTGTTTAGTGGGGTTTTTAAAGAGCTTTTTGGTGTCTCAACCCTTTCTCCAAAATGAACCAGGAAAGATGTGAGGCGGTTAGATTTGCCCAGAGTGTTACGGATGAGACAGTAGCCAGTTCGACTGAGATTGGATTAGATTAAGGGGCGCATTATGCGTGTTGTGGCGTTATTGTTCAAGCTTGATTAGAATAGCTGACGCTTCGAGTGACACTTTTCTTTTCTTGACATAAAGTTCTGCATGAATATGACGCACGAAAGTGGGCCTAACTCGCTGAAGTCCATCTCAAGCATTGGACACGGATCGCGAAGCGTTGACGCTTGATTGGACCAGCTGACGCTTCGAGTGACGCTTTTCCTTTCTTGGCATTAAGCTCTAAATGGATATGACGCTTTGAAAGTGGGTCTAACTCGCTGAAGTTGATCTCGAGCATTGGAGATGGATCGCGACGCGTTGACGCTTCAATGGAACAGCTAAGTTCTGAATGGATATGACGCTTTGAAACTGGGTGTAACTCGCTGAAGTCCAGCTCAAGCATTGAGGATGGATCGCGAAGCGTTGACGCTTGATTGGAACAGCTGACGCTTCGAGTAACGCTTTTCCTTTCTTGAGATTAAGTAAGATAAGGAATAGAGAGGCTCGCTAATGTTCATCTCAAGCATTGCAGATGGATGGCGACGCGTTGACGCTTGATTGGAACAGCTGACGATTCGAGTGACGCCCTGAATGAATATGACGCTTTGAAGGTGCGCCTAACTCGCTGAAGTCCATCTCAAGTATTGTACACGGATCGCGAAGCGTTGACGCTTGGTTGGAACAGCTGACGCGTCGAGTGACGCTTTTCTTTTCTTGAGATTAAGTAAGATAAGGAATAGAGAGGCTCGCTAATGTTCATCTCAAGCATTGCAGATGGATGGCGACGCTTCATTGGAACAGCTGACGCTTCGAGTGACGCTTTTCCTTTCTTGACATTAAGTTCTGAATGGATATGACGCTATGAAAGTAGGTCTAACTCGCTGAAGTCGATCTCGAGCATTGGAGATGGATCAAACTTCGACACAACTTTTCCTGATGGGGAACCCTTGAGATGATGCGTTGCAATCTGTGCCGCATTGAGACTTGATTGGAACCGCAGAAAACCATATCAAGCTTTGTAGACTGAATACTGAATTAGAAGTGACGCATTGAAGCCTCATTGCAACTGTCAAAGAATGAGTCTCCTAATGACGGGAAACATATCCCAACCCCTGTCCTCTCCTGCTCATCCTCTTTCAAATAGCAAATATCACTTAACAACTCGAGACCATTAAAAGTCCAAAAGGCACACTCATTCACGGTATGTAATAAAATTATGTTTGTTTATTTTTTTTTTAATGTCCCTACACCACGCGCCTCCCCTTTTAATTTTTCAACGTCCATTTGCAATGGAACGGGGGGAGGGGGGTGAAACAGAGAGAAAGTCAGCCTTAAGCTTCGTTTCCGTTTTTTTTTTTATGAACCATTTCGTCGGTTGAGTTTCGCTATGCATACCGAGAGCAAAAGGCCGACCAAAAAAACCGAGAACCCAGGGGAACATGAAAAGCGCAACTCATTGCTTAAATTTTCCAAAAAGGCCAACAGCAGTGGCAACAGCAGCAGGCCTGTGTGCTAGCGCCAGTGCCAGTGCCATACCATCAGTAGCGCAGTGCAATAAAGGATAAAGGATTCCCTAAATATAATACTTTTGCCATTCATACTCGGCATACACTCGTGTAGCGCCGATGAATTCGTTCGTCTTTAGAAATTCAAATTATTCTGAAGGATATTCATTTTTGTGGGCCCGAGCGGCGGGGGTGGGTTTATGTGAGCGGATTGAAGGATAAAGGATTTTAGCGGAGAGATTTGGAATTACGGATTTTTGGTTTCAACGAATTTCCTTTGCCTTGCCGGAGAGAAGGAGAAGGAGACGAAGAGGAAGATGGATGGATAAGAAAACAGCCTTGAAACATGTTTTACATATCCACTCGAAGCCACCATTCGACGTATGGTCCGAGAGTGGTGCCCATGGAGTGGGGTAATCTTCAGATCTGAGACAACAAATGTCCCTATAGTGTGTGGGGGATTGTGTGTGTTTTTAAGGACTCAAGTGTGTAAACATGACGGTGACGGCGATGGATGTGGATGACAGTGCGGTGTTTGCGTTAAAAAAAGCACAAGCCTGGGGAGGCACAAAACATCAACCGCAAGCAAGTGTGTGTGTGTAACTCAACGTGATACAGGTGCTGGCCTGGGATCCATCGCAGATGTCAACAGTGTCCTCGACTACACGTGTGGAAGATGGAAAAACAATCAGGGAACTGTCAAAATTGGAGTCCTGCAGGGCTGGGCGCGGCCAGGCACATGACGAATGCCCGGAAAAAACTTGAAAATTGTCTCTGGAGTCGTTTGATTCAATTCAACTTTTTTTTTTTTTCAATTAATTCTCGACTGATGCCGCGACGGAGATGTGCGCACCACATTTAGCGGATGAAACGCAGACTACAACCGCTCTCGCGTCCCTGCCGTAAACTCTTAATTGAGTCAACACCGCATAAATGGCCATTAATGGTTTAATTAGCTAATCAGTTCCATCACCTCATCGACGCACGCTCTCACACATGATCCGTCATCAACCACCCCACGAACGCGATATCCCACAATCATGGTCATTAATTTCGTTTATCAACACCACCACCCACTAATGCAGTCATAACCTCCAACCGAATTTCATCTCTGATCACTGACAGCCTGTGAATCGCGCTCCCTGTAAGCCACTGTCGCCGCCGCCGCCGTGCCTCCTCCCTGATACAACGACGCACACACCCACACATCGAAATGAGTTTTCTAATAAACGAAAGTCATTCCATTCCATTTCATTCGCTATTCGGCTTCCGGTTCCGCTGTTCGCTGTTCGCTGCTCGTTCGCGTTCGCCGCTGGTAATGGCTGCTTCTGGAGCGCTGATGATACTGCTGCCTCAGCTGCTTACCGACTGTTCAGATTGCCGTCAGCGGATGATGACGGTGATGCCGATGGCGGAAGGGGGGTGTGGGGAGGAGAAGGAGTAGAGCAACGAGCGCAGTTCAGTGGAACAAAAGTTTTTCTTTTTCTCTCTCTTTCCCTCCGCCATAAAACTGGGGGCTGTACTGATGGATTGGAATTGAGTTTTATGGGCACTCTCGTGTGATCGGGTTTCGCCAAATGTAAATCAAGCCGTAAAACTTTACTGCAATGGCTTCTCAAAAGCCCGTAAATCACAATTTTTCTTTTATATCTGCATCGCATGCCCATGCCGGTGCCCACATACAACAGTCAAAGCACAGCACAGCACGTTCTTGCCTCGTTCTTTCTTTGACGTTGAAGTGCACCTTAATTAGAGAAGAGGGGGAGTGTGCTGTCGCACTAAAGGATGCACTGAACCCGCTCTGGCCACCCTCGGTCGTGTAATTAATGCGTACACGCGGAGAATACAAAACATTAGTCTGTCCCTGGGACGTTGCAGGCACACAGCCTGGCAGCCAGGCACACAATTGATAACCGAACGAATACGTCGACGCTGACGACGACGACGATGACGCTGACGACGTTGGGGAAAAGGTCACGTCTGCCCACTTGTCTGCAGGTAATGCGCGCGGAGTTTCTGCAGACCATGTATGAATGAATGAATACTCGTGCTTGTGCTCGTGCTCGTGTCGGAGCAACAACTGCTTCGCTGCACAGTCACAAACCTGATCCTACCTCCGGCAGGGGGTCAGTGCACCTCTCTCAGCGGTTTTCGGGGCCTGCCACCACTTGGTCTTTGTGTCTCCTGTGCCCTGCACTGATGCGGATAATTAAATGAATTCTCGCTCTGTACCCGGACCCGTACCCGTAGAGACGTGCGATTCTGTTGCATTCTCCTCGCCATTCAGGGAGAGGAAGAGCGGGTTAATTTCTGAGCCGCATGCATGCTCTTTGTCTTCTCACATCGCCCCAGCTGGGGAGACGGGGAGGCCATTTGAAAGAGTTAGGTGGCACACTCCCGCCGACGACGACGACGCCATCAATCTAAGGCATTCACACGAAATTCGATGCGATGTTTTGTTGACGCTCATGAACATGTCCCCTAATGGCAGACGAGATTGATTTGACAGCCTGTCAAGCTTGCGTTGGATAATTTTGAGGTTTGCAGCACACATCGCATATCCTCCTGTGCTGCCATGCGAGATGTGTGCTGGGAATTCCAATAATAAATCCCCTTTCCCTCCGATGACAACCACGAGCACATACATTCGTATGCGCAGGATGCCGAGCTCTGGTGTGGATTTCTTGTTTTCTTCTCTGAATGGCTCTCGCCCCCCCCTCAGCTGCGAGTGGGTTATAAATGATTTCAGGGGCCAATCAGGAAATCATGTCTTCGGCAGTGAACTGATTGTGAGCTGTCAATGACTAAAGGCGCGCACACGTGTAAAAAAGAAGATTACACGGGTATTGTCTGCGAGGGAGCTGCCTCCGGCTTTGTCGCGTGGTTGCTATCTGTCATTCTGTCGCGTAAGAGGATCAATCTCTATTTCTTTTCAGAAACGGCGGCGATGGTGAGTGAGGATGTGTTGTGGTTCTGGACGAGGCGATGAAGTGCAGCGTTTGACATGGGTGACAGTACCCAAATCTCTCTCTTTCTCTCTCTCTCTGCGTGGGGGTATTTGCAAACAATAAGGGGGGGCTTGTTTTTAAGTGGGTTAACTTTGAGCAGAAATAGAAAGCCTGTGACAAGTGTCATCGAGCTCAAACCAATTTTGGTTTTTCCAGAAGACGCGGGTAGACAGGCTGCACGACGCTAGAAGTTCAAGAGACAGGGAATCATAGATTCGACTGGTAATTTTGAAGTCAATTTGACACAGCGTGTGTGTTCAAAATTTTGGCGTTTGTGGAGCTCTATCTCTTCAGCGACTGCATGGATTTGGATGAAACTTGGGAGGGTTATGGCGTTTGATGTAGATTGGAATTTCAGTGGTCCACCGCCGTTTTTTGACCATAAATCGCGAATCAAAGTTCACCTATGTGCTGACCAATTTCGGACATTGGACTTCCTTTTTAGTGCTTTAGTCAGTTTTCGAGTGACAGTTGGAAGCTTGATTTCGCCTCGGGGCGTAACCTATCTGTGATGAGCACACGGTTCCCACACCTCAAGGACCTGGAGGTCACCTGATCAATCAACCGTCAACCAGATTGATCACATTGCGATCGACGTCAGACACTCCTCCAGTATTCTTGATGTCCGAACGTTCCGAGGAGCCAATATTGACTCGGACCATTTCCTTGTTGTAGCCAAGGTAAGAAGAGAAATACGGAGTCGAGACAGGACACCTCGGTTTGACGTTGGAAAGCTACAATCGCAATCGATCGTTAGGAACTTTGCCAACCGAGTCTCCCTGAAACTCTCCGAAAGTTCGACCCTGCCTACACCCACAATAGACCAGGAATGGAAACGTTGTCAAAGCCATCAAAGAAGCTGCCACTGATGTACTAGGAAAAACCCATAGTTTGACGACGAGTACAGGCAGGCACATGCAGCCAAAAAGGAGGCCTACAATTCAACTCTGCATCGAACAACCAGAGCTGCATCGAACAACGTGAGCTCTACGAACAGAAGAGAAGGAAAGAGAACCGGCTTCTCAGAAGGAAAAAGAAAGAGCACGAGAAGCGCGCGGTCGAAGAGATGGAGAGATGCTACGGCAGGAAGGAGGTTCGAAAGTTTTACCAAAAGGTAAAACAGTTATAGACCTCGGACAGAAGCGTGCAGGGATGAAAATGGACAACTAGTAGTAGAGTCACAGTCGATGCTGAGAATTTGGAAAAAAACACTTCTGCAGACTGTTAAACGGAGATGACGACTCAAACTCCGCTGTCAGGCATAATGTTCCACTTAATTTGGACGAGGATGACCAAGAATTCCGTCCTCCCGACTTAGAACTCTCGCTGCTCCATCAAGGTCGGTAACGAACTCATCGAGACATTCAATGTCAAAAAAGGTTTTAGACAAGGCGACACGCTGTCATGTGATTTCTTCACCATCATACTTGAGAAGATCGTGCGAATCTCAAACGTTAACACCAGAGGCACGATCTTCCAAAGTCCGTTCAAATGCTTGCCTAGGCGGACGACATTGATGTGATTGGACGAACGATTGGAGCGAGCTGGCATTGAAGCGGAAGCGGCTAAAATGGGTTTGGCAGTGAATCAGGGCAAAACCAAGTACATGCTGTCATCACGAAAGGACGCACAACATCGACGTCTTGGACAGAGCGTCGTATTGGGCAGCAGAAACTTTGAGGTAGTCAAGAACTTCGTCTCGGCTCTGCAGTAAAGAGGGACAATAACACCAGTACCGAGATCAAGCGCAGAATTACTCTTGCCAATCGCTGTTTCTTTGGGCTCAAGGGACAGAGCCATCTCTCGAAGCACCAAGCTGACTTTATATAACATTCTGATCATCCCTATCTTGCTCTATGGCGTAGAGACATGGACGCTATTGAAAGCGAATGAAGAAGCTTTTTGAGAGAAAAGTTCTACGTGCGATCTTTGATCCTGTTTGCGTTGATGGTGTCTGGAGGAGGAGATTCAACCACGAACTGTACGGGCTGTACAGCGGCATGCAACTAGTTAAGCTTCTTCCAACGCTTAAGATGGCTAGGCCACGTAGAGCGGATTGACACCACAGCTCCGGCCCGAAGAGTCTTTGATTCCGAGCCATTGGGACAACGCAACAGAGGGCGTCCTATAACGAGATGGCGCACACATGTGGAGAAGGACCTCAACCAACTTGGTGTGCACAACTGGAGGCAGCTGGCGAAAGATCGTGCTGGCTGGAGAGACTTGTTGGTTGAGGCCCAGGTCCATCCCGGACTGTAGTGCCAAACAAAGAAGATGAAGTTGGAAGCTTGAGTGTTTGCGGAGCTAAACGACTTAATGGATCTGGGTGAAATTTGTCAGATGGATGCCTTATATCGTCAATCAGGATATGAAACAAGAGATTCAACGAAACGCGTTCCAAAAAAACAACGAAATGACGTTTCAATGAAGACAGCCAATTTCTTCTCATAGCTATAACCTGATGTGAAAACTATTCTTCAACGATCAACTGATTTGTTTTTCTCATGTCAGGCACGTGCTTCTGTTGCACTATAAATCAAGGCGAAAATAGAAAACACTGAAATCAACACCCACAGCATCAGCATCTTCTACGGTCCGTGAAACAAACCTTTTTCGCCCCCATCGGAAAATTTATTACCACCAAAGCTAGTCCCAACGAGCAGTAGCAGCAGGATGGTGGACGGTGCATGTGGTGCGAAAATAATTTCTCGAATATCACTAACTCCTATTTATTGTTAAAGAGCTGTCAAAATCTTAAACCGTGGGATAATTGCGTTGTTTCGCTGCCAACAACAAGCTGTCTGAGAGCTCTTACATAAGCGCACCCAGAGCCACCCTCATCATCATCATCATCCCTCTCGGAGTGGGGGGGGTGTCCTTGCAAATGAAATCCATCCAAATGCGAAACGTAACACACAACAGAAAACTGCTTGGCACACGAAAATCACTTCGGGAGAGAAAGGACGCGTTTTTTGGCTTCTCCACCATCCCCCCCACCTCCATCTCCGTTGCCTGCCTGGTTGTGCAATGCTCTGATGTCGTTGGCGGTGTCCATACAACACATTCTCCTGCTCTCCATCCCGCCCCCCAGGAATAGGCAACCCCGTACGTCGCATGTACTGAAACAGCTCTCCGATTTTCGTCTTGCTGGTGCTGTTGCAACCTGGTGTTGAATGTGCAATTTTTAAGCATCCGGGCTGGTTTCTCGTTTCCGGTGTGTCCGTCGCTAGGAGGTGGTTGACTGGTTAGTCGAGAGCAAGGGGGGAGGAGAGAGGAAAAAAAATCATTCAGGAGTTCTGAATGCAATTTTCCACACAACTAAACCCTTAAAGTTTCATCGTCATCCACATTCTAGTAGCAGTGGGTGGGTGGATTTTGGACGAAACGCGCGTGGTTGTGGAGGAGGGGGTGAGATGGGGAACTGGCAAGAGGCAGAAGGCTAACTGGGGAAATGGATCGCCATCCAGACACGGGTGCTTGTAGTTTGCTCATTTCGCATCCGAGAGGGAAGAAGAAAAATGAAAAGCAAGCGGCACCCCGGAACGGAAAATCCATAAGAAAATGAGCAAAAAAAAACAACCATGGAACAACCTGCTACCATGGCCAGTCGCACGCCCCCCTACGGAACAAGCAATGATTCGGACAGCACCCCGTTGAAGAGAAGAAACCGGGGGAGGGGGTGGTGGAGAGAGAGGATAAAAAGTTTCCATTTTGTATTCGATCTCATTCCGTGTATGGAGTGCTCTTTACCTTTTGTTTTCTCAGCCCCTCCTGCCAACCCCACCGTCACCCAGATTTGTTAAGTCGTCCCCGTAAATAATGAAAATCCTGACCGACCCGCGCCATCCTGTTAATAACGCAATAAAAATAATATCCTTTCAGGAAGACGCCGCCGCTGGGGGTGGTGCTGATGTGCGGGGGGAGGGGGCTGGTGGCGCGTTGAAATTCCTTCCCTCATCTCTGCTCTTTCCAATATTCGCTCTTTTTATTTTATTTCTTTCTTCTTCTCCTTTTTTTCTGTTTGAATGAAAAAGTTTCTCATTTGATTTCGTTTTTGTGTGTTGTTCTCATTTCAGGTACGACTACGAGACGCTGCTTCAGAATTCAACATTCTGCTTAGTTCCACGTGGCAGGCGATTGGGTTCGTTTAGGTATGCAAGCGGGAATTTTATTTTAATTCCATTTCCCAAGAGCTCTTCTGAATTTCGCTGAAATTAAGTGCTAACTCATTCTATCTCTCTTTTTTTGTGTCGTTCCTTTGTTCTCTGTAGATTCTTGGAGGCTCTGCAGGCGGGCTGCATCCCTGTGCTGTTGTCGAATGCTTGGGTGTTGCCGTTTGAGTCGAAAATCGATTGGAAACAAGCAGCGATATGGGCGGACGAAAGGCTTCTACTGCAGGTGAGTGCTCCTTCATACGCACGCGATTGCCGCTGGCGATGATAGATTACTTTTGGCGGACGAGTAGAGAATGCTGGTGCATTTCTAGTTTTAATTACATTCTCCTCTTCCTCCTCCCACCCCCTCCTCCATCCCGCACGAAACCAATGTCTTTTGTCTGTCATTTCGGTTCTTTGACTAGAATCGACAAAGAGGAAGCGGAAGCAGCGGGTTATCCATTTGAGAATGCACACATTTGCGAGAAATTTAATTCCAAGGAAAACACGGAAAGGATTATGCTCCATTCAGGGGAGCAGCATCTTCAGTCGTCGGTTTTTTTTTTGTTTCCACCCCACCTAGCTGATGCTCAAAAGGAAGGAAGGAAGGAACTTGGTAATTAACTTGGTTCTTCCGAATTGAATCTGCTGCGTGTAGGAACGTGCGATAGGTGCCTAATTAGTGCGCCTGGGATTCATATTTATGCAGATGAAGTTGTTTCGTTGTGTCTTCAATGAAAGGAATTGCCGGGCGGTGGTGGGTGTGTTTGAGGAGGCGGGGATTATCTTGGATTTATGTTTCACACTTTTGTACCTAACGCCGAGAGTTAGTGTGTTGGAAAGAAGATTTGCATTCTCAAATGCATTTGATGGGTGCTTACAAGGATTACAGAATTCATCTTGTGAATGGCTTGGAGGATTATAGAGGAAGTCTTACTCGAGAAAGAGAGCCTTCTATTCATCGTCAAACTTCCCGTTTTCTGTTTCAAAGGGTAAACGCAGTCAAAGCACTGAACAACGTCTTCCGGTTTAGTTATGAGCCACAGTCGCGAATGAGAGCAGACCCCGATTCAGGCAAACACCTCTTCGTCTTCTCCTGATGGTGCGACAGGTGGACTAGCCTCTGCAGCAACCACTCGTGTTGTGCCAACTTAAGGCGACTCCGAATGGCGATGTTTGGGAATTCTTAAAGAAAACTAGATCTAACATAAGCCTAGCCTTGTGGGCTTCACTTCATCGTCACAATTTATTCCTGCAGATGTTGCGAGAACGAGGAAAGGACAGATGCAGCTCTGACATCGCTCAGACTCGCCTGAAGCCCACTTCTTCAACGATTTCAGCGACCTAAGTTTGGTTCCCCATCAGTGAACAGTGGACAGAAAACTAAGTCACTGTCATCTGCTTACAGGCTCATAGGCAAAACTAAGTCACTGTCATCTGCTTACAGGCTCATAGGCACTCTTTCCACAGACATCGGCGAACAGACATTTTAAAGAAAAAATGTGACTATCGACGCTCCATCAGAAGCCTTTCAAACTTACCTGCCTAGGAACTTTACCAGCTGATCGCCACAAGTTCAGTAAAGTACAGCCAACTTCAGACATCCCCATAGTAACATTGTCAACTTCGAGATGTGCGTCACTTTAGACAGATGAGAATGTTCTAAAAAAAGCAACCAATCAAAATCGAATCAAACCTCTAGAGATCAATGAATGAGCGTTCATTAACCCAGTGTTCCCTCAAGATCCAACAAATTCCTGTCATTTTCCTCCCTCTCCAGCATCTCCAGCTTCAGGTCCACCATTGAACTGCATCGCATTTGTTCCATAGTCACGATGTCAGTTTCAGCCATAAACCAATTTCGAACATTTCCATCTCCCCTCTTACACGAGTACTCGCAAAACTCGTCGATTGCAGACGACGACGACGACGACACAATGCATTATTCTCTGACAATCAATGGCCCGACTATAGCTGTGTTCTGCTCTGCTCTGCCCTGCTCTCGGGGACACGTTTATTGATGACATCCTGTCAAAATCTCAACTCTACCTTGCTTGACACATTCACCCTACTCGCCCCCATCCGCCTTATCGTGCTTTGGTCTTCACTCTTTCCGAGGAGGGGTGGCACATTTGACGCGCATTCTCCAAGGATGTGCATACCAGCTCTGCACCTGAACATCCTTTTATTTCCATTTAGAAAATCGTTCGAAGCAGCTGAGTATATTTTTCGCTTGAATACGATTTTTCACCATCGCTCTGATGCAGTTAACCCTCCCTCCACCCTCCTGGTCCACCCTCCGTCGTGTGCGGTTGGTTGCCTTGACCGAAGTTCAGATCCGTCTTAGCATTCAACTGACTGAGGTCATATATCCTGAATGGAATTAGCTACTCCCTGCACGGGGACTTTGTGCAAATCTTATTTAATTTCGTATGACCATCCCTTGGGTACCTGAATTTATGATCGCAACGTCGCTTCAAGTGGCGTCCTCTCGGTCTCCCCATCAGATGCACCACTTCCTCCATCATATAATTAATGTCCATCGTGTGGAGTGGTGGGGGGCGTGGAGAATGTGTTCAACAAGTAAAATGCACGAACCGAACCATCTCGGATAGATAGTCATCCAACGCGCTCAAGTAGATCCTCGGGGACGTTTTTTATTCGAAAAAGCAAAAAAAAAAACTTCCCCTTTGTGCAGAGAAAAATGTATAAGACCCCATTTTCTTCCTTCTTCCTCCCTCTTCCCATTCCCCCGCTCCTCATGGAATACTTAAAAGTTTTGTTCTCACTCCGCTTTCGGTTGTTTTTTGTTTTTCTTTTTTTCATCACTAAACACACGTATAATATCTTGTATCGTTTGACAGGTTCCTGAAGTGGTGCGGTCGATACCTGTCAACCGCATTCTGGCCCTCAGACAGCAGACTCAGATACTGTGGGAACGGTACTTCGGATCGATCGAGAAAATTGTTTTCACAACTTTTGAGGTGAGTGTGTAATGCGATGTTTTTTTTTTTTTTTTTGTTGTTATTTCTTTTTGTTGATAAATGTGTTGCGTTCCTCCGTTTTTCCAATCCAACAACTAGTATCCTGTCACTCCACACACGGGGGCACAGGGTCTGTCATCTCTTGGAAAGTTTAAGGTTCTTTCCCGGTCTATGGCCGCATACTGGTATCCTTGTGTAAGGACACGCGGGTAAATAGGAAGGAAAATATTATTCAACTACGACTGGGTGCGCTGGGGTCGCCTGGATGCCGTCGCGGCGCTGTTGTTGTGTGTGCAATCATGGTTTTGCTGGTGTTTATTTACGATTTTTTCCATCCATCCATCTCTCCATCGGGCGGAGATTGAAAATTCAAATGTGAGCGTCGCTTTGTGAAGGAACAGCACACAGACTTCGGGTGCTGCACTGCTTACCAGCGCTGGCTGGAGGAATTTAAATTGATTTCTGACTGTGTGTGTGTGTGTCTGTGCGGGGTAGGCGCGCGCTGCTCTGGGAGTGAGGAGGGATGAGCGACCTATTAAGAACCAGGTGCCATGGCATTTTGCTCTAGAGATGATGGATCTCGCGCATTTCTGCTGCTGCTGAGTTCATTCTTCTTTTTTTTATTGATTTTCCCATGGTTCTTCTTAAAGTCAAGTGAGTGACGGAAGTTGCCCCGAGAAGTCGATAAACGTGACGATGATGGAGGAAGAATTAAAGTCAAACGGCGTCTAGTGGCAAGGCGCTTGAAATAATGAGGCAAACGCTGGGCGGTCATGGAGGCAAGAAATCGATCAGAGACGCGAGTGTTGCCATTGCGTGGGTAGTTCAGCACAGTCCAATGGTAGGGGGGAGGGGGGTAGACTGGAGCTTGTTACAAGGACATTCGTTTCCACTTGCCAATCATTGCACAAGGGAATCATGTATTGTGGAGGGATTAAGGAGTCCTAGCCGTGAGTCACGTTTGAATTTCGAACTCAAATGCGTCAGTTCAGGCAGAAAAATAACCCTTAACGGCTTGGATACGGTGACGAAACCCAGAAACACGCGGACGCTTTTAAAATCTCGAGGAACAGCAGAGAATCTCTAGTGAAGCGCCTAGCGAATGACCACGAAGGAGGGTTTCATCAATAGCACGCAACGTTGTGGCAAAAATGTATTCCAAATCTCATTGAAATGCACGTCAGAAGCACAGACAAACGGTCAACGGCTGTTAAAATCTGCATGAACACCAGAAAACCACTTGCGACTGGCCAATCGAGTCTCTCCCTGTCCCTCCCATCCCACTGCTGCGACAGCCATTCCTCCATTTCAAGCCAAAAAAAAAGAAGAAAAATCCCCCACTTGTAGCATCAGGTTGCGCCTCGCACACAACCGATTCGAGAACTCAAAAAGCACTCCCAAGTGACAAATCCTCTCAAGAAGCCGCAGATTACTCTCAGAAAACAAGTCAACGAACCCGATAAATCCCCCATTCAAGCACTCCCATATCTGTCAGTAACGATTCGCAATCGAAGTCACCATCAAGCTGAGCATCAAACTCTCACCGGCCCCAGTCGTTGCAGTGCAGTTACCCAATTCAGTTCTTAAAGTGAGCATCCGTCCATCGAGAGTTTGAATTGAAGACACACACAGGGCGAGGGAGAGGAAGTGAGAAAAAAATCCTCGTTAAAGATGCACTTCAACGTCAATTCGCCGTAACACCCTTTCGATTCTTCTTCGCTCGAAATCCGCAAAACTCTAAATCCCATTCGATGCCATCCCATAACTCGTTGGACCGCATTAAAACGTCGAGATAAGAATGTTTGCTGATGCCAATCGCTTAATGGATATCAAATCCGCTCATGTCTGTGTGCTCTGTGTGTGCTGATGGCCAGCTCGACGACTCCCAAAGATCGCCTGTTGGTTGGTGTGATGGTGGGGATGGTGGCGAGGATGCAGTCCTTCCACTGAGCCAGTGTCATTCGTTCGATTCGTGTCATCTCATCATCGTTGTTTGAAAACAATTTCAGTTCTCACTTGTAAAGATGATGAGGAGGGCGAGAGCGAGTGCGAGTGCGAGAGGCGGGCATAGTGTGGGTGGTGGGAAATGAAGGCAATTCCTTCATTATCCTTTGTAGCACGAACGTTGGACGGTGGTTGACTGCTTTCTGCTTTCCGTGTCATTTGGCATTTAATGTTAAATTAACGAACAATCATGACAGGCGCTCGCGATAATGTAATGTCATTCCATTCCTTCCACCACCCAACCAGTGCACCCAGCTCCCCCACCCACCCCCGGGCGGCATTATGATTGCGACGGCCGGATGGTTCGATCAATGCGGTCGGTGTCAATCAACCAAAGGATAATCGACTTTGACCATAATCTACGCTGGAAGTCATCATCGCCGTCGTCGCCATCATTGACACGTCTGGCCGACGTAGCAATACCGGCCACGAACTGCCGCTAATGCGTCCCTCGAAGGATTATGATTTATTACCCCGGCGCTGTGGTGTCACGATGTTAGTGGGGGTTGCCGCCGCACACGAGACTGAGGGAATCAAAATAAATCAACCAATGAAGACGTCAGCACACACACGCAAACAGACACACACCCACATGAAGAAGCGCCAGCGGAAGTCCGCCCCACCGATTGATATCGGACGCAATTATATTCGAGTTGATTTATGCAAATTGAGTTCGGGGACCAAGTCACTTATGCAATCGCTGCATCCTGGCTCTCTGTGTGGTGCATTCAAAATCGCGTTTCACCTTCATCGAGACCAGCCCAACCCCACTTCCAGCCAGAGAGTCAGAGTTTCGCTTTCAGTCCAACGACTTCATTGCCGTGTGGCCAACTTTGACCATTAAAAAGTTGTGAACCCTTCTGGGAACCAGGGGATCCTTGGTGAACCTACTAAATATTCCAGCCACATGCACCGACGGTTCTTGGTGCTCTGCACAGCATCTCATCTCGTCCTTTGCAGCGACACCAAAGGCACTGTCGAACCCCATCATCATCGTCGTCGTCGTCCACCTTCTGAGAGAGTGAAACCGAACTGAGCCCAAAAAAAGGAGCAGTGCTTCGCAAAGAAGCACGAGATGGAAATTTGCCAAAAAGTAATAATGCCTGTCTGCCTTTGTAACATTGAACATGACACTGGGCACGAGATGGAGATGATGACGATGACGACGGAACACACACACAAGGTAGACGGCCAGTGATGAAGTGATGGGCAGGCGGGCGGGCAGTCGGGCTTAGGACTTCTCCCAATTCCTTTGAAGTTACAAATACTTAAAATTTCGATCCTTAAAGGCACGGCCCGTCCTCGTTCTCAGTGCCCCACCCCGGTGTCCCCTTCGATTGTTCATATCGAAGTTGGAAGAAGATTACCAAGTTTCTCGCTGCACCCTCGTGAACTGGAAACTTGGTTACATTAACGAGTGTTATTCGAAATTGCTTCCTTGATTCTCGGTTCCTCCGCCTGATTGGATGTACTCGAGTGGACTTAACAAGGGCGCACGAGGGCGGATCTGTGTGTTGTTTGTAAACTCGCCTGATAAGTAAGTAAGGAGGTCACAAAAGGGCAACGTGATCGCTTACTTTGCTTGCATCATCGGGGGCAGACTGTCCAGGACCTTCTGAGAAACGAAAAAACATTCGATATCACAAAAAAGTTTCGCCGAAAAGATTTGTCCTGCAGTCCACAACAGACGCTCATTTGCCTCGAACTCGTCAAACATGTGAGAAACTTTTCGCCGAACTTCTGGCAACCTCTTGCTGCGTACCTTGCTCAAATGAAATCTAAATCATTCGCAGTCCAGCCCGGCTGGTGGATGAAAAAACGATCCCTCCTGCCGCGCATATCCAACGTCGCGCACACACACACACACATCTTAATTGAAATCTATTAAAGCGATTCAAGGAAAGTTGAGGAATGAAAGTACGCCAACCCCTCCGTCCACTCATGTGTAGCAGCTGCGAAGCGCGCGCAGGAGCAACCAAGGCGGAAGGAAGCCTGGACATACTCGCATGCGAGGACTGGAGTGAATGGTTAAACAAATGAAAATAATGCCATGTCCGCTCGAGTGCGCCTCTAATGGCGGTCGTTGATATGTGTTAACAGGAGTCCACTTCCTGCATTAATGAGCAACAACTGTGTCCAGCTGCTGCTGCTACTGCTGCCGCCTGTGCGTGTGTGGCTGCTCGTCGGAAAGTTATTGTCCTCCGGGTGGTCTGTCTCTTTAGCCACGGCGTGAAATGGACATAAAAGTCCTTCGTACATGATTTGGCGCTTGGCCATCCTCGTCGTCCCGTCTGCTACTCTTCATCGTCCAACTTGCGAAACCGAAAATGAGTCATTTCCTCCTTTTTTTTTGGTGCGCTCTTTGCTCTTGTCGCCGCTGATTCCCTGATTCCCTCCACCAGCCACTGCTCTCGCATTCTCGTTTCGTTGGATTGTAGCATGTTGCATTATAGTCTTCTTCTTTTTTTTTTTGCTGCCCGCCAGCTACCAGCCTCCGACCTCGTCGTCGGTCTTCGTTTTCCTGCTTTTTCAACAGTTTTCTGTTTTAGTTGCGAGCAAAAGTTTCTTCAGAGAAAATGAAAAAAAAAAAGCGAGCACATAACAGGGCGATGCACAGGATGCACATGTGTGGGCGGGGTGGGGTGGGGCACACCACCCGAAGCCGTCTGACGCGCTACGCCCCGGAGGTCGTCGTCGGTTCGCAAGAAAGAAAGATAACCCAATCGGTTGATGCACCCGGAAACCTACAATATGCCTGTCCTGCCTGCCTGCTTGCCTGCATGGGTGTTTGCTTGCCACCCTGACTGACTACAAGTCCTGCAAAACATCGTGTTTTTTTTCGTATGCCTCCTCCGTAAGCATGTATGTGAGTGTGTGTGTGGAGGGAGAGAGAAGCATCTGTGTCATGTTACGTGCCGTTTAAACTTTTGCACAACACAAAACCACGAAAGAACACACACAGTGACACATCTGCCGCAGCAGCAACCCTTTCCCAGACACCTCATCTTCCTCTCATCCACCTCTACGGCCCTCCCACAGGTCCTACCACCGCTCTGTACGTCGTCGTCGTCATGTCACAGGACACATTATACATTTTTCCTTGGCTTGTGTTGTTTTGAAAAGTTCTTCTTCAAGCAAATATCGCGCCCGGCGTATGCATGCATCCATGGAATAGCCATAACTCCTCGGGATAAAAACGAATACAGTGATGAGGGTGATGGCGGTGGAGGGAGAGGGAGAGGGGCTATAGGAGTGTGCACCAAGATTTCGTTTTGCAAATATAGAAATGCCGCAGGACCGACATCAACCGACATTTTGGTGCCCTGACATCGTCGCTCGCACACTGCGGGCAAAAAGTTTTGTTTCACCAAAATTCGTTTTCGTTTTCCCAGAAAAGTTACACCGCCCCCCAAGCCCCTGTGCCACGGCGCGATGCCAAAAGTGTGAAGATTCAATGGAATTGAAAAGGAAGCCGGCACCAGGAACTTGTTCTTCATACGCAAAGCGATATTGCCAACGAGGGTCAACGAGGATGTAGTGAATCATCAGCGCGGCGGGGACAATCAGGAGAAACTTTCCAAGAGCACTGAGTTGATCCTCATAATACCTCAGATGGGTGAAGCCACAGGACTGACGTGGTGCGAAAAGTTTTCAAGGTGAACCCCCGCCGCTTTGGTCTCTTCGGAGTCTTTGCTTTCCTTTGAGGTCAGGAAGGGAGAAAAGGACCAAAAGCAAAGCAAAACATCATCATCCTCATCATCCCCACGTCACTAATCGTCCCTGACAAAACCAATTCAACCGCGAGCAGCTGAAACTAAGCGCAGCCTCCCTCTTTCAAACGTGTGCCCCAGATAAACCGATCGAACAGCCACAACCATCGCACAAGTTCCTTAAGGCCGCCCTGCCGTTGAAGTGGCCCAACGCTTGCTCCCTCCATCCGTGACACGTCAAAGATGAGAGGTAAGCGCGCTTCGAACTTTCGACGAACAGTGTATGCGAGTCAGAAACAATTTAAATTCCATCGCCCATTATGATGGGGATGACTATGACAACGATTTTGGCGACGCGACTCTCTCAAGCAACAAATCAGATGTTGCATCATCACATGAGTTATGACACGGAGAGGTGACGTCGCTGCCACAGCTCCTTGTCAGGCTCCACTTCAACAAAGTCGACTCGAAAGAAGGGTCCAAAAAGAACCTGCAGATCCTCCATACTTAGTTCGTGTCTGTGCCTGTGTGATTGTGTGTGTGTTTGTGCCAAGTTAAATAATTGTGGCAATTGCATCGGGTGCTGAAGGGGGGGGGGGGGGGGGGGGAGGAGGGTGTAGTACATCGTCAGATCCCATAAATCGTGCACTAGTCACGTCCCAACCGGGGAACGAACATTTAATTATAACCTCCATCCTCTGACTTGCATCCGCTTGCTGCTCTGTTCCGCGCTACTCTGCTCCGCGCTGCGCTGCGCTTCATCGCTGAAGGTTGTGACAAAAAACTTTCCCAAAGTGCATCCATCGAATTTTTACTCAAGAACCCCCGAACGATTGCCGTCGCTGGTGCTGACGCCGTGCCCTTTCCATCCCTTTGCTGTCGCCATTCGAGCATCGATTCGCGCGAGAATTTCTCTTCAAGTGATTGTTGTTGTTGTTGTTGCATCTCGCGGCACTAGCACTGGGAACTGACGCTGGCGTTGGGAATCGGAGCAAATTAATTTGCGTTTGTTTGAAAATTGGAATTGAAAATTCTTTGAGAGAGCAGGAGAATCTCCTCAGCAGCTACTGCACATCATCCTTTGAGCCGGCAAGTGAACGTCGACATTTCCAGATGCAATCCTGCCTGCCCGTCGCCACCACCGCCGCCCACATTCTGGCTTTGGTGTGTTGAATTTAAAACGGAAAATTAACTTATCGACAGATTTCCTAATAACTTGCGATCATCGTCCTGGTTTCTCTGTGAGAACGTTGCCGATGCCGATGTTTGCCCCGTTGCCGTTGTCATCTTCATCGTCTTTGGTGGGGCAGCCGTGCCCCTCCATTTTACTGCTCTGCTTCGGCTCCTCGATTCGATGTTGGTTTTGGCAAAGGCAAAAGTTTCGTAAGCTTTTTACGAAAATTAAATATTAACTTGGCAACTAGAGGTGACGGGGTGACTGGGTGACTGGGTGTCTGGGTGTCTGGGTGGCGGGTGGCGGGTGGTGGATGGTAGCGGGTGACGAGCAAGTGTAAAAGAAGTGGCAGTGACATTAGGGGCCAATGTTCTCGGCTTTGGTGTGAATTCTCGTGCAGGAAGTTGGTGTTTTTTTTTTTTTGTTTTCTTAATTTTTTTTTGTTCGGCTGATGTCGAGAGAGGAGATCATCGTCAAAGGGAATTAAATTTTGCATTTCAGTCGAGTTGCCGTGTTTCGCGATGCCAACAGGCAACAGCAGCAGCATTTTAAAGCGAACCAAGTGGCGGATTTTCGATTTTAATGAGGAGAGAGGACCCCATCGCACGGAGAGCATCGAAATGTATTTAAGGCGTCGTCGTCGTCGTCGTCGTCCTCATCGTCGTCGCCTCATACACTCTGAGTATTCATGTTAAGTTTGAGTAAACTTGCGAAATGATTACATATGAGTGAAAGGAGGGCGGGGCTGTGCATGTCTTTCGGGATGCATAACAAGTACTGACGAGACAAGACAAGATTTTTGAGATGCTCAGAATGTTTTCCAGCATGTCAGCGTAATGGGAATATTTTGGCGCCAATTTAAAGGCATCCTCTCTACTCCCGCCCAACCCCCTCCACTCATCATTAACGTGATGGGATGGGACATTTTATGCAGAAATTATTTTCAAGTGTGAACAGCCGATGGGGAATGAATCCAATCAAGATTGTGTCGAGGATTGAGTACTGGAGGGAGGACGGGTTGTGAAGATGGATGCTCCAGTGGATAGGGAATGGGGGGCTCTCTGGGACTTGGGAAATGTTCCCAATTCTTGGACTTTGCACCAAAATCAGGTCTTTCCTCTAAATTCCTACAAAAATCTTGGCGAACACCAGATATTATGACAGCCCGTCCTGAAGACCCTCGTCTATTCAGGAAGCCTACAATACGGCCACGGCGGTAGAGATAGCCCTTCGCACTCCAACAGTAACAACTGGAAAATCCCTCGAATACAAGGAATTGAATTGAATTGAAGACAATGGGGAGTGACTACAGACCAACATAGCACAACGACCACACTTTTCATCTATTGAGCCCCCTTTCTTCATCAGAGCCATCTTGAGAAAGATGACGATCTCTTTAGATGGGATATCCTGATAGCTATTGGTTATTTTTTATCTGCTTTTTGTCAGATTTGAACACTCGACTAGTAGGTGTTCCTTTGTCTCCTTTGATTGTCCACATTGTCTACAGTTTTCTGCCTCATTTTGTGTAGGTGATATGGGGTTTAGAGCCTTCTTGGTTCTTCTGGGATCAACCCTTATAATTTTTTTGGACTGTGTAAGTCCCTCCTGATTGTTGCAGAGTTGGATGCGGCATTTATTTGTCCAGTTGTTTGTATGGTGTTGTACGCCAATGTTCAAGAGAGTTTCAGCCCCTTTCTTTTCTTGGATATCTGCCTTTTCATTTCCCTCGTGGTTTTCGTGTCCTGGCACCCATATCAGTTTTAGCCTGTATTCCCCTGCCAGCGTATTGAGTGCCTTGTGACATTTGCAGACAGACCTGGAGCGGAATGTGATGTTTAGAGCCTTAAGTACAGTACCCTGGTTATCTGAGAGTATCAATATTTTTCTATTTATTAGATTTCTATTGTTGATGCAATGTGCTCCTTCTTTTATGGCGAAAACCTCAGCTTGGAAGATAGTGGACTGTCTTTTTTTTTCTTTGGTACGTGGAAACCTTGCATAGGCACCAATGCTCCGACGTCCATTAGTAGTGTCAGATTCCTACTGACTAAAACCACCTCCCGAATCATTCCGTTTATACCCCCGAGGACCTACCGCTAAGTATTACTTCGAGAGGGACGGATTCGAGCTTTTTGCTTCGTCACGGGGTGATTGGCGAATTCGTGTTCCACAGCCGTTCTAAATTTCTTTGATCGCACATAATTCTTATTGCTGCATCGTTCACAACAGCCCAAAGTCCTTCGCACTTCAACGCATATTTAACTGTTTTCTGGTGTTGGCCGTTCACCAAATTCTTCATGCAATTTAGCTCTTTCGTTTGCATACCAAGCGCATTGGAAGAAAACCGACTCCACGTTCTCAACCGCGCTTAGGCAGCGAGGACACGACGGATTCGAATCACGGTTTCGCTTGTAAAGATTCCCGGAAATAACCGTAACCAGTCAAGAACTGTGTAAGATAATAATTTAGTTCACCGTGCTTTCGATATACCCAAAATTCAATCATTGGGATTAGTCGGTACGTCCTTCTCCCTTTTTTGCGACTCGTTCCATCGTTGTTGCCACGCTTCTATACTGCGGCTTCTTTCGAGTGTCTTCGCTCTATTTCCGCTTGGCGCGATTGTCATAGAGTCGCCTAGCTTCTAAAGCCCCGATATCGATAGTACCATAGAAGATGGTACCAATATCACGTCGCGGGATACCGTGTATCACATAATCTATACACAGATTTGATTCCTTTCATGTGCGATTTTTTATTCACGACGTCAGACCATATTTGTGCCCCATACAGCTGCATGAAGGCTACAATTCTCGCAAGCATTAATCATTTACCGTACCGCCGATATTCGACACGAGTCTCGAAAGAGCGCCTATTGCTTTCGACGATTTCTGTTCTGCTAGGTGGTGCTTGAAATTAAGCCGAGAGAACTCTCGTGTTGGGGGGGCATGTGTAGGTTATATCTGGGTACTGCAATGCCTGCTCCTACTCCACTTTCTGACATCGACTCCATCTTTCATCTGTGTACCGTCTTTGGGCGTCATCAGTATTTCAAGGTGGGCTAATGGCCCATTCTTCCCTTCTAGATATAACGATTTTGTATTCTTTGTTGAATTCTAAGGCTGGTGTCACGATATCACTGACTTTAGACCTTCAAAGAATACAGCATTGCGCAGCATTTTTTGACATCGAGTGGCTTTCTAGAAATTTCGTGTGTTAAGAGCTGTCAAGTAAAGACTCAGGCGTATACGTAACATTTTACACTGAGGCGAGGAGGTCAGTCTTAAGTGGCGCCTGCTGAAGCCACGAATGCAACGGGACGAGGAGGCAGTCTTAAGTGGCGGCTAGTGAAGCTACGAAGGCATCGGGACGAGGAGGCAGTCTTAAGTGGCGCCGAGTAAAGCCACGAAGGCATCGGGACGAGGAGGCAGTCTTAAGTGGCGGCTAGTGAAGTCACGAAGGCATCGAGACAAGGAGGCAGTCTTATCTGGCGGCTAGTGAAGTCACGAAGGCATCAATCTTGAGAGTTGTTTTCTGTTTTATTTTAAAGTGGCTCCGAACTCTCCTGGTAAAGTGACACCACCATCCGCTCGGCCAGTCAAACTGCGACTAAATCCCCGGCCGGTTTCACATCCCTTTCAAAGAGTGACTTCAATTGTGAGATGACTGAGCATTTCAATGCCTCCACTTCGTATGGGTACCGGGACACTGTGACTTGCCGGGCAATTTTCGAAGTCAATTGTAGTGTATTGGCGAAACTACGGCAGAGCTTGGGAGGTGCTTTTCGATGTGTTACAATGCTGTTTTCTGCATTTCCAATCTTGTTCAGAGAGCGGTTGTACTGGCAAGCTGACACTACACCAATGAACTTAATAAACGTGCTAAGACGTCTTCTGGTCTTCACAATATATATCGGCAAGTGGAAGCCTACATACACTTCTAAAGACACACACGATCATTAATGATCCATCGCATATGGTTGAAAGCCACCACGTCCCTCATTTTAAAGAAAATTTTACCGACACCCACTTTGTCCATTTAGACTAAGACGGTCAGTGCTCAATACGCCTGATGTCAAATGTGGCCGCCACTCAGACTCGCACTTAGAGCAAACAGGCCAGCACTCAAGACATCAGGTGAGGTCCTTCTCGATCAAATTTGACCGACACTCAGTCTTAAATACATTTAGTTCTCTTTGTCCGCTTAGACTAAGCAGCCTACCACTCTTGCATCACAAGAACCACTAAGACACAGCGCAATTGGCATGAATTCCTTCTGTCTGAATTTCGCAGGAGCTACAACGACGAAAACAAAGAGAAGGCCATACATCGCCTTTTCCGCTCGTGGACTACTTCTTCGATAGTTTGAGCAAGCTACACAGCATCACCGTCAGCCAGCTAACTCTCTGATGTACTATCAATATCGTTCAAGTCTATATGCACTGAGACTTGAGACTTGAGACAATATGTGTGTGGACATTTTTAAAGTTGTTCAATCATTTCTTCCATGTGGGTTTGCTCAGACATAATACGTTCACCATCTTCCTCATGAAAATTAATTGCATATGCCTACAGAAATGAGTATAACCTGGTCGGGAGTTCGCCCAAACTTCTCTGCTTTTAGTAGTATCTACTAATTTGAATGGACAGGACAGAAGCGGTAACAAATAAGAAACTATCCGTATCATCACTATTTACAAAGATTTGTTCATTGTTGCTGTGTCCGGAACTGGCATCAAATCCCCACTTGCATATCAGATAGAATAAAGTGCTTCAACTGACAGATTTGACAATGCTTTTAGCAGTTTTATTTAAAAGCGATTGTAGGTTAACTTCAGCCGTAGTTTCCGTTTCAGCAGAAATTAGAACAGCGGGACGTATTTTCTCTTAGACAAATCGAAGTACAAGCACAATGCTAAGCTATGCTGCATTGTTTAAGTCTTGTCTGAATTTTGTGGATATCCCGAAGATCGAGCAGTCATTGAAGCAGCATGGCTTATCTCCTCTGAACTATTTTGCGAAGTGTTCTTGTACGCGACGTGTTTTCGTTCTCGTGAAATTTCTTTCTATCGCACATCTTCTAGTGGCGCTACAGTCCGGGGTGGACCTGGGCTTCAGCCAATAAGCTTCTCTAGCTGGCACGATCTTTAGCCAGCTGCCTCCAATGTCTCGCGCCAAGTTAATTGAGGTCCTTCTACACTTGTGTGCGGTCATCTATTCTGTGGGCGTCCTCTATTGCGTTGTACACTGGTTCGGAGTCGAAGACTCCTCGGGTTGGAGCTGTGTTGTCCATGCGCTCTACATGACGTGACATCTAGAACTTGAAAAGTTGAGTTAAAGCGTCTAACAATTTTTAGAAGATGATGTGTGCTAGATATCTTATCCAGGTAGGATTTTGCTGCGTTTCCCCAGGCCAGAATGCCGTATCTGATACGCGATTATGCTAACGAGTAATATACCTGTTTAAGCACTTCTACGTTTGTGTGACGCTTAAAATACGTCATTGCGAAGCCGGTGCTCTTAAGTTGCAGGCCTAGGACGTTGATATGCTCACGCCAAAGAAAGTTCTCGTCGATGGTAATTCCTAAGTATTTGATACTTTCGACAACTTCGATTTCGTTGCTGTTGGTTGATTAGGGACAGCGGTCAATTCGATGAAAGATTTGGAAGACTTCTGCAGGTGTTGATGGAGTGCGAATGTGCATCGCCTTTGTTTTTCGGATACATTTCGGATACCCTTCGGATACAGCGTTGAATTCATCCTGCATTATCTGCACAGCTGAATGCAAGTTTTGGTGTTTCACCACGATTGCTATGTCGTTGGCATACGCATAAGCAGTATATTTTTTCAATAACTTCAGTTGCTCGTTCGTGAAAAGGATGAATAAAATGGGGCTAAATTTTGAGCCTTGTGGCACACCGTATTTGACTTCGTTTTCAGTACTCAATGTATCAGCTACCTTGACTTGGATAGTTCTGTCAGTCCGATAACTTTTGAGCCAGTTTGTCAGGACTCCTCCCAACCCCATTCTGCGGACACTTTCTACGAGCCTTTCATCTGTCAAGGTATCGAATGCTTTGCTGAAGTCGATAAATAGCACAATTACGTGATGATTCTTGTTAAGGCATTGACGACATTTTGTAATGTTCAGCAGTGATTGGGTGCTCTTGCCTTTTTGGAAGCCGTACTGATTCGGGTGTAGTACTTTATGTTTCGATAGAAAACAGTTGACCCGATTATCAAGTACTTCTTCCAGGCATTTTTCAACAGCAGGTAGGATTGCAATCGTCCTGTAGTTCTCTGTTTCGCTTTTTACCCCTCCCTTGTGCATCACTTGCATCTACATAAATGTCAATTATTAAGAAAGGCTCAAACTTTCGAAAAGTTTCATTCGTGATTTCGGCTTCCGATAAATAGCCATGATAAAACAAGAAAGAACGCCAGAGTGTTTTCCAATGTATTTGAGAAAAGTTTACTTAATTCTAGTATCCAATATTTTTCCTTATTCGAATTAGCAACACTTTCAAAATGTTTTATTAGACCACGCCACGCCATATGATTTCTTATACCTTCATTATTATTGTTATTTATAGTTAAACATTTATTTTTACTTATTTTTATTTTATTTAAATTATGACACAAGAAATACATTTCTGCGAAGAAATGTAAACTAGTCAATGTTTAGTGCTCCATGCTCCAATTTAAATGCAGTTAGGGCTTGTGTATATTGAAAATGATTTACCATTCGATCAAAAATACCGCTGAAATATTAGTTTTTTTTTAATTATTGCTGTGGATCGTCCCACTGTGTGACAGCACAATAGACTTTCAGAACAGTCAGACCCATTAGAACCTAACCATGGAGCCGGACAAAGCTCACAGGCAACGTTCCACCAAATCTTCCTAATTTCTTCGAACGTGAATGAAGATTGACTGCAGAAATGATCCTGACAATGAAGTCAAGAATGTGAACTCCTTAAACCTTGCAACATCCAATCCCGCAGCACTTACCAACAGAAAATACCCCATTCACAAAATACATTCCACACACTGCAGCTGGCGCTGGATTGCTGTTGAAATTGCTCGAGAATTTCCCTTCGCTCACAAAGCAGCATGCCTTCAGTTAATTACATCCGATGAGTAACAACTATTCGAATCAATTGATTCTAAATTCCTCCCCCTAACCCTTCCACCGCCCATCGCCCCCCTTCCGCCCACTCTCGCCTGTCGCATAATTGAGTTTAATTCACAATGAATGGGTGCGTGATGTATGGCAATAAAATCCCTTCCTGACTCAACATCAACGATGTGTGCTGTGCTCTTTAATTTAAAAAAAAAAAAAAATAGACTACCCCTTGTGTGTGTGATCTATTTATACCGCCAAGGGTCTTGATGTATCGATATTTTAGTTTGAAAATTGCGATGGAATCCTATTCAGAGACAGACAAGTGATGGGTGGGGCTATCTTGGGGGGCTTTTATTTTCGTGAGTGAATTTGTTTCTTTTTTTTTTTTTTGAAAGTCTTCTCAAAATAAATTCAAACCTCAATCTAATTTCGAAAAAAAAAGGTCACATTTTCTTTCTTCTCTTCTGTTTGTTTGGTTTCTGACTGGACAAGTGGCTGTAGCGGGGACCTAATTCGTTTGCTTGCAACCCTTTGACTTGGTCTGGTGGAGACAAAAAAGCAACAAAAAAAAAACCTTCAAGATGCGTTAGACAAACATTCTCAAACTGTCAAGATGGACAATGGACAAATCTGACCCCTCACTGAGTGTGTGCGTGTGAGTGTCCTCGTCCCAACGAGACAGAGAGACAGATATGTCAATCAGAATTCATTAGACAATCACCCACCAGTAGCGCGCTCAACCGACCATTATGTCCTAACCTCGTGTGTTCTGACACCACTTTGACATGGTTTTGCTGGAAAGCACTCGCCTACGCCCCTCCCCCTCCCCACACATCGTTTCACAATGAATTTCAATTAACCGGCTGAGCGACGAGAGTGTAACCTTTTCATGTCACCCTGTCACAATATATAAAGGGGCGCACGTTCTATTCATTTTGAAACAAATGCATTGTGTCCTGTGTACCGCCCCTTCCACCGATCCGCACGCTAAATTTATATGCATTGGTGTCCGACAAATTCCAGTCAAAGTGCCACCAAAGTGGTCTGCACTTTCACAGTCATCCAGTCTAACGGACACACACCCACATCCGTTCTCTGCCCCGCCGCCCCCTCTATTTACTCTTCACATAACCATCATCCACACCCAGTGAGCTTTTTGGTTTCAGGACACAATCGCATGGCTAAGGTATTTTCGATTATGTCGCTCGTGTTTGTTACACAATAACAACCACCCGCTCCTCAGTCCCTCAGTCACTGTGCCCAACCACAGTGCACCGTCATTGACAAGCGTTGACCATGTGACTAACTCCAACGACCCGAAGGACAATTAAATGTCCAAGTCCCTTGAAAACGGCAAACGCGAGTAGTGGCGGCGGTCGCTTGCTCGATCCTCAACAATGACAAAAGCACCAGGAGGGGGGGGGGGGGGGCATCGCATGTGGATTCACTCGCTCTCTCTCTGTGTGTTGGAGGGGGGAAGGGTGGGCGATAGGAGGACACAATAACAATGATTTGTACGCGCCCAACACACAATATTGCCATTCAGAGCCAAACTGAAGAACAATTATAGCCCTGTACATCGAAAAGTCGTGCATCACTTAACTCGTGCACCACTGCTGCTGCTGCCGCCGTTGCCGCCACCATCATCACCACCACCATTACCGTCACCACCACAAGCCATTATCGTGCCCCATCCACAGCCGGACTGTCGGCTCGCACTGATACAGAGGTCCGCCCTCGCCTCCACATTATTGCATGCTAATTTGGCATTTACGTCGAGGCGCACGACCAAAATTATTCATCGTGTACACATTCTGCGCCATGTAAACAGGACGATCCACCGCCGCTGACCCCCCCCCCCCCCCTCCCCCTCCGCCCACGTTCAATCATTTGACATAACGCGAGTTAATATCGGCGAAATGCAAACCAATCACGGTGCGCGCGCTCCCTCTCCTGTCCCGCCCCAAAGCGCAAAGCGGCATTTTTTTGTAGGTCACTGCAAGCCCCACATATGCCAGTGTAGTGTGCCCATCTCTGTCTATCTCTAAAATTGCACACAGTGTCGTCCGTCCAGGATTTTTGCCATTTTTACGAGCACAGCAGTTTTCACCGGTGGATGGGGGGGGGAGGGTGGCGGCGTATTATCCTTGCTCCCAGCCCTGCAAATAATAGTAATCCGATTTCCACTGCGGTTTCTAATTCAACAACGAGACTCCCTCCGTTCGTCCGTCCGTCCGTCTGTGGTTATAGGCGATGATTGAGTGTAGGCTCATCGGGGACCTAACCGTGGGCAAACAAAAGAAATTGCTTCGCCAAGGCTACCTGACGCGACTACGTAATCACTGCCAGGACTGACGTGTGTGCCGAGCCTGATGTGTGTGCACTCAGCCAGTGCAGTGAGCTTTCAAGGTAACACTCCCACCAACCACCCACCACCCACCGCTGCCTTGTTGGCTTCTTTGCCGTCGTCGTCGTCGTGGCATTGCAGGCACGCAGGATACGGATTAAAATTCATATTATTCCAATTATTCCTCTTTCTTCTTCATTTTTCATTCGTTCGCTGTGAACTCCTCTCCTCCCCCTTCCACCTTTTCGTCTCGACAAAGGTCATTGCTTTTGGCTATTTTTTCGATTTTGATTTATTCGAGTGGGTCACGCAAAAATAGTGATGGCCAACCACCGATTCACTGATTCGCTCGGGTGGGTGAGCAACCTTGAAGAAGAGAGTCTTCACTGAACCGCGAACCGCCCTACGGCAACCACACTAACACCTCTTCCGCCTCCAGCCTCACTCCCTTCGTCACCTCCTGCCGATGGTGTGGTGGCTCTAAGAAGGGGATAAACGTCGGAGGATTATGTCGTCGTCGTCTTGCGAACGAAAGAGCCCCGCCTGGGTGTTTGTTTTCCTTCAGTCAATTTTCGGCTTGGACGAGCAATTTTGGTTCTTTCATATTTTTTCTGCTTTTTTTTTGTTTGGTTTTGTATTTATTCGGTTTCATAGGGTTTTTGGTTCGGTCTCTTTCCTCGTTGAACGTTGTTTGCTGGTTAACCTTTTTTGTGCTTTGTGTGAGTGTTTGGGTAGTAAATGGAGGAGTTGTTTCCCATACCACACCCTCTCCCCCCCACAGCAACGCACCAAAACGCACACAGACCAAGCAGGACCATCGAGCCCTGCCACCGCCGACCACGAAGGCGGAAATGAAGGCAGCGATGAGTTCATTTGGGGATAAATTTATTGGTTCACCAGAATGTTTATCCTTTTCATATTTTTTTCTTCTTTTTTTTATGATGGCAGACAAATAGTATCCATGTGGAGTGTGCTGTCGGGGAGGGAAGCGGATGAGGGGGGGCGAGAGAGTGTTATTCTTTTTTATTGGATTGTTATGTCGAGGCGTAATTTACAGGAAATTAAATTATTGGGATTGTTATTTGGGATCCTTGCGCTTGAGAGCAAGAGATGGATGCCAACGGACCATTAGCAGAGAGATGATAGCATGCCGATAGTGGCGGTTGATGTGATACGACACTTGGGTCAGAATTGTGTCCCGAAATTGTGATGATTGATGGGGCGCAAATAGATTTCATGGTTGAGTAAGCGATTTATGAGTGGAAACTCACTTAAATTTTGTCACTCAGATGGCCACAGGTGGAAGGATGTCGTTTGGAGTGACATTTCCGAGATTGAACGGCGTGGTGGGAGGGGGAGGGCGGCAGAAGGAGTGTGTATCCAGGGCCTACGAAGAGCAATTGAGTGGGAGACTTTGCCAACAAGATGTGGTTGCACTGCCGCTCGGCCATCAAGGAGGTAGCGGCAACCACATTAGGTAGGTACCCACCATGATGGTGAGTGTGAGCAAAAGTGCAACCGACGAAGCATACCAAAAGCCGCTGCAGCGAAAAACAAGAGCATCGCAAGAGGAGTACCGGGCTAGAAGACGGAAGGAGAAGAAACTTCTCAGAAAAGGTCTCTCGCAAACCTCCTCGCTCAAGGATATCGAAGGGTCTAGGAGTTTAGGCAAAAAAGCCAAAAGCCTAAGAACGGCACCCAGGCTGTTCGAAATTGTGAAGCTAATCTTGTTGTATAGTGGATGCATTTAAGCGGCACTTCCAACAGTTGCATAACCGGCGCGACCAGGGAAAAGTGTCAGAGAGTCGGGAAATTCCAACTCCAGTCGATGAAGAAGTCCTCCCATGTAGCTTTGAAGAAGTCGGCACATGGACGGCTTAAGAACAACAAAGCCGCAGGCTCAGGTGGCTTGTCATCGGAGCTCTTCAAGAGCGTTGGCGATGTTCTGGTAGGGAGTATGCAACAGATCATCTGCAGAATTTGGAAGCATGTTCGACGACTGGAATATCAGCTCCATACGGCCCATCCACAAAATAAAAACTATAACCTTGTTCAACGTCGCCTACAAGATCCTGTCCAGCGCACTAATCGGCCCTTAACAGTGCAGCTTCCGGCCCGGCAAATCGACTATAGGCCAAATTTTCACACTAAGGAAAATCCTGGAGAAGACCAGCGAGTTTCAAATCGTTACGCATCACCTTTTCATGCCGCATACGACAGCACTCATCGGGAGTAGCTATTCGAAGCGATGTCCTAATTCGGGATCCCGGGAAAAAAGTGATCCGGTTATGGTACACTGGACGCTAACACATACGCGATGCACTGTGACCTTCGGTTCAAGAAACTCTGAGCCGTTCCAAACCTGCTATGGATTTCGGTAAGGAGATGCCCTGGCGTGTCATTTCTTCAATCTGGTACAGGAGAAGACAGCGCGGCGAAAGGCACTATCTTCTACAAGTCAGTCCAACTATTGGATTACCCTGATGACATCGTCACGCTTTCTCAACGTGCTGTAGTGGATGCTTTTACGATGATTGAAGAACAGGCGAAACGAGCTGGTCCTAAGATCAATGAGGATAAGACGGAATATATGCTGTCGAGCTAGAAGCGATCCGCCGCATACCACCTAGGTCAAAACATACAACCGACAGCTACAATTTTGATGCAGTAAAGGAGTTTGTCTGCCTCGGGGCGAACGTAAACTCCACATTTTAGTGGAGATCTGATGTAGAATCGCCCTTGGCAACCGATGCTACTTCGATTTATCGAAACAACTGGCCTCAGAGCTCCTGACTCGAGGGACTAAAATCATGCTCTACAAAACTCTTATTTTGCCAGTCTTGCTATATGGAGCCGAAAGCTGGACGCTAAGTAAAACTGCAGAGCTGATTCTTGGTACATTCGAAAGAAAAATTGTGCGTCGAATATATGGTCCCGTCTGCGAGGAAGGCGAATGGAGGAGCAGACACAACCCCGAACTCTACGAGCTGTATCAAGAAGTAGGCCGGAAGGCAAAAATCTGCCACATCGAGCGTATGGACAACAACGCTCCAGCAGAGAGAGTCTTCGAATCCGAGCCTCCTAGTTCGAGAAGGAGGGGAAGACTGAATCTCCGGTATAGCATCCCGGAAGCAAGACAGCTTGATCTTAATGACTGGAGCAGCGCTCCAGACCGTCAGCGATGGAAGGTAGCAGTATCCCAAGCTCGGACCCGTCGTAGGTCGTAGGCCTGCTAAGTAAGTAAAATTATAGGAAATTCAGATGGGTAGCAGCGGACTTCAGGAAATTGACACAGGATCCTCGAAATTGTGAATACTGCTGCTTAAAGAAGGCGTAACAATGAGATGGGCGATAGGGAACGAAGAAGTCCTAACTCCAGCTGATCGGGGTACAATTGTACCCTTGACTGGTTCTATGCTCTAGTGGGAAACAACTAAACGGCCCAGAATGGTTGTAACGTAACAAGGACGCGTCGATCAGAAAGAGGAAGCTATAATTTCAAATATGGCTTGAATAAGATACCTATTATCTATCATAATCCCTACTTCTCTAATGACCGCCAGTCGATTAGGAAACTCATTCCACCTACATTCAAAGCTGCTGACTCAAATGCGTGTTATTACCCGTACACTCTTTAAGGAAGATGACATTGACATCATCACGAATTCCCATCGAGCTTCACGGTGAAATGAGTTGGTTTTAAGAAAAATAACAAAACCAAGTTCGTCAATCAACAGCTCCAATTTTGAAGGAATCAAGATGTTTCTCTACCTCAGGGGAAACCTCAGAGCCGACGTAGATTAGCCCGTAGCAGCCAGTGCTACTTCGATTTTCCGGAACCTCAAGAGTCTCGAACGAAAATCATGCTCCTCGTCTTGCCAGTCATTGCCCTATGGACGATAAGCAGGATGGCAGGTCTGTTTCCTGGTGTCTTTCTGGGTATCTGGCCTTGTCTGTAAGGAAGCTGAATGGACGAAAAGGCATAATAACCATCCCTTTGACGATCAGCAGTCCGCAACCCAAAGACCCGTCGACAATACTGCTTCGGCCACATCGAGCACCATAGCCACGTATTTTCCTGAAAGGAACTAGATTTCGATCTCTGCCGGTTGCCTTAGACAAGTGCCAAGATCTTGATTTTGAGTGCCTTTGTTGCATTTCCGTGCAGGGACCCATGCAAGGCTTGAGCCTGGGCTAATGAGCTGTCGACCTAACACCCGGTGTAGAAACCAAGTGATTGAGAACGTAGGACAACATGGTCTTGGTGAGTGGAGGCAGCATGGACAAGGATGGAAGGCAGCGTGGAAGATGAAAGCAATGTCAAGGTTGGAAGCAGCTTAAACTCAGGCCCTTCAGGGGTTCATTGGTCAAATAGTAAGTTAGCCAAATCGTGGTCGTTGCTCTCTCTGTCGGGCAATCAACAGAAATCGGCGTCAAGTTTTTTTATGGAACCTCTTCTGTGGATTCTATCGACAGACGCATGGATGGACACGCCGCGATTTTGTTGACAGCTGCCACCTCAACGCAATGAAACCCTCCTCCTTCTTTGACTGGGGCTACAGTTCGACCTGGGCCTCCCTAACAGGCCTCTAAGACTATCTCGAGTTCAAGTTAGTTTCTTCTTCTTCTCCTTAGTGGACCTTGGCCTCAATCAACATTCCTGCCACTCCAATGGTTCGCTGGCGGAATCGAAATCCAACACCACTATTAAAGCTTTTACATCTACTGTGTTTAGCTTTGATGCAAATGGAACAAATGCTGAAGTAAATACTGTTATCCCTGCTCCTAATGGAACATTCTCGGGCATGACAACAAGCTTAGCAACTCTAGCTGGCTGAGTGGCTGACCACATCCATTGGCGGTTTTTCATTTGGAACTACTGAAGCTTCGAAGTCATTATTCGGCAGCCACATCAAATCAAACGCAACCTAGTTCTACCCCTACGTTCTCATTTTCTGTCAACAAAGGTCCCAACGCAACTAAGGCCTTTACTTTTGGTTCTCCAGCCACAGGCACTCCCACTAGCCCTGCTCAACCGTCGCCAATCTTTGGAAGTACAACTCCATTGAGACCAGCGACCTCCTTCGCTTTTGCTTCTGCAGCGCCATCGCATCTCTTAAAGAGTCACTCTTGTTCTCATCGGCAGATAAGCCCACAGCCCCAAGTACTACGGCGAATTCAATTGGTGGCTTCTCCTTTGCAGGGAATCTAACAAGAATCTTACATATTTGCTGTAGCGACGACAACTGCGGCACCAACAAAGACTGTCTTTAGCTTCGGTTCCCCAACCGTTAATCAGACAGAAACAAAACCAATCGTATTCGGAGCTCCAGCAGCACAAACAGCAACAAATCTCTTTGCTGCGCCGCACAGTGTGTTATTTTGCGAATCTAGCTGAACTTAATTCAAAAATCGAAGTCGTCCGAATGACAAAAGTTTAATATCAAACGACAGGTATAAACAAAGGTATTAACGTCCCGCAAAAAAAATTTCATGGAAACGGTATTTACCGTTTTTTTTGGTATGTTTGAACCTTGTACGACCTCAGCAAACGGTAGTAATTACCGATTTGCCTGAAGGCCTTAGAATTATCCGTTTTTCTTTATATTCTAACTTGGTGCACAGTTTTCAAAATTCTAAGCTTCAGGACCGAAATAGGCGAATTTCGGTGCACATAATGAAAAGTTTCGTCATTTTGGTTACCAAAGAAATTCCTTCTACTGCCGCAGAAGTGTCTTGAAGATTGAGTGGCAAGAGAGATGCTTCAAATCTGCCCAAGAAGCGAGCAATAAGGGAGAGCATTTTAGCCAGAAATCTTCCAGAAAAAAATACGAATAGAGATGTATTGTTTTTAATATCATCAGATCCATATCTTTCGAGTCGTAGTACAGCATCCCATAGAAAAAGGAACCCACTGCCTCAAGTACCTGTTAAAGGCTCCCGAAGTACGAGTAGCACCACCTAGTAGCAATTCCGATGAAGACGATGATGAGAGCAACTGACTTCAAGTCAAAAAAAAAATGGACTGTGTTAGTTTCGTCAGTATATCTTGGGACTTATATGAGATAATGGGTTAGAGTAAAAAATGTTTCTACTGTCTTTTCTGAACACATTGGTGAAAATTTGAACAAAATCGGTTCAGTGGTCTTTTAGTTAGAGACGTTTGTATCCATGAGGTTTATGGAGGATTGATGGCGTGTGCTATACACCCCCGGTCGGTGACCACATATAGCTATTTGTTAAAAAACTTGATAGAATTACTTTTTTTCCTTCACCGAATAGGAAAATCCATAGTTTAGCTATACCAAGCGCAACAGGAATAAAGTTCCGCTTCTTCTTCTTCTAGTGGCACTACAGTCCGGGGTGGACCTGGGCCCCAGTCAACAAGTTTCTCCAGCTGGCACGATCTTTAGCCAGCTGTCTCCAATTACGCGCACCAATTTGGTGGAGGCCCTTCTCCAATTGTTGGCGCCATCGGTTTCGTGGGCGTCCTCTATTGCGTTGTCCCACTGGTTCGGAGTCGAAAACTCTTCGGGCTGGAGCAGTGTTGTCCATGCGCTCTACATGGCCTAGCCATCTTAGGCGCTGAATCCGTAGACGCCTGACTAGGCTCATGTCGCTGTGAAGCCCGTACAGTTCGTGATTGTATCTTCTTCTCCAGAAACCATCAACGCAAACAGGACCAAAGATGGAACGCAGAACTTTTCTCTCGAAAAGACCAGGGACTTCTTCATCTGCTCTTGAGACTATCCAGGCTTCTGCGCCATAGAACAGGACAGGGATGATGAGGGTCTTATATACTGTTAGCTTGGTCCTTCGAGAGAGAGAGCTCTACTACTCAATTGCCTCTTGAGCCCAAAGAAACAGCGGTTGGCAAGAGTTATTCTGCGTTTAATCTCGGTACTGATGTTGTTTGTACTGTTTACCTGGGAGCCGAGGTAGACGAAGTCCTTAACTACCTCGAAGTTAAAGCTGCCTACGGTGACGTTCTGGCCGAGACGTCGCTGTTGTGCGTCCTTTCTAGATGACAGCATGTACTTCGTTTTGCCCTCATTCACTGTTAAACCCAATGCAGCCTCCGCTTCAATACCAGCAAACGCTTCATTGACGGTTCGCTGTGTTCGACCAATCACGTCAATGTCGTCCGCGTATGCTAGCAATTGTACGGACTTCTGGAAGATCGTGCCTCTAGTGTTGGCGTTTGAGTTTCGCACGATTTTCTCCAGGATGATGTTGAAGAAGTCACATGACAGCGCGTCGCCTTGTCTAAAACCTTCTTTGACACTGAAGGTCTCGGTGTGAATCGTTACCGACCTTGATGGAGCAGCGAGAGTTCTCCATCGTCATCCTGCACAACCTGACGAGTTTGGCAGGAATGTCAAAACTAGACATGGCGTTGTATAGCTCGACTCTATGCACGCTGTCATATGCGGCCTTGAAATCGACGAATAGGCGGTGGGTGTCGATTTGCATCTCTTATGATTTTTCCAGGATCTGCCGTAGTGTGAAAATTTGGTCGATGGTGGACTTTCCCGGCCTGAAACCGCACTGGTAAGGACCTATCAGGTTATTCACGAATGGTTTCAGGCGCTCGCGCAAAACGACAGAGAAGATCTTGTAGGCGATGTTTAGGAGACTTATCCCTCGGTAGTTGGCGCAGTTGAAGGGGTCTCCTTTTTTGTGGATCGGGCAAACGAAACTGAGGTTCCACTCACCGGGCATGCTTTCCTCCGACCATATCTTACAGATGAATTGGTGCATGTACCCTACCATCTCATCTCCAGCTGCTTTAAAGAGTTCAGCAGGCAGTCCGTCTGCACCAGTAGCTTTGTTCGACTTTAGTCTCGATATAGCTATCTTGACTTCGTCTAGGTCGGGGGGACGGAATTCTCTTCCATCATCGTCCATTGTGTGGAGTGGAACATTCTGCCTGACAGCGGTATTGGTGTCTTCCTCGCCGTTTAACAGTCTACAGAAGTGATCTTTCCAGATTCTCATTATAGACTGCGACTCTATTACTAGTTGCCCATCTTAGTGCCGACACCCTTCTGTCCGAAGTTTATACCCATGGGATAATTGTTTCACCCGTTGGTAGAACTTTTAAAGTTCCGCTAGATGTCGAAAATAACACACTTTGCGCTGGCTACAACCAAAGCACAGAACTCTCCATTCGCATTTGGTTCATCGCCTAGCACAAACAATCGGGTGGCTACGACAAAACCATCAATGAATTCTATTTTCGGAGCAGCTTCTAGAGACCCCGCGAGATCTTTGACAGCATCAAACTCAATTTTCGGAGAACAGACGACAACTGCCACCGCACCTCAGCCATCTTCGACGTTTACTTTTGGGGCCAGTTCGAATAATACAGCAGACAACAACAAAAGTAGTTCTTCAATTGGAAGTAACGCCTCTAAAACAGCGACAGACATGAACAAACATTTGTATTCGGCGATGGAAGTACAACTGTAACCCCGGCTTCAGCAGGAACAACAAATCTCTTTGGTAGTTGCAGCTGTAACCAGAGCTGACGCTGGAAGTTCTGATATTAAGTTATTCTCATTTAGAGGAGCTAGTGCAGCTCCACCAGCAAAGCTTTAAACTGTGCTGCGTCGTCTTTGCTCACACTGCACAAGCTCCAGTTCCTAACTTATTTGCCCCTTAGCCTGCAGGAACCGACGGATCAGAAAAGCTATTCGACGTCTACCCAAGGCATAAATCTCTTTAAGACACAAGTCTTGTATATAGTTTATAAAAAAACGAGTTTCTGTGCTGTTTGCTAAAACGCGCCCACTCCTAGCTACCTTTCCAAAGAACCCCACCTGAGTGAAGAAAAAAGGCAAAGCGGCCCTCACTGTGCGTCGCCAATGATAATCTATGTCTACTGAAAGATGACGCTAGATGGCGTGCCACTTTTTCGACTTGCTCCAGAACTGGAGCGCAACAGTAGCAACAGTCCGTCGTAATGAAATCCGGTCCCCAGCGGTCGTCGACCCGGGGCTCACACCAACTAACATCTAATTAATGTCAACCTACATCCGCAGGAAAAAAAAAACCCCATCAAACAAGCAATTAATAGAAACAATAAAAGCAGAACCTTTACAAACCACCGCCCCCGCCGCGGGGATTCCCGAAATGACCTCACGTCACACAACAAAAGCTCTCCCACCGTCCGCTTCCATAATTCGATGTATCCGCATCATCATCAGCTTTGCGAGACTGCTGTTGACATTAAATCCCACATCAAAACAAGCCAAAAACTGTCCGCAACGCTATTGTCGCCGATAAACAGATTAAGGTCAAAGTTAACCCCTAATTACACTTGCCCACTACACAACGTTGTCAAATGATGAATGCCAGCACCACCGACCTCCGCAACTTAAAACAATTTGACAGATCAAGGGTAGTAAAACAGCACCCCCCATCCCGCCCCCCTTCTCCCATCCACCCACCTTCAACTTTTCACACACATAAAATACCAACGCACACACACACACACGCCCTCATAAAATCTGACATTAACCCCCGACAATGTTGACGATTAATAAAGACCACACCGCAAAATGACAAATTGCTTCCATAATCAACCTGCATAATCTGCAACTGCACCTTCCCCTCCTCTGTCACGTCCTCCCTCATCCACCGGCTTCACCTCGTAACCATCCGAGTCGAGCATAGAGTGCGCCTCGGTCTTGCGTTAAGCTGTAAGCTGCTATTCCTGGCCTCGTGCGCGCTGTTCTTCCTCTGTCTCTAACAAACTACTGCCGCTCGCTCGCTGTCTGTGCACGTGTGTGTGTGTGCACTTCAGATAAATGAAGGCAAAGAGAGAGAGAAATTAAAGTAAACGAGGTGATGGCGAACGGGCAGGACGGACGGGAACTGGAACGAGAAGAAGAAAAAGAAAACTGCACGGAAGTTCGCAATCAGACTAATTAGGGGTGTGGTGCAAAGCTTGTGCTCTTGCAAACATATTTCTCCTCAGTTGTACCTCGATCCGGGATAAGATACGCGCGCGGCAGTTCCACCCGAACCACATCTCCAGCGCGGTCGATAGGGATCCTCCTTGGGAGGAGTGTGAACGTGAATCCAGCCCGGGTTACACAAAATTACAATAACTCACTTGCAGGAGGATAGAGGCTTGTGCCGTGCCACGCCGCTCTCTAGCTGTGCTCGCCTCAATCTGCTGCTTGTCTTCCTGGCCTGCCTGCGCCTGAATGCCTCCCTCTTCCTGCTGGTGGTGGGGGAGTAGGTGTAGAAGAAGCAACGACTATGAAGGTGTCGTCGTTCAAAATTTGCTTCGGCGGTTAAACCACCACCAACCACCCACCACACCACTCTCCGGTTGGTTATAGCTCGCGGCATAAAGAACATCTCCACCGTCTTAGGACGGGCGGTGTTTCCACTTTCCAGTGTGCATGCCATGCCGCGAGTGTAAGATAGCACATCGAATTGTTTATCATTAGAGATACTTCTTCCTGCGCGGCGGCAGCGGCGGCGGTGTAGCGATTTACTAGCTGACATTGTTCATCGTCGTCGTTTATGTCTTAATCTTAATGGATTTTCGTAGCTGAACGACGCGACGGGAGCTTTATGCAGTAGAACACAACATAATTACACGCAAATTTCCTCCCGCAGCCGTACTGCAGCACACGCCGAATCACGAACCACGAACCACGAACCACGAACCTCGAACCACCATTTTGAACCACGAAGCGGAGATGTTCATTTTGCCATGGACTACAGTAGCTGGAAATGTGAAATTAGCAAAACACAATCAAGAGAAGCATACACAGTCATTCAGCCATCCAGCCATCTAGATATGCATGCATTACTAAGTCGGGCACAGAGACACAGATCTCGTTTGGATTGTCCTTGTTCGTTTGCCTTTTGCTTGATTGCTTCTGTTTCGCCGGTCTCTTCACTCTTTTTTGTGCAAATTTCTTGTTGGTCTTCACCCCATCGCCAACACAGCCTTGCAATTGCCCCGGCATTGTGAAATGATTTGTCTGTGTCGCATGCATGTCGTAGGTTTTGGCGGCGCTTGGGTGGTTACCCTCTTTTTGGGGTTGGCATTGGCAATTTCTTGTTTGTCGGCATCACAAGTCAAGGATTTCAATTCATTATTCTCCGCCGCCAACTCTCCAGAGCGTCTTAGACGTTTCCTTTCATTGTCTTCTTTCCGCTGCTGCTGCTGCTGCTGCATAAATAAGGAAGTCATGAGCCGACGACGCGACATCAATTATTATTGTAGTCGTTTGCTTCGTCGTCGTCGTCATCGTCGTCATCGTCTCATCGCCGAAGAGGCGAGTGCTCGTCTAGGAGCTGCGGGTGCTGTGCAAATAGGAGAAAACACTGGCCGGAGATTATAATTGTTCACGAGGAGATTAGACGACGTCCTCGCTCCCCAGCCTCTACGGCGACTGAAAGTTGTTTTCCAAATGAATATTAAATTACAACAACGACCGGATTTAAGATGTTCTTTAATTCCTCAGCTTTCAGCTCGCACCTCGCCACCACCCCAGTGGTGCAGTCGGTGTGCATTTTGTTTCGTCCATTTGTTCTCTCTCGCAAATGAAAGTGCTTTGTCTGCGCTCGGTTTGCACTTTATTTATGGATTTTCCTTATTGCCTCTTGGAGATATTGCCCGACAGCCCGGCGGGGGAACGTCGTAAAAGTATACCCTCGTCCGCTCATCGAAATCTCGCGTCCGTTGTGCTCGCCTTGCACCGGAGATTTCCATCAAATTCTCAAACAAAACCAGCATTCATTGGAATACAGAACCCCCCGCCTCATATTTCACGTGAGTCTATCTGGTGTAACCCTAATACACAACTCCCTGGTCTGACTCCAGTCGCAGTCGGTCTGAAAATAATGACTTCGCCCAACAATTTCCCCCCCACTACCCACGATTCGATTCGTTCCGATTTGATGCGATAAATTTCTTCGGAATGCATACTTCAATGAGAGTGTATATAACAGCCACTTCTTGGTGCTTGCCCTCTCGACGTTGTCGTCGTTTTGGCATGAATTTTATTGAAAATTCCACATGAGTGGAGGTGGACATTAAAACTTTCATTGATTCCGTTCCGTCCGTTCTGGAATCCCCTCTGGAACGGCATTTAATTTTTATTGTTGCCACTGCTGGTGCGCTGCTATTGCGTTACCGCCACTTGGCAACATGGTGTGTGGTGCGCTAAAAATCAAAGCTTGGCAAAAGAGACAAGCTGCTTGGGTGCTTGCTTGTTCATTCAGGAGATGGTCTAATGGAATTCACTTGATTCCGGGTTTTCTTTCTGCAAAGTCTGCCCTTTTTGTGAAGTTGAATGTTGCGCCATCGAATGGCCAACTGACAACTGAGGGGATGCCATGACTATGTTAATGATTCCATTGAAACGACGACAAAATGAACTATCTTTGATTTTATCTATCCTTTCTTGCAGATTATCAGAGAACGACTACCAGACTACCCGGTGCGTAATAGTCTCATTTGGAATACTTCGCCTGGTGCTCTCCTAACGCTTCCTACATTCACAGATTCCTCTAGGTAAGTCTCCGATCATTCGCATCTCTTTCACTCGTTCGCACTCATGCTTTCATTTCGCAGATTTATGCCATTTTTATTGGACTCGCTGGGCAGTGTGCCCCGACACAATTACACAGCAGTGATTTATGTGCAAATAGGGACGGTGTTGACTCCAAACACGGCCCTCTATAAACTAGTCAAGAGCATCACTAAAAGTCAATTTGTAGATAGGGTAAGTTTCACAAAATGACATCCCCACCCCCACCCGCTCTCTTAATGACACATCACCATTTTCTTGTGTGTTTGTTTGTTTGTTTGACAGATAATTGTATTGTGGGCAGCTGATCGACCTATCCCATCGAAAAAACGCTGGCCCAACCTATATCATATTCCGTTCCATGTGATACCACTGAGCAGTAGCACTGCGAGTGGAGCGGCAGCACAAGCAGCAGCAGCAGCAGCAGTAGTAGCAGCAGCACCAGTTGCAGCAGCAGCAGGAGCAGCCCAAGCATCAGAATCAACCTCGCCAACGACTGATGAACGTCCCAGCATATCCCAAAGATTCTATCCATACCCAGAAGTAGAAACAGATGCTGTTTTATCTTTGGACGAGGACGCTATATTAAATACCGATGAACTTGACTTTGCCTACACAGTGTGGAGAGATTTTCCCGACCGTATTGTAGGCTATCCAGCACGTGCTCACTTCTGGGATGACTCAAAGGTAAGCTAAACAAACGCACACTCATGTGTATAAAGAGAGACTATACGATTTATGTTCTTCACTTTCTCATTTTGAATAGAATGCCTGGGGCTACACGTCCAAGTGGACAAATTACTATTCCATAGTATTGACTGGTGCAGCTTTCTACCATCGCTACTACAACTATCTATACACGAATTGGTTGTCGCTGCTACTCCTTAAGACTGTACAGCAATCTTCCAATTGCGAAGATATCCTAATGAATCTTCTGGTGTCTCATGTGACCAGAAAACCGCCGATTAAGGTAACACAACGCAAGGGCTATAAGGATCGCGAGGGCGGACGTTCACCATGGAATGATCCAGATCATTTTATTCAGCGACAAAGTTGCTTGAATACATTCGCAGCGGTTTTTGGGTAAGTTTAACATGCCTTAATGTGTGTAAGACAAAATTTGTTTACTCTAGATGAGGTCAAGTTGTGAAAGAAGGGCGATGCAAGTGTGATGAGACAAAAGTCAAGAAAAAATCATGATTGGACGAGGTTTAGCACATCAACACCAGCACCCAGAACAAGAATACTCAATTAACTCTGGTTAAAGGCACTCAAAATGAAGAAGAAGGTGGTTCATTTCGCAGTGAATTGAATCATCACTTCCGTGTTCAATGAGATGTAAAATTAGATCAAGGGAAGGGTCACGAAAAAACATGAGTGGACATGGTTTCCTTACAACCAGCAGCTTGTTTCTTTGCAACTACCGCCTACAACTAAGCATTTCCTAATGACAGCAAGGGAAGTGCATGTGAAAGAAACCAAGCAGCACCGCGGCTAAGTTGAAATTATCCGTCCGTCGCCAACTCAAATTAAGCATTGGCCTGTGACGCTGCTTCATTGGCACTCTTCAGGATCTGGAGTTAAATCGACGAATAATTACAACGAGCAAAACATATTCAAAGTGGCGGCCGTGGTGTTGTGGGTCTGTGCGTCGACTCCTGTCTAAAATCCTAGTCCTCCACTTCTTTCGAGTCACTGACAATGCTCAAAAAGAGTCCAACTGACTAGAAAAACTTCTCAAACTTGGCCGTTCGGAGTCGGCATAAAACTGTAGGCCCCTTCTACTCGTGTGAGAACAATGACACGTACAACACGAGTGAGTAGGAGCTAGACCCTGGCACTCGACTGGCTGCAGCGCCACCCATATTATATATAAAACATATTCAAGGCACAACAGGTTCATAGCGTTTGCATCCATCACATTTTGTACCAACGATGAACACAAGTTCAAGCCTCTGAAATGCTTCTCGGACGCACTTCAAGATCTGAAGACAATCGACGAATACATTACCATGAAATTTGAGTTGCAAACATATGTATTCAAGATTCAACAGGATCATGGCCATCGATGAATGCAAGTTCACAACTGTTTCCAAACCAATTCTCGTACGTAAGAAAAACGTTCAAATACAATTCAAACAAAAGAATCACTGCATTTTTGATGAAAATTCGCGTGCGAACTTGACCTAAATCTACAGACTACAGACATACATATGTGAGATGGACAAAATATGGTAGTACAACATCAAAAGAAAAACTGATCACAAAACATTTAACTACAATCTACGTATGTATGTACACTGAACATGAACAGGAAACGAATGAACAAGGACAAGTTTACAAATTGCAACGAAAATCTGCATATATACATACACATAAAAATGTACATAAAAAAATAATCAAAAAGCACAATCTACACATTTAACCAAGATTCAGAGCTAAAATGGAAATAAAAAAAGATGTCATCCAGTTCCACCTTAACAAATGACTGACATTTTGACAAGTGGTGATTGACAAGTGTAGAAAAATGTACTAGATCAGCAGATGCAGTTGCAGTAGGTTGATGGGGTTGGAATGTAATTTTGATTTTTGTTTTAGAAATGATGAGTCATTTGAAACGGATTTCGAAGGATTTTCAAAAGGATCCTAGTTGTTTTGGTGGTTGGATGAAATAAGGTATATTTTGGAATTAATTATGATGCAAAAGACAAACTCGGTCAAGCTTGAATGGCAAATGACTGGGTAATATCGAATTAAAAACAACATATTATAATAAATTTGGCATCACATCAACAAAGCGTTTAGCCATGTTAACACGCAAATGTAAACATCCAAAGATGTCATCACAAATTTAAAAATAAACGTTTCGGTTCACGGCATTTTATACGTTCTCGAAAGCAATAATGGTCCACAATTTCTATCAAAGGAGTTCCGCGAGCTTGCGAAAGATTGGAACTTTAATCACATCACGTCAACTCTATGTCTAAGCAGCAACAAAAATGCTTCACAAATGTAGACTTGACAATACAGACTTTGACTCGGCACGATTAAACCATCGCAATACGCCAAGAAGTAGGTAGGTAGGTAGTTATGTGGGCTGCCAGCGAAATCGCCAGCACACTTAGACCATGTTGGTCCATTGAGGGTATCACAGTATATTCACAGTATATTCAGTATATTCACACTACTACCACTGATCGACAGTTCCAGTGATAGGGCCGTTAATTTGATCCCAATGGCAAATGGTGACTGGACGAGATTTGAAAACCGGATGAAGCGTATTTACTTTGCTTTCACTGGGGTTCGAAGCGGACACCCCTCTAACCAGGGGCAGGCACTCAACCAACTGCGCCAACCAGTTACACGCCAAGAAGTAATGTATTAGTATCTCCAAATCCCAAATCAATGATTGATGAGACGGCGAATGAGGTCCATAACTCCAACATCTAAACAGCTACTATCAGAAATCCAAAAACCCAGAGACAGGCAAAAACCATATTATGATCGCACTGCAAAGAAACAAAATCCGATTCTTAAAGGGCGAGACCTACGAGTACAAGAAACACATCGAAAGTGGGTAAGAGCTAAAATAGAACGTGAAACAGATTATCCAAGATCAATGATTATACAAAATGGCTTCGATCCTTCTCAGCTGCTGTGCGTATTTGGATATTTTCTAATACCAAGTGGTGATCACTCCCTGCGTCGGCACTTCTCTCGTTTCTGACATCACAGAGTGATTTCCTCCATCGTCGTTACACAATGGCGTGGGCGATTTGGCTTTCAAACCCGTTTGGGGAGCGCCAGTTGATTTTATGACACGTCTACGCGCGTTGCAGAAGTCGACCAGGAAGCGTTGCCCCATAACCTGCAGAAAGTTTCACCAGTACGAAAAATATACGGAAAAAAACGTGTGATAGAGACCGACCACCAACCTCTAGAAACCACATACAAAAAGACAGTATATTCAGCACCGGCGCGAATAATAATAATAATATGGGTGTCGCTACAGCCCGTAGAGCAACCAGCTTCTCAGCAACCGCTCGTGTTGTGCATGCTATTGTTCTATCACGAGTGGAAGGGACCTACAGTTTTATGCCGACTCCGAACGGCCAAGTTTGAGAAGCTTTTTCTAGACAGTTTTACTCTCTGAGCATTGTCAGTGACTCGAAAGAGGTGGGGCCGTGAAAAGTATTTCTTGTCGTACTAGGAATCGAACCTAGGCAGGTAGGTCCAAGTGCGTAGAAGTCGACGCACATACCCACAACGCCACGGGCCACCACACCGGCGCGAATAAAGAGAATTTTAATCGAAACAAACCAATATGCTCCAACTTTAGTGCACACAAAAGGAGTCTAGCTGATGCACTGAGCAAATACTGCAGCGATGGTAAGCACGTAGAAAGCAAGAGTCGAGAATAGGAAGTATGTACATACTACAAATAAATTCGATCTCACAACAAGCCCTACCAGACTTGCAAAAAGACTTAATATTAGATGAACACCTAACAAGATCGAAGCACGTCGCCAGATGAAGAAAGTGGTCAACCCGATAACATCAAGCCTTGCTTTAAATTTCGTGATGAAATCACACACGAAGACAATAGTCTGTACAAAGGCAGTCAAATTGTAGTTCCAAACAAACAAAAGCAACGAATTCTGGAGCAAGTACACAAGGGACTTTAGCGCACATTATCTCGGGCTAGAGTTCTCCCTAGCTATTCATCCCTAGTATTTTGGATAGGGATGACAGCAGACATTACCAATTTCGTCGACTCAAAGAAAACCACAGAAGCAACCATGAATACAAACGCCAATACCACAGTTTCCATATGAGATAATTGGCACCGACATATTCACCTACAACAATAAAAACCACCTATCAATTGTCGACGATGTTACAGCGGATTTTTCGAAGCCACAGAGTTGCATCACTACATTTAATAAAGTCATCACAAAAATTACGATTTCGGCTATAGAACCGTCTTAAGGAAGGCAATGGAATGGGCAGGCCCTGAACCTTTCTGTGCTGTAGGAGACCATGTCGACAATGAAATGGTCGACTCCCTAGCTAGGAAAGGCGCATTGGAGCCCTTCACAGGCCCTGAACCATTCTGTGCTGTAGGAGACCATGTCGACAGAAAAGAATTCAGGGAACTAGAATGAAGGAACCGGTCAGAAACCTGAAAGAATGCTCATGGCACAAAGCAAGACAAGAAACTCTTGGGTAAATATAACCGGAAACGGTTTGAGGCATGTATCAAGATGAGCAAGAACAACCTCCGTATCATAACAGGCATTGTAACAGTCACTGTAACAGTCACTGTAAGCTCGGGCAGCGCCTAAGTAAACTAGGAGTAACAGAAGAAGGGAGATTCTGTGAAGAATTTGATGAAATTCCAGAACATGTACTGCGATTTTGCCCTTTTCGGATCAGGCAAAGTATCTGGGCGTGATACTAAACAAAATGCTCAATTGGAACCAAAACACATCAGAAAGAATCAAGAAAGCGAGCGCCGCACTTTATGCGTGCAAAAGTGCTTTATGTAGGAATTGGGGAATCATTTTTATGAGATGGCTTTACACCGCCTTGATGAGACCCATACTACTATATGGTGTCGTGGTAAAAGTGGGAAAAGCTACACAAACATGTTGAACAGTGTCCAAAGGATGGCGTGTATATCAATCACAGGCGCAATGCGCACATCACCAACCGCAGCGCTAGAGATATTACACCCTCCTGTAGACATTTGTGGTACAGAATTTGCAGAAAAATCGGCACTCAGACTTAAAATAAACAACGTACAGGTCACGCCAGTATCTTGAACTCACACCTTTTCACCGAAGCACCTACGGACTACCTAACCCCGATTGAGACTTCAACATTAAATATAAAACCAGAGTAGATAACTATGGGAGTCAAATACGGTACTGAACAATAGCAATACTGTAGTGGTTTCCAGGCAGAAATAACGGCTATTCGTGATGCCGCTGAGCGACTGTTGATGAGAACGATACCGAACGAGAGCATCGTCATCTACATCGATAGTAAATCACTATTTTTAAGATCAAAATTGGCAAGACTCTGCCGTATGTCTTTTAACGAGATATCAAGACATTGCAGCCTAACGGTGTGCTGGGTTCCTGGACATAGCGATATTCCGGGCAACTGTGACACAGGCGAGCTAGCCAAAAATGGAATAATAATCATTGGACCAAACATTGAAAACATCTGGGTACCAAAAGAAACTCAAAAAGCCAAAATCACAGAGCTACTGCCTACGTGTGAAACGAATATGGCCAAAAATGGACTTACAAAGAACCACGGCCATTCATTCAATCAGTCCAAGATGATTGGCACTGGTGCCTGGTCTTAACATCAATTACAACAAGACCGAAATCACACTGGCTGCTCAACACATCAGCCGATTATTCTGAAAGACGGCGAGGTGGTAGACCAGGAACTACTTGCAAATCAACAATATCGGCTGAAGCAACAACACAGCGTAAAACGTGTCCACAGATGATGTATCTGACCGCAGATTAAGAAGGGTGGAGGAAGTTTGTCGCCGCCCTATGCTCCATCAGGGGATGAAGGACTTATATATGTACATAAATAATACCGCAGTTTTGTTTATTGACGCATCCATTCAACCAAAAGTGAGCATGGTGAAAATGGGTGTAACGCGCGATACATATTTCGAAGAGAACCATGATTTTCAAAATAAATTTGCACAATTTGGAAGAGTCCTCAGTCTGTTCATGTTGAAATGTCAAACCAGACTAAAAATAAATCACTGACAAAATGGCCGCCAGATAAAATAGTACTGCCAACCTAAAGTTCTATGCCTCTAGAAAAATTTTTTTTTTTTTTTTAAAAGCTATAGGAAAGTTTTTCAAAAGAAAACACATAAAATTCAGAAAAATGCATGAAATGTTCATTTGAATCGATAGTACGGTCCATATAATTTGATGTTTGAAGATTATTTCATGCAAATGTTGACCTTGACTGCGCCTCAAATGGTTCATCCGCTTAGTCCAATTTTGGCATACTCTTTCCAACATTTCGGCCGGTATCTCACGAATAAATGCTTCAATGTTGTCTTCCAATTGACAACAACCCGCGTCAATTGAAGCAGGCTTGTCTGTATAGACATGAGCTTTAACATAGCCCCACAAAAAATAGTCTAAAGGCGTTAAATCGCACGATCTAGGCGGCCAATTGACCGGTCCCGAACGTGAAATAAAATGTTCACCGAACTCGCCCTCAATAAGTTAATTGTTGCGCTTGCTGTGTGGCATGTGGCACCGTCTTGTTGAAACCACATGTCATGCAAGTCAAGCTCTTGCATTTTGGGCAAAAAAAAAGTTAGATATCATCTCACGGTAGCGCTCACCATTCACAGTTACGTTACGATTCGCATCATCTTTGAAGAAGTACGGTCCAATGATGCCACCAGCCCATAAACCGCACCAAACTGTGACTTTTTCTGGATGCATTGGTAGCTCTTGCAATGCATCTGGCTGATATTCACTCAAATCGACAATTCTGCTTATTTACGTACCCATTGAGCCAAAAATGAGCTGACCATAAAATGGAAGAAGCGCGCGATGAACTTTCTTAACAAAGCACGCATTTTGATAATAAAATTCAATAATTTGCAAGCGTTGTTCGTTTGCAAGACGATTCATGGTTAAATTATAGACCAAACTGAAGATGTTTGACAGTGAAACAAAAGACGAAACGTGCGTCAGCTGTTTAAACCAGTGTTGCCAAGAAGATAATAGCTAAAAAATCACCCTTTAGTATCGAAATTGAAGGTCCTAATTGTAGGTCTCATTTACAACAGAAGCAAAGGAGATGTTCACAATATGGGCAAGTGCCTTGGTGAAGAGAAGAACATTTTTATAACATTTTGGATGTGGCTGCATTCGCATCATTCGTGATATAATATCATACATACATAGAAAATAATCCACACTTGAAGACATTAACAAACCGTAGAAGGTTTTTTAGTACAACAGTTGAGTGAACAATTAGCGATGGCAGAAATGCAGGATCGTTCAGAAAATGTCCAAGTCATGGGAAATTTTCCATTACGTAGTGGAATTGAAAGTATGTTGGGCCAGTAACACCGACTGTTGAAAATCTTCCAGTAAGGGCCCGAGAAGGACGTGACAAATCTGGCAGAATCAAGCTGAATTTGCGACCTACATATGTCCCAGAAGAGGACCAAAAATGTGTTATGGATGGACGTCTATCACATTGAGTTATATCCACTTGAATGTTCAGCAAATACGGGCTTTGCGAGTATTAACACCCAGCGTATAATACTCGAACAGTCAACCGCTCTACCTTATGTTCGTAGGCTTAAAAAAGGCCTTCGACCAAGTCAACCGCGATTGGATCTGGAAATCTTCAGATAGGAGAGGGATTTCCCCGAAGATTGTTGCGGTTATAAAGTAGTCCTACCACGCCGCAAGATGCTTCGTTCTACATAATGGACAACTTTCCAACTCTGACTGTTTCGAAGTGCGTCAAGGAGTAAGACAAGGGGATATTCTGCCGCCAATCATATTTCAACTGGCGATAGATGATGTACTGACTGCCACCGTAGGTACAACTGAGAGACATGGTATCCAATGGAGACCGTTTGAGAGGCTAAGCCAGCGGAGTTATGCCGACGATATCGACGCTTCCTGGCAAGTGCTAACAGCGGGATGAACGAGATGTACCAATCACTGCAAGATGACTGGCACTGGCGGCTGGTTCTAACATCAATTACAACAAGACCGAAATCATGCACACTGGCTGCTCAGCACGTCAGCCGATTATTCTGAGACAGACGGCGTGTTGGTAGACCAAGAACTACTTTTAAACCAACACAGTTGGCCGAAGCAGCAACGCAGCGTAAAACGTGGCCACAGATGATGTACATATCTGGCTGCAGATCGAGAATGGTGGAGAAAGTTTGCCCCGCTCGGGGTTGAAGGACTCATATACGTAAATAATACGGCAGTTTTGTTTACTGACGTCGAATGGATAACCGCAAGTGAGCATGGTTAAAATGGGCAGAACCATGATTTTCGAAATAAATTTGCACAATTTAGAAGCCTTGTTCAGACGTCAATCTATTCATGTTGAAATGCCAAACCAAGCTAAAAATAAATCACTGACAAAATGGCCGTCAGATAAAATAGTGCTGCCAACTCCAGTTCCATACCTCTAGAAAAAAAAACACCCTTTATATAAATAACTTTTCCACCATTTCAGCACAATTACAAATCTGATTTTCTAATTCTTTTCTCATTTTCTTTCAGTTACATGCCTCTTTTACGTTCCAATCTCCGTCTCGATCCAGTTCTCTATCGGGATCCGGTATCCAATTTAAGGAAAAAATATCGCCAAATCGAACTGGTAGGCAGCTAGCGATTCATATACACATCCTACAGATAAAGATAAGTTTAAAGCTAGTTACGAAACAAATGTCGTTCTACAAAAATTTTCCTAGTTATATTTAAAAAAAACAAATTCTATATATCTTCGTTTAGTTGTTTTAAGTTTTCTTAGTTTTTTTTTTTTGTTTTTATTTTCTCTTTGTTTTGTAATCCCTAATGTTTTAAGTTAACAAGCATACACACACACAATATTTTGTAGAGATTTTACTTTAATTGTTAAGGACATAATGAACATAATATATAAATACTTATATATATATATATTTAAAGCATGTAGACAAACAAAAAAAAAAACAAAACAAATGAGTATGTAAAAAAATATGAATGTTTTATACACAAATTTTTGTAAATTTTATGCTTAGTTAAATGAGAAAAAGAAACGTATAATTAATAACGGAGCGGCTTTATACAGTTACACACGTTATTCAAGCTGCCACTTTGGCTGTAAATTAATCATAATTACGAGAAGAGAAAATTTAAATCAAGAAATCAATTGAGAACGAAGCGACGAGAGAAGGTTCAAAGATGGAAGGATTGAGGGATAGAACAGAGAGAAAGAGAGAGAGAGAGAAGGATATAGTAAATACGTTGTTATTTGATTTCACTTAGGACGAATAAATTTGTAATTTATATGAGAAAAGAAGTTATGTGTATGTGTAAATAGTAATTTGTATACATGTGGAGCGCGAGCATTTCACTATTATTACTCTCCCCCCCATCAAATATGTAATTAAAAGAAAGAAACAAAAAGAAACCACATCCTTATCATTAGTTGTTCAAATTAAGTTGCCATTTTGCTTTGAAAGCAGTTCACCTCAATCGGGGGTCTAACGTGATAGACGTTCCAACCGAAAGGTATGCCATTAATCGGTACTCACACACTCCCCTTGGTTTTTTTTGTTCACTTCTCGGTCTGTGACTCACAGCAAGACAGTTTCTTTTGGTTTGAGGGGCTGCCACCCGGAAACCAGGAAACGACACAACGGAAGGAACATAAGAAAAAAAAAAGTAAATTGTAATTTATCAAAACTCAGCCATGTTCCTGAGATGGTGACAAATTCATCAAGCACTTGTTAAGGGGGGCTGCTGTCGCAACAGCAACACAGCACTGACGATTAATTTCATTCTCGCTCTGTGTCCAGGGTGGACTTTCGCGCGAGTTTCTCTAAACCGCCATCACATGCGCGACAGAATGTGTTGTAGTCTCCATTGTTTGGCTGGTGTCGTCGGTATGAATTTTGAAAGAAACACGGAATAACAAGAGGAATAATTAGCATGTCCTTGCTGAGATAGGGAGAGATAGAGAGAGAGTGTTCGTTTAACCAAGAAAATAAGAGGAAATGAAGGGCAGCTAGACAATAACGCAGATAAATGCCTGGGTGTGACTATCTCGTTAATTGAGAGAAGATATTTATGCATAAGTGTGAGGAAGGGAAGAAGAATTACCAGAAATTAAGAGCTTAGCTTTAAGATAAGACTTCGAAATGGCAATGACGACAAGTCCATGTTTGGACTTATGATGTCAATTACCTTAAAACTACCTTCGGGGAGCATTCTTTAGGAGCTGTAGATGTATAGGAGCCATCAGATGGAATTGCAAACGAAAGATTGCAACCAGTACATGCCATCAATGTCAGCACACAGACGTCGATGAACCTCTGTTGTTGACCTCCCCCCCTTTGCCAAGAACCCCAGGTATCCTTCTCATATTTGTTTTCTATCACGTATATCCTCGCACTCTTTATGTTCAGTTCGTGGTTCTTAGAAACGTACCATTTCACAATTGGCACAATGCGATGCGCACACATTGCCAATTTTCAAGTCGAAAGATTCTGCCATAAATTCAAGCATCCCCGATAGTTCACGCCATTAGACTAGAATAGGATAAGAGAACGACGACAATTGCACATTTTATGTGCTGCGACACAACGAATGAATTTGTCACCATTCCAGGAAAAGTTGGCGAAAAAAAGAAAAGAAAATGAAATCAAAGAAAGAAGGATGAAAGGAGGAAATTCTTTTTTAAGTAATTCATGAAGCAATAACTGCAACTTATACATATCGACTACTGCCAAAGTGAGGATACATTTCGTTCTTCTCCTTGGATTGTATTCATTTCTGTTTTTTTTTTTTTTTTTTTTATTCTCTTTTTGCCAATCCTATGTATTCCCCGTTTATCCCATTGCATGCTCACCAAGAAAACAAAAAAGAAAAATATTGTAAAATGTAAACCAATGAATCAAAATGAAAATAAATCCGAGAAAGATTTGTTTTGAAAACAAATGAAGAAAAAAAAAAACTTTGTAATTTGCATAAGACTAAGAGAACAGATAAAAGTGAAAGTCATTCACTGTACATTTTTTTTTGTTGCTAAGAGATACAAAACTATAAAAAAAAAATAAATATATCCAATGCAAGCACACTCGAAAACACACAGCAAAACACACACAAATACTCCCCTCAGCTCTCCCCGCCCAGCGAAATTGTTTGTAAATACTTAACGCAACTAAATAAATAAAAAAAAAATAACATGAAGAAGAAGAAAAGAAAATATAGACAAAAAGAAACTTTAAACAAAAAAAAAAGGTAATGAATGTTGTTTTTGTTTTTGTTTTAGTTTTAGTTTTAGTTTATTCCTTGGTTGTCTTTTTAGTTCGGATTGAGTGGATTGAAAGAGTATTGGGTGCAGTGAGAGGAATTCCATGAATTTGTCAGTTATTCCTTGAAACTTTGAAGGTTGCGGTGGATGGAGGGATAAAGTAACCACGGACTTACCGGAATCCCCGGTTGAAAATGTCCTGATTTTCTGCTTATTTATGCCATTGAATGCATGCAACGGAATGGAAACATAATTCTTCATCGTTGTTGATTTCTTTCTGTTTCACAAGAAAAGCTTGGGAGGAAGTATGGGGGATGGATGACCAGGAGTTTCAATGGAATCTTCTTTATTCATAGTTATCTTGACTCCTGGACTAAGTCGGGGGATTTCATTGAACTGCGGGTGAGTTGGAAGATCTTTTGAAATTCAATATTGTTTCCCGCTCATGTCAGACGTAGTTCGTTGCAAATTAGGGACGTTGTGGACACGGAGGTGCTTAAGACAATCCCTGGATACAGACGGAGTCTTGTAAAGCTTTAGCTTTCATCGATGAGTGCCTCTGGTGCTTTTAAAGCCAGGACGTTTGTTAGTGCACAAAAGGAAATTCGGTTTTCTAGTGAATCTTGGTTTATGGTTGAGTAGGATGGTCTTAGGTTGTTGGTTCACTTGCCGGCTACTCAAAGAGGCATAACTTGGGGGTGAGTTGGACGATTTTACGAGATTCTATGTCGTTTTCTACTCAAGCCAAACGAGGTTGGATGCGAATGATGAAAGGGATGAGCTTAAGACTGTGTCAGTTGAAATATCTTAGGAGGTTCTATATCATTTTCTACTCAAGCTAACCGTGGTTCGAAGCGAATGCTTATGAAGGGGATGTTCTTAAGACTGTGTCAGTTGGGTTGAGTGTGAGTTGAATGATCTTAGGAGATTCTATGTCTTTTTCTACTGAAGCCAACCGTGGTACGAAGCGAATGCTAATGAAGGGGATGTTCGTAAGACGGTGGATGTTTTCATAAATGTCGGAAATCTGCGCTAGTAGGTCTTGTAGCATGACTTGGGGGTGAGTTGGAAGATCGTAGGAGATTCTATATCGTTTTCTACTCAAGCTAACCGTGGTTCAAAGCGGATGCTTATGAAGGGGATGTTCTTAAAGCTATGGGTGTTTTCATAAATGTCGTACAATCGCATTTCTTTTCTTATGCATTTTCGAACAGACACGTTACAGAATGTCTGCAGGCATGCTTTAGTACAAAATAATTTTCTTCCAATCGACCCCTTTTTGCAGGCAAAAAAATAGTGACTGCACAACACTGCCCGACATCGATAAGCTGTTGACTTTTATGAACAGTCGGTACTGCAGTTCCCCTAACATCGTATATCTGAATAAAACGCAGTCCTTTGTCAGCCTGACGTTTATGCAAACACCCTGTGCAAGGGTGGAACTTTCTTAGGAGCAGCTGTGTTGTTTCATTGGTTTATTAGACATTTTTGAGCCCAGCCAGCAGAAGTTGAACAAGAAATTGGCAAAACGATGCTTTAGACTGTGTCGGAGGGGTCTGTCCAACGGTGGTGTCAAATTTTGTAATGCTCAAGCTTTCAACGATCGGTGTAGACATGTCAGGACTTTCTTATAAAATTAATTCCACGGCTGTGCTTAAGATCCTGTCGGGGTACGGTGAATCTAATCGGTTGGTGGGCAGTCTTGTCATGCACTCAAAGTCAGGATCTGGTTAAAAAGAGGAGTTTCTATGTAAGTCGCTCCAAAAGCAGATGTTTTCTCAAACTGCGGCGAAGTTTTGTGGAAAGAATCTTCGTTTGAGGTTGAGTAGGATGGTTTTTTGATAGACTGTTTGCAACTGCAACTAAAAGTACCTCGGTTTGGGGTTCAATGAGATGATCTTAGCAGATTCTGGCCTTTTGGATGGTTTGCAACTGGAAATGAATGCGATTTATGCGTGAATCCGATAGAAGTTCAAAGTGAACGTGTCAGATTGATGCTTCACACTCACCTGACGACGGAGTCTATTCGATAGAGTTAATTTTTTAGTGACAGTCATCCCCTTTCTTCTGACATTTTCGCTCCACATGCACCGCCCCCTTTCAATCCAAACACCCATCAATACATTTCCATCCACTCGCTAGTTATCGTTGTAAATATTCACTTTTACTATCGCTCTTAATGTAAATTTGATGATATAAGCAAAATAAACAGAAAAAAAAAATAATTCAAAACTGTAGACTAATTCGCAATATCACACTTAAAACTATACAGCTATTCTATAGTTCATTGGGCAAAGCAATTATCCGTAAACAAATAAAACTAACAAAAAAAGAAAAACAGAAAATGCAAAAAAAAAGAAGAAAATAGATGATAGAAAACTCAAACATATCATAAACATAACTATTGAATGAAAAAACAAAATGTATCTAGGTTTACTATTCAAACACACACACACACACGTCAACACCTCATCGAGAGGCAGACACAAAAAAAAACAAAAACAATCAATTTGATTGACAAAAACAGGCGTTTTCTGGTGGAAAAAAAAAGTGCAACTATGCGTGCGTGAATAGAACATCGTTGCTTCTAATTTCGCAGTCCAGCCAACGGCTATAGAGAGCCACTTTAGCAACACAAAACGTATACCCAATTTAATTTCGCTAATTATTCGGGTTTTGTTTTACTGAACGGTGGGGAGGGGAGAGAGAGGGAGATAGAGAGAGATTGTGTGTGTGGATGAATGTGCTCCTCCCTTCAGGCTCTGTCAGGCAACGACAACGCCCGACAACCATCAACAACATCGTCATACCCATCATCATAGGCATCGTCCTCATCATCATCATCATCATCACCAGCAGCAGCAACAGCAGCAGCAACAGCAGCAGGAGTAGGAGAAGCAGCAACAGCAGTAGATGCTAACCCACAACCGGAAATATTTCCACAGAATCTAGGCATTATTTGATTTGATTCGCTTTGCTTTCTATCCTCTTTGCCTAACCCTCCCCCACCCACTCATTCCGGAAGTCGGCTTCAATGCGGTTTCCATAGAAAATCATTTTCGGGATAATTATGAGGGTGGCGATGGTGTGATGAGGCAGAGTAGAGTGTGTTCCGCAGGCGTTTGAGGAGGGGGGCGGCGGTGGTGGTTTACACGGTGGGTGGGTTGGGAACGGCCTCCGGACAGTGACGATGCCCACCGCCGCCACCGCCACCGGAGGGCAGAGCTGTAGAGCGAGTAGTTTATAGTTTTCGAAATGAAAACTTAAAATTGGATAAAGTGCGGCGCGCGCTTGACATCTTAATGGAATCGCGAGTATAGTCGCCTCTGATTAGATTTTCATATTTCAATGGATAATTCAATTAGGAAAACTTTAAATTATTATTCTTTTTCTGTTATTTTTTCAGTTGCTGTTTGTATGTTTTGCCTGAACTGTTGCTGCTGTTAGGTGGGGATGAATGGCATGAAAGGGGGCGGATTTGCTGTTCCGATTTTGCTGGGAAGGGAAGGGAAGGATGCTCTTCTTCTGTTGGTTGGTTGCTTTTGACGAGTGGTTCGTTAATCAAAAGGCATTTGCCACGAACTGAGCTTCTGAAATGAGGTCACAAAGGCGAGATGTTTGTTGTGGGAATCTAAAGGACTTAGCTTGGTCCTAGCTTGATGTTGACAGGGAAATGACCATCTCATGAGTCAATAAAAAAAAATAAACCTCCCCCCGTTCAAAGCCACTCTCAGCAGGCGTACCGGAAAAGGAATCGCAAACACAAAATTCAAGTGTAACATAAATTTCAAAGATCATTAATTTGTTTCTCTCCCCAGTCGTTTTCCCAATTCCGGCCGTAAACCTGCCTACCGCACAAATTAAATGAGCTTTCACCCAAATCGCTGACCTCCTCTTCCCCCCAGGAACAAGGTCTACCTCAGCCGAACAGTCATAAATCACGAGCATTATATTCGCATAAATGTCATAAATTTGACAAACCAAAGAAGAAGAAAAAAAATGACTATACACAGAAAGATAAACATTCACAGCTATTAACAAACCATAATTCCACTCTTATTATGTTACGAAAGATTACGGTTTTTACTTTTTTTCCTCCTGTTGGTTGGTTGTGTTGTTGTACAAAGTGTAAATATGCGTAGGATTTAATACATAATTCACCGCCCCGAATTTATCCACCCAGAAAGATAAAAAATATAAAAAAAACAGAAGTAATATTGTAATTAAAGCCAGTCTCCACTCCACTCCACGCCCACTGAATAATCAAAACAAACAGTCTCTGTACAGCACACGAGGAAACAATCACATTCGCACATCTGCTGATTAAACAAATTGAAAATCAAAATAGAGATGTATTCAAAAAAAGAAAAACAATGAAACTACCATTTATCATGTATCTTGTTCGGTAAATTCAGTAAAATTTAATTTAATTACCACCACCATTGCAGAAGGACGATGCAATGGATGGCGGATAACATGTGGCGATCAATCAAAAGCACTTCACTTCTGACACACCGAGCAAGAGTCAATTGTTTGTATCATTTTTCTCTCCGTTCCAATTCCACGATTTAACAATAATAAATCGACATATTTCATTGTTTTTTCTTCTTTGTTGTTTATTTTTTTTTCTCTTCCGTATCAACACAACTGAACACACATCCCTCTGTAGAGCTTATGTAGGTGCCGTGAACTTGTTAAATACATAAATGCCTGCCCGCCTTACTGCATTCCAGTCCACATACGATACCTACCCACTTCAACATTCATTTGTTAAACAGACATGAAAAAACAAAAAAAACAATCCACAAAAACACAATTTTTTGATGAAAAGACAACAAAAAATAAGAATAAAAACCAACAACTTTGTATTATTATTGTACATTGTAAATTTTTGTACGTGATTTTTATTACAAAACAAACACAAGAGAATAGCCTATCAAAGAAAACAAAAAAAATAAGATACCAGATTGAGGTTAATTTAAATGATAAACAAAAACAAAAAAAACTTATAAGAAATGAGAGGAGTTCGCAAAAGTTATGTACCTATGATGATTTGTTACCAAGAAAAAGAAAACAAAAATTATATATATATACACAACATATGATAAATAATTAAATGTGAAGTGAGCAGAGCCATATAATGAGTAAAATAATAAATATTAACTGTATAAATGATTTTTAAAAATAAAAACTATTTAAAAACTAAAAGAGAACACTTGTATGCTTTTATTTTGGGAAAGAAAGGTAAGCCTTATGAACAGAGAAACAACCGAAACCTAACCAATCTAAGTGAAACATCTCTCCCGTCATCCATCGATGCATCTGAAAACCACGAGAGAAGATTAAATAAGCTAGCCCTACGCCCTTCAACAATCCCATCATTTTTTTTAACAAGAGAACCCCCAGAAGCGCCCTAATTCGCCAACCAACCCCTTGACACACAACGTAGAGGTACGCCTGGTCAGAGATCAGCTGCGACCTGTAAAAGAAGTTTATGTGTACAGTGTCTAACTACAAGATAATGAGGCGTCTTAATGTACCCCGACTCGAACCCGAACGGACCCCATACCTTCACATCCCGATGACACTGATGCCCACGAGGAGTGGAGTCGAATACTTCCCGATGACCACGTTCAAGCGATAGTCAAAGTGGTACTCACTTAGCTGAACACTGAAGAGGACTAGAGCTGCTCCAGCGCTGGCTGGCTAGACGTCAATCAGACTGAAGACCTACCTGCTTCGCTAGTCCAGCGGTGGGTGTCCTCGCACACAGCACAAGCACACATCACTTCAAGGGGATCAAGGGGATACACTCGCGACGGGCTTTAGCAAGCAGTTGGGGAGACGATGGGCTTTAGAAGGCGGACAGGCAGACACGCTCGTGATTGCCTTTAGAAGACGGACAGGAAGACACACTCGCGATGGGCTTCAGAAGACGGACAGGGAGACACACTTGCGATGGGCTTTAGAAGACGGACAAGGAAACACACTCGCGATGGGCTTTAGAAGGCGGATAGTGAGACAAACTCGCGATGGGCTTCAGATTGGCTTCAGAAGACGGACAGCGAGACACAATTGCGATGAGCTTTAGAAGGCGGACAAGGAGACACACTCGCGGTTGCCTTTAGAAGATGGACAGGGAGACACACTCGCGATGGGCTTTAGAAGGCGGACAGTGAGACACACTCGCGGTTGCCTTTAGAAGATGGACAGGGAGACACACTCGCTATGGGCTTCAGAAGACGGACAGAGAGACATACTCGCGATGGGCTTCAGAAGGCATTTAGAGCTCGCTTCGGGCTTTAAACGAATGCAATTAAAAAACATTCGCGATGGGCGCATGCGTATTTAAAGGCAACTAATACCGAAACCAAAACCGAAACCGAACCGTAGCTCCCTAGAAACACAAATTCACATTTCACCTCTATCGCGACGGAAGACAACAAAACGGAACGCACACGGAAAAGGAAAGAAACATGAGTTCCGATTTCCACTCTACCGACGAAATGCACATATCACCGCAACACGGCACGAGCTCCAATCGAGGGATTATTCGCGCATTCCACCACCCGACGTCACTTGCGCACACATTCCATCCATTTCCATCAACTCCACCGACTTTCGACCGACGAAACATGTTTCGACGTGATTTCTTACATATTCATATATATATGTATGTGTGGTAAATCATACGACGGTAGCCATAATTATACCGAGAATTTAATTTCGCAAAAAAACACTAATATCGACCGATTTTCACCAAAACTTCATGCCATCGGCCGAGTTTAACACACGAACACCACTTTTCAGATATTTTCAAGACCGGATCTCACTTCCTTGTGCATTCTGTTTGAGCTTAAAGATTTCCACAGAGCACTCACCTCGCTACACCGGCCATGTGAACCGGGATTTTAATCTCACGAAAATCCACCAAAATACGTCGGAATCCTATGATATTTCATGCAATCGGTGGAATTTACACTTCGAACTTCACTTTGCACGCATTTTCAAGCCACGAACTCACTTTTTTAAACATTATATTTTAATTTCAAATATTCGCGACTACCTACTGAACTTGCACTTAGAATCCACCGAACAGAAGGAGAGAGAGAGACGGGTGCCCGTCGGCACAAGATGTCCGATTCCGGCAGTGACACTTGGCCTGGCCCACAGTGCATTGAACTGTGTTGCATCTAGTCCAGGAAATGTAGTAAATGCGAAGGGGAAGCGGAAATCTATGCGCGGAGTGTTTCGAAATTTCTGTTGAAATTCGATTGATTAGAGTTTGCCGTTACTGAAGAGATTTTAAATTTTAATTTTTTTTAAAATATTTTCTTAATTTTATGTGCATTATAGATATATTTTTTGAATTTAATCTCCAGCCGGTTGATCCGCCCCCTAGGTCCCGACATTGCAAAATCTAGTCCACTTTCTCTGTGGATCGCGTGCGAATTGTAATTCCATTGTAATTTGCGGTGACGTCACTCGTATTGAAAAAGGACGATTTTCGAGTTATTCGCGTGTTTGAGGGGACATCCTGGTGAATTTCTTCATCTTCTATTAAATAAACGGCCACACCTTTCATTTGAGACCAAAATTCGCAGGGAATTCGAAGAAATACGTGTTTAGAGATTTTGACACGATTTTCTCAGAAAAGTGCAGTCAAGGGTGTTGGAACTGAGGGGCATTTTTTCGGTGAAAATGAAGCAAAATCTGAAAAGGTGTAAATTTGGGTTTTTTATGTTTTCTGAGAGTATTTGAAGGATTTAAAGCTGAAGGGTGGTTTTAAACGGATGAAAATCAATGGGGAATGGCTAAGAATAGATTTATGTGAGTCCCGAAGTGGGCCATGAGGGGTTTAGTTGGACTATTTCGGGCGATGAATTGATTAATCTGGTGGTTTGAGGATAGAAAATAGTGGTATGAAAAGGATGTACAACGTTTTAAGAGACCAACTACATAGGTCAGCAGTGGTTTTGTTGCATGAAGTTAATTCATACTCAATTTTGAAAAATAAATCCACCCCGCTGATTTTAAATTTGAGGTCCATTTACCAATTGCAAGTCTAGTTATTTTAGAGATATGAAGAAGATATGCAGTTGTTGCTAGAGATATGAAGGAGGGATTTTTTGAAAAAAATATAGGAATTCAAATCTTTTATTGTACAACATTAATTTGAATGAAACTTCTCTTTATACGACTTCTTTACATGGCTACATGAGTCGACCTAGGAGTACCGATGAATGCTCCAGCAATAGTGAGCCATCAAATTTGAATTCCAGTAACCTTGGTGTCGCTCTTCCATAGTGCGAATGGCTGATTAATTCGTTCATCTTGCTCTTCGCTTAAATCACCCAAAAATCAGGATCTATGAAGAGGGAATGATAATTATCAATTTAAGGAACTTTTTCCTTAGAAGTCTTGTTATGAGCAACGAAGAAGGATGGACGCTATGTGAACTGAGGCTTTTTCTTTGTACCTGGAATGTGACTACAACTCAGATTCTGTTCCCTGAGTCTAGGTGGTATTCGATTGGTAACGTACACAGCGTCTACATTTATCTGAGCAGGTGAAGCTGATTCAAAGCGGATGATTCTTGCCATTTTGACAGCTTTATTTGCAGTCCGAAACAGACCTTATGACCGAAGTCCATGATTACATGCGAAGGCAGGTAGGGTGACTGACTAAATTGGAAATCATGCTCATTTAGACCATCCAGTCCATTGTGCTGTCACGTTCTACTTTGTGTCCAAACACTCATTTACCTTATGACCTTGTAGTAATTCCCTCTTGGTATTTTTTGTATTCCTCTTGGGATTTCTTGGTCATATGTAATTTCCTCTGACCTCTTTTATAACCATTTAGAGGCTTTAAGAAATTGTAGTACTTCCTTTGGATCTATGTTACTCAGGTCCTCAAAGTGGTTGCAGTAGTACTCGCCCAATAGTCTTCTTCTTGTTTCCGCAAGTGCAGGGCATGTTCCGAATTAGTGTAATATTGTTTCCTCTTCTTTTTCATCCATTATGCTTCGGCAGAAGTCGTTGTAAGGTGCCCCAAGTCTTCTGGCATGGTTGCCTATCAGACAGTGGCCAGTTAGCACCCCTATCACTCTACTGATAACCTTCCTGTCTAACTTTAGGAGGTTATCAGTCCTTCCTTGATTTAGCATAGGCCAGATCGATATTCTACAAGTGTCAATTTCCGACCATTCGTATTTCGCCGTCGTCATCAATGTCTTGATCTAGTGTCATAGGCATACCCGCCCTTCATTTTGCTAGTTCATCAGCTCTTTCATTGCCTGGAATACCCTTGTGCCCAGGGACCCAGCGTAGGGGAAGATTGCATATGGCCGCTATCTCCTTTAGAGACAGACGGCAGAGTTTTACCATTTTGGTGTATATTGATGGTGTTCAGAGCTTTTATGGCCGCCTGACTGTCTATGTACAAAACAATAGATCTTCCGTCTATTGGGCTCATTGATAGTCGGATGGCTGCCTTTTGAACAGCTGTTACTTTCGCTGGAATACACTGCAGTGGTTCGGCAGCCGGATTGCCTCAGAGATCTCTGGCAAATTGTCTATGAACCCGTGCCTTCTTCCGATTTAGACCAGTCAGTGTAGATTTCCCATGCAGTTGGCTTACAGACTTTGTCTTCGTCCCATTCTTCTCTTGTGGGGATTAGTCCATGAAGGGCGTCGGATGATCTGTATCCTTAGGGACATTCGAGTTTTGTAATATTATCTTGTGCCCTTTTCCGTGGTCCCATTGGTTACTTGTCCCATTGGTTACCTTCCCTTAGTCTTATGGCTGCATATGTGGCCACAAGTTTGCCATAGGTGCCGATGGGAACGAGATGTAGTATCATTTCAGGGCGGCTGTGGGTGTGGTTCTTAGTGCCCCTGTTATAAAAGGGAGCATGCGAAAGTAGCCATATATCCTCAGCGTACACTAGGTACCTGAGTCGTGTCATGACAGTCCAACATATTCATCTGTTTCCTGTTTAGAAGGCCTTACGAAGCACATCGCTTAGTACCCAGGAAAACAATGGTGATACTCGAATGCAAACCGTCCTCATTCCACTTTGAATTTCGAATTAATATGGCATCCTTCATATCTTTGTCCATCTATCCATCTTACATAGCGTGTGTGTTGATATCATTGGTATCTGAACTGTTCAGTTTTTTTTAAGGATTTCTATTCAATTCGTTCAGCTTTCGAATGCAACTCAATCGTTATTTAAACAGATGGCTGCGTTGTAAGTATAAAGGTTTTGCAAGTTACCACATCACCGTCTTAGCTGCCTTAAAGAGTATGTTCTGGTCTCCGCAATGTAATCAAATGAGAATGAATCAGGATGAAGGTTTTTGCCTAAAGGCTTATTGTTCCCACTTTAAACGCCGAATTTCATGGTATTCTGCTTGCTTTTGAAACCATTGTAATCATAATCCTCCATAATCCGTCCCACAGAGACGACTCTATCAAGTTATCGCCCGAAATAAACTCACTAAACCCCTCATGGCCCACTTTGGGACACACAAAAATCTATTCTTAGCCATTCCCCATTGATTTTCATCCGTTTAAAACCACCCTTCAGCTTTAAATCCTTCAAATACTCTCAGAAAACATAAAAAACCCAAATTTACACCTTTTCAGATTTTGCTTCATTTTCACCGAAAAAATGCCCCTCAGTTCCAACACCCTTGACTGCACTTTTCTGAGAAAATCGTGTCAAAATCTCTAAACACGTATTTCTTCGAATTCCCTGCGAATTTTGGTCTCAAACGAAAGGTGTGGCCGTTTATTTAATAGAAGATGAAGAAATTCACCAGGATGTCCCCTCAAACACGCGAATAACTCGAAAATCGTCCTTTTTCAATACGAGTGACGTCACCGCAAATTACAATGGAATTACAATTCGCATGGGATCCACCGAATGAGTGGACTAGATTTTGCAAAGTTGGGACCCAGGGGGAGGATCAACCGGCTGAAGTTTAAATTCAAAAAATATATCCATAAGGCACATAAAATTAGGAAAATAAGTAAAAAAAAAAAAATTAAATTAAAATCTCCAGTAACGACAAACTCTAATCAATCGAATTTCAACAGAAATTTCGAAACACTCCGCGCATAGATTTCCGCTTCCCCTTCGCATTTACTACATTTCCTGGACTAGATGCAACACAGTTCAATGCACTGTGGGCCAGGCCAAGTGTCACTGCCGGAATCGGACATCTTGTGCCGACGGGCACCCGTCTCTCTCTCTCCTTCTGTTCGGTGGATTCTAAGTGCAAGTTCAGTAGGTAGTCGCGAATATTTGAAATTAAAATATAATGTTTAAAAAAGTGAGTTCGTGGCTTGAAAATGCGTGCAAAGTGAAGTTCGAAGTGTAAATTCCACCGATTGCATGAAATATCATAGGATTCCGACGTATTTTGGTGGATTTTCGTGAGATTAAAATCCCGGTTCACATGGCCGGTGTAGCGAGGTGAGTGCTCTGTGGAAATCTTTAAGCTCAAACAGAATGCACAAGGAAGTGAGATCCGGTCTTGAAAATATCTGAAAAGTGGTGTTCGTGTGTTAAACTCGGCCGATGGCATGAAGTTTTGGTGAAAATCGGTCGATATTAGTGTTTTTTTGCGAAATTAAATTCTCGGTATAATTATGGCTACCGTCGTATGATTTACCACACATACATATATATATATGAATATGTAAGAAATCACGTCGAAACATGTTTCGTCGGTCGAAAGTCGGTGGAGTTGATGGAAATGGATGGAATGTGTGCGCAAGTGACGTCGGGTGGTGGAATGCGCGAATAATCCCTCGATTGGAGCTCGTGCCGTGTTGCGGTGATATGTGCATTTCGTCGGTAGAGTGGAAATCGGAACTCATGTTTCTTTCCTTTTCCGTGTGCGTTCCGTTTTGTTGTCTTCCGTCGCGATAGAGGTGAAATGTGAATTTGTGTTTCTAGGGAGCTACGGTTCGGTTTCGGTTTTGGTTTCGGTATTAGTTGCCTTTAAATACGCATGCGCCCATCGCGAATGTTTTTTAATTGCATTCGTTTAAAGCCCGAAGCGAGCTCTAAATGCCTTCTGAAGCCCATCGCGAGTATGTCTCTCTGTCCGTCTTCTGAAGCCCATAGCGAGTGTGTCTCCCTGTCCATCTTCTAAAGGCAACCGCGAGTGTGTCTCACTGTCCGCCTTCTAAAGCCCATCGCGAGTGTGTCTCCCTGTCCATCTTCTAAAGGCAACCGCGAGTGTGTCTCACTGTCCGCCTTCTAAAGCCCATCGCGAGTGTGTCTCCCTGTCCATCTTCTAAAGGCAACCGCGAGTGTGTCTCACTGTCCGCCTTCTAAAGCCCATCGCGAGTGTGTCTCCCTGTCCGTCTTCTGAAGCCAATCTGAAGCCCATCGCGAGTTTGTCTCACTATCCGCCTTCTAAAGCCCATCGCGAGTGTGTCTCCTTGTCCGTCTTCTAAAACCCATCGCGAGTGTGTCTCCTTGACCGCCTTCTAAAGCCCATCGCAAGTGTGTCTCGCTGTCCGTCTTCTGAAGCCAATCTGAAGCCTATCGCGAGTTTGTCTCACTATCCGCCTTCTAAAGCCCATCGCGAGTGTGTTTCCTTGTCCGTCTTCTAAATCCCATCGCGAGTGTGTCTCCCTGTCCGTCTTCTGAAGCCCATCGCGAGTGTGTCTTCCTGTCCGTCTTCTAAAGGCAATCACGAGTGTGTCTGCCTGTCCGCCTTCTAAAGCCCATCGCGAGTGTGTCTCCCCAACTGCTTGCTAAAGCCCGTCGCGAGTGTATCCCCTTCATCCCCTTGAAGTGATGTGTGCTTGTGTTGTGTGCGAGGACACCCACCGCTGGACTAGCGAAGCAGGTAGGTCTTCAGTCTGATTGACGTCTAGCCAGCCAGCGCAGGAGCAGCTCTAGTCCTCTTTAGTGTTCAGCGAAGTGAGTATCCCTTTAATTATCGCTTGAACGTGGTCATCGGGAAGCATTCGACTCCACTCCTCGTGGGCATCAGTGTCATCGGGACGCAAAGCCATGGGGGTCCGTTCGGGTTAGAGTCGGGGTACATTAAGACGCCTCATTATCTTGTAGTTAGACACTGTACACATAAACTTCTTTTACAGGTCGCAGCTGATCTCTGACCAGGCGTACCTCTACGTTGTGTGTCAAGGGGTTGGTTGGCGAATTAGGGCGCTTCTGGGGGTTCTCTTGTTCAAAAAAATGATGGGATTGTTGAAGGGCGTAGGGCTAGCTTATTTAATCTTCTCTCGTGGTTTTCAGATGCATCGATGGACGACGGGAGAGATGTTTCTCTAAGATTGGTTAGGTTTTGGTTGTTTATCTTGGCAGTAGGCTCTCTCTTATGACTTAATTTCTTTATTTTAAACGATTGTTGGACAAACTAGTGGTCTTTAGAACCGACTTGAGCTCTTTGAAGCTCTTGTCTGAGATCTTAAATGCTAACTTTTATGCTTTTACTTGTATTTTGATGCTCTATTCTTTCTTTTTTTAGGAGACTCGTCAGGATTGAGTTTCCAGAATGAAGTGGAGTCAAATTAGAAGTTCCCCGGGACGACATCGCAACACCCGTTCCCAGTCCCTACGAAAGCGATGGGCTGTCTTCTTTTCTTCTCATTTCATATAGATGCAGACCCCCCTGTAGACCACAATGGATTACATGGCCTTTTGTTCTCTCCCAAGCGTGCGCATCCCCAGCTGCACCGCTAAATTCGCTCAAAGCTATCGGTAAACCGTAATTAACTCCCCCACCCACAAAGCGACCATCGGCGCAGCGCCGCCGTCCGTCAGAAGCAAATATTACTTCAATTTAATTAAAAAGTACACACAACTTTAAAATGCCGCAACAAATGACATGATTTCCCATAATTAAGCCAACCTATGCTGCACAGAGCCGATCCATAATCCGGCTCGGGTTTTTTTCTGCCGCTCTCTGTTGTGTTTTGGTTTAAATTGAATTGAAAGTCATACCTGGCCCGTGACATTTTGCCGCCGCGGCGAATTAAATTTCGAACCTCATTTCGAGCATCATTAAAAAGGAGGGGGCCACGCACCCACCTCTGCGGCCGACCGTCATTAATGCTAACCAGTGTGTCCTTGAAAGCATTACACGGCGAACGAGGGGGAGGAGGACAAACAAGACCCCTGAACTCGCCCACACAGGCATTGTTGGCTGGTAGCCAATTCGGAAAAATTGTGTTTATATCCTGTTTCGGTTTTATTGCATTTGCTTGAGGCATACGGCAAGTCGAACTGCAAAATCCTGTGAGAACAGCACCGCCAAGTGGGATCGAATGATGGAACCTGGAAAAGTTACAACCACGACGAACACATCCCTCGGGCGACGAGGACGATGATGCGATGACATACACGACAACAACAAGTGCAGCTCCCTGTCTCTGTTTCTATCTTTAAATATTTAAGGAAGCTGCTTCATGGTGTTTCATCGTGTTTCGTCGTGTTTCTTCCTGTTTCATGGTGTTTCATGGCGCTTGACGGTGTGTTATCGGCTGATGCAACGTGTGCAGGCACTCTAAGTACAAAATTTCGCTTGTCTCTGCTGCGACGAGACGACGACAACCAGGACTTTGCATATTGTTTTGCGAAAAGACTGCCGGGGAGTGCCTCTCTCTGGCACTCTCAGGCAGCTGACTGAGCTGGAACTAAATTAAAATCTTTTCTTTCACGGCAGCAATTTGCATGTGCAAGTGTACACCTGCACGTGCTTGTAGATATTTAATGAAAACTTTATTTGCATTTTGCAATATTTAATGTGAAATGTGAAATCTGCGAGACACCCTGTTTCGTCGCTCGGGGTCGGGGGTGGTTTATCTGCTGCTCGAGTCTGCCGGAAGTAAGAGGCTAAGCCGGCAAAGAGAGTGGCGTTGTTTTTGTTTGATTTCCACCTGGACGGGCGTGGGGCTGATGAAATACATATAATTCGGATTACAGAGAGGAGAGTCAAGGACGAAGGATGATGAAATGGTCGCGCGCTGATGGGAACAAGAAGGTTAAGGATGGACAAGGCCAGTGGCCAGTGTTGTAGTTTAACGTTGAATGATGTTACACAGAGGGCTAGGGAGGAGTGGGAGTGGTGAGTCTTGTTGAATTCCAATCGGTTTCAAAGGCGACAAGCTCCTCCGTCTGCCTTGACCAGCGACACTTGAGATGCTTGTGGGAATGAAGTGCCATCAGCGGTGCAGATTTTCGGTTTACAAGTGCCTGTCAAGATTTGTTCTGATTTAAATTTATTCTTTGACGGGATGGAACTGTGTACTCGTCGTCGTTTGGCCATGAATGGGAAGATGGGGGAGTTTGTTGAGAGATGATTCGTGTTTCCGAGTTGGGAGGCTTTCGTTCGTTGGGCTTCTAAGCTAGTGGCGTGTCATTTGTAGGGATTCCTTGTCAAAAATTGGAACATTTATGGTTTGTGTAGCTCCGGCTGTCCGTTTGATGTGTCGGTTTGCATGCCAAATTACAGAGATTTCCTTGCGAGATGTAGAGTATCTATGGTACATGCGCATCCAGTTCTATTCGTGCCGCTGGTCTCGGCAATATTTCTCCAACAGCTGCAGCTTACTTCCAGGCCGAAGCCTTTAATTCCACGCTGTTGGTCTTCTGGTCTTCTGTCGTCTCGCTGTAAAGGCTTCCACGCCGTTGGTCTTCTGTCGTCTCGCGGTAAAGGCTTCCACGCCGTTGGTCTTGTGGTCTTCTGTCGTCTCGCGGTAAGGGCTTCCACGCTGTTGTTCTTCTGTCGTCTCGCGTTACAGGCTTCCACGCCGTTGGTCTTCTGGTCTTCTGTCGTCTCGCGGTAAAGGCTTCCACGCCGTTGGTCTTCTGGTCTTCTGTCGTCTCGCGGTAAAGGCTTCCACGCCGTTGGTCTTCTGGTCTTCTGTCGTCTCGCGGTAAAGGCTTCCACGCCGTTGGTCTTCTGATCTTCTGTCGTCTCGCGGTAAAGTCTTGCACGCCGTTGGTCTTCCGGTCTTCTGTCGTTTCGCGGTAAAGGCTTGCACGCTGTTGGTCTTCTGATCTTCTGTCGTCTCGCGGTAAAGGCTTCCAAGCCGTTGGTCTTCTGTCGTCTCTCGGTAAAGGCTTCCACGGCGTTGGTCTTCTGTCGTTTCGCGGTAAAGGCTTCCACGCCGTTGGTCTTCCGGTCTTCTGTCGTTTCGCGGTAAAGGCTTCCACGCCGTTGGTCTTCTGGTCTTCTGTCGTCTCGCGGTAAAGGCTTCCACGCCGTTGGTCTTCTGATCTTCTGTCGTCTCGCGGTAAAGTCTTGCACGCCGTTGGTCTTCCGGTCTTCTGTCGTTTCGCGGTAAAGGCTTCCACGCTGTTGGTCTTCTGGTCTTCTGTCGTCTCGCGGTAAAGGCTTCCAAGCCGTTGGTCTTCTGTCGTCTCGCGGTAAAGGCTTCCACGCTGTTGGTCTTCTGGTCTTCTGTCGTCTCGCGGTAAAGGCTTTCACGGCGTTGGTCTTCTGTCGTCTCGCGGTAAAGGCTTCCACGGCGTTGGTCTTCTGTCGTTTCGCGGTAAAGGCTTCCACGCCGTTGGTCTTCTGATCTTCTGTCGTCTCGCGGTAAAGGCTTGCACGCCGTTGGTCTTCCGATCTTCTGTCGTCTCGCGGTAATGCCTTGCACGCCGTTGGTCTTCCGGTCTTCTGTCGTTCCGCTGTAAAGGCTTCCATGCCGTTGGTCTTCTGTCGTCTCGCGGTAAAGGCTTCCACGGCGTTGGTCTTCTGTCGTTTCGCGATAAAGGCTTCCACGCCGTTGGTCTTCTGATCTTCTGTCGTCTCGCGGTAAAGGCTTGCACGTCGTTGGTCTTCTGATCTTCTGTCGTCTCGCGGTAAAGCCTTGCACGCCGTTGGTCTTCCGGTCTTCTGTCGTTTCGCTGTAAAGGCTTACATGCCTTTGGACTTCTGTCGTCTCGCGTTGAAGGCTAGTGAAGGCTAGTCGCCACAGCCATTTCTGTCCTCGTATGACAGTTACTATTGGCCCCTGGTTCGGTCTTTGCTCACTGAGGAGGCTCAAGCTCAAGAAGTCTAATCTGATCTACTCCCACCCTCCGACGAATTGAGAGCTCCTTCATAGCCAATTGTTCAAATTCAAAGGATCACTTTAAAGACTTTTCAATGTCCTCCGAGTCCTTCCAGATCTACCTGAAACAAGTTGCTTCATTCACCCCGAGTCAAGCAAGCTCGACTCGCATCGAATCCATTCATTTCCCCCGACACGCCACCTCATCATCATGCTCGACTAGACCGACAAGTGAACATGGTTGTACGCATCATCGCTCGGCACCAGGGAAGCTATCAATAACCTCGATTGAGAATTCCCTCATCCAGATAAGCGCATTTAAAATATTACACTCTCCCATCCCTCCACCCACACGGAGGCAGGCGGACAAACTTCAGTTTCACACGCGGAGAGCAAGTCGAAGTTGCCGAGATCCGGTCTAATGGCCCATCTCCTCAACATCCCCACCCCCACTCCCACCATATGTAAACTACGCTTACAACTATGACAGCGTGTAAAGTCCTTCGTTTTTATGGGTCTCTTCCACCTCGAGGTTCCTTCGCTGAGGCAAATGGCCAGTAGCCATTTTTTGCCCCCAGCATCTGCACTTTATGAAGCTCCTTCTCCATCCCACCCTCTAATGGACTCGCGAACATTTTTGGCTATTTAAATTTATCCCACTTCCCCGTGCCCATGCACATGCCCTCGCCCTGTGCGCCAAATGGACGACAGCGCACCATTGTATCGGAATCCTTTATGGACTCATGTACTGTACGTGGGTGCGAGTACTTTTTTCTGCTCTTACTCCTTCCATCACAGCCTGGTGCATGGCGTATTCCTCGTTTTTTGTGCTTTTTTCTTTTTGCGCTCATGCCCTGAGTGCTGTCTTTATCTTCTCGCAGGAATGGGGGTGTGGCAGGGCTCCTCTGTAATTTCCATCCTCTAGCATTAGCATGCATGCAACGGTCCACACTCACTATGCATCGGTCCGCCAACAAGTTACAGAGTCGAGTCGGAGGAGAAACAAGGCAAAAAAGAAATACATCCCACGATGTATCTAGTCGCTGGCATGAGCCTGAGTAAGCCGGCCACTGTGAGGGTCGGTGGAAATTTAAATTCCAACCAATTTAAACAAAAGTTCGTTCGTAATCGAGTGTTTGTGTTGACGTTGAGGAAGGCAACAGCAGCGGTGGAGTCGGCGGCACCAGCAGCCACGGTGGGGAGCTGTTGCAAGGGTGCCTGATGACTTGTGTAGTGCAAAACTTCATGATGCTCGACCTAGAGGCGCTGGGCCCTCAGGTGATTCCCTCAAAATGAACTCTGACTCTACTTTGATCGTCCTTTTTTTTGCACGTCCCTCCTCGTGGGGTCTTTTTTAATCCCTTTGTCGAGGGGGAACGGGGCAGTTATTGATTGTGGAGAAGGGTGAAACCTAAATGAACCGCTGTCTGCTATGAAGACATCATCGGAGTGTCGATGGATTTTCGATTGCAATTTCACAGCGAATATCCTTATTAAGGGATCGATTGTTTGCTTCTGTCGTGTCGTGGAAATGGCAAACGGGGGCGCGATGGAGGAGCTTGATGAGCTCGTTGATTGGCGTTGGATTAGGTTAGGTTAGGTTAGCGAGTAGACGGGCATTTGCCACGTCTCACTGAGGTCCTAATGGACACATTGTGATGCCCATCGGGGTGGAAAAAGCTGCGTCATAGATGCAATAGTTCGTTATGCCATCTTTGTTGAGCAATGTCGGGCGGAAGTTCCTTCGAATTTATTCTTGTGTTCCATTGGGAAAAGACAGAGCTTGGGTTCATCTGCATTTTGGAGCATTTTTGGTGGACATGGAAGACGTACACTTCCAGTGATGTGGTGCTATGGCAGAGGTTGTGCTTCTTAGGCGAATGCGGTGTATCCTCTTGTTCCGTTTTCATCGCCACAGATTCTGTATTCCTCAGCCGATTGGGACCAGTGAGAGCTCCAACTGCCAACTTGTCGCAGAGAAGCGATCTTGTTGCGTTTTAGCAAGAGGTTCGCCTAGCATGCCTGGCTCTGCTCTTGATGCACGTCGAATCTTCACGGATGGCTCCAAGACCAATGAAGTATCTGGCGTTGGCGCTTTCGTAGAGAGTGACAACATTACATTGCGCACCTCATTAGGTAAATTTGCGTAGGTCTTCCAAGCGGAAACCTATGCGATCCTAATGGCGATCCTAAATGGTGGAACTTGCTAGAAAAGGATCAGAGGAGATACTCTTAGGACCCGAACTTGCATTGGGATTGCCCGCGTCCTCAGTTAGGGCTTCCATCGATGGCTGGGCTTCTCGAGAGCACAGTAGGAGGTGGCATGACTCTACAGGATGAAGACAAACCAAGGGCATGCTTCCTAATGTCTGTAGAAATCTGCGGCATTCTTGTTATCTCTTAACAGAAAAGACTGCAGACGACTTACCGGCCACTACACCTTCGGCAAACACCTAAATGTTCTTGGCCTCAGCGATTAAACCCTCTGCGACGCCTGTGGAGAAGACGGCGACACTGCAGAGCACTTCCTCTGCCACTGTCCCGCCTTTGCTCGGTCCAGGTGGCAGTTATTTGGTGCTGATGAGGTGAGAGGTGATGATGTAGGCTCCTCCGGAGCCTCATTAAATGTAGGTTGCTGCCTGGTAGTACAATGGACCAGTTTTTTTTTTTGAGTCTAGAGCGCTCCAGTGTAGAGTTCAAGAACGTCCGACAAAAAAAAAAGAAAAAGAGGTTCAGTCATGGTGTCTTATGTTCGCAGACTCTAGAATCGATCGTCAAATCCTTTCCTGGCAAATTCTTCACCTATTCTCTGTGACCAACGACCCAGTATGGCTTTATCGAGTGCTGCGAATCAAGAACTTGAAGCTTTTCCCGACACCGTGCGATTTGAATTGAATTGAAGAACTTGGGGTGTGTCACGCAAACACTAGTACTGCGGCCATAAAGATCTATTGTTCCCCCTTCTTTTGGTCTGAGTTTAAGTGCTGCCTTCAGAAATTTGACAACTTTCCTAGATGGGAAAGTATCTCCCTGTTACGGATGTTTTATTTATTATTTTGAATCCTCCTCGTGCAAGACTTTGGCAGTCGAGGTGTTCCATGGTTTCCTTCGCCTGGCCACTGGCAACATTGCCTAGATTTCTGTACTGATTTCTGTTCGGATAATTGCACGCTCCGTGCTGCATAGTGCTGCACATAACCTTGGGTCAGCTTTATTGAGTTCTAGAGCTTCTTTGGCTCATTTAGGATTGTAGCTTTGTTACATAAACGTACGAGAGTGCTTAATGCCCTCTTGGTTGTTCCAAAACTCTGCTCTGATGATCCATTAGCATAGGTGGAGATTTGTGTACGCGTTATTGAATCCATAAAGGGGCCCAATGAAAGGTATCTGAGCACCTTTCTTGGCTTGTATGTCAGCATTTTCATTTCAGTGTGTATAGAATTTTTTGGCTTTGGTTAAATGTTTAGCTCTTTAGGGCTCTGAGAACCGCTTGGCTATCTGAGAATATGTATTTTTTTGATATTATTAGGTTCTCTGCTAATGATACAAGGTGCAGCTTCGTTGGTTGCGAACAGTTCTGTTTGGAAAATTGTTCCTTCCCTGGGGAGAGGTAGAGTATATGCTGTATCTTGGTCCTATCACTCCAGCTCCTACTTCGTTTTCAGATTACTATTTTTGGATTCCATCCTTCATCCAAGTGGAATCGTTGTTCCATTCCTCTCTAGCTCTACATGGTTTGAGTTTAGCTAAGGAGACACTTACAAGTCACTTACAAGGGTAAACTCTCATATGTTATTTAATCTTTTGAGGAGCTCTAGATGTCCTACAAGGTTTCCTTCTTTGCAGCTTCAGCCTGTATGGTAGTGTGTAAGTAGTTGTGGGATGTTTCATATTACTTCCATCCCTGCAGTCGGAGTCGTTCTCATTGCAACATTTCTACAGATACACGCTAGTCTTTGCATTTTATTGAGTTTGTTTATGGCGCTTTTTTGTTCACTTTTCTTCCACCATACTTCAGTGCCATAGAGTGTGATTCGTTTGTTATAGGTCCACCTGCTAATTTTTGGGCTTAAGACCAAAAGGACCTAATAGGGCTTTAATAGCCTTTGAGTATGTCTTGTTGATGTGAGCATTCCAAGAGAGTTTCTGATCCAATGTTATGCCCAGAAATGTTATCTCTTCCTTTAGTGAAATCCTTGTTTCTTTAACTTTGAGAGTGAATCTAATAATGTTTGTTTTGCTGGGATTTATGGAGAGTCCATCTTCATCGCACCAGTTCCAGGTTATTTCTAGGACTCTTTGCATGAGATTCCCTATAATGTCTTCATATTTAACTTTAATGATACTGCTGTAAAGCCAATATTGTTTAAAACATAGAGAAGATTGACCAAAGAAGTGGGGATAGGACATCCCCCTGAGGGTAACGTCTAATAGTTTTGATGAACCTAATTCAACCTTTTTTTTAATAAGTGCATTTGTTAGTTATAGGTGGCACTATCAAATGCACCCTCTACATCCATGAAGGCCACAATCGCTACTTCTTTCGCCTTCAAGAATTTTTCCATAATGTCCTTGACTTTATAGAGGGCGGTTATTGTAGGTTTACCTTTCTAGTGTGCGAATTGTAGTTTGTGAAGTGGTGTTGTCTCCAGTGTTGATCTTATGGCCAGTTCTATCAGTTTCTCTGTCGTTTTCAATAGGAATGAGGAGAGACTATCTGGTAGGATTTAGATTTAGGGTTTTTTGGTGGTTTATTACCTCCCTTTTGTATAAATATTACCCTAACCATAAGTAAAAACGAAAACTCCATATTTTGTGCGACTTGCTTGTGCCTGATCTCTATTGCCTAAGTCACTTTGGAGACCACTTGACTGTCAATGAGAGTGCTTATGATACAATCCTATCCGCTAATGGGTCTCCGGGCACAGGGTAGTAATAGCGATCAAAGAGCTTGTATCACCCTGGAACAGTAAGGACATCCTCTTGAAAAGCACTGCCATATTGATGAGAGCAGTCTTTAACAGAGTTTTATAGAAAATGGTCAGTCCTGTGCCCCTGTAACTACCTCCGATCCATCAGTGTAACCCAGGATGGTTGTAAAGGGTCGCTCAATTCGTGTTCTTGTTTACCTAGATTGCCCCAACTACAGGGGTATATCTTTTCTAAGTCTCCCCGGGAAAATCCACGGTAAGATGTTGAAGGCGCGTTCTAGAGCTATGGTTCAGTCCAGGATGTTGTGCGGCTTTTCACTCTAAGAATAGTACGCGAGAAGGCTTGGGAGTATGCCAAACCGATCTACAGATCTACTGTTTTGTAGATTTTGGAAAAGGCATACCACCGAGTTCCTCGAGATAAACTCTGGATTGTTCGGCAAGAGTATGGGATTGATGGTAATCTTTCAGCTAAGCCTTTCAGTCTCTATACACAAACTGTAGATGTGACAATCTTCGAAAGATACTAATAGCCTGGGCTATCAGCATGCACAATAGGCAAACCCAAATAATTGATTCTACGTACTAACCCGTACGCTGCACTCATCTATCACTATCCACGCGTAACTGGCGGTATTACTTCGCGGGGCTGCTTATTTGCCGGTTCGGCTTTCCTTACTCTTCTTAGATCTACCTGCACGCTAGTTATAAAGGAGCAGATCTGCAGCCATTTGCCTGCTGACTCTGTCATATGCCTGGCTAGGAGCTCGGGAGTTGGTAAACGTGTTCCCACTACCACAAAACGCCTGCAATGAAAAATTGTTAGCCCATTTTCCCCTTCTCCCGCGCATTCTGGACAGAAGGGTGAGCTATCGTGACCAAATCTGTGGAGGTATTTCCGATAAACTCCATGGGCCAACAAGAACTGCGTAAGATGGTAGTTGCAGCTTTCGATGTCAAGGCTTCTACCGCGGGTATCAGATTATGAGTCTATCTGCACATTTGTCACAGTGCCACAGATGTTGTCTTCAGGCGCCTTGTGCTAACCTCCAAGTGATTTGCGGTTCGCCTTAGATAGACCATTTGCATCTCGTTAGCGAGAATGTCGATAGGGATATTACCCGCAATTACGCAGGCTGCTTCGTCCGAGTTTGTTCGGAATCCGCTGATTGTTCTTATTGTGCAGAGCCTATGCTGACTTGTCTCCTTGGTGGTGAGATCTCCGTAAAGAAGGATTGAGCTTACCATTCCGAAAATCGGGATCCTTCTCGCGTACCCAGGCCCTCCTATGTTCGAGAGCATTCCGGAAAAATCCTGTACCAGCTGTGACCGGTTTAACGGTACTAAATCAATACCTTTCGCAGTGAGCGTTGGACTTCGCCAAAAGTGCGACTTGTCACCTCTCCTTTTCATTATATATATTAGATGTCGCAGCGCTGCCAAGGCAGCCAGTTGAAGGTAAGTCATCTTCTTTTTGCAGATGACTTGGTTATCCTCACATCCTCCAGCGCGCACTCGATAGGTTTGTTGCCGTACGTGCAGATGCTGGGATGAAGGTTAACGTGGACAAATCAGACGTTATGGTCATTTCCAGAACGCCTGTTCAATGCACTCTACATGTTAGTGGAGTCACATTGAAGCAGGTGGAGAAGTTCAAGTATCTCAGGGTATTTTTCACGAGTGATGGGAGGAGTAATGCTGTACTTTTCTTGTAGGATTGGCCAAGCTGACTCAATTTTAAAAAATCTTGCAAGATCTGTAATCAGGAAGGTCGAGCTTGATATCAAAACGAAGTTAGGCGTTTTCAATTCAGTATTTGTTCCAACTCTCACCCATGGTCCTGAAATTTGACCGAAAGTGTAAGATCTTTTTTTTTTTTTTTCAACTTCTTTTATTTTGTTTCATTTTAAATTTTGGATACAAATTTTTATCTGCAAAGCCGGAAGGGCTTGTCTGCAAAAGACTATTCACCTAATATTAATTAATTTTAACAATGTTGAAATTCAGGTATTCAAAAATTCGTAATATACAAGTAAACAAAAGTGTTAAACGTACAATAATAATTAACATTTTCTTTACAAAGTTTTTACAAATTACATTTAGTTATGATTTTACTTTTATGATAGATAAATTTCTTTTACTTTTTTTAACATCTCTTTTCTCGGCAAGTTTCGGAGCTCCGTTGGGAGTTCATTGAGTAGTCTTCTGGTGTTCCTTGTCTGCTGCGTCTGCACTCTATAGATGTTGTCGTTGCCAAAATTCACCAGGAGTTCTAGATTGTATATCTGGTAGATACTCAGTAGACGTATTGTTTGGTTTGGTTCTTGATAAACATCGATGCTGCGTCCTGCTTTTTGTAGCAGTTTTTGAAGTCTAGTATGCACTAGTTGTAGCCTCTGCATTTGCGACGCTCTTCCCCATGCAAGTATGCCGTATCTTAGGTGCGATTCCACCAATCCGAAATAGCATTGTCTGATTACGTCTGGTGTGCTGAGGTTGCTTAGGTGGAAAAGTGCGTATGCAGATTGACATAGTTTTTTCTTCAAATTGTCGATATGGTAGCTCCATTTGAAGTTGTAGTCGACTGTCATTCCAAGGTATTTGTACGTTGACACGTTCTCTATAACTCCGCTGCAGTTATCTTCTTCTCGTATACCGTCGCATCTATTTCTGTGCAAGCAATCTACGTCGTGCATCTTAATCTTAAGTTTTGTTCTGGGAATATGCGGCGGACGAATGTACATTACCTTTGTCTTAAGTGCGTTGATAATTAATCCATGGTCGTGACACCAAGCAGCGACTCTATTGAAATCAATTTGCATAAGTCTTTCTGCTTCGTCAACGCTCCTATGGCCAACTACGATCGCTGTGTCGTCCGCATACGCATAACCCGTACTATACTTCAGCACCGACAGTAAATCGTTGATGTATATGATGAAAAGCAGTGGCCCTAACTTGGACCCCTGCTGGACACCAAACTCGACCTTTTCTTCATCACTGATATCCTCACCAATTTTTACCCGGAACGATCTGTTACATAGGTAGCTACCGAACCATGCTAATATTTGACCACGTTTTTCCAATATTATTCAGCTGTCTAAGGATTTGCTTGTGACTCAGAGTATCGAAGGCTTTTTTGAAATCGATAAATACAACTACTGAGCTATGATTTTTGTCCAGGCTTTGGTATATTTTGTTTGCGAAGTCTCCTATCAGTTTGTTCATGCTTTTGCCTTTACGGAATCCGAATTGATTTTCATTAAGAAGGTTGTATTTTTCAATGAATTCATAAAGCTTTCTTGCCAGCAATTCTTCCAAAACTTTGCTTACAACTGGTAAGATTGAAATGGGCCTGTAGTTCAGGATTTCACTTTTCTTGCCATTTTTGTGAATTGGTCGAACTATTGAAGTTTTAAGCATGTCTGGAATCGATGCCTGATCCAAGCTCATATTGATTATTCTTGTTATCACTGGAGATAGTATTTGTGAGTTGTTCTTCAGGTATATCGGTCTTAAACCGTCTATCCCCGCAGATTTATTGCATTTCAATGAGTTTAGGATATTACATATCTCCACAACAGATGCATGTTCATTTCGTGAATACAAGCTGCCGAAATGCGATTTCTTCGTGCTGTTGTGGGAGTTACTCGGCGGGATAGGGTGAGAAACACGGCAGTACACTAGGAACTCAATGTAGAGCAGCTGCTTCTCCGAAAAATGTGTAGCTATTCTCTAGGTACAATTTAAGCCAAACGATGATGTGGGGCGGGAAACCAAGGGCCTTTAGTTTTGACTAGATGATTGTGTGGCTTATCTTGTCAAAGGCTTTGCTATAGTCTGTGGTTACAACATCCACTTCGTTACCTTGTTTCCATGTTGATAGGGGTTTGGAAACGAAGTCTGTAAGGTGGTTGTTGATCTGCCCACAAGGATACCACGCTGCCGTGGTGAAAAGATGGGCTTGCAATAGAAGTAAAATGAGCCGTATACAGCACGCTCGAAGAGTTTGGGGATAGCTTAGCTATCGGTATATAATTGGAAATATCATTCTTTATACCTTTCTTATGTGTGGGGATGAAGGCATTGTAAAGGTGATTTTTTAGCTTTATCTTTTTGACAACACTGCTTTAAACAGCTGACGCACGTTTCGTCTTTTGTTTCACTGTCAAACATCTTCAGTTTGGTCTATAATTTAACCATGAATCGTCTTACAAACGAACAACGCTTGCAAATTATTGAATTTTATTATCAAAATGCGTGCTTTGTTAAGAAAGTTCATCGCGCGCTTCTTCCATTTTATGGTCAGCTCATTTTTGGCTCAACGGGTACGTAAATAAGTAGAATTTGTCGACTTTGGAGTGAATATCAGCCAGAAGCATTGCAAGAGCTGCCAATGCATCCAGAAAAAGTCACAGTTTGGTGCGGTTTATGAGCTGGTGGCATCATTGGACCATGGACTTCTTCAAAGATGATGCGAATCGTAACGTAACTGTGAATGGTGAGCGCTACCGTGAGATTTTTTGCCCAAAATGCAAGAGCTTGACTTGCATGACATGTGGTTTCAACAAGACGGTGCCACATGCCACACAGCAGGACTTATTGAGGGGCGAGTTCGGTGAACATTTTATTTCATGTTCGGGTCCGGTCAAATGGCCGCCTAGATCGTGCGATTTAACGCCTTTAGACTATTTTTTGTGGGGCTATGTTAAAGCTCATGTCTATACAGACAAGCCCGCTTCAATTGACGCATTGAAAGACAACATTGAAGCATTTATTCGTGAGATACCGGCCGAAATGTTGGAAAGAGTATGCCAAAATTGGACTAAGCGGATGGACCATTTGAGGCGCAGTCAAGGTCAACATTTGCATGAAATAATCTTCAAACAAAGATTTCATGCATTTTTCTGAGTTTTATGTGTTTTCTTTTGAAAAACTTTCCTATAGCTTTTAAAAAATCACCCTTTATAACCCAAGATGATCATAGAGGGTCGTTCAATTCATGGTTTCCCTGTCCCTGATTCATCACGTCGATCTGATCGTTTGGGGTGTTGTTGGGCAATAGCTGAACGCGCGATATTTTCTACACGCGCTCTAATAGCAACCACCGCACGGCCAGGTCAGCTGTGTTTTGCTTTGGAACTCCCAGACTGTCTCTGTATCTTGGTCAATGCCTTCCAGTTAAAAGCGTCGCCGCACCACCTTCCCCTTCGCTTTCTCAGGTTGTGTGTCCATGTCAGAATGGGCGTGACAATCGCTGGGGCCATCCTAGGGAGTGGTCTCCATTTCTTGCCAAGGATTGTAGAGTTTGAGTATAGACCACAAGACGCATACGTTGAAGCTATGTCCTCTGTGACCTATCGACAATGTCCCTTGATACCTAGACGTTGAGTTATTCACTAAAATCTTTAAGGCTGTTGTAGCTTGATTTGGAGTCGACGTCGTCTTCTTCTTTGTGTGCACTACGTGACGGACTCAACCTAAGTCTGACCCATGAAAGCCCTCGTCGAGTTTCCGTGGCCTAAAGCCATGCTGTTAAGGACCTCCCTGATGATACACGAACGCCTTCATGCGAGGACACAAAACGACAGAGAAGACTTTGTCCGTGATGTTAAAGAGACAGGCGCCTTGTAAGGTGGCGCAGTCAAAGGGGTTTTGTCGTGTGATCTCCTTTCTTGTGAATCGGGCTGGGATTCCACTCGTCCGGTATCCTTTTCTCCTCCAGATGACCTGGTGCATGCGTCAAAATAGGTCGTCTCTAGCTGTCTGACAGAATTCAGCTGACCGGCAGCTTTCCTGATCTTCAGGCTCGATATAATGACCTCGTCTAGATCGTGAAGATGGAATTCTCGTCGATCATCGTCCAATCGGTACTGGACACCACATCCCTTCCTTATTCTCCGTCATCGATGTGGTCACACGAGGAGAGACGAAAATTCATCGCAGCCCATCCCGACCAAAAAACGAAGCACATTAAAAATTAAAATTCAAATTCAAATTCGCCTGACTCGGCACAGAGGTCGTTGGCATTTTGACCTGCATTCCCTGTCGCTGCATGCATTTGACAATATTTTCAATTAATATTCCATGTTTCATTGTTTAAACCATAAGCTGCACTTCTGATAGTATCATTTCAAAGCACACCCTCCCCCGCGCACACACCTCTGCAGTCCACAGCAGACGTGTTTGCGTGTGCAACACAAATGAGTCAGGAGCACAGCAATTATTCATCAATGTGTCGGCTTATAGCGTGCGCTCGCATAAAAATCCAACGCCGCTGTTGTATTCGGTGTGAAAGCGGTTAACAGTTGGTTACTTTATAATTAGGAACATTTGCCAAATTGAATTAACGATATACGCGCGTTTCCGGCGCGGCTTAACAAAGCGCACAGCACTGTGGAGCGGGGGGCACTGCTGCTGCAAAAAAAATGCCGTTCAGCCTTTGAACGTAGTGGCGTTTGACCACAGAAATGTATATGACATGGCACTCTACGCTCTGTTAATCGTAATTAGAAAATGGAGCACGGCCCACGGATTTAAAGCCGAACGAATTCAAGAGCAAATCGGATAATCCATTATTCGAAGTGTTCATTCCTTTGACTTGCTCTTAAATTCCTTTGGAAGCGCGCTCCACTGAGCCCGTCGCGACGTCCTTATCCTCAGGAAGAGGAGAAGCATAAGCAGAAGAAGAAGACTTGAGAGATGCAAAAAGATTCATACAGCTTGACTGAGCTGAAGCAAGCGGAATTATTGTCAACTTACCGCAGGAGTTGGTAAATTGACAAGGAAGCAGGTGGAAACGGTACATACAGACGCACGGATGGAACGTGAGAGGAAGTGCGCGACGGAGCGAGTGAGTGCGACGCAAGGAGACCGGATACAAAGTGATACAAAGGCAGGCAGGATGTTGCGTGCCACGAAAACAAAAGAAGCGTGCAAAGGGATGCGTGACGTGGAAAGAAGAAGCCGCCACCCGACACCCAGGCATTAGTCTGAAAAAGTAAGTGAGACATTTGCAGGGGGGAACGAAGTGTTAACCAAAGTAAAAGCGTTGAGTGTCAGTCGAGTAGAGAGAGTGAGTGTAGAGTAGGAAGCGGCATCGAAAGACAGCGGAAAGGTGAGGACGACGATGTGGTAGAGGTGGTTGCTGAGAGGATGTGAAAACAGTTTATGGGGCGGGGAAAGGGGAGGCGAAAGACGGCAAACTCACGTCTTGTGGCCGGAAAGTGAGAGTTTAAGGGGCTGGGAGTTTTCTTCTGATTCTTCTTTTGATACCCACTAATCTTGATCATCTGGCTTCGCAGTCTGTTCTTCTTCTATAGTCAGGACCTGGGCAACAACCAAAAAGCCTCTCCAGCTGGTACGCACTTACGCACGACAAGTTGACGGAGGTTGAGGTGGCCGCCATCAATTTTGTGGCTCCTATTGCGTTGTCCATGTTGTCTCCTGTTGCCTGATTGCGGATGCGTTGCCATCATTAGTATTTCCGAATCCCGCTTTAGGGGATATCTACTAGGAGTAGGATGTCTTCTTTGAAGGTGCTTTGAATTTCCCTCCTTTGATTACAAGAGTTTTTTCTTAGGCAGACATTTTTTAAATGTATGTTGTATGTTTAAATGTATTTTTTTTGTACAAGGGAGCTAGGTAAGTACAAGTCCAACCAAATATTAAACATTTACCTTGTACCTTAACTGTTGGCATAAATCTTTATTTAACAATTTGCTTAGGACGAAGTCATTTGAAAAGCATTGTTATAAAGCCGTATGAATTGAATAAATTTCTTAGATAAACTAGAAATTAGAGAAAAGAGGCGATCAGAAGGATTAGCTATTTCATCCAATTGCACTTTTCCTCTTGAACAACACATTCCAACTGATTCATGCTTCCATTTCAGAGCCTTGCAGTGATGACACACGTCTGTCATTGTGGCTAATATGACAACTGGGTCATCAATATAATTTGTTCGATAGTTGCAATTTAAAGCAGATCGCTCATTTAAGGAACATAAAGCAGAGACTTTATCAGAATCGACTTGATCTTGTCTGCTAATCGATGCTTGAGCTGTCCGACTTGTAGAGGCACAATGCGTCGTTTTATGTAGACGGATTTTCTTTACATCAGCTGACCCATTAGAAATGGTCTTATATGCATTGCTTTTTAATGTGGATAAGCGAGCTGACCTTTCCTCTGGTGTTTCTGAGGCTCGTATTTCACTTGAATAATCCCTATTTTTTTCTGCTTAGATTGTTGTGTTTCCTATTGACGCTGTTTTTTCGTTTTTGAAGCAATTCGCGAAAATGGTCTTCGTTTGAGCATGACTTATTTCATATGTGATATAGAAAAAACTCCGCAGAAGAATTCGGAATTTATAGGAGAAAATTGCACTCAAATCCGTTCGGTAAATTCGGAAATTTCGTGGCAGATACATATATACTTACATTGAATTGGATTTCTCTGTTATAGAGGTATGTGATTATTGTGACACTGGAACACCAAAATCCTTGAATTTTGTGGGAAATAAATTCTCTCGAGTTCGGGAAGGAAAAATAATATCCAGCTTATTGCAAGTTTTGTAGAATAAAAACTTTGCAGAGTCGCGATTACTGGTGTATTGGTATGCATACATGTATGTAAGGTGTGCAATTAGATTTCCTCAACTATCATCTTTAACTTTGAAGCTTCTTAACATACCAGTGTCGCCCGCGTAGATTGAAAGGGTTTTTTTCGCAAATTGGGCTCAAATATACATATAGCCTTGTACGAAATCAACAGACCTTTGAAAGGTCTAAACAACTCATACAGGGTGGGCCAAATACAAGTTTCATTTTAAAAATGCAACAAAATGAACAGAAATAAATTTGTTCCACCTATTATGGCTTTATTAGCTAGAACGAATATTCCCATTAATTATAAATATACATATTTACAAAGCGTTCACAGCAATTTTCCAAGACCTTGTTGCTGGTTTCGGTCTGTAGCTCGCGGATTGCCTGGATGATATTGGTCTTAAGTGCTTGCATCGTTTCCAAAAGGGTTGCCTAATATCGGTCTTTCACCGTCATCAGGTACATCTTCACGGCATCCTCATAGAGATGAATCAACGTGTGTTGACAGAGTTACACACATTGAGTTATATTTTTATTAATGCAACATATTATTGTAAACTGAATTATTTAGAAAGTAATTCACAAAAAAAAACGAAAAATGTACTTTGACAACAGTATACATACGGCATGACCACTCTATGCATCTAGAGCTGCTTGCAAGCGTCTGAGCATTGAAGCAACTAAATTATTTATTTCTTTGGCGTTTATGTTTATTATTTGCCCCTCTCGGAGCTTCTGTGCTAGCACTGCTTATGGTATATTTTATTATTTTGCGTTCCAGAAGTTCTCACTTATGTTCGATAACTTAAATCCAGGCTTTAGAGCGGTGTGTATAATTGTTTTGGGACATAGAAATAACCAACCAGTCCTAAAAAATATGAGCAGTATACTCGGGGTCATTGTCTTGGTGGAAATTTTCTTAAGTTGTCGACGAATGCTATCAGATTTTTTTCCACAATAGTCTTGTATGGGTAGGGTATATAGTATTACCCTTATTTTATTTTTTTCTCCCGTGGGTGGGTGGAAATCTTCAACAAGACTATGGCGAACGTTCGACCATAGAAGTGTGAGATTTTTACTCACTAAAACCACCTCCCTTTAAATGTTATGTGCGACTACAACTAAGTGAAGCACTTATCCAGTATTTTGTATTTCTTCATTTAGATACGTTTGACAGGGAACTCTCCAGTGAATGTTCCTGCTAACACTGCAACGATGGGCGGGTGTAAGCTATCGCACGAGATCAAGGCGTTTAGTCCTTTGAAGTCGGTGCAAGACGTTAGTTTCCTCAAGGATCGAATAAACTGCAGAGTTTGTATGCTCTTCCAGGCGGCGCTTATGTTTGAAAGCGATTTTTTTGATTTCGTCTTGGACTGGTCGCTTCTGATATACCATGGTGCATCAACAATAGTTCTAAGCACCTTTTTTTGAAAAGTCTGTATAATATTCATATTGCTTGCTTTGGTACAACCCCAAGGTTGTATGCCATACGTCCAAACTGGCTTTACGACTTGCTTGTACACAAACAATTTGTTGTGAATACTTAGCTTGGAGTGCTTACCAATAAGCGAGTACATATCTTTGTATTTTTTGTCAAGTTCTGCACGTTTCTTTTTAACGTGTTCTTTCCACTTGAGTCTTACGTCAAGAGTCATCCCTAGGTATTGCGCTTCATTACCGAAACGCATTTGGACACGATTCAAGAAGACTGGCAAGTTATCAACGTGCCTATAAGTAAAATTGATATGAACAGATTTGCATTCGTTAGGGACAATTCGCCAGAAGCTCATTTAATCGTGTATCTGATCCAGTGCGCGTTGTAATTTTGATGTATTTATATTACCAAAATGGCGGTGTCGTCAGCAAATGTGCCTAGAACAGTGTGTTCTTCTTGTGGTAAATCACTCTTATAAAGCAGGAATAGCAGAGGGCCAAGAACACTCCCTTGCGGTACACCAGCATTTACATTTTTAAAGGCAGAATATTAATTTTCGTGTTTTACTCGGAAGAGTCTATCAGAGAGATAGTTCGCTAGAATACTAAAAAGTTTCCCCGGGAGGGATCGGTTAAGGTTATATTTCAGGCCTTCGTGCCAAACTTTGTCAAAGGCTTGGGAAACATCAAGAAATGCGGTTGAACAAAAGAGCCTTTTCTATGACTTTTCTATTACATCAGTTATACGATGTACGTGGTCAATAGTTGAGTGTTTACTTCTAAAACCAAATTGGTGATTTGGAATAAGCTCTTCTACAATTAAACTTAAACGTCTAAGTAGTTTTTTTTTCAAACACCTTGATCATTATCCGGATAAGTGAAATTGGTCTATCCGTTGATGGTTTCCCGTGTTTTAGTACCATTATAACTTCTGCCACTTTGCATTGACTAGGGACATGTTCTAGTCTAAGGGCGGCATTAATTATGTAGAGCAACTTAAGAAGGGCTTTCTTGGGTAACTCTTTAAGAATTTCTCCTGTAATTAAATCATAACCAGGAGGTTTTTTCGGTTTGAGCTTTTTTAGTACTTCCTTAAGCTCTGACAAGGTAGCACATCTCATTATGTAATTGTCGTCATGTACGTCAGGTCCATTGTATCTGGCAGGGAGCGTTTGACCGTCGAATGGTTTAAATGTTTCCTCCAGGTAATCTGCGAAGAGATTAGCTTTCTCTTTATTTTTTTTTCTCCCACTCGTCTCTATTCTTCCTGATTGGCACGTTATGTGCCTTAGCGTTTTTAAATCCCTATACCGCTTTCCAGAGTGAGTAGTTGGTTTCTTTCGTTCCAGATAAGTTTACTAGGTACGCGTTCAAATTCACGCTTTGATTTTCGACAGATTACACGATTGGTTAAGACGAGTTTTATGCTGTGGCGAGCGAGTATTACCCTTAATGAAGACTAAATTTCCTACCCCACCCCAAACCTTAGCTTGGTTAACTCTTAACTACAACCTATGCTGTCCTGGAGACGGCCCACAAATGATGGACTTAAATTTGGGATTTGCTAAAAGATTAACTAATCATAATCATCATCATCATCATCATCTTCTGACCCGCATGATCCACTAAAAAGGGTCGCGGGGGTAAACCACGCACGAGAGATCTGCAGGCAACTCGATCCTCCGCCATCGACTCTAACTCATCAGGAGCTATGCTCAAGCGTAACCCGGCGTGTTTTTGGACTTGGTCCAACCACCTCGTCCTGGGCAGAAATAAATGAGTAAAGAGATATTCAACTTCTTCTTCTCTTGCCCCTTAATTTCATCTGACAGCGTTTTTTAAACGCTTTTTCGGCCCCTGTCTGTGAATACGTGTGAGCTCTTGTGAACAGCTGGCGAACAGCTGATACACTTCCCCAACCATAGTATTGGGGTGAATTAGAGTTCTTATTTGAAAATTCGCTCGTTACTTGAACTTTTTTCAAATTTCAGTGTCAAATTTTCAACACAGTGGGGAGGGGTAAGCAAACGAACAAAGTTCATGTTCATAAAGTAGCTTTCTGTGAGTTACAGTCTGAGGTAATAGGGAAAAATAATTTTGCCATTGCTTACATTTTATGCATTAATTATGAATGAATATACGACGGCATATGCATAATATCGAAAAAAAAGCATTCACACGAAACATGTGTACCGGCAATTTATAATATTATTGATTATTGCAATATTACTGAAATATTTGCTAGAATCACTTAAAATAAACAGCTTCTTTCCTTATTTTACTTGTTTTACAGAAATAGAGATGAAAGTTAATTGCAAATTTGCTTGAGTTAGGCACAGTTAAAGCCATTGTTCTTAACAAATTATGTAATTTAATTGCAGAAGTTTTCACAATTCACGAATGAAAGATATAAAACTAAGTTCATTTGCCAGTCATCGCATATAAATCAGCTATATTTTACTCTGAAGAATTAAATTGATGCAAACTATTCCTGTAAAGAGAGCGTAGCATTACATTTTTATTCACGCAAGCGCCTATTACAAATATATGTCCTCTTAAAAATATGAGTCACCTTCTGAACACCCTCCGAACAATAAGTACATGTTCGTGGGCAAATTCACGAATATCCCACAAAATTCATGAATCTGCCGCTATTATCCCACAAAATTCACGAATCGGCCGCCATATTGGGGTGAATTGACGAGCGTTGTAAAAGTATGCGTGTGATGCAAGGGAATTCCACTACTATCACATTTTTCTCCGGTGTGGACTAGGGGCAAAAATGGCCGAAGTTGAATATCTCTTTACTCATTTATTTCTGGTCCTGGGTCTGCCAAGCGGTCGTCTACCTGATGGAATCGCATTCAACGCCCGCCTCGGAAATCGTGATGATGGGCATATTCGTGCCACGTGACCAGACCACAGAAGCATAGCCCTTTCCGTTCGAAGAAGCAGCTGCTCAATGTTGAGTTCCTCGCGCACCGCCGTGTTTCTCACCCTATCCCGGCGAGTAATTTCCACAACAGCACGAAGAAATCTCATCTCAGCAGCATGCACTCGCGATCTTATTCTTTCGGTCATTACCCAAATTTCATGACCATAGCTGAGTGATGAAAACCGCTAACTTGGCTTTGACACCAAGCTCGGCCTTTCTGATTACAGAACTACCAAGCTGTGTCAAAGCTGACCCAGCTTGACCAATCCTTCAGGAAAGCTCAGCATTACTCCTCCCATCACTCGTGAAAAAGACCCCGAGATACTTAAACTTCTCCACCTGCCTCAATAGGACTGCACTAACATGCAGAGTGCATTGAACAGGCGTTCTGGAAATGACCATAACCTCCGATTTGTCCACGTTAACCCTCATTTCAGCATCAGCACATACGGCCACAAACCTATCGAGTGCGCGTTCCGTCTGGGAGGATGTGAGGATAACCAAGTCATCTGCAAAAAGAAGATGACTTACCCTCAACTCTTCCAATGTGAAACATTCCTCACCTCGGCTGCGCTGCAACATCCAGTCAGTATACACAATGAAAAGGAGAGGTGACAAGACACACCCTTGGCGAAGTCCAACGCCCACGGTGAAAGGTGTTGATTAAGCACCGTTTACCCAAACACAGCTGCTACAGTTTGTGTATAGAGACTGAATGGCCCTCAGAAGAGGACCACCAATCCCATGTTCCTGCAGGACACTCCAGTTTACCTCGAGGGACTCGGTCATATGCCTTTTCCAAATCTACAAAACAACTGCTCCCAAGCCTTCTCAGGTACCATTATTAGAGTGAAAAGATGGTCGGTTGTACTTCTGCCGGGACGAAAGCCGCACTAACTATATAAAAAAGAAACAAAATTGCTATTACTGCTATTAAGCTTTATTTTTAAGACTCAGAAAGCATAAACTAAAGTAGCATTTTTACTACGCATTCATATTGAAAAGTCCTTCCGTTAGCTGGTTAAGGGTTAACTCTAGTAAATTTGATATTTCGCCAAACTATTTGATTTCCATTTTCAAACGAAAGTGCTTTTCGAGAAACCATTGTCACAATTTAAAATCTGTTAAAGCTGACCAAATTGAAACTGAGTACAATTTATCTGATGTCCGAAATATCGCGGAAATGTAACATTCAAATAACGGTAATTTTCCCTTGTCATCCATCTAGCATGCAACAAAATAAACCATGGGACCCCGAACGTAGGTAAAATTTCGTCAGTGTACATTTTTCGCGGAGATATACGATACACGTACATGCCGATGATAGAAAATGGCGGATTGACTGCGGAGGGAATATTCTCAAATCCATTTGTTTTCCTATTATTGATAACGCAATTGAGAAGGTGAGAGGATGTCGGTAAAATAGTGCAAGTGAAATGCTATTATGGAATTTTAATGCATTGAATACATTTTGTAATGTTTTCAATCCGAATCGAATTGGTTGCGGATTTCAAATAAAAATATGAGCTGATACAACATAAATTAAGTAATCGATTTGAAATGAACAAAAAGTATATACTTTTATTTTTAGAAAACAAACAACACGGTTGTTTAGTAATTACCAAAAATTCTTAGCACTGAAAGTACCAATGGATAGAAAAGTAAGTGCAATTAACATATTTTCCATGGAGACTTAAAATTCGTTTGATTTATACGAAATTTTGTAGCAGTCCTTTTAGGATTTGATTTGCTTCTGATAAGTAGAAATGCGGAAATTCCCAAAAAATCTCTTCAACTTAATTTATTTCCTCTGGTATTTGTAAGTCTTCATCATTGACATAGTAATGAATGCGTATGTTAAGCAGAGCAGAGGAAACACCGGCACCAACTTTTCTAAGCGCCGATTTCTGCGATTGTACAGGGTGGTTAAATTTGAAGGGCCGATGTTGAATGTGAACCACACCTAAACGTCAAGTTTTTTCTGCATTCCGCATTTGACATTTCCCATTTTCAGACTAACTCAATTTGAACCATGAAAAGGTACACAATCGAGCAACGAGTTAAAGTTATTCAGACTTATTATGAAAATGGGCGTTCAAATCAAAATGCATATGAGGAAACAAAACTTCGTGATGTTTTCGGTCAATTTAATCGTCCAAATGTGCGCACAATCGGAAAAATCGTGCAAAAATTTGAGCAAACCGGGTCTGTAGGAGATGTGAAAACACCAGTGCATGCTCGTACAGATCGTACTGCGGAAAATATTGCTGCTGTTGGCGATAGTGTGGCTGAAGAGCGGTCCACCTCAATTCGTCGTCGTGCCCAACAATTGCACCTCTCGCGCTCGTCGTTGATGAACATTATGCATAAAGACTTGCATTTACACGCTTACAAGGTGCAATTGACTCAAGAACTAAAGCCTCTTGACCATTTCAAGCGTCGTCAATGGTCAGAATGGTGGCAAGAAATGGCAATAGTTTATGATCAATTTTCGAAGAATATCATCTTCAGTGATGAGGCACATTTTCACGTCAGTGGATTCGTCAATAAGCAGAATTGCCGCATTTGGGCGAATGATAATCCAAGAGTAATTGTCGAAAAACCAATGCACCCACAAAGAGTGACTGTTTGGTGCGGTTTATGGGCTGGCGGCATCATCGGGCCGTATTTTTTCCAAAATGAGGCCGGCCAGGCAGTTACTGTCGGTGCCACTTGCCACACAGCTAACGAAACAATGGCTCTTTTGCGCGACAAATTCAATGGCAGTGTTATTTCACGTGGTGGCGATGTCAATTGGCCGCCAAGATCATGTGATTTGATACCGTTAGATTTTTTTCTTTGGGGATATTTGAAAGAAAAAGTGTACGTCGATAAGCCAGCAACAATTCAAGAGCTAAAGGATGAGATAATTCGGCACATTAACGGCATAGAACCTCAATTATGCTTCAGCGTCATCGAAAATTTGGACCATCGGATGGAGATGTTCCGCCGAGGTCGCGGTGGCCATTTGGCCGATATTTTGTTCCATACATAATTGAACCATGGCAATATTATCACAATAAAAAGAAATGACAATCATTTCCTAAATAATTTGTGTTTAATTCCAAATCAACATCGGCCCTTAAAATGTAACCACCCTTTACAACCTTTGCTATGGCCCAGTTCTTATTCTCCAACGAATTTCTCGGGAATCATCTTCTTCTCCTTCTAACTCCATAAAAAGCCAATTATATCCATAATATATTTAAAATGTACACATTTCACACTTTCGATAAAAATTCTTCAGAACAATTGAAACATGAAAATTCAAAATTGACAGACGCTAATTAAAAGAGGATCGGTAAAGAGGTTTTGTTCGGTAAAGAAGTTTTGCTTCTAATAAAAGGGGGAAAGTGCGGATGAGGATTCGATAAATCCGATTCGCAGTCATGCCGCCGTTTTCTATAATCGGCATGATAATGAAGGATCACACTCGCCAATCGCTGTCTTTGGACTTGGAAGGCAAATGAGAAATAAAGCACGCTCTAGAAGAACCAAGATATCCCCATATAAGACCCTGATAGTCCCAGTCCTGATCTATGACGCAGAAGGATGGACACTAACGAAAGCGGGCGAGAGGATTCTTGGTCGCTTCGAGAGATAAGTCCTTCGTATTATCTTTGATCCCGTATGTACTGATGGTGTTTGGAGGAGTAGACTAAACAACGAACTGTACGAGCCTGTACAGCGACATCGATCTGGTCAAACGAGTTCGAGTCTCTCGGCTCTGGTAGCTAGGTCGTGTAGAGGGAATGGACACCAATGCTCCGGCCCGGAAAGTCTTCGACTCCAACTCCGAAGGAGACAACGCGGTAAGGGAATACCACGCCTCCGGTGGTGTGAAAGGGACCTCAGTCAGCTGAACATGCGAAGCTGGAAGAAACTAACACAAGACCGTGGCTGTGGCGTGTTGGCTGAGACCCAGGCCCACCCCGGACTGTAGCGCCAGCCAAGGAAGAAGAACATAACTATCATTCAAATGCTCATTACTTGTAAGGTTTTTTTTTTAATTTTCACATTACACACGAAATGCTAAAATGCATCCATATAATCTATATAGTTGTTAAACACCATAAAACCATTTTAGATGAAAAAAAAACTTACTACCTCTGGATGCATTTGAGTACGTTTTTCCAACGCGATGAGTACGTTGCCTTACCAAAAGCGTAGTCTTGGTATGTGTTTCATAAGCCTGGCCGCAATGCCTACAGATGTCTGTATTGGTGATACTCACTTTATTGGCCGTGGGGTCTCTGTGCATCGACTCTTACGCACTCTAACTTCGGCGTCTAGGTTCGAATGCCAGTACAACAACTTTCGAGTTCAACTGCCTAAAAAAAGCTTATGAAACTTGTCCATTTTTTTTGTCATGTTGCTGAGAAGCTAGGCTCTGGCTCTCTATGGGCTGTAGGGACACGCTCCGTGTCCTTTTGAGTTCTAGAGCTTCTTTGGCTTATTCGGGATTATAGTTTTGTTCCATGAACTTCCTTGGGTTTTTTATATGTTCCTGGATATTCCAAGACGGGTTTCCAATTCCAAATGAAGGTTTATGTCTGTATTATTCAATCCACAAAGAAGGGAGGGCACAATGGAGTGTATCTGAACACCTGCCTTGGATTGTATGTCAGCCTTTTCATTACCTTCCTGTCCTGGTACCAAAATTAAGTTTAGTCTGTTAGCGTTACCTCTTTGTAGGGTGCCTCTCCTCTTAGAAGGTCGGTCGTCTTCCTTTTGGGGTTTTTCTCTTGATGTGCCGTTCCTTAAAAATCGCTCAGATTTTGCATCCATGTTATTCTTAACCCCGCTAGCAGCTCTTCTTCGTTCAATTCCTCCCGGAAGACTGACTTGTAGCTGATACTTTACATTCCTCATAACGTGCCCGAGATACTGCATCTTTCATATGTTTACTCGTCTTGTTCCCATTCTTCGCAGGATTTCTACGTTAGACACTCTCTCTGTCCATGGGCTCTTTAGCATTCTGCGAAATAGCCACATCTCGAAAGCCTCTAATTTGTTCGCAATCGTTTTTTTATATTACAGGTTTCCGCTCCGTATAGCATGCACTTTATAATTCGAATTTTGAACGGTCATTGGATGCCGCTGTTGCAGAGTACCTTCTTCATTTTGCCAAAAACCATTCTAGCCTTTTTTGCATTTTATTTCTTTTGACGAATCCGCCTTCCCATCAAATTGTGTTCCTTCATACATATACATGATCTTGACATTGCGCGATATGGACTTCGGCATCAACACCATCTCGACTAGAAATTACCATGAATTTGGTCTGGGAAGCATTTAGTTTAAGACCATACTCTAAGCTGGTTTGGTTTATTTTATTTATCATTGATTTTAGTTCCGCGCTGCTTCACTTCTTGCAATGATTACTGTTGATTTTCACTCCATCCTCCTTCGCCTGTATCTAATGCTTCATAAAATATTTCCTCTAAATATACAGGGTGGGCCGAATACAAATTTCTTTTTAAAAATCCAGTAAAATGACCAAAATTAAATTGTTTCCTCTTATTATGGCTTTGTTAGTAAGCACAAACATTCAACAAGGGAGGGAACGCTGCTTGTGACTCGAAGACGCTGTTTTGTTGATCAATTTTTCTCTAATTCTCACGATCAATGATAATCTGATTTAATCAATCTCCTCTGATTCCAGTGGACTCTCAAATTCGTTTCCTCCTAGCATTGAACCACAAACAGACTGGTACTTGGCTCAGCCAAAAATTCACGTGGAGTGTGTGAGTTTAAGAAACGGAAACTATTTGCTTTCTTGTCTATGACATCCTCGAATGTCCCCCCAATGCCAACGGGCAGTTTCCAGCTTTATCGCACAAATATGACTAGTTGTCCGAAAATGTCTCATTTCCCTTGTCGTCAATGAAAATTCCATTCCACAAGAGCCAGCACTCGCAAAAGTTTAACTTTAAAATAATTAAGTCACATTAGTCGCTCGAAATCGCCGGCAATTCATTTCAGTTCATACTCCGGGCGGTGTTTTCGTGTTAAGGACCCATAACACTCCTCATGTGGCTTTGCCACCGAAGGACAATTACCAGACCACTTAACATTGAAATAACTTCTCTTCCTCTCGCCCTGAGTTGTTTGTCCTTCATTCTTGTCGTGTTGTTGGTCAAGTTCACTTCAGATGCGATTGACCCTTTTTTTGTATGTTGGGAGGGGGTGGGTGAGAGGGTATCAGTTTATTTGCCCAAAAACAACAAGAGCACGCAATCATCTTCTATTTTATGTCAACTTTTTGAGGGTTAACTTCGTTACAACATGTATCCTGTTTGGGGACTGATTTACTGTGATAAGCTCACCTCTGCCAGCAGTCACACATCCGCACACAGTCTTGAATTCGTCTTCGTGCCCAAAATCGTGTCATTGATCCACAAACTTAAGGACGGCGATAAAATCTACACATGTCCTGTTCTTCTGTGACTCAAGTGCCGGGGGAAGCTCGGCAAATTACGAACGAATCTCTTGACAAGCACCTGGCAGTGGAATCTTATCCACACACACACACACGCACGCACACCCCGAGAACGACGAGGATGAAGAGAACAACAGCAAAAAGGAAAAAGAACACCAAATGACCCGAGGAATCACTTGCTACATCTCGTATAACACAAAGCATCAAATGCGATCCTGTTTGGGAATGTATGACACACACAGCCATACATAAGAGAGAAAAAAAAAGGGTCACACGGCTTGCTGCACTTTAAGGAGCTTTGCTGCTACATCCCCAGGATGGATGTTCAGCTAAGTAAACGTTTGGTTTATATCCGGGATTGGTCCCACAGATGCGGCGAGACCAGAGAGGGACTGCTGTCACAATGTGTTCCAGGCGGCGCGGAGTGCAACACAAGTACGGCCAAATTGCAGCAATGTCTTGCAAGAGGTGAAACTATCAAACTTTATATGACGCCAGAGGAGCTGCATGGAAAAAGGGACAAAAGTTTCAAATTACTTTGGCTGCTGCGCTGTCCTGGGCCACATCACCACCCGAGAGTGTGTGCTCTTCTGTGAGTGTGTGTATCAGTAGTCCATCGAAGTGCATCCTGTCACAGGTACTTGCCGCTTCCCACGGTGACGGGCGGAAAGTTTATCCTTTTGACTCACACACTCACTCTCTCTCCACACTCGCTGTCGTCTCGTAAATTTAATGGAGGATTCCGGGAATGGCTGCACTTCATGAGTGCAAGTCGCTCCACCGGTTTCGCCTTTTGTCCGGCCACAAAATTGCCAGAGATATGCAATTCCATTCGACTTAATGCTGGGAATCGTCGTCGACGAGAGAGTGGGAGATGGTGCCTCATTGAGGGAATGGATCGTCTGTCATCGGGTTACACTTTAAGTGGGGTGAACGCTGCATTCGGGAACTAAAGGATGCTGCCGGTGAAGGAGATTTTATTAATCAAGTTAGGACGCGCGGGACAAGAACGCGAGGGAGATCCGTTTATTAACCATTAACGGTGTCAATGTTGCTAAAATGTTTTGTGGCGCACATGTCCACAGTTGTGCGTGTTCGGTGGTAACTATGGCAACCGACTTTCTGGTGTTCATTTGAAGGAGTCGTAAGGTCCTTAGCAGAGATCAGTCGTTAGTGTTCATAACGTTGTTGGAAGTTGTTGTCCAATCGTCGCCAAGTAACGGGCAGTCGTCAAACTTTCTTCAGAGCTTTTAGGAGTTGTTCAGGTAGTAATTCGATAGACCTTTCGGTTGCCAAGACTTTGGTATCCAAGCGAAAACAGTGTACTCGCATGTATTCCCATTCCCAGTGTAGAGCGAAAATATAGTAGGACCAAGTGTGCCCCCTCGAGGGACTCGTTAAATTCTGACTTCTCATTTCTGAAAAAGACTGTTCATGATGTAAAATTCCATTGATCTGAGCTCTCTTGGAAGTAACCGATTTAGCTTGTACAGGGTGACTAGCAGGGAACCCATTCCGTTATGTATGTGCTTCAAGCGGTTGGTCCAACCTTTGATGACTCGGTCCAATAAATGCGGGGCTATTCGGGCAACAGTGTCTCGAATGTAAGCCTAGAGAGCGTCCAAAGCTGTTGACTTGTGAGCGTAGTGTAAGGACTTGACGCAGCCCTAGAAATTGGACTGTTGACATAACCGCTGAACCAAAAATTGAGGATTAATTTCTAATTCTCTGGGTCTGCGGCTAATCTCTCTCATGCCCAACGCACAACTACTATATCTATGATCGCACTATGGGATTAAACAGCGACTATCGTCTCAACAATGCTTTTTTTTCAAAATTTTGATGTCAACATTTGTCGTTTTAACATTTGCAGTCAACTGTTATACCAAAATATACGCATAAGTTCTTCAAATAAAATTTTGTCGTTTAAACAGTTTTGGGAAGTAACTTTTTGACTCGTTCATTCTTTATAACTGCATATGTAACCACATTAACATCTATATACATTTTTGAAAAGTTTATAAATTCTACTTCCTAAATAAAATAATTTCCACATGTTTAATTAATCCATTGAGAAATAAAAAAATATTTCTAGAGTGCTTTAAAAGTTTCGGTTACCACTGTTTGCCGTTGTTAAAGTTTGTTTTGTGTTTTATTACTTAGTTCATCAGTAATTGCAAGGGAAACAAAAGATGCCCCAATCTGTCCTTCTTTTTCTAGACCTATTAATGTGTCACTTGCGTGGCGGTCGTGACATAATGGGTATGTGACAAATAACGACACAAATAATTTTCACAGTCCCACCTCTTTCGAGTCAGTGACAATGCTCAAAGAGTATAACTGTCTAGAACAAGGTTTCTCAAACTTGGCCGTTCAAAGTCGGCATAAAACTGTAGGTCCCTTCCACTCGCGAGAGAACAATAACACGCACAACACGAGTGGCTGCTGAGAAACTAGACCAGAGATAATGGAATAAAGAGATATTCAATTTTCCAGTGGAAAACCCCTTGTCCATCGCAGTTCACCTCAGATTTTGACGGTTGTGCTCTCAAGTCACTCATATTACTTTATTTTTAAGCACACTTGTTAGGAGTACAGAGCAGCGCCATCTTGCTTTTAATATTTGCCCACAATAGTGTCAAAAATTAGCGAAAATGCTCATGATTGGAAGTTTTCCAGGAGAATGTTCGTAAAGTTTAGAAGACCTTAAAAGAATTATTACTGTTGGTTTTTTTATAAGACATGACTAAGAGTCGGTTAAATATGCAAATCATTTTAATAATAATAATCATTACGGTGATGATGATGCATTTCGGTCAGAACAAATATGAAAACATTTAAAATATACTAATCTTTCATATTACACACTGTACTAAGGTTTAATGTCTCCTCCATTATCTCTGAACTAGACTCTGGCCATCTAGGGGTTGTAGTGCCACCCATATTATTATTATTGTTTTTAATGTGTCACTTTGTCACTGGCTGATAAAGTAAAATCGCTACCAAAATGAGTGAATTCGTGATTGCCTATAGCGACTTGTGTTCGTAATGCAACCAAAGCTGGTCTAAGCCCTTACTGATACCAGTTCTATTGCTGTGTGTACTATTTGTGGAGCAAAACCAGTAGAAATGAAAGAAATCTGAGTCAGAAAATGATCTGCGACTACACCTGAGAAGAAGAAAAGCAAAGAAAAAAATAAAAAAATATGTGCAACATCGTTTTCGGGCTGAACTGGGTTTACATATAAAGGATAAGTAAAAATATATAAAGGAAAGTTTTTCAAAAAAAAAACACTTAAAATTCAGAAAAATGCATGAAATCTTTATTTGAATCGATAGTACGGTCCATATAATTTAATGTTTGAAGATTATTTCATGCAAATGTTGACCCTGACTGCGCCTCAAATGGTCCATCCGCTTAGTCCAATTATGGCATACTCTTTCCAACATTTCGGCCGGTATCTCACGAATAAATGCTTCAATGTTGTCTTCCAATGCGTCAATTGAAGCGGGCTTGTCTGTATAGGCATGAGCTTTAACATAGCCCCACAAAAAATAGTCTAAAGGCGTTAAATCGCACGATCTAGGCGGTCAATTGACCGGTCCCGAACGTGAAATAAAATGTTCACCGAACTCGCCCCTCAATAAGTCCATTACTGCGCGTGCTGTGTGGCATGTGGCACCGTCTTATTGAAACCACATGTCATGCAAGTCAAGCTCTTGCATTTTGGGCAAAAAATCTCACGGTAGCGCTCACCATTCACAGTTACGTTACGATTCGCATAATCTTTGAAGAAGTACGGTCCAATGATGCCACCAGCCCATAAACCGCACCAAACTGTGACTTGTGACTTGCTTCTGGCTGATATTCACTCCAAAATCGACAATTCTGCTTATTTACGTACCCATTGAGCCAAAAATGAGCTGACCATAAAAAGGAAGAAGCGCGCGATGAACTTTCTTAACAAAGCACGCATTTTGATAATAAAATTCAATAATTTGCAAGCGTTGTTCGTTTGTAAGACGATTCAGGGTTAAATTGTAGACCAAACTGAAGATGCTTGACAGTGAAACAAAACACGAAACGTGCGTCGGCTGTTTAAACCAGTGTTGCCAAAAAGATAATAGCTAAAAAATCACCCTTTAGATAAACCACGACAAGGTAATGGGAACAGCAATGATGGTAACACAGCTCGTCGTATTTTTTTTTTTTAAATTACCGGTCTTCGGCAAATATAACAGGAGTTCATAAAAATTAATAAAAAGATTTTATGTTACCATGCAAAAATTTTCATCAGATATGGCTATCAATCCAGAGCTATTTGGCAAGTCTAGCCTCAACACTGCGCAATTGTACATAGAAGAATATAATTAGCACTATATGCCTTCTTCGGTCCATAAAATATTGATCCATGGTGAAAGTATTATCAAACCTTTCGTAGCATTGCCAATAGGTCAGTGGTCCAAAGATGCACAGGAGTCGCACAATAAAGACTACAAATAAGACTAAGTGGGTTAGTCCAGAAAATGCTCAAGGGCTGCAACAAATGAAGACGATTTTCATATTCATACTTTGCTATTTACAACAGATGCATTTATATCAAGTATTAGAAAAACGATTGAGAAAGTTTCTAAAGAACTGTTGGAAGAAGCTAAACTGCTCTTATATTATTTTCCAAAATATAATTATTTATTTATTTATTTATTATCTACAAATTGCTTACGTACTAACAGCTTATGAACAAATATTCATGAAAAAGTAATATTAACCTTATAATTAACAAAAACTTAAAAAGTAAATAGGATTAATAATTGAATTTTAAAATGCATTCCGCTATCAGATAAATCAGATTTTGTGAGTACTCGTTGAAATTTTATGACATTCATGTCCGGGGTGGACCTGGGCTTCAAACCACAAGCCTCTCCAGCCTGCACGATCTTTCACCAGCTGCCTCGAATAGCGCACACACCAAGTTGGTTAAGGTCCTTCTCCACTTGTGCGCGCCATCTCGTTCGAGGGCGTCCTCTGTTGCGTTGTCTCAATTGATTGGAATCGAAAACTCTTCGGGCCGGAGCTGTGCTGTCCATCCGCTCTACATGACCTAGCCATCATAAGCGTTGGATCCGAAGACGCTTAACTAGGTGCATGCCGCTGTACAGCCCGTCCAGTTTGTGATTGAATCTCCTCCTCCAGACACCATCAACACAAACCGGACCAAAGATCGCACGTAGAACTTTTCTCTCAAAAAGCATCTTCATCCGCTTTCAATAGCGTCCATGTCTCTACGCCATAGAGCAAGATAGGAATGATCAGAATGTTATATAAAGTCAGCTTGGTGCTTCGAGAGATGGCTCTGTCCCTTGAGCCCAAAGAAACAGCGATTGGCAAGAGTATTTCTGCGCTTGATCTCGAGACTGGTGTTATTGTCCCTGTTTACTGCAGAGCCGAGACGAAGTCCTTGACTACCTCAAAGTTTCCTCTGACCGAGGCGTCGATGTTGTGCGTCCGTCCGTGATTACAGTATGGACTTTGTTTTGCCCTGACTTACTTCCAGACCCGTTTTAGCCGCTTCCACTTCAATCCTAGCAAACGCCTCATTGACGGCTCGCTGTGTTCGTCCAGTCACGTCAATGTCGTCCGCGTAAGCAAGCAGTTGAACGGACTTTTGGAGGATCGTGCCTCTGATGTTGACGTTTGAGTTTCGCACGATCTCCTCAAGTATGATGTTGAAGAAATCACACGACAGCGTGTCTCCTTGTCTAAAACTTTTGTTGACATTGAAGGTCTCGGTGAGTTCATTTGCGACCTTGATGGAGCAGCCTGAGTTCTCCATCGTCGAGTTTGGCAGGAACGTCAAAACTAGACATGGCGTTGTATAGCTCGTCTCTATGCACGCTGTCATATGCGGCCTTGAAATCGACGAGTAGATGGTGGGTGCCGATCTGCAGTTTCTTTAAAAAGATTAGCCGATCTAATGGAGTAGTTAAATGCAATGGGAAAGGCTAATTTAATAAATGAGATTAAGTGACATTTTTTGAAAATTAAGAGTTAGACTGCTATTATTACATTCGAAAATATTATCTAAATCAGATTGAAGTAATAATCAGTCATTAACATCTTTAATACTCTTATATATTCTCATACGATCGGCAAATAGTAAGCATTTACTGTGTTTAATTGAACAAATAATGTCATTAATGAAGTTTATAAAAAGTAAGGGGCCTAAATGACTTCCTTGCGGAACCCCTGAGAACCACTTTATTAGTTTTGATAAAGAATTTTCAATATTTACTCTCAGTATGCGATTAATACGATGAAACCCAACGGAGAAACTCTGAGTGAAATCCAAAGTTTTTAATTAACACTGAATGGTTAACAGAGTCAAAAGCTTTGCTAAAATCTGTATAGATTGCATCGACTTGCTTGTTATTTTCCATCTCATTTATCACAAAGTATGAGTAGATTGACAGATTTATTGACTTTGAATGCCCACCATACTCTCAAACAATTTTGGAATCGCTGAAACTTTGAAGATTCGTTTTCAACGTGGTTTTTATAGCCCGATTTATGAATTGGAACTACGAGTAGTAAGGAACCGAAAGAAAACGGTTGAAATTAAGTAATAGAGGATTGGAGAGAGCGCACAGTATTTAAGGATGACTGATGGTATTCCGTCGTCTCCACAATTAAAGCCTGGCGTTAAGTTTGTAAGAGAATGAATATATAAGTCGAATCTAAGGATAGCGATCCATTGTCTACTTAATTAGAAAGTCTCTTTCTTGTAACATTACAATTTGAATTAGTGAAAGTAGATTGAAAGGAATTTGCAAAAAGATCTAGAGAAGATTCTTTTTTCTTAAAAATGGATTAAATTAGGTATTCCAACTGATTTCCTTTTGATGTTAATAAATTTCCAAAACAATTTGCTAGAGACGATAAACACTGTTTGGTCCCATAGTAGGCTACCCGGCTTCAATTCTTGCGTCTGGACAATCTCATAAGGATGTAGGTCCAAATCGAACAGCAAAATAAGCCGGGTTCACTCTCAGGCGATGCCCAATTCAGCTGGCATCGCTCTAGGCCCTCTTTGACTTTGTTTTCTTCTCTTGATTTCGTCCCAATCTATGTCTGGCTGGTGACTAAAGGTCCGGAAGAGTGTACTCATGCTCAATCTTTTCCACAACGCAACGAATTGCCTGCGCTTTGCAGCCATCTTGCGAATATCTTTTCTCAGAGAGGACTTCTAAAACACATGTCCTCACAAGCGTTACCCAATGTACGATCATATCGAAGCGCACAGGTCTCCAATTGTTTCTCACTGCTTCGCAATGTTCCCCCAAAATGTACATCGAGTAAATCGCCATTAATTCGCAGCGAATCTGAAATATCAGTCCCCGTGGCATGGTATCAAATAAAAGTCAGCTCGAATATCGAAATCGATTACAAAGTTGAAACAGCAAAATTTCCACTCACTGCATAAACCATCCTAAGCACCGTCCTCCGGCCACAAGCTCATTAAATTCAATACAATTCATTCCCAACCCCATTCCCATTTCCCTCGACGGACTTCGCGTCTAAACAAATCCACACAACACCACAGCCCGCGCCACGGTGCGCGCTTTCCAGCTTCGCCAGTTAACAGTATGAATTCTTTATGAACCACCCTGCAACACGGAGTGAATCCAAATTCCAATTACGAGCAAACAAACACTCAGATGCGGAAACAGCACTTGGCCAGCTGTCGGCCATCAGCCACCCACACCCCAATGGTGGCCACCGCAGAGGGACAACGAAAAACAGGAGAAAAAATGGAAAACTGAAGCGAGAGTCGAATTGACTCGATTTGACACAACTGTGCGATCGAAGGCCTGTGCGACAGATCTCTCTCGTCTCTCCCTCTGGCACGCCATGCGCCAGCTACTTGTTGTTGTCCCAGCACCATCACATAATTCGAATCGCAAACACCATCAACACCGCCGCGAGCGCTTGCAGCCGGATATCCACCGAATGCGGCTCAGTCATGTTAATAATTGAAAAGCCGATAAATTCATTACGTCTAATTTAAATTTACCAACGGGGGGAAGGTGAAATCCAACAATGAGGGAGAGTCTACCAAAAAAACAAAAAAAAAATCACGGAAAATCCCACGACTCTCAGGCGGGGTTTAATTATTCATAGATGCCGCTGTTCGCTGCGGCAGGGTCTATCAGATGTTGTAAATCTTTTTTGTTTTTGGCCGCTAAATACGAATTAGAAGAGGCGTGCGGTTTATTGATGCCACTTAACTGGCTGTGGGGTGCTCGTAGATCCTAATAACGATTGACATGAAGGGCTGGGACGGGGAGGGGGGGAGTAAGCTGTTGCCTTAACTTGTACGTCGAATTTGTTGACGCAACAGTCCCCTTTAAGGTTCAATGAACACAAGGCTAGGCTTCTAGGCATATAGGCATCAAGTCAAGGACCGTGCGCACACAAAAGTCTGCCATACAATGGCCATTCAATTTACAAGGCATTCAAAATGCAAACAACCGCACAACGCGTACACCACGCCACTTCAGAGAGAGCTGAATTGAAAAAGGTCCTGCAGATGCAGTGAAAGAGGACAATATTTAGTGAATTTCCTGTTCAAGTGCGTAGACGTGTGTCTCCTAATTATTTCATTTAATGAGTCTGTGTACGAGTGTGGGAGTGAGTGAAGGCCTCCACAACACACACACACACACTGACACACAAAAGAGCCAACAATCAAGAGCGAGGACGCGCTCGCACATGCACTCGTACATCCCAACAGCAAACAGTGTTAAGTGAGTTTTATTTGCCAGGATTACAAAATTGTCAGTTGAGTGGCAAAATGGGATTTTAAACGTCAAGGATTACCTTGAATTGTCATTCTCAGCGAACGTTCGCGAGCGGGGGGCGGCCAAGGAAAGCTGTGCAGGTATATCTCTGACGAAGGATTCCGACTGTCTGCCATGATTACAGAGAGAGAAAAACAACGTATTTCTGCTCATCATCGTCAACACGACCATGCCTTCAGCATTAACTTCATCGTCATCGTCAACTCGACGTCAACGCAGTCAGTGCTCACTGCTGCACTGCACAGAGGAGAGGACAACGCTGACAACGTTTGTTTCACGGCGAATGAGTGCGAAAAATTAACGTTAAATCCTTTGAAATCCCACCCTAGGATCCCTGCAATAAATAAGTGCAATTAGTGGAGAGCGCTCCGCTTCCCCAAGTGATTTCATTTCTCTTCCTCGCCTCCTCTCACCGGGCTTGGATGGAGAGGGAGACTTGTATTTCGATACATTTTTTTGTGTGTGCTTCTGATTTGTTTTTTTTTTTTGTTTGACTAATTGCTGTGTTTGGCCTTGTCTGTCGGTACGCAACAAGGATAATCACGTTTGTACAGAGTGCACCCCCCCCCCCTTCCTCTTGATGCGCTTTGTGGAAGGATCTTTTCATTCGGTTTTTGTTTCGTTAACACGCATCCGTGACCACAGAGTTTTGGTTCTATTGATTGGTTTCGGTATTGTTATCCTTGCACGGAACAGCAATTGATTAGGAATACTTTGTTTGCCAAAAAGTATTCCACTCTCTCCTTCTCTGTCGCCCCCCCACACATTCAGTGGCACTCACTCACTGTGTTTGATGTTTCGACGATGGTTGCATTGCATGACTGCGGCTTCCCTTCAAGCTCACCCCCAGTTGTTGCAACAGTAGCAAACTCGGGTTAAGCAAATGTTTACGTTTACATAAAGAATGGCAGCCGCAACTACCCCACTCAGCTATAGCGCCCATCCACCGACCCTCCGCTGCACCCATTTCATTTTCATCGCTCTGTGTGGCATATTTACTTGAGAGTCTGGACTAGACTGTGCGCGCCGGCTGGGGGCACAATGTAGAAGACCACATATCATGTGTTCCATGAGCAATATTTGTGTTATCCCATGTACACATTCCGTCAACATTTGCAGCAGTCGGAATATGTTAACTCGAACGAGGTGGCGCCGGAGTTGGGGTTGGCGTTGGTGGGTCATTTGAAATGTTAGTCAAGCAAAAATTCAGAGGAGTTGTGCATTAGGTGCTTATCGTATTGACACTTTCGTAAATCTTCAAAATGAGAAAATGCTTGACAAGTGGAAGGGGTTAAGGGTAGGTTAAATTTTGAAGGAGCTGGGGGGAGGGTGTTTATCCTGGCTTGTGGTTTGGTAGAGTTTTGTTTACTTTCTTACTCATCATCAGTGACGGTCCTGGGCACTCTGCTTCCACTTTTCAAGACCAAGTATTCGTATTAAATTTATTCATACATAATTTTCTTAATTTTAAAACTAGTAACATAAATGTTGAATAAATATTAGTGATCATTCTTAAACAGAAGTTAGTGGTGAGTTATACTTCAAAAATTTAAGTTTCAAATTGGTAATTAAATTGGCTTTAAAGCGATTGTCAGATTCGATTTCTTAAAGTTGTTTGATTTTTTTAAACGCCTTACTAAAGTTGTGGGACCTGTTATGGCTGGCCATTACAGTAATCGGAAGGGTTTTTGTACCCTTAGTGTACAAATCATTTGCGATGCCCAATGCAAGATTTTTGGCCTTCTAATAGCTTAATTTGCAAAGAGTGCAGTTGTTGCCGGTGCTCCAACTCTAATAAATGAGACCTTCCCTTTCGATTTGGGCTTGACGAGCTGCCATCACATAATTTTTTTTTTTTATAATTTGTGCGCGCTCAATGGGTTGCTAATACCCTTAAGTGTCCGGGGTCAAGATACAGCACGGGCCGAAGGTATAGGGGGAGAAAGGGAGAGGAGGTACCTGTGCACATTGGTCTTAAATATCTGCGGGTTGTAGTCTGTGGGAAATATAGGCCTGGGAAGAGCATTCCAAATTCGCTTAGTACGGTTGAAGAACGAGTCTCTTAATTTAACAGTGCCTCCTTGCTGGCAACACATGAAGGTACCAAGAATCGTCTCGTCCAGCAATCGGCTTAAGGCTTGTGGCTACTAGCTGGCCGACGACTTCTGACTGGTGGCTGGTACATGTTGTGTCGTGGATAGTAGCTACTATGTGGTTGGTTTTTGATAGGTCCTAGGTGGGTACTAGTGATTGGTGGCTATTAGCTGACTTGTGGCCACCAACTTAGTAGTTGCTAGCGGCTGGTCAAAACTAGCTGACTTGTAGCGACTTTTGGCTCACTGCTAGCTTAGACGATGGACAGCTAGCCTCCCGGCTAAATCTGTCATATGTGACTTTAAAATCGACGAATAGGTGGTGGAGGATCGATATGCATTTCTTCCGTCTTTCTCATCATCTGTCGGAATACGAAAATTCCTAGTCCCAAAATTGAATTCCTGATATCCTTTGCTTCGTCAAGCTCATGACCTTTTGTGCACCTTCAACTTCTGAAATCAAACCCCCTCAAATGTTCAAATACCTAAATCAGATCACTCAAGAGGTAGCTGCCTTCCCACACTGGTCCAACTGTGAGACAAGTCACCCCAGTGGCTGTGGTTCACCACAAACTCTATCACAGCTCCCCTCATTGCTGTGCCAATTCGTGTTCCTAAGCACGTTTGCTGATGAATTGCATTCCGGTATCACTCTCTCCGCAGTTTGACATTAGAAACTCATTTTGTCCAACCTTTTGATCCGTCCGCCAACCTTCCAACCGCCTGCCATGAACATCACCTCCATGTGATGGATAACATCCTCATGTCCTGGCAGAGACTCTAATTAAACCACCCACCACTCTGCCTCTGCCTCTGGCCTGTAACCAAATTAAGTCCCCGACAACAACAACAGGAGGGAAAAAAGAACAGAAACTCTTCTAATACCCGTCATATATCGATCCTGAAGTGCATCCTCTGACCCGATAGTCCTCGCTCTCCACATTGATGGCAGCCGTCACAGTCGCCTTCTCTGTTGCCGTTGCCCATGTCCGTCCATAACCGAGCGTCCCTTTTGCCGAACGTATTACTCGTTGTTCGGATAACACAGTTTTGTTACACTTCATTAACTTAATGGAATCTCGTATGACTCCCATTGCTGCAGCATGTCCCACCACCACCCTCCCGTTGTTGGTCCTTCATCAGTGGCAAGAGTCATATATCGACTGGTCCCTCTCTCTGACTCCGTCATTCTGTGTCAGTGTGGGTGGTTGGGTGGGGAGGGGCTGTTAAAGGGATTTTTTTTCGGACATCGAAAAAGTTTTCAATTTCACCTCCGACCCCGGCCCGCACACATGATTCAGTTTCTGCACTTTCATCTGAAAATTGATCTGCATTCGATGCATTAAGGGAAATAGCTTCCCCCCTCCATTTTATGGGGCAGGCGATGATGACGTTGATGATGATGACGATGATAATGGAGAGCTTGATAATAATTTCAATCCATCCCGGTGCATCATTGGCGGAGGATAATGCGAAAAGTTTTGTGTGCGCGACAATTTGACTTCACATCGAAGTGGCCGGCGACTGGAGGCGGGAAGGAAATTGCTCATCACTCACACAACGGGAGACAGAGAGAATGCTTGAAGTTCAGAAAAACGAAAAACCATCTCGCTCCATCGACAAATGAGCATCAACTTGAACCGCAACCATAAGAACCGGTCACGAGCTGGGGGAAGTAAAGTAATCCTCTATCTTGGGCATATCCTGTGCACCATTCGATGGCGCATCAGATATGCAACAGGCGGAAAGTTTTAATGCTCCCACACTCTCGGAGTTTCGCTCATAAATTGCAAGACAGAGAAGCAGACAGACACACAGAGAGAGAGTGCTTATGGCTCTGGAGATGCGCGAGGTGGTTGCATCGTGCATGGAATGTCATTAGATCACAACGTGCTCGCCCGCCCCTTATGTCGGCCCCGCACGTAATCTGCATCATCATCAGCTAAAGAGGACGATCGAAGAATCATCTCCGTCGCACATCGCACGTCGCAGGGAGGACGGCACAGAAGGTGGCTATAAAAAGGTGCTTTCCATGCGAACTTCAGAAGAAAATTTGGTATCCGTGCGAACTGCGCACCCTGTCGAATAAAATCAGACATCCGTTGGATTACACAAAACTATCCTTTATCAATAATAAAAAAAGAGAACAACTTTAGATACAATCGGGAATAAATAAAAAAAAAATGAGATAGTTATCTCTTGGAGAACTTTCCCGGCTTCGATCCGCGAGCCAGGGTAGCTATGGACTTCCGCTTCACGTTCGGCTTGCGAGGCTTCTTCCCGTTCTTCTTGGTCACGGCCGTCTTGGCTGATTGCTCCGAGGAGTCTTCGCCGGAATCCTCTTCGCCTTCGTCTGCATCGGGTGGCTCCTCAGCGTTCTCGGATTCTTCGTCCTCCTCTGCGCCGGGTTCTTCTGGATCATCTTCTGGCACTGAGTCCTCTTCAGGCACTTCCTCCTCTTCTGCTTCTTCATCTTCTCCTTCTTCTTCTCCTTCATCTTCTTTATCTTCTTCTTCTTCATCTTCTTCTGGCTCGTGTACATCGGACGCCTCAGCATCTGACTCCGAAAACATCAACTTCTCAGGAAGCTCTGGCTCGGTTTCGCTCTCATCTGCCTCCTGCATGGTCGGCTCCTCTTCTTTGGCGACACTTTCAATATCGGTCTTTGCGCTTTTCTTCGAAGGGGTCTTCTTGGCGGCGGCCTTCTTTGTTGGCGTCTTCTTTGCGGCTGCCTTGGCTTTGGTCGCCACCGGCTTCTTGGTGGGAGACTTCTTGACGGGGGACTTGTTGCTCTTCGGCGCTTCCTTGACTTTTTCCTTGGCGGACATCTTCAACTTAATAGTGGACTTCTTGCTTGTGGCCCCCTTCTTCGGCTTTTCAGTCTCTTCCGACTTGGCGGCGGTTTTACTGGCAGCCTTTTTAGCCGGCGCCTCCTTCTTCTTCACCTTCTTCTCCTCGGCCGCCTTCGTAGTGGTCGCCTTCTTCTCTTTCTTCTCTGCAGGCACCTTTTTCGCCGCACTCTTCTTCTTTGCGGGCGCTTCTTCGTCGTCCTCCGCATTCGCTGCAGGCGTCTTCTTCTTGGCTGGCTTCTTCTCTGACTTCTTCTTGTCGCCCGGCTCCTTGGCCGTGGCCACCTTCTTCTTTGACTTGGCCATCGCTTCCTTTTGGGTGGCGGCCGATAGCCGGAATGACCCGGTCGCACCGACTCCCTTTGTCTGAACGAATTTCCCGCTGGCCACGCTCTCCTTGAGGTACTTCTTGATCGTTGTCATTGTAGCCGTCCTCTGAATATCAATGTTATACGTGGCTGCAATGAATTTCTTAATCGCCATTAGCGATGATCCCGAGCGATTGTTCAGCGCCTTGAGTGCATCGTCGACCATGGCTTGAGTCTTTGGCTTGGTCACAGTCCTCGGCTTGGACGTGCTGGACATTGGCTCCTCAGAGGTGGACATTCTTTACTATTTTTTTATGTTTTGTCTGACAAATAAACAAACACGCAATTGGGTAAGCAGAAATGAGACGAGAACGCAAAACGCGAAAACGCAAAACAACGTAAACTGATCAAAGCCGGCGTCGAGACAAACCGTTTACTGGGCGGTGGAGCTGAAGACGGATAAACGAAAGAGATGACGGGTGACAGTGCAATTATTGGCGTCTTTCTTATAAGAATGAGAAGAAATTGAGAGTGAGAGGAAGAGATGGAGGCTGAGAGATAGAGAAGGAGGAATAAGAAGTCACAGCGAGGACAAGACAGAAGGAGAACTAGGCTGAGAAGGACAAAGAGCCAATGATACAGAGGGAAGTTGAGAGACAGATAAAGGGAGACAGAGGGAGAGTTAGTCAGAGGCAGAGTCAAAGACAGAGAGCGAGAGAGAGCGATAAGAAGAACAATACAGAAGGAGAACTAGGCAGAAAGAGTAGAACAGAGTGAGAGGTACAGATTTTAGGGCGAATGAGAGATTCCTCCAGCTTCAGTAGCTGATGATGAGATCGTAGAAATTGTCAAAAACCGTTCAATCTACGATCTCCAAGTCCAGTTGCAGATCATTTATATCACCCCAACGGCCAGTTACCCAAATCTTCTTGAAAAGTGATTAGAAAAAAAATAGCAGACATTCAACAACATGCCGGTTCCAAAGGCAACATTCACAGCATCCACAACAAAGACGGCGCCAGCTGCCAAGGCAAAGCCATCAACAAAGACGGCGCCAGCTGCCAAGGCAAAACCACCAACAAAGACGGCACCAGCTGCCAAGGCAAAGCCAGCAACAAAGACGGCGCCTGATCCAAAGCCGCCTGTTGCAACGAAGCCTGTTGCAAAGGTGCCCGCAGCAACGAAGCCTGTTGCAAAGGTTCCCCCTTCAACGAAGCCGCTTGCAAAGGTGCCCACTGCAACGAAGACCGTCGCCGCTACCAAGAAACCCCCAGCAGCTCCCAGATCAAGCGTCAAAGCTAACTATGGATCGTGTTGTACCGGCAGTCCGTCGAAGAAGTCGGAGGCCACTGCCAAGAAACCGGCTCCCCTCAAAAAGAAGACCACCAGCTATCAAACAGGAATGTGTTACTTTTCGGACACAGACTCGGGCAGTGACTCCTCATTCGACGGCTGCCCCTTGCTCCCATCGCAGATGCGGATGCTAATCGGCAATAAGATGACAGCCACAAAGAAGAGCGTCAGCGTCGGTGGCACCTACTACTACTCCGACACGTATTCCGATGATTACGACTGTGATGGCGGAAGTTGTTCCATGTCGAAGAAGAAGTGAGAGGCAGTGGCAAAGGATGAATGTATTTTTTAAGTGTTTTTTTTTATGTTTAATGACTAATATTTGTGTATTGACGGTTGATCCGGAATAAAGTTATGTGATTTTTTGTGAATTTAATCGTAATCATCAGGACCACCAATGACTGTCGTGGCCAACAAAAGACAACATCTACAGCTTCCACAGCTTCAACCGCTTCCACATCATCCACAACCTCTCACAATCAGTCAATCAAATCGTTAATTGTTCCTCTCCCATTCGTGTCGTCTTATCCATTTCAGGTCGTTCCTGTATAATCAAATTAAATCTCTTCTCTTTCACCTAATTGCTATTGACACGTCATTCCTTTCGGAAAAAAAAACGAAGAAGAAAAACTGCTCCTCCAGCTGCACTTCACCGAGTGGATTCTTCTCCACGATAAATTAAACATTCTGCGGTCGTGTACATGCAGTACATCCTCCTCCGAAAAGGAATACACACACACACACATTTGCATAACGACAGGATGTCTGAGAGTCGGGCGGATGGATGAGGGGTGGCAAAGGAAGTGATGTGTATTTCGATACAAGCATGATCGTTGAACCTAGCAAAAGGAAAAGCTTTGCCTTTCAATTACTTAATCTCTTCACATAGCACATCGTTCAAAATGAATCCTGCATCGCCTCACACACCGGCACAGACTGTGATGAACGCGAGTGAGACGTGCAGACGCGCTCAGAGAGTGATAGAGAGGGAATAAGTGATGGGTGTCGTGGAGAAAAACGAAAAAACGACGACTCTTTTGGCTCCCTTCACATTTGGATATTGGGAAACTAATAACGAAGTAAGCTACCATTTCCTCTTCTCTGTGCATGTCGATGCTGCTTTATCTGCCATCCAGTCATCTTAGCCACCCTCCAACCCCACATACAGCCCCTCATTCTCATCCATGTCCCTCGTTACTTATGTATGTCGCTTATTCCCAATCGATTGGGGAGGCGATTGAATTAAAATTGTATCGCTGGTGTAATTTCCCAAGAAATCGAATCTATTATAAAATCTTCTGGCCCAGTGCACATCTCTGCACACACACACACACACACCACCCCGCCTGGTCTGATCAAGACAGACATTTCACCATGTTAAAGATGAACTCGTTTGGCATCACGTATTTGCCGGGGAAATTTAAGCAACCATCGATGAGGACGACTACGATGAGAACGGTGGCCTTCGAGTACCTCATTCATCTTCAAGAAGCGATTGCAGGCAATACAGGTGAAATGAGATTTCACCTCTCACCAGTCCCCGCGCACAGAGGACAGAGCGAGCTTCCAGCGAGACCACCAGTGACGATAGCATCTGCTACTGGTTAGTTGCTTCTTTCAAAGTCGCCACTTCAGAGAGATGAGTATCCTCATGTGTTGCCTGTGTCTCATCCTCCTCCTCCTCCTCTCTCTCACTCTCTCTCACTAAGTTGAGTTGGTTTTATGTCATGCCACCGGCGGGTGGTAGGACGAGAGGGCGTACTAATTATTCGGATGATACGTTTAGCAGAAGCAATTAGTTTGCAAGGGAGAAGGGAAATGAACTCACTACTTACCCGCACACACGCACACATCGAACCATCCACCATCCGCCATCCACCATATCCAACCATTCATTCATCCATCCATCCACGCACACGGAGACACATCCTGACTCCTGAGTGTCACCTTCTTTGCCCGCACGTTTTGTAATCTGCTTTGCAAATAATTATCTCGAGGGATGCTCCTGATTTGCCTGAAGCGCACGGCTTGGTGACCGTGAAAGGTTATGCTATTGACTTTTGTGGGCTAATATGCATGCACACGTGGGTGTGTTGGTGGGGCGGCACTGTCGCCCGGTGTGGGGGGGTAAGAAATTGGCTATTCAGGGATCCTCTTTAGTTGACAAGCTGAAATTAATCTTATTTCATGTCCCTGGCTGTATGGATGCGAATGTATTTGAGCCACACACAGAGAGTGAGAGAGAGAGAGTGCTTGGAGTGATAAAATACTCGTGCAATCAATTAGATTACTCCTAGGGCTTTGATGGCACTTTGAAGGTGCTCTGAAGAGGTTCTTAAGTCTGACAAGAGATTCACTTATCGATGCATTGTGTGAAAATTCGAGGGGCGATGGGAACAGCACCTATTCTGAGAGGAGTGGAGGGTCTCCTGTTTCCCTCTAAAATGAGAGGAAACGTAGGGAAGCGTGACTGTCGCTTAGAGGTCTGTGACTAGGCTGAGCCTTCGCGGTTTAATCCTCCCAATTTCCTTGACTTAAGCCAGAGGCAGTGTTCTTCCCTCAAGCCTTCTTCTTTCAGCCCTTCAGCCCTTCAGCCGTGTCCTTGTCTCTGAAGCTTGACTTAAACCGGAGGCAGTGTTCGTTCCCTCAAGCCTTCTTCTTTCATTCCCTTCGAGCGTGTCCTTGTCTCTGAAGCTTGTCTTAAGCCGGAGGCAGTGTTCGCCCCGTCAAGCCTTCTTCTTTCAGTCCCTTCAACGTCCGTGTGTCAAAAGCTTGTCTTAGCCAGAGGTAGTATTCGTTCCCTCAAGCCTTCTTCTTTCAGCCCTTCAACGACCATGTCTCTGATGCTTGACTTAAGCGGGAGGCAGTGTTCGTCCCCTCAAGCCTTCTTCTTTCAGTCTTTCAGTCTTTCAGTCCCTTCAACGTCCGTGTCTCTGAAGCTTGTCTTAAGCCCGAGACAGTGTTCCTTCCCTCAAGCCTTCTTCTTTCATTCCCTTCGAGCGTGTCCTTGTCTTTGAAGCTTGTCTTAAGCCGGAGGCAGTGTTTGTCCCATCAAGCCTTCTTCTTTCTTAAGCCGGAGGCAGAGTTCGTCGCCTCAAACCTTCTTCTTTCAGCCCCTTCAACGTAGGTGTCTCTTAAGCTTGTCTTAAGCCGGAGGCAGAGTTCGTCACACCAAGCCTTCTTCTTTCAGTCTGAAGCCAGTCTTCTTCCCTCCAAAAGCCACCCTCAAGCAGAAGTCAAAGTAAAACCACTCATTTCTCATAAAAAACAACCAAAAACAAATGTAAATGTATTTTCAAACTGTCCCCCTTTGCTTAACTTAAAAGCTATCACACGTCAACTGGTACTGCCAGTTTCTAATATCCACCTCCTCGTGGTGTTTGCCGGCCGCAGGATCAACCACGTCTCTGTTCGCCTTGTCCTTTGCCTTTCCATGCCGCAGCTGTTGTGAGTGCAGGGTCTGCTGTGGCTGCTGCTGCTGCTGCTTGGATGTAGAGGGTCTGCTTCGGTCTCGATCGCGTCCGCCGGGGTGCTCTTGAATCTCCTGCTGCTGCTGCTGCTGCAGTTGTCGCTGCCAGAAGGAGCTTCGGCGTGGCAACTTTGGTGTCGGCGTCTTGTCGCTGTTCTTCGCTCGACCATCTTTCCGCCAGCGCTGACGGTCAAAGATGGTCGAGCGAAGAAAAAACTTTTGTCATAAGGTGCCCGTCGAGAAGCCCGAGTGCTGACGTCGCAGCAAGTATATGCAGACGCCGAGCAGGGCCAGCAGGACACAGACCAAGCTGAGCATCAGAAAGAACGCGTGCTTGTATCTCACAGCGTCTGCTGAGGCCTCCATGAGCGCCACTTTCTGGCTCATCGCCTCGTCGACGGTGTGGTTGCTCATCTCGGGCCCGTGTTCGCGAGCCATCTTTGGGAGGAGGACGTTCCAGAAGGAGTACACCTTCTTGAGGTGGTAGAAGTAGCTGAAGTCCTGCTGGTTCGTGAGGTACGACACCTTCGTGCGCTGGTCGTCTAAGTTGGCCGGACCGAGCTGGTAGGGGTTCAGCTCGTTCCGGTTCGGTCTGGACAGTCCCGCGGTTGACTTCTTCTCCAGGAGGCTCTCAATTTCCGCGAGGTTCTTCTCGAACGGGCTCGTCAGCGTGTTGCTCTTCAGGGGCTCCACCACTGCCTCTCCGATAATCTGGATGAACTTCCTGTCGGATGTGTACGGAGGCCAGGCGTCGTAGATTCTCCCGGGAGTGGGATTGCCCACCTTCACGAAGCTCGCCAACGTCGACCTCATTTTGCGGCATATCTTGTCCTCAGCGGGCGTGAACCGCCGCCTGGCGATCTGCTGGAATAGACTCGGTCCCATCAGGAATGGCAGGTCCGACGAATGCGACGCCCCTCCGAATAGATTCACCTTGCCTCGCATGTCCATCGAATTGCTGATCTGAAAAGCATACGCGTACAGATTCACCCCGTCCGTCGTGTTCATCGCCATCAGCCGGGACAGAGTCTCCGTCAGGTGGTAGAAGAACGCCTCGTACTTCGCCTCCGACACCATGCGCTGCATTGCGTTCAGCAGATAGCTGGGACGGGTGCCAACCTGACCGAAGTACCTCCAGTTGAGGGTGTCCAGCACTTGACTCCTATCCACCGCAGACGGGAAGTGTATCTCTCGCAGCACTAACGGTATGGTGGTGTGATTTATGTACGCCCGCAGGGGGCCATAACCCTCTTTGGCCAAATCGATCCAGTAGTCATGGATGAAGGCGCCCTCGTTCGAGCAAATCCCCACAATGGTCGGTCGTCTCGTGTAGTTGGCCATGGCGAGCGCCTGCAGCAGACCAACGGGAATGTATCGGTCACCTTCGGGTCGGAAGGCATCCACCACCGGACCCATTACCGAGGAATAATTTCCCTCGGCATAAACACTCTCGAATGCCTTCTGCAAGTCACTCGCACTCTTTGACCGGAGACACTTCACCACCACTTGGTTAAGTGCCTCAAACTGGCAGCCCAGCTTTTCGATGACCCTCTGCGAGGGCTGCAGGTTGTTGGCGACATTCAAATTAACTGCCGCCCCTGACATTAGAATCAGCTGACCGAACAGATTGTTGCTCCTCGGACTAATCATGTGGATTAGGGCGCAGGCAAAGCCACTGGTGCCGTGACCGAGGAGTGTCACCTGCTTTGGATTGCCTCCGAAGTGGTGGACGTTCTGCTGGATCCACTGCAGTGCCAGTTCCTGGTCGTGAATGCCGTAGTTGCCAGGCAGGTCCTCGTTGTCCAGGCCAATCCATCCGAATATGTTGCTCCTGTATTGAATGGTCACCACGACCACACCTTCGGAGGCGAAGTCCAGTCCGGACGGTCGATTCCTTGACCAATCGAAGGACATTTCTTCGCCAGTGATTATTGCCAGGACGGGGAGACTACCAAAACGTAAGCCAACCTGTGTGCGTGTCGGGGATGAGAGGGATCATGTTTCATTGTTTAAGCTCGTTACGGTCTCACCTCTGGCACCCAAATGTTCACGTATAGGCAATCCTCGTTCATCTCTGGCTCCCGGGCCGGTGCTCCGTCCGGCGTTTCATCGTATACGCTGTTCGACATCTGAGGACATATCGGTTTGAGAGCCGTTGCCAAGAGGGTCTTATTCCAACCCGTGTGCGGCCTAGGATACTGTTTCCAAGTGAGACAGCAAGAATGAGAGAAAGAGAGACACGTACAATTGAAATTGATTGGGAACGATGTAATCCTCTTAGAGATGGTCTCTCACCCTGAATCTCAGCGGACCCACAGGTGGTTCGGCATAGGGGATGCCCAGGTAGGCATACACAGCTGTACGTGCGGATTCCGGAAATACCTTTAACTAAACAGGGATCAGCTAGAAATTGACATTATTGTTGAGAATGAGCATTTGTCATCGTCTTACGCCAACTAATGGTCCTTGATCGATGGTGATGAGTGTGTTCTGCGATGAGGCGGTGTTAAGTCTCAGGCAAATGCAGGTGTAGAGGAGTAGTATCAGTATTGGCGACGACATTCTTCGTCATCCGTTAGGCATTCTTGTGGGCGAACGTTTGAATTTCGTGCGAATTGTCGAGCCCTGGGGAGGAGGAGAAGAAGTATGAGGGAGGATTAGTTGTTGCTGGTTGAAGGATGAAAGATGAGCTTTTTCGAAAGGATCAATTTGTATTTTTATCCAGTGTCGATGGGGCTGGTGTGAGATTGGATAAATGGCGAATTTTTAGTACGAAACCATGTCTGAACTGAGACGGACTACAAGGCAGCCGAATGCATCAGGAGTTGGAGGGAACACTGGTGTGAGATTGGGAGGCAAATTTCACCAAATGCCGTTGAGTTGTGAATTTTTAGTACAAAATGAAGGATGTACTAAAACTGTGATTTAGGGCTGTTTACAGTTCAACTGGAAACTTGACTGGGATTGGGATGACAACATTTGAGAAATCGGCACTGAAATGAGAAATTTTAGTACCAAATCTAGTATGTACAGTCGAATTTTTCCCTATAGTGAATTGGCGCGTGACCAGCAAAAAACTTCATTATATAGAAATACACTTTAAACATAACCAGAAATCTGTGTCTTTGAAATTAGTTCATTGTACGGAGAACTTAATTATATAGAAGTTCACTATAGGGAAGTTCGATTGTACTAAATGTTGATACACAACTGCACATTATCTTAGGGCTGGCTAAAGTCGAATGGTGTTGACCGGAATGGTATTGAGTAGTCAACGTTTGGGTAAATTTCATTGTCTTACGATTTTTTAGTACAAAATTAAGCATGGGTGTACAACTACACAGTACTTTAGGTCGAACAGAAGTTTGAAGTGAGATTGGGAAGACAAGATTTTAGCAAATGCCATTGAATTCTAAAATGTTAGTACAAAGCATAGCTTGTACTAAGCGATGAATAGGATTAAATATGTCTGCTTTGTTTGAACAAGGATAAGGCGGCTCGGAACGATTCTATTTCTCGTCGAATTCACATGAATGAACCCAGAAGTCAAAATCTTAGCTTTCGCTCCTTCGCGAAATTCACTGCTCCTGTCCTCGACGTATTCCATTGATAATAAACCATTTTCAATTGAGATTCATTTAAATTTACACAAATAATCCCCGAAATCGGTCACAATACACACTAACACAACACCACGACCGCATCGCTGCTCTGTCGCAGGACTTATACCACGTTCATCAGCTACTCGTATCTATCCATTCACCGTGCACTAATCCGATTATCTAAATCAATTTCCAATCGAACAGATACAATCACACATTATGCCACTAATTCCCAACTGATTACCAGACGAATATCCGCGAATCCCTTTTTTGTGTGTACGTTCTCGGGTTTATTTTTATATTTTTTTTTTCTCTCGACGATTTATCTGATGATGGTTCCGCAGGCGCGAACGACCAACGATTTTCAACGACTGACTTCGAAAAGTCCCCTCAATTGTCGATTTGCCATGATCGCACACGAAAATTGCTTTCTCCATAAAGTTCTGAATACCCAATACTTGCTGCCGATACACACACACACGCTGGTGGTGCGTGGACAATTTATTTACCTACTCGCCAATGACGCCGCCACTTCCAACGAAAGCCGCGCCGCGGCAGCCGCCGAAAAATGTTCGCCATCTCTCGTCGATTTTGTTGGATAATATGGAGCACGATTGTGTGTGGGTATCTCTCGGTACTTTTGATATCTATTGGGCCAATGGATAGGCATCCGTAAGTGCTTGTGCGAGCGGAAAGTCTCTGATGCGTGGATCCGGTCGTATCCATTCACGGTTAACTGTCATCATCGTAGCGACTAGCGACTTCTGTTCCTCATTGCGAGTGCGAGTGTGTGTTGGCACGCAAAAATTACTCCGAAAAAACAATATTTTGACACCAGAACGTGGCTGGGGGTGGATGACTCAGTGTCAGGCATGCAGTCAGGCGGAGATGCAAAAGCGGAAGTAGTGGCCATGAAAATCTGTTCCTGACAACGTACCTACATATGCAGACGCCCTCGCCAGAGTGAGAACGAATGCCTCCCCCGCCCGTAATCATAATTATTCCGATTAATTATCCCGATCGTTGAGGGCTGCGTTTGATAGCAATTTTCTGCGTTGTTTTATTTTTTTTCTCTTTTCGGTTTGTTTCAAGCGTGACTGCCCCTCGCTCGAGTGGTGACTGTGTTTGTGTGAATTGATTGCTCCCTTTCATCCATGCAGGAAGTTCAAAATTCAACTATTTCGCTCTCTCTCTCTGGCTCTCTGTGCGGGTTTGTTTTCAATGCAATTTGAAAATCCCGATGAGAATTTCTGAATTTGTGAATTTCTGGATTCATTCGATGGAATACACCCGTCCTCGGCTCGGCCCTGTTGACATAGTTGAGGGTTTTTGTCGCGATGATGGGAGGGGGTGGGTGGGGTGTTGAGGGGAATGGACTTTGTGTCCCATTTTGAAATCATTAATTAAAATTTGCTGCCATTATGGGCGAACGTTTTGAGTGAATAATGGAAAAGTTGTTAGCAAAGCTTGGCGCAAGACTGGTTGAATGGTTGGTTTGAACAGGTTTTTCCACGAGGACTCTCTTACTATCTCTCTCTCTCTCAGATAGATTTCATTTTGGAATTAATCATCGATTGAGGGCAGATTGTGGCGGATTTAATTATGAGGAATGCATTTCTGTCGGCTTTCGCTGCCTCGGACAATAATGGTGACTGTAATAGGCTCTTTTTTTTTTGGGGTCACTGTTTTGATTTGCCATTAGTTGTGAGTGCTTTTCAGTTGAGGGGACATTTATTGAGTTGTTGATGGACAGGTGATGAGTTGCTTTATATTTTACGGTTTTGTGTGGCTTTAAAGGTTTTTCGTTAAATCATTTTCGACTTCAATTCCCGACGAGATATCGATCACAGTTTTTGGTGCATTTTCCACAACAGTTTTCGACGCGATATTGGCCACAATTTCCGACGCAATTTCGACCACAATTCCTGGTTCGTTTTCGGCGTGATATCGACCACAATTTCTGCTCCGTTTTCGATGCGATACCGACCATAATTCCTGGTCCGTTTTCCACAACAATTTTCGACGCAATATTGGCCACAATTTCGACGCAATATCGACCACAATTCCTGACCCGTTTTCGGAGCTACACCGACCACAATTCCTGGCCCGTTTACGACGCGATATCGACCACAATTCCTTGCCCGTTTTCGGCGCGGTATCGAACACAATTCCTGGCTCGTTTTCGGTGCGATATCGACCACAATTTTTGACACGTTTTCGACAACAATATCCGAAGTAATATTGACCACAATTCCTTGTCCGTTTTCCACAACAAGTTCCGACACAAGATCGACCACAATTCCTGGTCCGTTTTCCACAACAATTTTCGACGCGATATTGGCCACAATTTCGACGCAATATCGACCACAATTTCTGGTCCGTTTTCGGAGCTATACCGACCACAATTTCTGACCCGTTTACGACGCGATATCGGCCACAATTCCAATTCCGTTTTCGGCAAGAATTTCCGTATATGACGCGATATCGACCACAATTCCTGTCTCGTTTTTGGTACGATATCGACCACAATTTTTGGCCCGTTTTCGACAACAATATCCGAAGTAATATTGACCACAATTCCTTGTCCGTTTTCCACAACAAGTTCCGACACAAGATCGACCACAATTCTTGGCCCGTTTTCGATGCGCCATATCGACCACAATTCCTGGTCCGTTTTCCATAACATTTTTCGACACAATATCCACAATTCCTGGCCCACTTTCGTCGCGATATCAACCACATCAACCTGGTCCGTTTTCGGCAACAATTTTCGACGCAATATCGACCACAAATTCTGACCCGATTTCGGCGACAATTTGGCCACAATTTCCGACGCGATATCGACCACAATATCTGTCCCGTTTTCGACGCCAACTAGTCGCAAATTCTATCCTCCCGCAGAGCCAGTCAGTGGCTGAGAACTTCGTTTCCCAGTGCCCTCGTTACAGGGTCGCTTCCTCCTTGCGAAGCACCCGACAGTTCATCTCAGATACACGTCTATTCCCTTAACAAGGCATCTGCCACTCTCTCAGTATCACATGTCTCAATTCAAAGTCTGAACTTTCCGCCAGTGACATACCCCAAAAAAAAAAAAACAACAACACGTTCCCTTAACAGCTTCTTCAGAGCCCGTCATCTGCTCTGGTTCCTCATTGCCTCAATCCCCCTTGGTTCGTAAAGTTCTTCAGCCAAAAGTAACCCCTTATCGGAGTCCAAAAATTAAGTGCAACGTCGTTCAACAAGCCACTGTACAGACAAAAAATATAAACTCGCAACACACCTCCACCTCCGCACCTACACACCTGACTTCAGAGAAGATCCTGACACAGATACACAGAAACACCACCAGTCCTCCACTCTCACACGATTTGGCAAAGTTTCATGCAACGGCAGCAGTAGCAGCAACAGCAGCAGGAGCATCAGAATCAGCACCGTTGCCAGGACTTTTGATTAACCCGTCGGAACCATTTCGGTGCTATCTGCATAACAAACATCGCAATCGTCAAAAACGCTTGCGAAAACTTTAGAGAGTACGTATCTCGACACCCAACTCCTGCTGGGATCCTCATCGCAGTGCTCACGACTCCGCCAACGCCGCCACCGTCGTCACTGCCTTGGAAAGAGCGAAAAGAAAAACACAACACCGATTGCATCCGTTCGGGCTCGGATTCGTTCAGAGACAAAAGATGGCGCATAAATCGTTTGTCATGTTTGCCAGCGCAGGCCGATGAGGCGCTTGTACACGTCGCCAGCTCGACAGTCGAAGTAGTCGCACATTCCCGTGCGCTTGTTGTTTCATTGTTTACACGGGCCTGGCCTGAACGAGACGAACGGACAGGTCCACGCAGGGCTCATGAATGACTGCTTGTTTTTTTTTTTTTTCTTGTTCACCGGAGGAACGTTGGTGCGCTTCAAAATTTATGATTTTCCTCGGCAGCGACCTTTCGAATACGCGACACGGACGAGGATGGCATAAAAGCCTCACTTTATGCGAGAGAGAGTGCGGCTAAATTGGATTGCACAGATTGCGATGTATTTATCTCCAGTCATAACAATGGGCGGCGGCGGTGGTGGTGGTGGTTCTTGTGCTGCCGGCTCTGACCTCCACTTCATTCGTTAGGAATGCGTAGTGGTTCTGTTCTGTGACACATGTAGCCAGTTAAGGACGGACAAACGAGTGAATGGGGGAACAGGATCCGGTATTCCTGTATTCCTGTGCATTAGAGGGAATTAAGGTGAGTCTCATTTTTGCCCACGGCACGGCGCGTCTCTAAATCAAACAGTCAGGCTGTGGGAGGAGGAGGAGTAGGAGGTTCCTGGCACTGGATGGCTGGTACAAAGGAACACGTTGTGCTGTCGTGTGTACGAGGCGGCGGGTATCGTGATCGTCGACATCAGTGTCCAGGAATCGAATAACTCCATTCACCAGGCACCTAGTCGGGTGTACAAAAATCCAAATGGAGCCGTAGCGGAAGTTTCCATTTTACACCATGTTTAAACTGGGCTGTCGGGTATCCACTTGTACACCACCGCCAGGACGACGCCTCCTGAGTGTCTGCATGCAGTTGTGCATATGTCAGTGGAAAGGATTGTTATGCAAAAATCAACAATTGTTGGAGATGGCTGGTGGTGGATGGTGCCGAACCGGAGATTGAAACGACCAGGACACGATGCAGAACACACTGAGCGGCGAGTTTGAATGTACACTTGAGATTTATTGCACTTTCTTCAATTCGACCAGGAGTGTGAATGTGGTTGGAGTGAAATTCTAAGAGGTGTCGAGCTGGAGGCAATGGCACTGGTCACATTCTCCCCTCAACCGCCTGCAGGTCGAATCAAAAAGTCACCTGTATCAACTTTCCCGTCGCCAACTGGCAACTACAGCCAATGCCCTCTTAATGTACAAGTCTCTGATATTCAATATATGAGTCTCGTCAGTCGGTTTGGTTCCGCCAACCAACAAATAATGTCATCCCGTGTACAAACCAGTGTGTTGACACGAGCTCATGATTAAATGCTTCATCAGCACAAACGACATCGACATTCTCATCCTTGTCCTTATCCTCATCATCGTCGTCAACAACATGATCGTCTCGAAGCACACACAATACCCGCTCCGGTTCAGCAGCAGGGTTGAACATTAACATCATTGTCCTGGTTGCTGTGTGTGCGCCTCGGTTAGAGGTGATCAATGACATCATGCAATATCCCGTCTGTCAATGGATGCAGCAATTCAAATTCTTTTCAGATGATGGGGGAGGTGTGTGCACCTCCCCCCCCCTGCACCCGTGTGTGCCCCGATGCATTGTTATGGAGTGTAACAACAGCAAAGGTGGCGGTCGCTAGTGCTGCTGCAACTGCTACTGGTGGTGGCGGCGCGGTGGTGTGTTTGTGTTTGTTTTTCTCACTTTTTTTTTTTTTTTTTTGTGACAAAAGATAAATCCTCTCGTGTACACACACCATACTGCAGGAAACTTCATGTACACCGTCATTTCATGCAATCTTTGACAGACAAAACCATTTTCTGCTCCCTCAGCCGGGCGGTGCTTGTTGCAATGGGGTTGAGCTGGGAACGAGTGGCAGCGAATAAACGATTCGCCGTGATTGTAATGTGGGGATGGTAGAGAACCGCAAAAATGTCGAAAACTGACTGAGAACCAAGGATTCCATTCCACCACCCACGCGTTCATCCACAATCCATGACAAAATTGAAATGATTCCATTCTCGTTTTTTTCTCTCGATATTTTCGTCCAACAATTGGCTAGGTTTTCAATACGATTCGCGACTTTGTGTGTGCGTCACCCATCATTGGTGGCTGACAGTTTCCGACGTTCAAATTTTCCCATCGAACGAACAGACAGCACAGATATGAAAGTATTTTGACAATCATCCGACCGAGTCCAGGAAATAGCTGAAATCTTCATAAAGTTTTCAAATCCTGTTCGTTTCGTTTTTTTTTTGTTTGCTTGTCCCCCACCCTCACTCACTTTCTCTGTCCTTCTGTTCTCGGTTTTAATTGGTTTGAGTTGATTGTGAAGGGCGAATGGGTTTAGATTAACTTTCTCGTTTAAAAAGTTTTTCCAGCTGCATCCCTCATTCGTTTGACCGCATCGCAGCGATTTTGAAAGCTCTCTTAGTGTTGCGGCATTCCATGTGTATGAACAGGCGATAGCAAGTAGTTGATGTGTGTTGTTGGTGTGGTGTGGCGGGGTCCGCGGATGGCTTGAACTGTGTTCCTCATGTAATCGAGTATAAGGGCTAAGCAATTATCATCAATCAGGACGAAGGATCTTCCTTCACTTCTGTTATCTTTCAGTCGATGAGGAGGGAGGGGGAATGAGTTTATTTTTTCCCTCTTCTTTTTGCTGGCTGCTTTTCCGCTCTTCACCTCATCGCACGTGATGTGTATCGCTTCAAATATTCACAGTTAAATGAAGCATTTAATTAGTTATTTGCCGAGAAGTTAAGAAGGGATGTTAATTAGTTTTAACAAGGATATCAATCTTTGGTGTCACTTGAGGAGGGACGGAACTACCAGAAGACGATGTTTGCCAAGCGAGGGGAACCGCCGTATTTGGTAAGCGAACAAGGTTAGGTAGAGGTTAGGTTTCGTTTTAGACGATCAACAAGAATGGCTAAGTTGCAACTCCAGGCAAGCTTCGATTCAAGCCCGTGAGACCCAAATTTTTGTCCAAAATTCGAGATGTCGGCGTACGAAATTTAGATCAGGAGAACTCTGCCATATTGTCGAAGCAAGGAACAACCGTTTCAGTCGAAGAACAAGCTTAGATTCAAGTCTCTTGGTCGTCATTTTCTTTCTAGTCAAATTGCTTTGATGTGACATAGAAATTGTTGGTCCAAAATTCGAGGTGCCACCGTACGAAATTTCGATCACAAGTAGTCTGCGATATTTTCAAAGGGAGGAACGTCAGTTACAGAGGAAGGACGAACTATGATTGATTTTTGTTAGTCAGTTGTCAAGATGTTTCAATGTGATGCCAAATTTTGGCCAAAAATTTGAAATAGTGTACGAAGTTTTTGACACTTGCCCAGGTCCAAGAATTCCGAGATGGTTTCGAAAATTCAAATATCATGCTTGTCATCTTCTTACCAACCAGTCTGTTCTGAGGTGCCTTCAAACTTTGGTCAAAAATTCTAGATGCCGGCGCACGAAATTTGTATCACAAGAACTCTAAGATATTCTCGAAGCAAGTCGAAGAACAGACTTAGATCAATACTCTTGGTCGTAATTTTCTTTCCAGTCAAACTGCTTTGATGTGACACAAATTTTTGGTCCAAAATTCGGGGTGCAGTCATGCGAAATTTCGATCACACGAAGTCTACGATATTTCTAAATTGAGGAACGCCAGTTTCAGTGAAAGAACGAGCTTTGATAGAGGCGTGTTGTCAATCAGTTGCCAAGATGTTTCAACATGACGCAACATTTTGGCCAAAAAATTTGAAATGGTGTACGAAGTTTTTGACACTTGCGCAGGCCTGAAACACCAAGACAATTCCGGGATGTCTTTGAAGACATCAAGTATCCTGGTCGTCATCTTCTTACTAATCACTCTGTTCTGAAGTGCAATCAAAAATTCGAAGTGCGTTTGTACGAAATTTCAGTCAAGTTCAGAAAGGCCAATGCAACACAAACTATGCCACGTCTTCGATCCGAGGAATACCAGATTCAGATTCATAGACTTAAGCCGCTTTTTTTTTTGTCGGAGGTTTTTGAACACTACACTGGAGCACTCAGACTCAAAAACTATTCCATTGTACTACCAGGTAGCAACCTACATTTAATGGAATTTCGGGCGCTTTTGTGATGAGGAGCCTACATCATCGGCTCTCACCTCATCAGCACCAAATAACTGCCACCTGATCCGAGCAAAAGACAGTTGCAGAGGAAGTGCTCTGCAGTGTCGTCGTCTTCTCCATAGGCGTCGCAGAGGGTTTCATCGCTTAGACCAAGCAGTACGCCGGTAAGTCGTCTGCAGTCTTTTCTGTTAAGAGATAACAAGAATGCCGCGGGTTTCTTACAGACATTTTGGAGCACGCGCTTGGTTTGTCTACATGCTGGACAGTCATGCCATCTCCGGTAGTGCCCAGCCATCGATGGAAGCCCTAACCGAGGACGCGGGTAGTCCCAACGTAGGTTCGGGTCCTAAGAGTACCACCTCTGATCCTTGTCCAGCAAGTTCATCGGCGATCTCATTTCCCGTGATCCCGTGGTGGCCTGGGACAAGTCTTAGCGAATTGAACCTGCCGGTCCAATTTAGAGAAGACTTGCTTTTTTGGACTATTCTGGAAGTGGTTAAAGGGTTGAGTAGAGCCTTAAGCACAGCCCCTTCCACCTGTTCTTCACAATAGGCATATCCATGAGTCTACGAGATAACGGTGCGCAAGGTCATCGAAGCTCCAAAAGACCACTTCTTTTTAAACGGAAGATAGTCTTGACAGTGCACCGCATGATGTGGATATCAACGGTGGGGATTCAGAAGTGCATCAATAGCAGAGTTAGGCGTGCTAGGGAAGGCCTCTATTCGCCGAGACAAACCGTTCTTTGAAGCTTGGTGAAAGCAGCAGTTACCTATATACGCGAAATCTTATTCCACCAAACGACCTAAGTCGCTTGCTCTTCTTTCTCTTACAAGTTTAGTTGCTTTGATCTGCCACCCAATTTTGATCAAAAATTCAAAATTTCGATCTCAAAGCCAGAATCTTGGAATCGGTTAAAGCCTTTTCTCATTCTAATCTCATTTGCAAACCACTTAGGCGTGTCGTCGTACGAAATTTCGCGGCCCTCTACAAGATTATTTGCGGCCCGCAGCACTTTTCCACAACTATACTATTTTCATTAAAATATTCCAAAAAAATTAAAAAATAAATTATTTAACAAACAAAATTTTAAAGTAATGACGAGTTATTGTACTTTCTCCAACCACCTCGTCCTAGGTCTGCCAATCGGCCGCCTATCTGATGCAATCGCATTCAAGGCACGCGTCGGAGGTCCTGATGATGAGGACATTCGTGCCACGTGACCAAACCACCGAAGCATAGCCCTTTCCGTTCGAAGAAGTAGCTGGTCTACATTGAGCTTCTAGCGTACTGCTGTGTTTCCTATTCCGTCGAGTAACTCCTACATTTCGGCAGTCTGTCGCGATCTTATTCTTTCGGTTATTACCCAAATTTCATGACGATAGGTGGTTCATGTTGTTAGACCCAGACGGTGGCGCGTACACTTAGTCTTCGGAGACTAAGAAGGGCAGCATTTAGGGACACTCATCGGCTTTATAACGAGCCACTATACATAGATGCAGAGGCCTACAGAAGTTGCAGAAATGAGGAGGAGGCGAAGAAGGAGACCATCCAACACCTCTTGTAGAAAATTCCATATGAGGGCCTTCCCCGCCGACAATCTGGGCGACGTGATCCATATCAGCACCAACCAACTTAATTACGTAATTGGAAGAATTAAATGGTTTCATGAATAGGAGCGGTTGCCCATATTTGGCCTTAATGGGAGGAAGCGGAGAAGGAGACTATTCAACACCTGTTCAGGGACTTCTTCGTCGAGAATCTGAGCCTAATGATCCATATCAACATCAGCCAACTTAAACCCGTGGTTGGAAGCTCTAAGTGATTTCCGAAATAGGTGCAGAGGTCCTAAGTGCGACATCTCCTCGCAGTAAGCCACTTGTAACCAACCTAACCTAAGCCCAAACGGGTGAGCCGTTGTCTGTCAGTGAATCAAGTGAATTCTTACACAGCTCATAGCACACACGACTTCCCGCGTCCTCTCTCGTTAAAACAGAGTCTTGCGCCTTTAGCTTCGGTGCTTAGGTAGGTAGATAGGTGCTTAGTCTTTCCTTGGTGGTGCCTTAGACTTTTCCCTTTATTCCTGTGGTTTGCCGAGACAAGGAGCTGCACTGAAACATCCAGTCCATATTTATAATGAAAAGGAGCGGTGACAAGACGCACCCTTGGCGAGGTCCAACGCCCACGGCGAAAGGTGTTGGAGCTGTAGTTGAAGCAATCTGTTCGGTCACCCTTTTTGAAAAGAGGAACGATTACTCCAGTTTGCCAGCCGACAGGTGTCTCACCACGTTCCCAGGGCCATAATACTCCCTCTTTACCAGCATTTCTGACCGAAATTGATCCACATCGGCGGATTTGCCAACTTTTAGCGATTCAATCGCCAAAATGACTTCCTCCAGCCTTGGCATATACTCCGCCCCACTCAAAACTTCGGGTCCGCCATGCTCAGTGGTCTGTTCGGGATGGAGCAACTCCGAAAAGTGGTCGTTCCATCTGACCAAATCGTTGTTGGATTTGACTCCTTGGATGATGTTAAATTTGCTTCCAATAAGTCGGCGAATGGTTTGCCAGAACACGTTTTTCGCAGAACTTCTCGCCGAACTCCTTCCAGGACTGCTCTTAAGCTGCTCGCACAGCCAATTTGCAAGTTATGCGCGCTTTAGAGTACCGGTTTTGAGAAGCAGAGTCTCCCAAGAGAATCCAGTCTCTGTAGGTCCTCTTCTTCTCTCTGATGGCTTCTTGAACTCTTTTCTCACCACCAACCGCCACTCCAAGCCGCTTCACTCCACAAGCATCACGCGCAGAGGCAGTGGCAGCTGTTGAAAACAGTCGCCATTATTCCTCTGCATCCGATGGAGCAGTTCGTGCAAGCCTTTCAGATATGAGCCATGTAAAATGTTGCTGCATCTCACTGTTATTTGTAGGTGTCCGCCTAGGCAGAAGAGGTACTCCATCACTGTGGTTCAGCTTACACAACACCAAGTGATGATCAATTGACAGTTCAGCCGCTCTCATCACACGAACGTCACAAACCGTTTCATACATGATGGTACCACAAAGAGATCTATCAACGATTTCTGTTCAAGACTCGGACGGTACCACGTCTGGATGAATGGACATGCCATTTGCACACCAACAGTCCAACAACTTATCTCCGTTCGCGTTCTAATAATGAAAAATAAAAATTTTAATTTTTAATAACACTTTTCGAAGAATTTGGCCGGCACACCGAAATGAGTTTGACATGCCTGGTCTAACTCAATCACGCTCATACTCCGTTTAAATTTGTAAGTCTGTAGAATATTTGAGACGTTCTCTTTTATTTCTGCACCTGAATTTGTGCAGTCAATGGTCAAATAGCAGGGAGATGAAGAGTGCCCCCACAACCCCATTGTTTCCCTGCACAATAAATTAAATTAAATTAATTTCCAAACTCCCAAGGCCGCCTTAGATCTCAGCACCCACCACTGATGGATGTAGCTCCAACTATTCCAAATCATACCCATTTTCAGGATGGCACGCATTATCCCCTTACTAATGCCCGTAAGCATTGTTAATCCAACCATGACCCTTAACAGAGTCACACATCATCCTCGTGGGCGAAGGACAGCCCCCAGAACCCCAGATTCCCTCAAACCTGAGCTCGAAATCTCTCTTTTCGAAATCAAATAAGCTGATGCCTGGTTTGGTTTGCTCCTCCTGCTGTCAACTTTTGCAACATATGTGTACGTGCTACACATGCCTACACATTATTTCACCTTCTCCATCATCCATCCTTCAGACATCACCACCCACCACCCACCTCGTTGTCTGTGCGTTTAACTGAGTTAAAAGGAACCAAAGCTTCGCATTTTGTATCTCTCATAACTCAATTTCTTCGCTCACGACACACGCACACACAGGCGCACATCACAAACAACGCAGTCTTTGATCGTTTGTATCCCCCCCTTGTGCATCTGTCCACTCCTCACCATCATCAACCAGCCAGTGCCTCGCATGGACTTCTGCTCAAGAGTAAAGTAAATTCCTGAGTGAACCCTAGCCACCGCCATTCCCGGCATTCCTAATTTCATTTCACAGGTTGCAAAAACTTAACTATGCGAAAGGGAAACTTCATCCTACTTGTGGGTGAATCGCCCCTCCCCCTCCCCTCTGTCTTCTCTGACTATTTGTGCGAGGGTGTGCGTGTGTGAGGCAAAGACATTTCCTGTGCACGCGGTTTCATTTGAAGAAGAACCCACAATTCGACGAACTTTGTCCGAACTTCGAACGTTTCTGTTTCGTAAAGCAGCACAAATCTTACCGAACTCACATCCAACTATAAATCTTACCATCGCCTGTATGTGTGTGTGTGTGTGTGTGCGCGCGTATGAATGGTTTAGGGTTTCCTCAAATGGCTTTCCAAAACTGTCACCACACGACACACTATTTTATTGTTGTGGAACAAGGTCTGCTGCTGCCGCTGCTGCTGCTTCTGCTGCTTGCGAAGCGAATAAGTGCCGGGTATCCTTTGAAGCAGTCGTCTTGCACACAGATATTCATGGTCACACCAGTTTCTGGCTACGAAGAGCCAAGAACAAGTAATTTAAAGTAATTTACCACAAAGTGATGAAGCAACTTTCGCTTGTGACGACAAGGGTATTCCTTGAACTTCTACACCACTTAACAATTGGATTGAGTTTTGTGTGGAGATGGTGCTCCCCCAAGTTATTTACCTCAATCATTCGTGCTCATTCGACAGGTGAAACTACTCCTGTGGGAGAAGAGAGAGAGAGAGAGGGCGAGAGTCGGGGGAAAAGTTGAGGAAATTAAGTTTCGGACTGCCAAAAGTGCAAGGTGGTTCCAGAGAAGTCACAATGCTCTGCACGGCAGTGTCGTGAGGCGTCTAGTGTTTGCTCAGTGTGATGGGTGGAGGGGGGATAATTATTTAGAGGAGAACACAAGAGGAAAAGAAAATCTTTTCGGTTAGAAGTTTGCCTCGTCTTGGCAAAAACATTTCGACTCACACAAGGGAAATGCTCTCGCATTTAGTGTGTCCCGCAGTAGACTGAAATGCATTTAGTCGGTGGTCAGGTTGGACCGCAGATGATGAGAAGTGGTGGACATGATGCACCAATCAATCAACGGACAACTGAGGTCGGAAATCTTTTACAAAAAATGCTACCCATGTCTGTTGTTTCCTTGATCAGACGGGTGCTGTTTGCATGTCCTGTCCAAAATCCTCAGGATGGTGCTGCTCCAACTTTACTCTTATAACTTTAACCATTTATCAAATTTTCTATCCACTCAAAGCATCTGTTCTTACTGTACCACCACATTTCTGACAAGCTGTTTTGTGTTTTTTTTCTTCTTCTTCCCCAGCACGTGGCTGTCACTTTGACATTATATATCTTTTCTTTTCCATGCCATGCCGCATGTGTATTATTCTGCGAATGCATTTCGTTTATTTTAAAGTGTTTTTGTTGAAATTGTTGATACTCTAAAAGGAACAATGAAGTTCTCCAAGCGAGACATAAATATGTATCCCTCCGATCTGGAGTTTGCGGTGTTCTCCAGTGAAGAGGTGAAGAAATTGAGTGTAGTGAAAATAATCACTGGATTGACATTCGATCCACTTGGACACTCATTGGCTGGTGGTCTGTACGACAGTCGGATGGGGTGCTATGGCAAATCCATGGATTCGTGTGGTACTTGCTTTTCAATATCAACCTGTCCCGGTCATATGGGGCATATTGAACTGAACGCTCTGGTGTACAATCCGTTCTTTATCAAACTGACATACGACATCCTTAAGGTCTCCTGTCTGAGCTGCTTCAGGCTTCAGCTGAATGGTGAGTACATAGAATGAGAAGCACGCACCCGCAACTAATGGAATTCGTTTAGAAAAAACTGTTGAAATCCTCATCCTCCAACTGCGGCTCATCGACGCTGGATATGTGATCGAGGCACAGGAAATCGAGATTTACAAATCCGAATACGTGTGCAACAACACGGAAGAGCGTGAGAAGACCGACGCTGGGGATGTGGTACATCCTCGAATCGCAGAGATTCACGCGATCCTCGAGAAAGGAGAGAAGAATGCCTGCAACAACACAAAGACATCGTGTGCCATTCGCACAGCACTAGTGCACTCGGCTTTGCAGAATCCAACGTCTAAAAAGTGCACACACTGCTCGCAGCCCTTGAAGAAGGTTCGCTACTTGCACCGAAAGCTGGTGATGACCGTGAGCAAGAGTGAACTGGAAAAAAGGTAAATCGACGCAGAGCCATATCCACCGACCGTTGTTTGACTGTTTGTCTTGTTTGCAGTTCTCACGGCGATACGATCATAAAGGGCAGCCAGACCAAGGTTATTCTGGCCGACGAGTGTCGCAAGTCTATGCGTGAAATCTACAAGAAGCATCTGACGCTACTGCGGCTTCTGTTTCCGATTTTTGAGACGACCTCCAAAGGCGTTGAATTTCCAGTTGACCTGCTGTTCATGGAAGTCATCCCAGTGACGCCACCAAGAGCCCGTCCCACCAATGTCCTCCTTAACCAAATCGTGGAGCATTCCCAGACAACTGTGTACCGGCACATTGTTGACACGAATGCTGTCCTGAGGGCCATCATGATTCACATCAAGAGCGGAGGATTCGAGATGAAGGCAGACGTCCAGGTACGTTCGAAGGTAGACATCTCATTCCGACTCACACTCAAATGCATCGTCCTTTAGGCTGTATACGAGTCGGCGAGAGGCTCCCATGCCTACGAGAAAATGTACTTCGCCTGGCAGGCGCTCCAGGGAGCGATCGATCAGCTGCTGGACACCAGTCAGAGAGACGCTGTGGGCTCACAGGGCTTGAAGCAGGTCCTGGAGAAGAAGGAGGGTCTCGTACGGAAGCACATGATGGGCAAACGTGTAAACTACGCCGCCCGTACCGTCATCACTCCCGATCCGAATATAAACGTCGAAGAGGTGGGCTTGCCCGACATTTTCGCCAAGAAGCTGTCCTATCCCGTGCCAGTGACTCCCTGGAACGTGACAGAGCTGCGGAAGATGGTCGTCAATGGGCCCAATGTTCATCCGGGGTAAGAGTGCAATATGCTCGTCCAAGGAGAGTCATGAGCCTGTTTCCATTTTTTCAGCGCCAACTACATCGAGGATGAGAAGGGCTATACCACGCTCATTCCGGCGGACAATCCAGCCAAACGTCAGAGCATGGCTAAGTTGCTTCTGAACGTACATGGAAAAGGCATCAAATTCGTCCATCGCCACGTCATAAATGGCGATGTTCTGCTGCTGAATCGACAGCCATCCCTCCACAGGCCGAGTATCATGGCCCACAAGGCCCGCATCCTCCGCGGTGAGAAGACCTTCCGCTTGCACTACTCCAACTGCAAGGCATACAACGCCGATTTCGATGGTGACGAGATGAACGCCCATCTGCCGCAGAGCGAGGTTCCTCGAGCGGAGGCTTACAATCTAGGTAAATACCCATGCGATCCATGCTGCAACCTCTAGTATTGCTCTCTCATTCCAGCCAACGTTGCGAACAATTACCTCGTCCCCAAGGACGGCACTCCTCTGGGCGGCTTGATTCAGGATCACGTCATATCGGGCGTGAAGCTCTCGATTCGAGGAAGATTCTTCAACAAGGGCGACTACCAGCAGCTGGTCTTCCAAGGACTGTCGCACATAAAGGGAACGATCAAACTGCTGCCACCGACGATATTGAAGCCCATCGCCTTGTGGTCCGGCAAACAGGTCAGTTTGGATGGCAAATTTATCATGATCACGTCACGACCTCAATTCACGATTATTTCAGATTCTGTCGACCATCGTCATCAATCTGATTCCGAGGGGCTATCCGGCGATCAACTTGACGTCCACAGCCAAGATCGGCACAAAGGTAAGCACTGCGCGGATCAATCGATCGCCCAAACTGAACCGGAGTCTTTCTAGCACTGGAACGTCGCTGAAAGTCGAAGCTACTCAAGCGGCGGATCTGTGCTGCGGGAAAACGAACTGACAGAGAGCGAGGTGATCGTGCGAAATGGCGAACTGCTCGTCGGTGTGCTGGACAAGCAGCAGTACGGTGCAACCGAATACGGTTTAGTTCACTGCATGTATGAAGTAAGTTGATCGCATTCCATCGGTTTTGGGTGGCAGATCTAACAGTTCTCCTGCTTTCAGCTGTACGGAGGCGAAGTTTCAACCCGTCTGCTCACGTCGTTCACGAAGATCTTCACGAGCTTCCTGCAGCGGGAGGGCTTCACCCTTGGCGTCCGGGATATTCTCGTGACGGCCGCCGCAGACGCGCATCGCCGCATAATCATCAAGGACTCCCGAGAGATTGGCAACGCCGCAGTTGCGTCGGCCTTGGATATGGACACCGTGCCGCCGCATGACATTCTGGCGGCGAAAATGGAGGAAGCCTACATCAAAAATCCCAAATTCCGCATCCTCCTCGATCGCAAGTACAAATCCATGTTGGATCGGTACACAAACGACATCAACAAGTAAGTTGGGTGGTCCCTCAGAGCGATGGGTTGTCTGTAGACTGTAATGTGATCCCGTTTTGCAGAGTCTGCCTGCCGGAAGGTCTGATCACTCAATTCCCGGACAATAACTTGCAGCTGATGGTGCTGTCGGGAGCCAAGGGTTCCATGGTCAACACGATGCAGATCTCGTGCCTCCTCGGCCAGATCGAGTTGGAAGGCAAGCGTCCGCCGCTGATGATATCGGGTAAGATCAACATCGCGCAGCTCTCAAGAAGAAGTCTAACCCAAGTCTCTCGCTCTAGGAAAATCACTCCCAAGTTTCCCGTCTTACGAAACCTCCCCGAAGTCTGGTGGATTTATAGACGGTCGCTTTATGACGGGCATACAGCCGCAGGACTTCTTCTTCCATTGCATGGCTGGTCGTGAAGTAAGCACAGACAGGCATTCCTCCCAATTTTGCCCGCGTTCTAACCGTCTAACCATCCCCTAGGGTCTGATCGATACAGCGGTGAAGACCAGTCGTTCTGGCTACCTGCAGCGATGTCTCATCAAGCATCTGGAAGGACTGAATGTGAACTACGATCTGACAGTCCGCGACAGCGACAACAGTGTCGTGCAGTTCCTGTACGGCGAGGACGGAATGGACATCCTTAAGTCGAGATTCTTCAAAACGAAGTGCGTCAAGTTTTTGGAGGAGAACGCCTCCGTAATCCTTCGCCCCGACGAGCTGAAGGCAGTGAAGGACGAGCAGGCAGCCATCCCCGTCCAGAAGCACACGAGGAAAGTGAAATCATGGGTGAGGAAGCACGAAAAATCGGGAAACAAGCCCGTTCTGTCAACCTTCACCAACTTCTCCCACGAATTGCGCGATGATCTGGAGATAAAGAATCCGCGGGAGTTGAACAAAAAGACGGGTCGCTTGCGAATGGACGAAGCCATGGTGAAACTGTGGAAGAAAGCCGACCCCGAACTTAAGGCCAAATACAGGAAGAAATTCGCTCCATGTCCCGACACGACGATATCCAAGTTCAAGCCGGACAACTGCTACGGTTCGGTATCAGAGTACGTTGAAAATCTCATCGATTCCTCCGTCGCAGCGAGTCCAGAGAAGAAGGACATCATCTCGGACATCATGTACATAAAGAGTTTGAAGTCGCTCGCGGCTCCGGGAGAACCTGTTGGTCTACTGGCCGCTCAGTCCATCGGTGAACCCTCAACCCAGATGACACTGAACACCTTTCATTTTGCTGGTCGTGGTGAAATGAACGTCACTCTTGGTATTCCCCGGCTGAGAGAAATCCTCATGCTGGCTTCGGCGAACATCAAAACTCCCTCGTTGGACATACCCGTGAAACCGAACCAGGCACAGGGCGCGGAGAAGCTGCGAATCAAGCTGAACCGCGTCACCTTGGCGGACATTCTTGAAAGTGAGTCAGTCACGCGCTGCAGTTCTTTCAATCTCTCTCATGTGTCCGTCTTCTCCTTGCAGCCGTGAAGGTGACCATTTCATTGGTTTTGAAACCCGACCGGGCGTATCAGTACAAGTTACGCTTCAAGTTCCTGCCGCGCGAGGCATATCAGGACGACTTTTGCGTGCGACCCAAGAGGGTGCTCAAGTTCATGACGGAAACGTTCTTCAAGCTCTTCTTCCGAGCCATCATCAAGTCGTCCAAGAGCAAGAACTCCTTGTAAGTCCAGCTGGCTGAGTTGTTGTCCTTGTTTTACATTCTCTCTCCTCTTTCAGGGTCGACATCGATGATAAGCAGAAAAAGAAAGGAGCCGAGAGCAAGTTTGACGCCGACGACGACGAGCAGGCGGACACAGGAAACGGGCAAAATGACGATAAAGCTAACGATGGAGACCTTGACTCGTCGGAAGACGAAAACGGGGTACAACATCAACATCGGCATTTATTTACCTAAAATTTCTCACACCGATCTACTCCGCAGAATGCTGACGAAGAAGACGCCACTGGCATCAAGCTGAAGAGCCGAAAAGTTGACGAGACCGAGTACGACGACCCGGAGGAGGCCGAAGAAATCGACGACGCGAATGGTACGTCAAGTCTGATCTCTCTTATGGACAATTAAAGGTTTTGACATTTCCCCCCTCCCCCGCCCACACAGAGGAAGAAGAAACCCCAGTTGAGGGCAGTGATCAACTCCTAGAGCCAGGTGAGGAAACCTTCGAAGACGAGGAGGTCAACAAAGTCATGAACAACGAGATGGTCGACGACTACATCTACGACAAGGAGAACTTCCTGTGGTGCCAACTGACATTCAACGTAAGCCCTCCCAAAACACCACTGCCACACAGTAGCATCATCGCCTTCCCATCCCTTTACTTTCAGCTGCAAATGAAGTACCGCAAGCCGGACATCTCGAACATCATTCGAGAACTGGCCGAAAAATCAGTGGTTCACGAGGTGAACAAGATCAAGCGAGCGATCACCTACAAGAACGGCGACGACCTCATGCTGAAGACAGACGGCATCAACATTGTGGAGATGTTCAAGCACAACCGTGTGCTGGACGTAAACCGGATGTACTCCAACGACATCCATTCGATTGCGAACACCTATGGCATTGAAGCTGCCGCCAAGGTCATTGTGAAGGAGGTGCAGAATGTGTTCAAGGTTTACGGTATCACCGTAGACCCCAGGCATTTGCTGCTAATCGCCGACTATATGACCTTCGACGGCACATTCCGTCCCCTCAGTCGCCGGGGCATGGAACACTCGGCATCGCCGCTGCAACAGATGTCCTTCGAATCGTGCCTGCAGTTCCTGAAGTCGTCCGCCATCTCTGGCCGCTCGGACGAGCTCAACTCGCCGTCGAGCCGACTGATAGTGGGTCTGCCCGTGAAGAACGGCACTGGCTGCTTTGACTTGCGATGGAACGCCCAGCCAGACGTAAAATGAACGCAAAAAAGCAAATCTTGTTAATATAAATAAAAAAAAACGTTTATTCGGAATCATCAGAACTATCGGAGTATGCGGAGAGCAGGGAAAGTCCACCTGGTGGCTTTGGTTGGGGATCTTTTGCAGCTGGCGCGCTGACTGGCAGTTCCTTCTCTTTGGGCTTCACCAGCACCAGAGGCTGCTTCCGTTTGGCAACGCTCTTCACTACTGGATTCCGGCTACTGGCTAGGGCGCTCGTTGGCGGCCCCATTGTGTCTTTGGACTTCTTCTCCGCAGGCTCCGTTGACTCGCAGTCTGCCTTAACGTCTTCGACTATCTCCTCGGCGATGATTTTCTTCCCTTGTGTCGACTTATTCTTAAAATTCACACTCCTACACGGAAAAACGGCCATCAGTATCGCTAATTCAACTGTTGAATGGGATGCACTTACTTTATGAACTCCTCATCCTCTCTCTCCTGTCGCTCCAATCGTTCCCGTTCGGTCTCCGTAGTGTTGTACTGCTGCAGCATTGTCTCGTAGTCCACACTCTGCTGCCGTCGGTTAAGATCCCTCAATTCCTCCAACGATTCGAGAAGTTCAATTTCATTCCTAGACTGTTGTGTGCGATTCTCGAGCAGTTTCATGGGATTGTTCGCCTCCTCTTCACGCAGTTCTTCCTCCTCCTTGCGTGCCTGCTCCTCGGCCAACTTCAGTGCCATGAAATTTCGCGTGGCCCCAGCTTCGATCTCGTAATCGGTGTTCTTTGGGTCTGTCTTGAACGATATCTCCTGCAAACAACGTGTGCACTTGATATAGAACCGATATATCCGTATGCCCAAGTACGTTTCATTCTCAACATCTTCCTTGCGGGCATTGAACTTTTTACCTTTGTAAATATATTCGCCACATGTTTTGCAACGCATATTGAATGGAGCCATCAAACGAACTGTGTACTGGCGATTTTTCGCCAATTTCATGCGAGGGATTTTCGATGGATCGAAATCTGGCGGATAGTATTTCTACCAAAACAAAACATGGTTCGAATTTAGTTGGATGTTGTGATTTGAAAGGATGTGGATACTTACGTTTAAAACCTTTCTTTCAGACATTTTTTACGTATAAAATTGAAAACGTTGCCACAAATTTATAAAATAAAGCTAATTCCCTGCAGTTTCTCTTTACGATTTGACAATAAATAAAATGACTAGCTGTCAAAATGAAGGCATTCTCAATCGGAGTGCAAGTGATGCCAAATTTTCACTGTCTGGAAGAGTGATACCGAACTAGTGACTATGAAGTGGAATGAATTGGAAACGGTGCGATTATCAATGACGTTGCATTTTCGTTAACCACTTGAAAATTTGATGCAGTTTTTTTTACAATTTTAGGTAGAATGTAAAGGCGCTTCTTTTGAGCCCAAAATCATGGCGCTACGACCAATGGAAGGTAGGAAAAAGTCTCGGTGAAGGTGACCTGAACCATTTCAAGCGACCTACTCACCAGTTGTGAAATTCAAACTCAAACTCGATTTCATTCACAGACAAATAATATATTTTAAATTCATATCCACACCACATAACATTGAAATAAGTAACAAGCCAACAAACTAAAAAACATCTTAGGCGTCGTCTTTGGACATTTTTTTTTTGTTTAAGAAAAAAAAACAATAGTACTCCGCCAAGCTAAACAAAAATGTACACATTCACCGGTTAAATATTGCACTCTCCTAAACGGTGATCGGGGGTGAAATAGAAAAAAATGGAAACAAATTTTTACATTTCACTCTCAAAGGTTTCTAGTTTAGGTCTACTACCACTTTCGGCGTCCAGAACACCTACGTGCCCAGGGCCGGGATCCGGATCGCTCTGGAAGCTGACCTTCTTCGTCTGCTGGGGCAGCTTTTTGCGAGATTTATGCATCACCAGCTGGAAGGCGCAGGTGTAGAGGAACGTGTACTGCTGCATTGACTGGACCATTTTCATGCGTTGGAAGCGCAGCTCCTTGACTGTTTCGAAAATGCTGATTTTATTCTCGCTCTTCAGACGCTGCATAATGATGTCGAGGCCTATGAAGGTGCCCGTACGTCCTACACCGGCACTGCGAGTGAGAGGAATTCAAATTGAATGCGTTTGAATGCGCGACGTAAGCTGACACGACTAACCTGCAGTGAACGACGATTGGAGAGTCACTGGGGCACTTCTCTGCCTTGACCTTCCGCACGAATGTGATCAAACTCATTGGATCCTCGGGCACACCATGATCTGGCCATTTCTTGAAGAAGAAATGCACAATTTTGCGGCGAATGTTTTGCTTTGCATGCGTCACAATCATCTCTCGGCGATCGTACAGCTCGAACGAGTCCTCTTTCTGGATCTCGACTTTGATGTCTTTCCACTCCCAGGGGTAGTAGTGATGACACTTGATCTATGCGCAGGCTTTCACAATGAGAAGGAGTCTGTGAGGGAGACAGGAGAACTTACCACATCCTCTTCCTTGAATTGAGTAACCATGACGATGATTCGAACGTTGTGCTGCAGAACCATGCGCCAGAAGTCCACGATGCTCTCCTGCTTGGGTCCCTGCGTTGCAATGTACTCCTTCTTGCGGCGATAGCCCTGAAAAGATGCACAAAAACATCATAATCTCTCCGGTCCTCGCGAGCTTCACTCACATTGATGAAGGAGGCGTTTATGTAGTCATTGCCATCGGCGTCGATGTCCAGGATCACTCGGTTCTTGTCATCTGTCGAGGGGGAGAGAGAGAGAGGGAGAGAATGAACGGAAGCATTTCAGTGGATATTCGACGGGCTTGTTTCTAAATACAGTTTACCTACATGGAAATATGTCCCGGTAGCGATTCTTGTACTCGTTCGTCTCGGAGGCCGAGAATGTGAAGTCGGTGGCAATGACGGTCAGCTCCTTGAATTCGCGCTGCAACTTGTCACGCTTCGAGATCTCGGAGAAGAATACCGCGAAGTTCTTCGACGTGATGTCGCCGTGAGCGTCCTCAATGCCATGGCCCGACTCTCGGTGCCAGATGATCTTCTTGGTGATGTACAGGTAGAGGAACCCTGCCACGAATGCGACCATCAGGCAGCTTATGACGGTTATCAGGATCAGCGTGAGCTGTATGAGCGAATCTGTAAACGAGTCCTTTAAGTCCACCTTCGACCGAGGCATAGCCGGCGACAAACTCACCCGTTTTGAATTCCAAAAGAGCAGCGTCACTGTAGCTCGATCGCGTGAACAGACGAATGACCATCTGGTATTCAGTGTCCGCCTTGAGGGGGCCGTTGCAGTAGCGCTTGCTGCCATCCGAGCAGGTGTCTGTGCCGATGGTGTACTCGACCATGTCTCCAGCTCGTGTCTGCGTCGGTTGCCACCGAATGGGCGTTGTCTGATACTGCTTGATGCAGTCGGTGCTGCCGTTGTACACATCCATCCACGACTGGGATTCCGGCCAAAAGTGCTCGCTGTCAAGGGCGCCGACCAGAAGCTCTGGATCGGAGTTGCAACTCTGAAAAATGGTGAATCTTAAGTCTGCACGCAGAACAAGTGAATGTCGTGTGAACCTTCTGCGACAGGAGCAGCGCTGCGTACATAATCGTTCCTGAGCTGGACGTTAGAATGTCCACGGGGAAGGTAACCACAGCGGAGGACGTGGGGTTGCTGGCCTCGAATGCATCCACTTTGGCCGAGCTGGTGTCTTTGAATTTTTCCGGAACTACAAGGAAATAAATCAGCCACAAAGTCTGTGTGTGGGCTTGGGGAACTCACCGCCAGCGGGAGACTGGAATGACAGGACCCTCGTCTCGCTGCGGGAATTCACGTCCTTGTTGATCACCGACACGTACACCTGGTACTCGTACTCCGGCTTCAGGTTGGTCTCGTTGAAGGTCATCAGTCCGTTGGCGGTGTAGTCGGGCTCAACGCTGCGGACGAAGCTCACCGATTCGTAGCCAGTGCGGGAGCCGAGGAACTCCAGCTGGAAGTTCTCGATCTCGCCGTTCGATTTGCAGGGCAACTGCCAGCTGACCACCACGTTCGCCTTGAACGTTTCCGAAGTGACGTCCGGGCCGCTGATGGAGACCACTTGGAACCCAGTGACTGGGTCTGAAACTGCAGAAGGGGGATGTGATCAGAAGGTGTGGTTCCTTAACACAGCAGCGTCTCTTACTGGAGGGGAGGGTCCTCTCAATCGTCGGCAGGGTGAAATCCCCGGTTCCGTAGTCGTTTTTAGCCGCTATTTGAACGCTGTAGTACGAGTACGGCTGGAGACTGGCGAATTCCGACTCCTGGCGGGTTGTCTCGGTATTGGAAGCTTCGATGGTCTGGTTGTAGCACTTTGACGGGATGTAATAAGCCGCCTGAACGCGGCGGAAGTAGAGCACGTAGACGTTGATGTTGCCGTTCGTGAACTGAGGCACTTCCCACTGGAATCGAATGCCCGTCGTGGTGAGGGACTTGACGCTGACATTCACTGGCTCCTCGGGATCTTAAAAACGCAAAAAAGAGACTGTGAAGGACTCAAATGAGGATAGAAGCCTTGACTCACAGTATTTGTCGGTGGGGAAGCGACCTTGGTTGAAGTCCGACCAGCCAGCGGTGTTGTACAGATACACCTTGCAGATGTAGTCCGTGAACGGGGACAGAGGCGACATGGTCGCCTTGAAACTGACATCGCCCACTTGTCCCTCCACGTACTGAACGACTTTCTGTGGAGACGGAGATGGATATTCAACCATGTTTGAGAACAGTTCGATCGAACAAACCTTGTAAGGAACATCCTTCGTGGTCGTGCACTCGAATTGAGCGAACAGAATCTGACACTTGTTCGTGTAGTAGTCATCATCCCTGACCCTGGCACTCAGCTCGATGCTGTGACTGCGAACAACGGTTGACTGGAACGAGTCTGGAGCGGCGGCAACCATCGGCGATGTGATCTGCTCGATGCGCACCAGCTTCCCGTCCATCGATTTGGTGTACGGAATAATTTGAACCGCGTACACTTGGCAGGATATCAGATTTTCCAGCACCACGCCGGTGTCGTTGGTTATTTTGAAAAAGTCCCAATTGCTGCTGCTGTCGTTCCATGCGCTGATTCGGTATCCCTGCAGGCAGAGTTCAGCGTACTCCGGCGGATCCCATTGCAGACTGAGCGACTTGGGGAATGCCTCCACTTGGACGTTTCGAATTTCTGTTGGATCTAAGGGGCAAACATACGTCAGCTGGGAATTTGTGAAAGAATTCGAGAGGCTTTACTGTCTTCGCTAGTGCTGACGATGGAGAATGTCTCATCGCCTGCGGTGCCGTTCAGGGATACCGCATACACGGAGATGTTGTACTCTCCGCAAGGATCCAAGTTCAGGAACTCGCTGAAGGTGACCTGTGTGCTTGACTGGTTGACCGTCTGAAGATCTTCGCCGATTTGCAGTGGCCCCACCAGCTGCACGATGTATTCCTTCACGCATTTGCAGTTCGACTGTGGCACTGACCAGGTGGCGTTGATAATTGTCGAGTTGATCACGTCGTTTGTGAGGACCACACCTCCAGGAACTGGAAACAAACACACACACACATGGTTAGAGACTTAAGGGCGAACGAGTAAGGAGCGGTTCATACTTCTCTCTGACGACTGAAATTCGTTGATCTCAGACTTCGGCTCGGTATCGTTGTTGATAAAGAAAATCAGCACAAAGTCCTCGCATCCGTCCAGGTTTCGAATGAGGTACTCCTTGGTGTTGGCGTCGGTGATGTTCTTCACGCTCCACTTGCACTCAGCATCTATAGGGAAGGACACATTTGACACATCTTCCGGCAGAGATTCGATCCTCCACGAACTTACCTCCTTCAGTTGTCTCAAGAGCATCTCGTCGATGGTGGACTGTGCCCACATCGATGTCCAACTCCGCGAGACAGGACTTTGTGGTCCACTTCAGGTAGTAGTAGTCGATGCAGGTCTTGTACTTCGGGGACGTCCACGAGACTCTGACGCCCTCCTCGTCGGATGGCTCGAAGCTGATTCCGGTCACGTTGTCAGGTTCTAAAAGGAGCTGATCAGGGGGAGGAAGTTCGAAAGCAAATGCTTGATTTACCGGCATAATCCGTGGTCTCCTGCATGTCGATGGGATCCTCAAGGACCACCCCATTGACGTCGGTTGTCTTGAGCTGCACATCGTACGTCTGGCAGGGGCTCAGTTTGTCGAATTCCGTGCTGTCCTCATCGTTGGGCATTTTGTTGGTGAACTCCTGCTCGGACGAGGACACAATGACCTCGAACGTGGAAATGCACGAGCGGTTCTTGGCGGACCATTCAATGCGCATGCTAAACCGTCCCGGACGCACTTCCTTCAGCTCGACTTCGGGCGCTGTTCAATAAAGCTGGTTAAAGGGGGACGAGATCTCCGCTGGCAGACGAGATCGAACTTACTTGCATACGAGGTGTTCACTTGGACGATCTGATCGATAGTGCCCTGGTCGTCTTCTTCATCGGCGGGCACCACTACAAGTGTGGCAAAGTACAGCGTGCACGGATCGAGATTTTCACTGCAAGCACAAATTTAACGACACCTGAATGGGGAAGCAGTTGATGGGATGTCCTTACCAAACGTTCGGTGCACTGCCATTGTACTGGCTCTTGCCGCCCTTGCAGGACACACTTTGAAGGATGTAACTTTTGTTGCCGACAAAGAACTCGATGCTTGTTGCCGTAACATCGTAGCTTATATCCAGGTCCAGGTCGGCGTTAATCTTACTAGCTAATAATACTGTGGCTATAATTACGGGTAGAAAAAGCGATTTCCATTGTTGAGGGCGTGTCCACATTTTCGATTTGTGGTCACATTATCGTTAGATTCTAATCTGAGGGGGAAGATAAGTAACGGAGAATCAAATTTGATTGTTATTGAGTTCAGCTTCGAATCGAATTGCGAAAACCTCGTCCAAGGCATCTAGAAATCTTATCGAACGCATATGGGGCAACCGACCGAATCCAATCTGCGATCAAGATCATGCCATAAACTCGAGTAAGATTTATGTTCTAGACGCGTTAATGATTATATTGCACGCGGATTGATTCTGTTCGAGTGATAAAGCAACTGTGGTGGAAATCATAGGTGAGTGGGCAATAATAGCTGAACGTTCGTGATTGAAGCACATCGTGGGTGCGGATGTGTACGATTCGATTAGATTATGGATTAGAAGACTTGCACTTTATTCACGGTCATTGGCTAGACTGTTAGTGCGCTAAGATTTGAGAGAGAAGAGGATTTTCAGCCGCGATTGGCTTGAGTATAGTTAAGCGGATGACAAAAGTGTGCGGAAGGGGGCTGAAGAAGGCCGTAGTAGACTGCTTTCACTCTCCTCAAAGTTAGCAAAACTGAACGAAACTTAACGAAGCTTAACGAAACTTAACGAAGTGGTCATAATGATCAGAGAGTATTATTTGTATGCATTGCCACTAATGTTGACCATATTCGGACGTCGATATGTGTCAACAGTGGGAATTCAATGGGTTTCTGGTTCTCAGCGATGACCGAGATATTCTCTGTGTGAAGGGTAGCTACACCCATTCGCGTGTCGGCCATTCTGTAGACATGATCTCGTGGTGTGGTCTCAAGAAGCCGACAAAGGCCTTCACTGACAACTATTTGCATGGAGTTCTTAAAATTCGATTCAAGACAAATTACATGAAGTCAATTACCGAGCAATTAGCCGTTGATGTTTCATCGCCTTCCTCAAGTGCGAACAACAATTGAGTTTCAAGTGTCTTACTAGAATGCTTGTAAATACAGGAAAAATTCTTTTGAATTCATTTCTGGGACTTGATTCCGCAAGGGTGAGTGTTGCACTGGTGCTCTGTTCCGTTTCCACTAAAGTACTCGTTTGAAGGTTGTGTGCCGCCGTGTGAGATTCTTTCATCATCCTCCAATCCGTAATGAATCACATTCCATTTCTCAGTTCCGAAGTACATATAATGCAAACAGATTCTAATCCTTTCTAAGCTTGCAATTTGAGCTCCCTCAAGTGGCCACTCTATTCATAATTTATGACCGTTATATCTCATATATTCTGAACAGTTGCGATAAATTCATGACCATAAATAGCAATTCAAACCGAATATAAATCAAATTGGCCACATGCATGAGCTCTTATCCGTCTCCTTGTCTGCCGACGTTAGCTTCTGCAAAACAAGCAACAAAAGATTCACTTCCAGAAACAGAAACAGAACCAGCAACCGTTCGAACCGTTCACCGGATTTCATTTCATATCATTGCAATACAACGGTGGTGGGGAGGGAAAAAAAGAGGAAAACTACTGCAACATCTAACACACCGAATCGAATCGTTATCTGTTCAATTACCAGAACAAGATTAATTACAAGAGGCTTCGAATACCACGGACAGACTACGACAGCCGCGACTCACTCACTCACCGGTGAACGCTGTGCCGTCTGGCTGTGTGCGTATCTAATTTAGGACCAAAACGAATAACAATCGGATTTTGATTAGATTCGTCATATCTCACTATCCCTGTCTCTCTCTCTTTGCCACTTTGTGCACCCTTTTTTGAGTTATCGATAGGTTTTCGAAATTCTTTCAAAATTGTCGCAATACGCGAGCTTGTGGATGGAAAACGACGAAGATGAGGTACTGATTGAGTTTCAGCCATCATTCTAGACAAACACACGTCGATAAGGAGTGAGGGGTAACTTCTGCAGATTGCCATGTGGTCGAGAAGGAGTCGCTTTTCTTTTTTTCGCTCACTGTCACCACTGTTTGACTGTTTGACGGTTCGCTAGCGAACACAGCAAACGAATGCACTGCAAGTCAAGCAATTGCCTTATCTCCGGTGGTGGTGATAAATTGGAAACAAAAGAAACACAGCCACAACGAGAACGAACACACACACACATTAACTGAGGGATGACGAAGTCTAGAGTCTAGAAGAGGAACCAGTCCTTTAATCACTGATCGAGGCCCTATCCGATCGAACCGACCTCGAACACGAAAAAAAATGTTCAATCGTCATGACGAAATGAACTTTATCTATGCTCGAGTGCTGCACTCTGCGTGACTGTGAATTTATTTTCGTACAAATGCTGATTAAATGCGAGTTATTTACGTTATTAGGAAAACGGGGCGGGGGGGTTGCACCGGATAACGATGGCGTTCGAGGCGCGAGTATCCCGTCCCACTGAAGGTCTCGTCTCGTTCACTCGGAAGTCCGAAATGTGCCTATTCAAATGCACTGCACTAAGTTTTGCGGGCACGTCTCGAAAGCAAAAACAAAAAAAACCGCGGAAAACTGCTCAAACCGATGAAAGTCGCTCGAATACTAACTGATGTCTCGATATTTCATTGAAAGTAAGAACAGTTGATAAGGGCAGCAAGTTGTATTGTATAGATACGGAACATTTGTGTGAAGATATACACAATTTTTTAATTGTGTACGATACGAGTGGGAATTATTTGTTAAGCAGCGTGTACAGTGGGGGACTAGAGAAGTTGTCGCGCGAGTGTGTGTCGTGACAGCAGTCAGAGCTTCTGAGCACCTAATCAAAGGCTGCATTGTGTTTTTTTTTTGGAAGTAGATCGGTGCAAAGCTATGCGCTAAGCTCTCTAGGGGCTAGGGGCTCAGAGGACGGAGCTTTGGATATGCCCAGAAATCGATCGCTGGGACTCTGGGCAATGGATCAACTCTGAAGCTGATTAAGAAGAGATCATCCGGTTTGGGCGCAAGGATGTACGCATACTGGTGGGAGTGCTTGCCGGGCGCTGAGGTCGTGTCATTCTCCACAGCTAGACGAAGAAGGAGCAGAATCTATTCGAGAAATGTTCTGCTAGTGCCCAGCAGTTGCATGGAAGATGGACTCATTGACTTGAGTTAGGTTAGGTTAGGCAAGAGTGATTGTCACAGTTTAAACAGTTCCTGTTTGATTCTATTGTGCATTAGTGATACTAACCGGAGATTGATACACCGATTCCTCGTTAGCCAGGGGTGCTAACTGACACCTAAGAAGTACCTGCTGGTATCCAAGTGGTCTCTTCAGGGATTGTCCACTTCATCACTGAGTTGTAGCCAGTTTGTTTTTCTGATGAATTTAGCTATTCTCAATTTTTATATTTGACATTTGCTCTAGTCTTCTAAATAGATAGTCGCCTAGCGTACTTTTCCTTGTTCTTACAAGGGCTGGACAGGTGGCGAGATAGTGTAGCTTGACTACTACTTCTTTCTAATCTCTGCAGCTCGTGCAGAAGTCGTTGTAAGTGACTCTCTATGCGGACTCGGCGTTAACCCACAAAAAAAAAACGGATACTGTACTCTTCACCAGAAGATACTCAGTTTGACCCCCATTGCTGTGCGGCACTATCTTACAACTAACTGTAAGTGCGAAATTTCTGAGTCTCACGATTGTTAACAAGCTAAACTGGAAACTCAACATCCAGGATAGGGTCAAGAAAGCCTCTTCTGCTCCTTTTAGCTGCAAAAAAGCCATTGAATGCAAATGGGGCTTACAACCATGCATCGCTCACTGGATTTTCATCTCGATTCTCAGATCGACACTTCTGTATGGAGTCTCAGTTTGGTGGACAGCACTAAACAAAGCTATCAACCGCAAGGTACTCAATCGAGTACAGAGACTGGCCCGCATGTGGATCAGCGGAACACTGAGAAGTACTCTGTCAGACGCACTGAATATTCTCATCCACCTTCCACCACTGGAAATATTCGAAAAACAAATAGCAGCCAGCACAGCCTGGAGACTGAAAACACTCCGTCTGTGGTCCGAGCTCAGCATCGGCCGCTCAACCATTCTCAAGGAATTCAACTTCCTTCGTAGCGACACTGACCGCCTAATACCCCAAGCTATCTTCGAGAAGAAATTCTCCATGAGCATTCCCTCCAGATCGGACTGGATGTCAGATAGGCAGACACTTTGGATGATTTACGTATTTTCACAGAAGGATCGGAGACTAACGAAGGTGTGGGTGCGGGTGGTTATTCCAAAGATCTCAACATTGCTATCTCTTTGAACCTTCCTGATCACTGTGCGCGTCTTTCAGGCATAAAAACAAGGCGATTAAAGAGGCGTCGTCCTGGCTCAAAACCAACGTGATATCAAAACGCCATCTGTTTGGACAGTCAGGCCGCTATAAAATCCCTGGACAATGTCATGTTTAACTCAAAAACATCCCTTAATTGCAGGCTGTCTCTTAACGTGAGATGACTGAGCATTTTAGCATTCACCTCATGTGGATGCCGGGACACTGTGACATATCAGGCAACTGCAAAGCCAGGTGTGGTACAACCTCCTCCCTATGAATAGGAGGGGTACCACCTTCCATGCCGATCGCTACAGCCTACCATCTTTTGAAGATACATACAATAAAACCCAACAATAACAAATGGCTAGAAGGCACCTTAACACAAAAGAAATCTGGCCATCACTTGACCTAAAACGGTCACTCAGTTCACTTAGGCTCAGCAAACACTCATTCTGGGAACTGTGCAATTGGCACTCGTGCTCGCAGGATAGGTGTCCCATATGATTTCTGCAGAAGCTGCATGGATCAAGAGGAGGTAGAAATCACTCATCACCTACTCTGCTCGTGCAACGCTCTGGCTAGTCGTAGGTTCCTACACCTAGGCGCCTACTATTTCAATAGTCTCAATGAGCTAAACAGCGTCAGCTAGGCCAGCTAAATCGCTTCATTGCAAGCACCGACTGGTTCCGATGTTAGGAGAAGTCAATCCGCGTGGTATCACAATGGGCCTACTTTGGACTAAGTGTGACTGGCCTTAGCAGTCAGCCACTACAACCTAACCTAAGAGGCTCTAATTCTTCTCGCTTGTGATCCCAGGATACATTGACCTTTGATGATCCCTACGACCTTTTCTTTTTATTTTTTCCTTATGGTGGAGGAGAAATGCCTTACGCACCATAAGGAGGTCTGTTGCAGGCTTTCGGATCATACCGGACTAAAACTCCTCCCAACCCTGTGGCTTCTGACACAACTCCCTGGGACCGCTCTTCGCATTACTTTAAGAGGCTGTGATCCTACACCCTTTCGGGTTTACGTGCTTTCTTCCTTCTGAGAACATCTTCCAGAAACTGGCTAATTCTTCGCCAGTTCTCTTTTTTTCAGGTCAACATTTTCTCAACTACGTTTTCTGGGTTGATGGCACCAACGCTGCTTTCCACGGCTTTGCGTTGGGCTTCCCATCTTCTGCAGGCAAAAAATGTGTACATCACACATTCGTCGTCTTTTGGGGAGTCGCCGTACTGGTAGGCTGGGTTATCCGGTGAACTGGGAACTGGGTGACAAATTAGTTGACCTCACCGTGTTTTCGTTTGTACTACTAAGCCACATTCCTTTTCAGCCTCGTTGTCCACCTTCCTCTGCTTTCCGAGCTCCAGCGCTCTTGCCACTTCCGTATCGTCTGCTGATCTGCTTGGTCGATTGCCGCTTCCAATCCGGTGTCCGTCTTGTTGTCGTGGAGATCGGTGGGAGTCACTCCTGCGACTCCAGCGAACGTGACAGCACAATGGACCGGATGATCTAAGTGAGCATGACTTCCAATTTTAGTGACTCTACCTATCAACCTACTCCTGCACATACAAGTACGGCTGGTGCCAACACCGTTCGGCAAGAGCTAGCCACGCGTAGAGCTCCACGTCTTTGCACTGCCGCCATCTGCTTCCCGGTACTTTTCTTGTAGACGCGTCTGCTCAGATCTCACTTCCATATAGGAGAATAGTATGCTTTGTCGACATTAATAACTTGCGCTGACATTGCGTTGGACCGCCATTGTGTTCGCCATTAATCTGCTGAGTGATGTTGTGACTCCATAGGCTCTGTTGCCAGAAAGTTAGTTTTGTGTCTCAATCCCAAATAAAGGGTGATTTTTTAAAAGCTATAGGAAAGTTTTTGAAAAAAACACATAAAATTCAGAAAAATGCATGAAATCTTTATTTGAATCGATAGTACGGTCCATATAATTTAATGTTTGAAGATTATTTCATGCAAATGTTGACCTTGACTGCGCCTCAAATGGTCCATCCGCTTAGTCCAATTTTGGCATACTCTTTCCAACATTTCAGCCGGTATCTCACGAATAAATGCTTCAATGTTGTCTTCCAATGCGTCAATTGAAGCGGGCTTGTCTGTATAGACATGAGCTTTAACATAGCCCCACAAAAAATAGTCTAAAGGCGTTAAATCGCACGATCTAGGCGGCCAATTGACCGGTCCCGAACGTGAAATAAAATGTTCACCAAACTCGTCCCTCAATAAGTTCATTGTTGCGCGTGCTGTGTGGCACTGTCTTGTTGTCATGCAAGTCAAGCTCTTGCATTTTGGGCAAAAAAAAGTTGGATATCATCTCACGGTAGCGCGCACCATTCACAGTTACGTTACGATTCGCATCATCTTTGAAGAAGTACGGTCCAATGATGCCACCAGCCCATAAACCGCACCAAACTGTGACTTTTTCTGGATGCATTGGTAGCTCTTGCAATGCTTCTGGCTCATATTCACTCCAAAATCGACAATTCTGCTTATTTACGTACCCATTGAGCCTAAAATGAGCTGACCATAAAATGGAAGAAGCGCGCGATGAACTTTCCGAACAGAGCACGCAACGCCCGCCTCGAAAGTCGTTAATGATGGGGACATTCGTGTCACGTGGCCAAACCACCGAAGCATAGCCCTTTCCGTTCGAAGAAGCAGCTGCCCAATGTTGAGTTCCTCGCGCACTGCCGTGTTTCTCACCCTATCCCGGCGAGTAATTCCCACAACAGCACAAAGAAATCTCATCTCAGCAGCTTGCACTCGCGATCTTATTCTTTCGGTCATTACCCAAATTTCATGACCATAGGTGAGAGTTGAAAACCGCTAACTTGGCTTTGACACCAAGCTCGGCCTTTCTGATTACAGAACTACCAAGCTGTGTCAAAACTGACCCAGCTTGACCAATCCTACCGGAAAGCTCAGCATTACTCCTTCCATCACTCGTGAAAAAGACCCCGAGATACTTAAGCTTCTATATAATAATAAAATTCAATAATTTGCAAGCGTTGTTCGTTTGTAAGACGATTCATGGTTAAACTATAGACCAAACTGAAGATGTTTGACAGTGAAACAAAACACGAAACGTGCGTCAGCTGTTTAAGCCAGTGTTGCCAAAAAGATAATAGCTAAAAAATCACCCTGTACATCACTGCGTCCTTGCTCTTAATGGATATGTTGTGATTATCTCAGTTTTCTCTGTTGCCAAACTAAGACCGTGCTCATCCATCCAGAAGGTTGTTCGTCGCACGACTTGGTTCAACTTTCTTTGCGCGTTTTCAGTATGTCTTGCCGTTATCTGCCGCGATGTCGTCTGCGTACCCAACGAGAAAGGTGTCTTCGAGCATTTCCATTCGCGGTATATCATAATAGGAGATGTTCCAGAGATCTGGTGACAAGATTGATCCATGCTCTGCTCCAGTAACTTCCTTCCTTCTAGGGCCTTCTGTGGTCTCGTAGGTGAGCTCCCGATCCCTGGGATAGTCATTCACCATGCGTAATAGATAAGCTGGTATGTTGAAGCTATTTCCAGTGCATTTAGTATATCGCTCCACCTGGCTGAGTTGAATGCATCCCTACGACCTTACTGATTATGATGTTGAGGCTTAGGTTAGGTTAGGTAGTTCGGCTGCCAGCGAAATCGCCAGCACACTTAGACTATGTTGGTCTATTGTGATATCCATAGTCAGGCTACTACCACCGATCGACAACTCCAGTGATAGTGCCGTTAATTTGATCCCAACAGCAAATGGTGACTGGACCAGATTTGAAAACCCGATAAAAACGTTTTAACTTTGCTGGGATTCGAACCGGGGACCCCTTTAACCAAGGGCAGGCACTCAACCAACGGCGCCATCCAGCTGTTCATGTTGAGGCTTAGGAGTGTACTTCTCCTTTTCGGATCAAATAAAGGCCTTAATTAACTCGAAGTCCTGCAAGTGTCCAGTTCCATCCATCTCCGATTGGTGATATTAATGGCATCTGTATGTACATAACATGGTCTCCTGATTAATTGCCAGTGGCAGGCCCGCCACTGTCTTTTCGGTAAGTTGCGAATTTCCCTTGGGAGTTCGATAATTTCCCTTGGGAGTTCGATAAGGATCATTGGAATTGCCACGTTAAATGTCCTCCGACCATATTCATTCCAGTACCTCGGAACTTCACATAGCTCCTGCTAGTGTTCACCATCTGCTGTGTCTGGATCCTGTATGTTTGGTCGTCACCGAAGTTGGCCAAGATTTCTAAATTGTATGGTTGATTGACTTCTTTGTTGCTGAACTTCTCTGGTACTTCCTGTTTCCTGTTTATAGTCTTCTGTGCACTTTTTGTAGCGATTGCAATTGAGACGCTATTCCCCACGCTAATATTCCATAACTTCGATGTGATTCCACCAAGCCCATGTAGCACTGTTTTAGTACTCTTGGTGCACAGAGTTTGCGTAGATCGAAAAGGGCGTACGCAGATTAACACAGTTTCTTCTTGAATACCTCTATATGGTAGTTCCATTTAAAGCTGTAGTAATCGTCAGTCCTACGAGGGGCGTTCAATATATTCTCGGTATCGGGGTGAAGCTGTGGTTGTATATATAAATTGACTTATTTATCAAGTAATACTATTATTTTAGTGCATTCATGTAAAATATCATATAAATGCGATTATTAATTCGCGTTTTATCTCTAGTTAAATGAGTTGAGTTCTTCATCATCCGAAAATTTTTCCACGAAGACATTTTTTCAAATCCGGATACAGGAAATAATCACTAGGGGCAAGGTCTGGACTATAGGGTGGGTGTTGGATTTCTTCGAAACCACAATCTCGCGCAGCAGCCTTGGAAACTCGCGCCGTGTGAACAGGAGCGTTGTCATGAAGAAGCAACACACCCGCTGCGAGTTTACCCCGTCTTTTCTTTTTAATTTCCTCCCGCAAATTATGCAAAGTGGAAGCGTAGGATGTGCCGTTGATGGTTTCACCTTTTTTTTTGTACTCAATGAGCAAGATTCCCTTTGAGTCTCAAAAAACTGTGGCCATGAGCTTCCCGGCAGACGGAGTGACTTTGAACTTCTTCGGGGGGTCTGTTCCTTTTTTATGCCACTGCATGGACTCTTGTTTGCTTTCAGGGTCATAGTGGTGGACCCATGTTTCGTCAACAGTAACAATTCGATCCATAAAACCGTCCGCTTTCTCACTACACATCTCCAAAAGCTCTCAACAGCATGCGATGCTCACTTTTTTCTGAGGCGCTGTGAGCATTCGTGGCACCCACCTTGCACTGACCTTTGAAAGGTTAAGATGGTCATGAATTGTACCAATTGGAAGCTTGGTGATCTCTTTATTCGGGCATCCTCAAGAACAAGTTTTTCGACTTCTTTGATGCTTTCCCCCATACAAGCAGTAGCCGGGGCGCCGGAGCGGGGGCGTCTTCAATGCTCTCTCTGCCTCTCTTGAACTCACTTGACCACTTTTGCACATTTGATAATGAAGGTGCGGAACCCTGGTAAACAGCCACCATCTCTTCGTGAATAGTTTTTTGACTTTTTCCTTGCTTAGTGAGAAATTTAATTACAGCGCAATGCTCAATTTTCACCATCATCGTCTCAGTTGCCATTATGATTCTGTTTTCTCTAGTTAAACGCGAATTAATAATCACATTTATATGAAATTGTACATGAATGCACTAAAATAATAGTATTACTTGATAAATAAGTCAATTTATATATACAATCACAGCTTCACCCCGAGCCCCTCGTAGGTACTTATACATTGACACTTCCGGTGTAGTCATCATCATCTTCTATTATTACATCACAGCATACAATCTACGCTGTGAATGTGTATCTTAAGTTTCCTTCTGGGAACATGCGACGAGCGAATGTGCATAACCTTTTGTCTTAAGTGCGTTGATAGTTAATCCATGGCCGTGACACCAAGCTGCGACTATATTAATATCTAATTGCTTAAGTTTCGCTGCTTCGTCAAGGCTCCTATGGTTAACTACGATCGCTGTGTCGTCCGCATACGCATATCCCGTACTATACTTTAACACTGACAGTATTATTATTATTTCACCGCGACCTTGAGATCTATTGTGCCCCTATTCATACCTTTCTTAAGAGCTCCCCTCCCAAGCAGCTCTTTTCAGAGTCGTATTGAGGGTTATTTGCTCCTATTGCGCGAAAGTGGAAGAGATTTATCCTAGAGTATTCTCTCTAAGCCAGTTTGGAATCTGAGAATGAGAGCTGGTTCTAGTGACTTCAATTCTTCCTCTGATATATCTTTGTCTTTTGTGGGCTAACGCCGCACAAAATCCCAGTATATGTTCTGGAACTTCATTAGATTCTCCTCAGAATCTGTAGAGACCTTCTTCTGATACTCCCAGTTTCCTTAGGTGCCCCTAGAGTTTACAGTGCCCCTAGAGTTTACAGTGCCCTGTTAGGAAGCCTGCCTAGGATACGGTGGTTGTTTTGCTCATTCTGATACATGGTACAAACCTCTTGCGGTTAGGCTGACCCAAGAGTTTCTTAGCCTGCTTCATACCATGAGCGTTGTTCCATGCATCTGCCCAGTTCCTTATTTCTAGTTCCCTGAACTCTTCCCTGAGGACGTGATATCCTATAAAATGTTCCGATGCTCCTTTTCTAGCCATGAAGTCGGCCATTTCATTGCCTTCTATCCCTGTATGGCCAGGTATCTAACAGAGTTTGTGATGGAGGCAAAGAATCTTGCCAGCTAGAGGGTTTGAGGCTTAGGGACCTAACCTGATAACTGACATGATCCACACGTCCTCGAAGCAAATAAATAAGAACTCATATGGATCATGGCTTTTGACATTTATTTAGGAAATGTGAACACACGTGTGAGAGCATCCCAAAAAACACATAACAGACAGCAACTACGGTGGTCCACCGGTATTGACGTAATCCACCTCCTCTTGTGACAATCGCTTTCTTTGGAACCTCTTGGGGATTTCCCAGTCTTCAATCGCTGCAGTCGCGGATCGTTTGCTGGGCTAAATGTGGAAAGTTTGACGAAAAGAATTTATGAATAAGAAAGCCGCCATACCGCCTGGGCAGTTGATTCTTTCGATGGAGGTGGAGGAGCCACGCCACTCTTGGATGCCTTAGTATTCCCAGAATATCTGAATTTAATTGAGGGGATATACTGTCCTCCCGCGTAATTCCTAACCCAGCTACAGAGGCATGGCTGAAGTGAGACGTGTCTAACGAGTCGTAGTTGCGGAAGGAAAATCATGTTTCTGGTGGTATCGGGAAATTTTGAATTGAAATGAAAACGTGATTTTTGAGAGTCGATAAACGGATGAATATCGTCTAAATGTCTAAAGTGACTTGTGGGATTGTGTGATCATTTGTAAGCAGGTTTGCCTATGCTCTCAGGTGTTTGGAGAGAGAGATACTGAGCCGTCATGAATGTGAAAACTTGTGCACGATAGTTGAAGAAGTCGGAGACGGAGAAATTCTTCCCCACTCTGCACTTAGACCTGGATGGAAGGTAGGTAGGTAGTGGCATTAATGCACTTAGGGCAGAGTAGGTCCATGTATAGCCACGTTACTTACTTACTTAAGGTGGCGCTACAGTCCGGGGTGGACCTGGGCCTCAACCAACAAGCGTCTCCAGCCAGCTCGATCTTTAGCTAGCTGTCTCCATTTTCGCACGCATAGTTGGTTGAGGTCCCTTTCCACTTGCGTGCGCCACCTGAGTCGCGGTCTTCCTCTACTGCGCCTTCCCTCGGAGTGGATTCGAAGACTTTTCGGGCCGGAGTATTGGTTTCCATCCGCTCTACAAGACCTAGCCATCTCAGTCTTTGGATCTTCACTCTTCTGGCTAAGTCGATGTCGCTGAACAGCCCGTATAGTTCGTCATTATATCTCCTCCTCCACTCACCGTCTATGCAGACGGGACCGAAAATCACATAAAGAATTTTTCTCTCGAAGCAACCAAGGGCAGCTTCATCCGCTTTTGACAAAGTCCATGCCTCCGCGCCATATAGCAGGACTGGGACGATTAAGGTCTTGTAAAGCGTTACCTTGGTTGTTCGGGAGAGGGCTTTGTTTACAAGTTGCTTTCTTAGCCCAAAGAAGCAGCGATTGGCAAGGGTTATTCTTCGTTTGATTTCAGCGCTGGTGTCATTGTCTGAATTGATAGCGGTGCCTAGGTAGACAAAGTTTTTGACTACCTCAAAGTTATATCTGTCTGCTGTGACGTTCTGACCGAGACGTCGGTGTTGGGTGTCCTTTCTCGTTGACAGCATATACTTGGTCTTACCCTCGTTTACCGCTAAACCCATCTTCGCGGCCTCCGTTGCAATACCCACAAAAGCGCCATTGACATCACGCTGCGTTATTCCAATAATGTCAATATCGTCGGCATATGCGAGTAGTTGGACGGACTTCTGAAAGATTGTTCCTCTGGTGTTGGCGTTCGAGTTTTGAACAATTCGTTCAAGAACGATGTTGAAAAAGTGAAATGACAGCGCGTCGCCTTGTCTGAATCCTTTTTTGACATCAAAGGTCTCGGTTAGGTCTTTACCGACCTTGATGGAGCAGCGTGCATTCTCCATCGTCATCCTACACAAACGGACGAGTTTGGTAGGGATGCCAAAACTAGACATTGCTCTGTATAGCTCGTCTCTATAGATGCTATCATACGCGGCCCTAAAATCGATGAAAAGGTGGTGGGTATCGATTTGTTGCTCCTGGGTTTTCTCCAAAATCTGCCGTAGTGTGAATATTTGGTCGATGGTGGATTTTTTTGTTGACGAATGGCTTTAGGCGTTCACACAGTATGGCAGATAAGATTTTATAAGCGATACTTAGGAGACTGATGCCTCTGTAGTTGGCGCAGTTCAATGGATCTCCTTTTTTATGGATCGGGCAAACAATGCTGAGGTTCCATTCATGGGGCATGTTTTTCTCCGACCACATTTTACAGATGAGTTGGTGCATGCTCCTTACCAAATCATCGCCTGCGGCTTTAAAAAGCTCGGCGGGTAGGCCGTCAGCTCCCGCAGCCTTGTTGGATTTCAGTTTAGATATGGCAATCCTCACTTCATCCAGGTCGGGTGGACGGAATTGTTGATCTTCGTCGTCCCTTTCATTGGGGTTGAATGGTTCGTTCTGCCTGACAGCGGGATTTGGTTCTTCGTCGCCGTTATACAGTCTGCAGAAATGGTTTTTCCATATCCGTAGCATCGACTGTGACTCTACTACGATGTTCCCTTGATCATCCTTACATGCTTCGGTTCGGACTTTATAACCTTGACTGGTTAACTTTACCCTTTGGTAAAACTTCCTCACCTCATTCCTGCAGTAATATCCCTCTATTCTGCCGATCGCGCGCTTCTCATGCTCCATCTTTTTTCTCCTGAGAAGCCGGTGTTCATCTCTCCTCTTCTGCTCGTAGAGCTCCCGAGCAGCTCTTATCCTTCTTTGCAGTGCCGCTTTGTATGCTTCTTGCTTGGCTGCATTCGCCTGCCGACACTCGTTGTCAAACCAGGGGTTTCGTTGTGGTGGCGGATTGAAACCCAGCACATCAGAAGCGGCATCTCTGATGGCTTTTTGGCAATGCTGCCACTGGTCTTCAATACTTGATGTTGGCGGCGTAGGATTTCTGGTGGTGGTCCGAATCAATGTTGGTGCCTCGGAACGTTCGGACATCTATGATACTGGAGGAGTGCCTTGCGTCTATCGCAATATGGTCAATCTGATTGACGGTTGATTGATCAGGAGATCGCCATGTTCCTTTGTGAATATCGAGATGTGGGAATCTTGTACTGGCTACTACAACATTTCGCCCCGCAGCAAAATCGATCAGCCTAAATCCGTTATCGGATGTGGTGTCGTGTAGGCTGTGCTTCCCGACCGTACTACCAAAGATGTTCTCTCTTCCTAGCTTTGCGTTAGAATCGCCAAGGACAATTTTAAAGTCGTAGCTAGGGCATTGCTCATACGTTTTGTCCAGGAGCTCATAGAACCTGTCTTTGGGCATGTGCACATATAAGGCTTATGTTGGCAAATTTAGCCTGGATGCGAATTGTCGTGAGGCGCTCGTTCACGGACCTGAACGATAGGACTTCTTGCCTAAGTCTGCCTCTAACGACAAATCCACATCCAAATAGGCGCTGTTTTTGTTGTTTGTAGCAATCACCGTAGTATATATCACAGTTTTTCATCCTTCTTTTGCCCGGCACTTCTTGGATGGCGGTTATATCTGCTTTGCAGCAGTCTAGGGCTTCCGCTAGTTGTTCGGCTGCACGTGGCCTATAAAGGGACCTTACATTCCACGTACAAATCCGAAGATCGTTGTCCGTATATCGTTTGCAGGGGTCGTCATCAGTAAAATCATCCGTTTCCGGGGCTTGTTGTTGCTTCGTAACTAGCAATTTTTTTTGTGTGGCCGGGCAGTTACCCCGACGGCACAACCCCCAACCTGGAGGGCCAGTTCCTTTTTTGTAACCCCTAGGACAAGAGGTCGCACAAGTTTGGCAAGTTGAGCTCGGGTGAACTACAACCAGTACCCGATGGCTACCACTTGGAGGTAAAATAAGCACAATTGGTGTGTAGAAAAAGTTACAACACTGGGCATCGCCAGGTTGACGCCAGTCAGTGCCTACCCGATTCCCACAGCACCCAGCCACCGTATAGCCACGTTGGTGTTCCAAAATAAGAAAAAATAAAGACGGTTTCCGTGGTTTATGGCAGCCAGCCGGTTGTCTTAGCAATTTTGACTAGCGCGTTGACCGGTATATTGCTAAGGTCGTTTAGACTGTCGAAGAAGTAGTAGGAGTCTGTGGTGGCTTTCCTAATTGAGGCAAGGGCAAGATAGCTGCACAGGAGGTGTTGGGTGTTTTTGTTGATTTGGCATCACTAAAAAACCTTGTTCATCGTTCATCGTACAGGACGAATTTTCTTTGTTGTCTCCTTGATCTGGAAATAACTGAGGTTCTCAGAAGATTTCCTCCTCCTCATCGTCTAGGCAGCTTCTACAGAAGTCGTTAGAGAATAAACCTCGTCTTTTTGCGTGAATGCCTAGTAGACAGTGTCCGGTAATTATTCCCAATGCAGTGCTAATTTTGGATCTCTTTAGGGATATCAGATTACTTGATCTACTAGGGTCGAGATTTGACCAGATTTGCTTAGAGATTCGGCAAATAATGCCTGTCGACCATCTGACAATGATTTTATTGAAAATTGAGCTGCAGATCCTTGAAAAGACTCAAGAGCTGCAGAACACCCACCACCTATTCGTCGATTTCAAAGGCGTGCATAGAGATGAGCTAGAGACAGCGCCATGTCTAGTTTTGACATTCCTGCCAAACTCGTCATGCTGTACAGGATGACGATGGAGTTGATGGATTCTCGGTAACGAACTCACCGAGATCTTCAAATTCAAAAAAGGTTGTTATGTGACATCATACTTGAGAAGATCGTGCAAAACTCATACGTCAACACCAGTGGCACGATCTTCCAAGAGTCCGTTCAACTGCTAGCTTACGCGGCTGACATTGACGTGATAGGACGACCACAGCTAACCGTCAATGAGACGTTTGCTGGCATTGAAGCGGAAGCGGCTAAAATGGGTCTGGAAGTAAATTAGGGAAAAACAAAGTACATGCTGTCATCACGGAAGGACGCACATCATCGACGTCTCGGACAGAGTGTCATAATGGGCAGCAGAAACTTTGAGGTAGTCAAGGACTTCGTCTACCTCGGCTCTGCAGTAAACAGGGACAATAACACCAGTGCCGAGATCAAGCGCAGAATTACTCTTGCCAATCGCTGTTTCTTTGGACTCCAGAGGCAATTGAGTAACAGAGTCATCTGTCGAAGCACCAAACTGACTTTATATAACACTCTGATCATCCCTATCCTGCTCTATGGCGCAGAGACATGGACGCTATTGAAATCAGATGAAGAAGCTCTTGCTCGTTTGGAGTGAAAAGTTCTGCGTGCGATCTCTGGTCCTGTTTGCGTTGATGGCGTCTGGAGGAGAGATTCAACCTCGAACTGTAGAGAGGCATTTTTGTTTTGTCTAAGGTATTTTTGGCGCTAGACTGAAGCACACAGACTCAAATCTGGTCCATTGTACTACCAGCTGCAATCTCGATAGCGAATTCGTAAATTTGGGGACTGTGCAACGTAGTTCTCGGTAGTTGTATGCTCTCGGAACATCAAGCACCCTTGGACAGTTCTTCTGGTGTTAAGCGTGTGACTTAGTGGTTGCTGGAACCGTGGGTCTCTCATGTACTACAGCAGTGTTGTCATCGGGAAAATAGCTTTGACATCTATAACTTGAAAAGTTGCGTTAAAGTGTCTAACAATTTTTAGAAGACGATGTTGTGTGGTTGATATCTTATCCAAGAGGGATTTTGCTGCGTTTCCCCAGGCCAGAATGCCGTATCTGATGAGCGATTCTGCTAACGAGTAATATACCTGCTTAAGCACTTCTACGTTTGTGTAACGCTTAAGATACGTCATTGCGAAGACGGTGCTCTTAAGTTGCACGCGCAGGACGTTGATGTGCTCACGCCAAAGAAAGTACTCGTCGATGGTAATTCCTAAGTATTTGATATTTCTGACAACTTCGATTTCGTTGCTGTTGGTTGATTGCGGACAGCGGTCAATTCGATCAAAGATTTGGAAGACTTCTGCAGGTGTAGATGGAGTGTGAATGTTTTCGTAGCATTTATGACTAGGCCATTATCATGGCACCACTCGGATACAGCGTTGAATTCGTCCTGCATTATCTGCACAGCTGAATGCAAGTTTTGGTGTTTCACCACGATTGGTATATCGTCGGCATACGCATAAGCAGTCGATTTTTTCAGTAACTTCAGTAGCTCGTTCGTGAGATGGATGAATAAAATGGGGCTCAATTTTGAGACTTGTGGCACACCGTATTTGACGTCCTTTTCAGTACTCAATGTATCAGCTACCTTGACTTGGATAGTTCTGTCAGTCAGATAACTTTTTAGCCAGTTTGCCAGGACTCCTCTCAACCCCATTCTGCTGACACTTTCTACGAGCTTTATTTGCATTAATTACTGTACTCGTGACTAGTTGGTCTACCAGTCCCGCTTCTATTCCTAGATCCTCCAGTGTCTGTGCAATTGTATGCGGGTAGATGTTGTTAAAAGCTCCTTATATTTCAAGAATAGAAACCATGGTATATTCCTTGAAGCTTAGTGATTTCTCAATAGTGCGTACCAAAGAGTGGAGGGCCGTTTCCACGGATCTGCCTACAATAACGCATGTTGAGATAGTGAGAATTTAGTAGGATCTATAGTGGATCTTAAACGAGTCTTTCTAGAGTTTTGAATAGAAAGGATGATAGGCTAATAGGTCTTAGATCTGTTGGATGTACGTGGAAGCTTTTACCCGCCTTAGGTATCCCCGGGAAAGTCTATGCTAAGGTGTTGGAAGCGCGTTCTAGAGCTATGGTCGAGCCCAGGATGGGGGATGAACATTGCGAACACTGCGACTTTCGTCCCGGCAGAAGTACAACCGACCAGTTTTTCAATCTAAGAATGGTACTTGAGAAGGCTTGGGAGTATGCCAAACCCATCTACAGTTGTTTTGTAGATTTTGAAAAGGCATATGACCGAGTCCATCGAGGTAAACTCTGGAGTGTCCTGCAGGAGTATGGGATTGATGGTCCTCTTCTGAGGGCCATTCAGTCTCTATACACAAACTGTAGCAGCTGTGTTCGGGTAAACGGTGCTTAATCAACACCTTTCACCGTGGGCGTTGAACTTCGGCAAGGGTGTTTCTTGTCACCTCTCCTTTTCATTGTATATATGGACTGGATGTTGCAGCGCAGCCAAGGTGAGGAATGTTTCACATTGGGAGAGTTGAGGGTAAGTCATCTTCTTTTTGTAGATGACTTGGTTATCCTCACATCCTCCCAGACGGAACTCCAACGCGCACTCGATAGGTTTGTGGCCGTATGTGCTGATGCTGAAATGAGGGTTAACGTGGACAAATCGGAGGTTATGGACATTTCCAAAACGCCTGTTCAATGCACTCTGCATGTTAGTGGAGTCCCATTGAAGCAGGTGGAGAAGTTTAAGTATCTCGGGGTCTTTTTCACGAGTGATGGAAGGAGTGATGCTGAGCTTTCCGGTAGGATTGGTCAAGCTGGGTCAGTTCTGACACAGCTTGGTAGTTCTGTAATCAGAAAGGCCGAGCTTGGTTGCAAAGCCAAGTTAGCGGTTTTCAAGTCAGTATTTGTTCCAACACTCACCTATGGTCATGAAATTTGGGTAATGACCGAAAGAATAAGATCGCGAGTTCAAGCTGCTGAGATGAGATTTCTTCGTGCTGTTGTGGGAATTACTCGCCGGGATAGGGTGAAAAACACGGCAGTGCGCGATGAACTCAACATTGAGCAGCTGCTTCTTCGAACGGAAAGTTCTATGCTTCGGTGGTTTGGTCACACGTGGCACAAATAGGCGACCGCCAGGACGAGGTGGTTGGACCAAGTCCAAAAACTCGCCGGGTTACGCTTGGGAATTGCTCCTGATGAATTAGAGTCGATGGCGGAGGATCGAGTTGCCTGGAGATCTCTCGTGCGTGGTTTACCCCCGCGACCCCTTTAGTGGATCATGCGGGTCAGAAGATGATGATGGGTATAAATACCACCTTGACTTGTTTCCATCTGGTGGGGATGTGACACAAAGATACGCACCCTTTGAAGATGGTTTCCAACCAAGGGATGGTTACAGCTGAGGTATGGTGAAGTTCAGCTGGTATTATGCCATCCATGCAAACAAACGACTGCAAATCAGAATCACTCAGAACCCATTTCTCTACGCCCTCCTCAAATTCACAAATCCCATCTCATCTTCAAACAACAAATTGGAACCAATTCAATCGAATTCCATCAATTCCAAACAATTCCCATTGAATCGATAACCCCACGCAAACCTCACACATAGATGTCGCCGCCATCGCTTTGAAGCCAGTGCCAAAAGTCAAAAAGCAAAGCAAAGCAAAGCAAAAAAAAAACTTGCTCATACGAAAAATCCACACATAAACTGACAGCAGCACCTCTATGTATTCCGTTGTTTCCCTCTGAGAGCTGTCGAAGTGTCGCGATTCACATCATTTTCGTGAGCTTTTTGTGTAATTTTTGTGTGTGATTTCGTGATTATTGCTACTGAATTAATTAAAAAATCAGCAATGTAAGTAGCATATCATAGAATAAACGTTCAATTGAATTGCAAATCCACCGAGAAGCTGCGCTAAACTTCAATTGAAATTCTTCAAATGCAAAAATTGCACTTGCAAATTCTTTCAAGATGGCCGAATGTCCGTAACAGTTTTCCTCGTCATGAGAGAGAGAAAAAAAAACCCGAAGACTGATTTCAATTTACGCAATTTTTAATCGCTCAGAACCTTGCATCGAGGCAACGATTTTCAAGTGTTTTCTTCTTAGTTTTTCGTGTTGATTCTCGGAAAATTGAATTTTTGCTTTCGTTTTCGGCTTATCTACACTGCGAGTTGATAAGAATTCGATTCGGAGAGCAAGAGCTGCGCCTGGTCTGGTGGTGGTCTCCGGGCTGATTTGTGATTTGAAAAATATTGTATTCTCATCGTCTGTTGGTTTGCTGGTGAGGTTTATTTAGTGGCAAAATCCGAGTATTTTTTTTTTTTGTTTCTTTCTGTATGACACATCGGCATCGATTTTTCAATTTACAGAAAAAAAAACCTTTTTTTTTCTTCGTTTTATGGTTGTTTTTTATTTTCTTTTTATTCAAATTTTTTTTGCGTGTTAGTTCATATGGATGCGTCTCTCCGTCATTGTCGTCGTCGGGTGGTTGTTGGTGGTGAAAAGTTGGATCAAAGACAAACAGTCAGTCACTGTCTTCTCAGTCTTTGCTGGCGTAATTAAGTTTTGAGACATTTCTCCCCATTAGTTGCTTTTTTTTTTCTTCCTTCTGCTTTTCTTAACGTCTGGTGTGTGTATGATAAAGAAAAAGAGTCTCACTCGAGCACACAACATCATCATCACTCTAATTTACATAATTCACTATTCTCATAGAGGAGCGTATTAAATGATGTAGTATAGCGCGGTGCAGGCAGATAGAAGTGGTCTTTCTGGCTGGCGTTGTTAAATGCTACAGTGCATTGAGAGAGCACACAGGAACCTGTTCTTTTTTCTTCGACAACACTTACCACAACACGATTGAATGTTGTTTTGTTTGTTTGGAAGGAATTTTTCTTTTGCCAGCGGTGGGTCCCCCTACAAAAGAAATGTGCAGGTATGATGGGAAATTCATGTGAGAAGGCAAAAAAGCAGGTACTTCTCTGATTGTGTGTGCGCCTGGCCTGGCAGTCCAACCAACAGGCCTCGGCCAGAGTTACCAAACATCAGAATGAGGGCAATAAATTGTTCGTCGTCTGGTTTTGTGTTTTTTTTTTTGTTGTAATCCTGTTCTCAGGTGAACTCGGTGTATGATTCTCTGTAAGTCATTACTTTTTTTTTCTGCAACCACACGAACTACCATAGGTTTCGTTTTTTTTTTTTTGCAATTTACATTCCTTCCTTCGACACAGAACTGGTTCGAGTGTCATACTCATACATCAACTGGATTCTCGGTGTAGTTTGGGGCCCTTGAAGCATGCTCTGTTGGGCAGAATCCAATGTGACTACGATCTGATTCGTTGGAAGTGACAAATCCAATTGGTCTTCCTCCGCACACAGCTCCAGCATATGTTCGTGAATCTTCCGATTCCACATGCTTGGCAATACCTCACATAAAAGAAAGAAAAAAAAGAAGAAACCCTTTCTACAACACCATCGCCGACATTGTCTCAGACGCCTGCGCGTACTCTGTGCTGCTGGTGTTCTAGTTGACCCTTGTTCCATGTTGAAAACCTTTTTTTTTCGTGTTGAACTGACTAAACTCAGTGTTAAGTGGTGAAAAAGACAACGCGCATCGACGTTCTCCGAAATTCTAACCATTTTGACTGTTTTTTTGTTGCATCCAAAAAAGAAGAAGAAAAAAAATAACGTATCCAAGCCCCCCCTTTGAAAACTGCATTTCGTAGCGAACCAAACGGAACATGTCTTCGTGTCAGTGGTGTTACTATATTTAAATGAGACGCATAACAAATGAAAAATAAAAAAAATACACAGTGACGTCGGGTCTTCTACTTAGTATATGTGTTTAGTGTGTAAGCCTCTCAAAAGAGTAAAGTGACGAAGAAAAGAAACAAAAAACACCGTTGTAGCGACACTAAGAATCCAATTCAAGTGCAAGGTCTGTAAACATTAAATTTATTCTATTAAAACCCTGCGCTACAATGCCCCTTTGGTGTGTAGCATTCAGCTACTGCTGTCGCTGCTGCTGCTTCTTTTGATGTTCGTTCTGGTTTTTTTTTTGTTTTTTTCTTTTGGATTTATGGGTGATTGTTGTCGCTTCACAGGTTCTTCTCGCCTTCTTGCCGGAGACCTACATATCGTCGGACGCAGGTTATAATATTTATTATTAATTTTCTTGTATTAATAGCTGCCGCCCGTCATCGCCGCCACCCACACAATGTATTCCTCTCAATTCACCAGTGAATTGAATGTGATACACATATTTTTGTGCGCGGAGCTGGGGATAGAAGGGACAAAACATGGGTATAAAAATAGCCATGTTACTTTCAGGTTGTTTTTTTTTCTTCTCTACCTTTTTTCTGTTTTTCTTTTCTCGCACCGTGTTGTTGTTTGGCAGCAGCGGCGGCGATGGTGGTGGTGATGGATATAAATCGATTTCGTGAGGGAAACCCTGGACAAAAAAAAAAGGGCAGCATCTTTTCGCAATCGTCTATGGCAGCTGAGCAGCAGGGGTGTGTATGCGCATGTCTCGAAAATGCAACGTGGGTTCTCTCTCTCTCTCGCCCCTCACCAGTCATCGTCGTCATCGTTCTTCATCGGAAACTTATCGGTTTTCAAGTGGGTGACATTGTGTGAGACTTAGTTTTTTTTCCTTTGGAAAATATATAAAAGCCCTGTATGTCCTCGCGTCAGCATCAGCGCACGCCTCCTCTTTTGGTATGTGTTTTCCAGAACTTTATTTTTAACTTTCAAATAAATCAGATATCCGGAATCATCAAAAAGAAGAAACGAATGTCTTCTCGTAGATATCAAATGATGGATATTCTGCAGCAGTTCAAAGGCATCAAACATAGTTCATCCTCCACTCCACTCTTCCACCCCTCCCTCGGTGTGTAGATATATAAGTATGCCCGCAATATGTGTGAAGTGTGTCGCTTCGAGAAGAAACTAAACAAAAAAAATTCCAATCCGCACACAGTGAATCAGTGAGTGAGGTGGAAAGGTTGTAGCCGTCGAGTCGTGGTTGGTAATCATCAAAAATAAATCCCTACGTAATATTTTGTGTTAAATTTATGAATCTTAACACGTTTTTTGTTTTGTTTTTTTTTTCTTTCTTAGAAAACCGGTTTGAAACAAAATGAAAAAAAAAACGAAATATCGATTGCCACTTCAGAATCAATCTGTTTGAACGAAAATTTCGGTCGCCTCCTTCACGGCATGGCACCCGGAAATCTGACACAAATGACGGATGGCAAAGATTGTGCGTCGTTTTGTGTCAAACTGTAGTCAGACATATGTAACCTATGCTTTTAAAGGCAACCACGTTGTGTGATAAGCTTTTTTCTCGTTACACGCACCAATCTTGAATACAAATAAGCTGTTCGCTGATAAGTTTCATCCTCTTGAGACTTTGTCTGACAAGCGAGTGAGCGAGGGAGGGAGGGCGGTAGAGGTGGTGGAAGGAAAAGAGATCGGTATCGTAATTATCTTGTGGTGACATAAAACTTTCAAACTCTTCATACACGGCATTTTAATAGCGGCCTCTTGGCCAAGCAATGAACGGAATGAAACATTCCTTTTTGCGTCATCAACCACCATTCGTGCTGTATGAGCACAGAACAAACACCAATTCAATTCGACTCCAAGTTGAATGGTGTTGTGTGTGACTAGCAAAATCGATATTCTATGAATTTTTTAACCGGAAGACCAACGAACATACTCAGCAGCGACGAACTTCAAAACGCAACGACTGCCCCGAAACATATGGTCACTCCAAAATTTATTGACTAACACTACATTTTTCGTCTCGAGTACTGTTTAATTATCGTGGGCTTTGTTTTGATCGTTGAAATTGAAATAAAGTGCAAACACCAGACGCACACAGCCGCACAAAATGTGTGCAGGTAGTATTTGTGCACCGAGCTGACATCAGTTGAAATAATAATAATTATTATATTTTTTCCTTTCCACTGCTGAGTCAGATTTGTTAGTTAGACTTTGATACAAAGCCTCAATCATCTGTGTGTGAAGAGCCACTTACACTGGCTGTTGGGCAGTGCTTTGCTTTGTTGTGCTAAGAACGCGTTTGTTAATCGAATGCATGTGTGTCATGTTTTATTTCGGAGGGACTTGTGTGTGCTTTGTGTTATTTATTATCGAACATCATCGGATGACCTAAAAGGTATATCTCGCTAGCATAAGGAATTGTTTTTTTTTTTTTGAAGAGAAAGCAAAGCAGTTTTTTTGTTTTTGAATAACTCCCTCGAAATAGAAGATTTATAAGTGCTATCTTGTATTGATGCATATGGATTTATGGATATACGGTCGGTCTCTGGGGCATACGCTGGAGGCCATCGGAATCTATTTGTATATGATTACGTGGTTTTGTTCCCTCTCAAAGTGCGTGTTTGTTTGCAGAACTTATTTGCTTCTTATCAATTGTTGTCCATTTGAGATTGTGAATACAATCTGAAGTCCCTGCTGCTTACACGGTAGCCACATACTCGAACCGACTAGTCATCGTAACGTGTTAGATCATGAGATGAAAGTCAAATTCCATATCTGATCGGGATTGCGGTTCTCTCTTCCCTTCATGAACCCAACAACAATGAGAAGAAAACAATGCGCAGCCTCTCCTCACAAACCCCGAACGGTGCAGAAAATAAAATTGAAACCATCAGAGATAAGGTCGACCGCCCCAGATGTGTGACACTTGCAAAGAAGAATCACACTCCAACCAGATAAGCCATGGAGAAGGCGTGTTTCTATTCACCTCTCAGCATTGTGTCGTCGAGATAAATCTCCTCGTAAACAACATCTTCACATTGTTCGCAAGTTTCATGCAAATTATTGTTTTCTCTTTGCTTTCTTGACACGGACTTTGGCAAATGTAATTTGCAAACACACAAACAAACGCGCTGACCATCGATATTCGACGAGTGTGAAGGTGATTGAATAGTTGGACTTGATGTGATTGTAAATTGTCAGAGATTTGTTTTCCACCCACTCATGCATGCGTGTATGTGGTCACATTTGTGCGCCAGTCTAAGAGGCGCTGTTGCAAAACTCTCATTTGCATGTCCACGCCCGAATGTTTGATTCCATCGTTTACGGCATGTGACTTCATACCTTTGGGCATCACTTGCGTAACAGTCCAAGGTCAGCGTGAAGAGGTTTTTTTGTGTTCAGTCTTCGAGACTTTGAACTGATCGCTATCCTAATGGTGGTGTGTGTTTGTTACCGTGGTGCTGTAATTGTTGATGATTCCTTGCTTGCTTGTGAATTTATGTTTGGTTGAAGAGAGTCTGGCATCCGCCGCCATGTTGTCTGAAACCTGAGTAAAAGGAGGAAGTCGAAGGTGACTAAGTCGGAAACTCGTTTAGGTTAGGTTACCACGCGGATGTAGTCGATCCTACTCCGCAAACCAGTTGGAGCATTTGACAAATCGATGAAGATGATTGACACGATGAAAAATTCGCAGTGATCTTCTGGGAAGTTTGAACAAAAGGAGGCGCTCAAAGAGACTGCACAAAACTCGTTTAGGTTAGAGTGACACAAAGATTGCTTAGTTCTAACGGGTTTTGGAGGACGTAGACTGTTAGGTGTGGGGGGGGTATTCTCCGTAATAAGACCAGGTGCACAAGGCATTGCAGGGCAGACCACATCTAAAGACTTATCGTTTACCTCCTTCATCGACAAAAGTGAAACCGACATCGCCATTCATTCCCACGCAATATGACCAAACGAGATGAGATAAGCACACCAGACCCAAAGTAGGTCTCATTTCACACACACGGAGTTTGTGGTTAGATCTTTTCTTCAAAATGAAGATGTAACTCAACCGAAACTTGTGGTCTACAGCTCTTTCATTTGTTTTTCTTTTGTTCCAACCACCCAGGGTGTTGAAGTGGCTTTTGTCTTCTGAAATGTGCGCTAACTTCTGCAGAAATGCAGAAATTTTATGCAATCCATAGCAGTTGTCGCGCTCATGGGAAATCAGGGGTGAATGACAATGAAAAACGGCTAAATAGGTGTGTGTGACAGAATTTACCTTCACTCTGGTGTTTTTTTTTTTCTCTTTCACTTCGCACATGTTTCTCTTGACAAGTATGTCTTCCCACTTTCGTCATCATCAGCACCAGCACTTAACAATCTTATCGACTTTATCCTCATCACCATCATAATTACATAAGTTTGACGAACGGGGTTATCGTCTCTGTCCCTCTCGAATGGTAATAAAACAAAAAAAAACCCTCAAATTCATAAACAAACAAATGTGCAGGTCTTATTTTAGTGTTTTTATTGTTCTCATCGCATCGTTACTAAATCCACTTGTCACGTGGAGCGGGGCATACACTGGGTGCTGGCTGGCGTTGGTGGAGCACAGTCTGAGATAAAAAAAAATTTAACGCTACGCTTAATTTCAAAATGGGCGTACAACAGAACTGCCGTCACCAAAGCAAGCAACAGACACTCGTAAAGCAATTAAAACACCATCCACCTATCTCTGGCTGTGAGCAGCACCAGCAGTAGTTGAAATTGGAAAACAATTTTAATGTTTACAGTTTTGACAAGCCATCAACCTTTCAACCTACCTACCTTCCTCCATTTCACACACAAGTGCACAATGCGTGTGCGATTGTGATTCGAAAAGGGAGATTTGTGGTGTGTGCGCGCGCCTGTTCCCAAATAGAAGTGTTATTAAGTGGGCGAGAAAGTTTTCTTGTGCCTCTGCCTCGGGGACGAGACCTCCCTTTCACTACGCTGTCGAGTGTCGGTTATGCCATGAAGTAGTTTTTTTTTTTTTTGTTTCCCTTGCCATGTCTGTTGTTGCACATGCAATGGTATCGTGCCAAAAAAATAAGACACCGCAACCACCGCTGCAGACGGGGAAGAAAGAAAAAAATTGAATTTAACCTTAACATTGGATTCGAATGCCTATCGACGTTGTCCCCGTGTGTCCACGTCCACCTCCGCGATTTTCTATTAAATTCCGCTGAAAAGAAAATGACGATGAAGGTTTTTTTTTTGTTTAGTTTAGTTTCATGTGGCTGTTCTGTTGCTGTCGTTGTTGTTGCTTTAACCGCCCCCCAAATCGAAGGAGAGAAGAAACACAACAACAAACAGACGAAAAATCAATGAAAGGAGCATGCACACAATCACACGCAGACTCGGACAGAACACACAGAAAGCATGACCTTTTCCAACACCGCGAGCACACTGGCAAACGCAATCAGCCTCGAAGAATTCGTGTGGTGGTTCTTTTTGTTTACTACGCGGCCGTTCTCCGCACCGCACCCCTTATCAAAACCGTCGACGATGATGATGATGATGATTCCAACAATCCACCCCCTCGCTCCGTCGTCGTCGACGTATTCAACGATGGTGTGCTGCTGCTACTTGTGAACATTTCGAGGGAATGACTCATGTGTCTTGATTCGTTTCTTCTTCTTTTCTTTCTTCTTTTATTTTTTCTTCTTTTTTTCGTGTGCTTCCTTTGGATTCGCGCAGTCTTTTAACTGGTGGATAAGTCATGTGAATGTGACGAATATTTCGCCGTTTCGTGTTCCTCCCGTCCTCCTCGTTTTCAGTTTTTTGTGGGTGTCGATGTAGATTTGCAGCTTGAATCGGCACCAGTGTGTATGTACATAGTTACGAAATTTTTGCCCGAAAATCGACCGCTTGCGGCAAAAACCAAACCATACGCTCTGAAGAGCGTCGGTTTGAATTTGAATTTTGGAAGCGTCGTCGGTTGTTTCAACTTTTAAACGCCAAACGCGCCTTTTGGACATCGCAAATTCGATAGTTGCAAAACTGTGTTCCGTTTATAGAAAAAAGTCGCTGTTTTTTGTTTGCCCCTCGGGGGTCCTACCGTGTGTTTGTTTCATTCACCACTTGTGGTCGGTGTGTGCGCCTGTGGCATGGTTAGACTCACTTCGTATTTGCATAGATTTCATTCAAAACGCTGCGTTACGTTTGAAAACAGACTTTTTTTTGTTTGAATTGCGTGACCATTTGAAGAATTTATCACATTTCTTTTCTCATATCTCTCGGTGCGTCCCTTTTAATTGATTAAGTGGCTTCTTTTTTGTGTGCCTCTGTGGTCTGTGACTAATACATCTTTATTTCATCTATTCATTTTACAGTTGAAGCGAAAAGTAACCCACTAAAGAAAGGAGACATATTCAATTAAGCTCGGATATTTCGAAACAGCATGAAAATGGTGTTGTCTCAACGGCAGCGCGAGGAGCTGTAAGTTTTTGTTTTACCTTCCATTCCATTCAATTTCAATGACGATTAATTTGTGTGTGTTTGTTTTTTAGTAACCAAGCGATTGCCGATTATTTAGGCAGCAATGGATATTCAGACGCATTAGAAGCTTTCCGCAAAGAGGCCGATCTCAACGCAGAATCTGAAAAGAAATTTGGTGGTCTACTCGAAAAGAAATGGACATCGGTAATACGTTTACAAAAGAAAGTAATGGAACTGGAGGCTAAGTTATCAGAAGCTGAAAAGGAAGTCATCGAAGGAGCACCAACAAAAGCAAAACGAAGTCCTGGTGAATGGATACCAAGGCCGCCAGAGAAATTTTCACTTTCCGGTCATCGAGCCAGTATAACGAGAGTAAGTCCGCATAGATTCGATAGAGAGTTTATCTTGTTCTCTTCTTCCGCCTCGCTCGACTGTTCAAATGGTTGTTGACACTTGTCTGCTTGTGGCGGTTATCTTTACGATGCCACAGACATCAACTTCCTCTGGCATGGATTGTGCGTGTTTCTCAACAACAAAAAAATGTTGTATGTACTTGCAGGTGGTGTTTCATCCGATTTTTGGTTTAATGGTATCGGCATCAGAAGACGCTACCATCAAAATTTGGGACTTTGAGACCGGCGAATATGAACGAAGTCTAAAAGGGCACACAGATTCAGTACAAGACATTGCTTTTGACACTCAAGGCAAACTATTGGGTACATAAAAATACATACACATTCCTCCCTCTCACTCACACCCTAGATGAATTTGGCCTCTCTCTAATGTGTTGTATCATTTGTATTGTGAACAGCGTCCTGTAGTGCGGATTTATCAATCAAGCTATGGGACTTTCAACAGAGTTACGAATGTGTTAAAACTATGCACGGACACGATCACAATGTATCTTCGGTGGCGTTTGTTCCAGCTGGTGATTTTGTTTTATCAGCTTCACGTGATAAAACGATCAAAATGTGGGAAGTTGCAACTGGGTAAGCGTTTCTTCATTCAAGGATTTCAATCACCTCCCGGCTGGCTCACACACAAACGTTGAATTGGTTCGTTTTTCAGATATTGCGTGAAGACATACACAGGGCACAGAGAATGGGTTAGGATGGTGAGAGTGCATATTGACGGTGGAATCTTTGCGTCGTGCTCAAATGATCACACGATTCGAGTGTGGCAGACAAATTCAAAAGACTGTAAGGTAAGTTGAAGCTTTGGTAAAGCATTTTTTTTTTTTTTTTGATTTTGCTTGAAATTTAATGTATCCATGGTTAGGTTGAACTGAGAGATCACGATCACACAGTTGAGTGCATTGCTTGGGCACCCGAAAATTCCACATCAGCAATAAACGAGGCTGCGGGTGCTGATAACAAAAAGGGTCACCATCAGGGGCCATTCCTTGCTTCTGGTTCGAGGGATAAAACAATTCGCGTAAGTTCTTCAACCAACATAGTTCCCAAAGAGTGGACATACTAGAGTCGATGTTTTTGTCTTTGCAGATCTGGGACGTCAGCGTCGGCCTATGCTTATTTACTCTAACTGGACATGACAATTGGGTTAGGGGACTATCATTCCATCCGGGTGGAAAGTATTTAGTATCAGCTAGTGACGATAAAACCATTCGTGTGTGGGACTTGCGCAATAAGCGATGCATGAAAACTTTGTATGCTCATCAACATTTTTGCACTTCTGTTGGTAAGTTAATTGTGTTTCGCGGTCGTGATGTTTCAGCAATTTCAGCTGACGTTGCTGATTGCTTTTTGAAGCTTGAAGAGAAGTTCCGAAGTATTCATATTTGAAGGAGTGAGGGGAGTTACGAAGAGCACTCAAGTTACAGACCGGTTGCACCATCTGAAGTCTTTGAGATTTATCCTGGCGAACATCTCGTAAAACAAGGAACTACTAGAACTGACATGATTGATCGTGATGTCGGAGGTTTCCCATGCGATCATGGTTCAGCAGGAAGGGGATAGCTTCAATTTTAGGTGTGCCCAGCCAGAGTGGATGCTTAAGATCACGCTTGTAATTCTTCATGAGTAGATAGTTATCCGTATCTGCTCGTGTGCTCGAAAGTGGTTAAATCCGATACCAAAGGGAATTCACTCAATTTGTGCGCGAACGCTTCAGTGATCTGTGTTTTGTTGCCTGTACGAAAAGACGGTCGTCGTTTGGCTGAGGTTGGACCACCGATTAGGACCACCAACGCTTCCGTGTATTCGATGAGCTCGTTTCATTTGAGCAACTTAATGTTTAAAGCCCAGTTTCACTTAAGTCTAGCTGAACCTTAAATCAAATTAAGACTTTTAGTTAAGACGGGTTAATTCGTCCGGTTTCACAGCGCAATTTGAAGTCCAGTTCAGTTGAACTTCGTTTGTGCTGGGATCAAACCTCTTTCAATTTGGTGCGTATTTTTGGCCAATTTGTATGGATTGGGTGGGTCAAAGATTCTTCACGGAAACTGCTGACTTGGCGAATAATTTAAGATCTTTTAAGATTCGTAAAGAGCACAGGTGGTTTAAGCCATCACGTGACAGCATAGGTTGACAGAATGTGTACTCCACAAATGAAGAGATTCACAATGGGCCCTAAGGCCTCCGAGTGGAAGTGATGTTCAACCAACTCACTCCCCTTTCTAAACCTAACCTTACCCTGCTGTTATTGGAGAACTAAGATTTTGATAATCAACCAAGGAAGAAAAAACGGCGGTGTGGGAATCCGTTACAAATGATTTCAAATCCCATTACCGAACAGGTGATGTCAGATGTCAGACAGAATAAAACACGAAAGCTCGAAAAAAGAACGAAACAAAATGGTTGAGGAGCAGAATTGAAGCTTAAACGGCAGTTTACTCTCGTTTAACTTAAATCCCATCACTAAAATTCATCTACAAACTGAATTCAACTAAAAGTTTAAATGAAACTGTGAAACCGAATAATTCGCTGAACTCTGAAGTTTAACCTAAAAGTGAAGTTTAAACGTCCACTGTGAAACTGAGCATAAGAACTAGTACCTTCTGTGTGCTTATCAACGTCTAAATTAGTACCACCAATACTTTCTCACTCGGCGGCCGTGGCGTTGTGGGTCTGTGCGTCGACTTCTGCGCACTTGAACCTCGGCGTCTAGGCTTGAATTCAAGTACGAACAAAATAATTTCCACGGTATAACCTCTTTCCAGTCACTGACAATGCTCAAAGAGTACAACTGTCTAGAAAGAAAAGCTTCTCAAACTTGGCCGTTCGGAGTCGGCATAAAACTGTAGGTCCCTTCCACCCGTGAGAGAACAATAGCACGCACAAGACGAGTGGTTGCTGAGAAGCTAGGCCATGGCCGTCAACGGACTGTAGCGCCACCCATAATGCTTTCTCGAATGCGAGGAATTCGAACCATTTGATCAACTCAATGTAGCTAATGTCTCAAAACGTCGTTTTCCACTCAAACTGGGGTGATGTCTTACGGCTCAGCAATGGGAATTCAAGAGATTGAATAAAGGTTGAGTTCATAATTGTAATATTGTTGCCCCTGAACTGCACAAACGATTTTCTCGATACGTTTATGAATATGTACAAATACTGTCGCAAGTTTGCAGCAGGTCAGCATTGTCAAATAAGTGTTCATAAATGCGATACAAAAAGTGTTTCAGTGGCGCTCAACAAAATATTTTGCACGAAATACGAATAAAAAGGGCGATGCTTTTAAATAAAAAAGAGGCTGAGTTCGTAAGCGCAGTATTAGCGCAGTACTGCAACGTCAAACGTTCTAAATTGTAAACAAGCATCGCGTTCTAAAACTTCATATGAAAAAAGCCGCTGCACAAACAAAAGCAACCAGCGCATCACAGATTATCGTAAATCGCAACATCAAAAAAATCATTGCATTGCATCACAAAGGCAGTGATGCATACGCGATGCGCATTTTTGTTTGACTTTTACGAACTCAGCCCGAATTGGAAGTCAATACATGTACCAAGAAACAGATATTTTCTTCAAGTAATGAGAGATTTTCCGGATGATGTTTTTAGGAACCATTTTCTCATGAAGAAGTCCACATTTCGATTTCCTTTCCGGAAAGAAAACAAAAATCACTGCCAACTTGACCGCAGTTTGACTGTCGCTTTGCTTGAACACAGTGCCGACTTCTGGCATGCAGAGTCAACGCAGTGTATTTAGACTTATGAACGCAAATCTTGCACGGCTGCCTCAGTTTGCCGTTTATGAACTCCGCCATACGCGTCTACTGCCTCATTGGTTGTCTATGGTGTTCGGTTCAGAATGTGGGCGTTTTCCAAAACGCACCATTGCTCTAATCCTCCAATGGCAACCAAACGCAAACGAAAAAGGTAATGCCAATGCATACTATTCCAAAATGCATTGTGAACGATCTACTGCGCAAACAAAAGCAACAGAGCATAGTTTTTCTGTTTTAAAGGCTATTTATTAATACACAGGTTATTCGTTTAGAATGGTTTACCGGCAAATCTATATGCTTATCTGCAGGTGGTTGGAAATAGATTGTGACGAATTGAAGTGACTTTACGACGGTTTTTAGACGGACATTAAATCTTTTTTTTAACTTTGGAACGACTTTTTAACTTGGAGGCTTTTAAGACCTGTGACAGCGAATTCATTAATTTAAGAACTTTAAGCATCCCTTGGGCTTGTCTTCTTGTGTGACTTAAGGGTTGCTGATATCGTTGATCATTCATGTTGTACAGCAAAGGTTGCCATCTGGAAGATAACTTTAACATCTAAAACTTGAGAGCTAATAGGTCCCCAGGCCAAAATACTGTGTCTAATGCGGGACTCTGCTAGGTTAGGTTAGGTTTTAGTGGCTAAAGGCAGTCACACTTAGTAGGCCCATTCTGATATCCCGCGGATTGACTTCTCCTAACATAGGAGTGCTTGCAGTGAAGCGATTTAGCTGGCCTATGCTGACGCCATTTAGCTCATTGAGATTATTGAAATAGTAGGCCCCTAAATGTGCGAACCTACGACTAGCCAGAGCGCTGCACGAGCAGAGTAGGTGATCTATGTTCTCTACCTCCTCTTCATCCATGCAGCTTCTGCAGAAATCATTATACGAGACACCCATCCTGCGAGCATGAGTGCCTATGAGAGTCCTCAATGAGGGTCTGCTAAGCCTAAGAATTCTTCTGTTTTAAGGCAGGTGGGCGCCTTCTAGCCATTTTTTATTGGTGGGTTTTATTGTATGTATCTTCAAAAGATGGTAGGCTGTGGTGATCGGCATGGAAGGTGGCGACTCTGCTAACGAGTAACACACCTGCTTTTGCACTTTAACGATACGCTTAATGTACGTCAAATGCAAAACATAGTGCTCTTAAGTTGAAGGCGCAGGACATTGATGGGCTCACGACAAAGAAAATTATCGTCGAAGGTATCTCCTAAGTATTAAATGCCTCTGACTACCTGAATTGCGTTGCTATTTGTTGATAGTGGCGTTGTTATCAGGCCTGCGACCCATGGAGGGTCCGAGCCTGAGCAATTGCTGCCTTCCATCGTTGACGGATCTGGGCACGCTGCTTTCAGTCATCAAGATCAAGCTGTCTTCCATCTGCGATTACTTAGTCTTTATACCGGAGATTCGGTCTTCCTCTCCTTCTCGAACCAGTAGGCCCCGAACCAGACCCTCTTTGCTGGAGCGCTCGATGTGGCCGAGCCAGTGCAGTCGACGGACTACATCCACATCCTGGTACAGCTTGTAGAGTTCGCGGTTATGTCTTCTCCTCCATTCGCCTTCCTCGCAGACGGGACTATATATCAGACGTAGAATTTTTCTTTCGAAGGTACCAAGTATCAGCTCTGCACTTTTGCTTAGCGTTCAGCTTTCGGTTCCATAGAGCAGGACTAACAAAATAACAGTTTTGTAGAGCATGATTTTGGTCCTTCGAGTCAGGAGTTTTGAGCCCAGTTGTTTTGACAAGCCGAAGTAGCACCGGTTGCAAAGACAAGAAACACAAGAATAATGATGATAGTGGACAGCGGTCATTTCGATGGAATATTTGAAAGGTTTCTATTGGTTTTGACGGAGTACGAAGGTGCATCACTTTTGATTTAGCAGCATTTATGACTAGACCATTCAGAAGGCACCATTCAGATACAGGGTGTTTTCATAAACGTCAGACAACAGCTTTATCCATGTTCATTAATGCAGATATACGAACATACTAACTTAGGTGAACTGCAGTACTTACTGTTCATAAACGTCAATAGCTCATCGATGTCGGGCAGATTGTGCAGTCTTTATTTTTTGACTGCAAAAAGGGTCGATTGGAAGAAAATTATTTTGTACTAAAGCAAAGCTTGCGGAAAAACGCATGCGAAAAGAAATGCGATTTTACTAGCGCAGATTTCCGACGTTTATGAAAACAGCCACCGTCTTGCATTAACTGCACAGCTGAGTGCAAGTGTTTGTGTTTCACAACGATTGCTATGTCGCACAGTGGGACGACTGTATGGGAAAATCGGAAAAATTAATATCTCGTGTGTTTAAGAACGGAACTTCGTGATTTTTCAAATAACTTTTTATTACATAAATATCTGTGTTTTAACATAAACGGTACATAAATAGACGGGTACTAGTTGCCCGTACAAGCTATAGAAAAATAATTAAAATAGAAAAAATTGATTATTAAAAATGAATTACAAATCGCTCTCTGATGTGGTAACAATATCGTTCAAGTTTACATTCACTGGCAATGTTAACACTTCCAAATCGTTTTTATGGATGTACTGATCAATGTCTGGGTCGATCTTAGACATATGCGTGCTTTTGGAACGTATATTTGAAATATACGGATCTGATGATATTAACAAGTGATTCATTCAATCAATCATTGTACTGATCCTGAAGCATTTTCGACAGTGGTCTAGCTTGGCCTTTATAATTTCTTTATGTCTAGCTCCCAATGCTTCTTCAAAGAGTACACCAATAGGCAATTGAAAAAATGATATTATATCTTTCCCATGAATCAGAAATTTATGGACGCTGCTAGGCATGTAGTACCAATTGTATTTGGAAAGATACAACAGTTCTGCTTTATATTTTTGTAACTTGTAGTAACTGGGAAAACAATCTTTGTGCACAGCATTGATTACAGAACGAAGAAGAGCATATTTTCTCTTAGACAAATCCAAAGTCCAAGTATAATGCTAAGCTTTTCTGATTTTTAATGGAGATCCTGAAAATCGACCAGTCATTTCAGCAGCATAACTTAGCTCCTCTGAACTATGTTGCGATGTGAGTTCTTGTACACGTCGTTTTTTCGTACGTTCACTACACTCTTCAAAATACTTTGACGGTCTTCCTTTGCTCGTCCCTGGAGCATTTGGATTATCATGTACATGATTAAACAAATTTTCAGATATAACCAAACTAAGGTTTAGCCGTTGTTCATTGACTTGCATGAACCTGTCCTGTTTCCTTTGGCATTGGTCCCATTTTTGTTTTACCTTAAGACAATACAACTTAAAGGTGTTTAAATTTGCTTTACCTTAATGCAATAGAACTTGATTGAATTCATCTTCAGTTGACTCTTCTAAACTTAGTAAATATCGAATCATTGCAGCAACGGTAATCAATTTCAGTGACTTCTCACTTTGAATCGATGTTTACAAGAGGTCGACATTTTTGATTGCAGGACTTGCATCTACAAAAATGTCAATTATTAAAAAAGGCGCAAACTTGCGCAAAGTTTTTTTTAGTGATTTAGCTAATAGATATATTGCTTATGATAAAGCAAAAAAAATCTCAGGGGTGTTTTTCGGTGTATTTGAGAAAAGTCGACTAAAATATAAAATTCACTATTTTTCTTTATTCAAATTATCAACACATTCAAATCAGTATAAAGGGTGATATTTTAAAAGCTATAGGAAAGTTTTTTCAAAAAAAAACACATAAAATTCAGAAAAATGCATGAAATCTTCATTTGAATCGATAGTACGGTCCATATAATTTAATGTTTGAAGATTATTTCATGCAAATGTTGACCTCGACTGCGCCTCAAATGGTCCATCCGCTTAGTCCAACATTTCCAACATTTAGACCGGTATCTAACGAATAAATGCTTCAATATTGTCTTCCAATGCGTCAATTGAAGCGGGCTTGTCTGTATCGACATGAGCTTTAACATAGCCCCACAAAAAATAGTCTAGAGGCGTTAAATCGCACGATCTAGGCGGCCAATTGACCGGTCCCGAAGGTGAAATAAAATGTTCACCGAACTCGTCCCTCAATAAGTCCATTGTTGCGCGTGCTGTGTGGTATGTGGCACCGTCTTGTTGAAACCACATGTCATGCAAGTCAAGCTCTTGCATTTTGGGCAAAAAAATGTTGGATATCATCTCACGGTAGCGCTCACCATTCACAGTTACGTTACGATTCGCATTATCTTTAAAGAAGTACGGTCCAATGATGCCACCAGCCCATAAATCGCACCAAACTGTGACTTTTTCTGGATGCATTGGTAGCTCTTGCAATGCGTCTGGCTGATATTCACTCCAAAATCGACAATTCTGCTTATTTACGTAACCATTGAGCCAAAAATAAAATGGAAGAAGCGCGCGATGAACTTTCTTAACAAAGCACGCATTTTGATAATAAAATTCAATAATTTGCAAGCGTTGTTCGTTTGTAAGACGATTCATGGTTAAACTATAGACCAAACTGAAGATTTTTGACAGTGAAACAAAACACGAAACGTGTGTCAGCTGTTTAAACCAGTGTTGCCAAGAAGATAATAGCTAAAAAAATCACCCTTTATTAGAAGAGCCACGAAAAAGAAACAATTTTCGTAAACGTCATATGATTACTCATACCTTGATTATTATTCATAGTCATATACTTATTTGTACGCCCACTTCATCACCAATAACCAATTTAAAATATGTCACAAAACACGCGTGATATCACTTGCGATATCACATGCGAAAAAATTTAAACTATGCAATGCTTAATGCTCTATAACTATGGCACCAGTTGACAAATACAAAAAATTTTAATGCAGTTAGGGAATATGTATATTTGAGATGACTTACCAATCACTCAAAAGTACCACTAAAATAGTTGATTTTTTTTAATTATTGCTATGGATCGTCCCACTGTGTGTCGTCGGCATACGCAGAAGCATTTTTTCAGTACATTTTTTTTTTAATAATTTGAAAAAGTTCGTTTGTTAAAAGAATGAATAAAATGGGACCGAATTTGGAACCTTGTGGTACACCGTATTTACATTCTTTGTCAAATGTCACGATGCATTACGTTTGCAGTGTGATGTGCAAATATTTAACGTGTCTCTGCGTCTTATGACGCAGATTAAATGTACGCGTCTCCGTACGGTTTGAGAGAGTCCTTCAATTTGAATACAGAGGAATCTTAATCTAAGCTCTCGTCGTCTATGAAAAGCATCACGAACCAGTTGATAAATACATTCTCTTCTCTTTCAGATTTCCACAAAACACATCCATACGTCATTTCGGGAAGTGTGGATCAAACAGTCAAAGTATGGGAATGTCGTTAAATATATTTATTTTATTTAATATTTAATTTTAACTTAAAATGCTATTATTAAAAGAAAACAAAACAAAAAAAAAACAACAAGAATAAATCATTAAGATTATGAATCCATAAGAGAAGATATTTAATAATTAAAAAAAAAAACAAAGAAACCAACAAAAAATATATATATACCTTGCCACCTGTTTTCTGTTTTAAAAACAAAACGTTTCTCTGAAGAAGGATGAAAGAAAAAACAAAAAAAAAGAAATTGTGAAACAAACAAAATAGTATAAACAACCAGAAATATACAGAGCTATATTAAATTTGCGAAAACAAAGAAGAACGAAAAAAAACAGTCAAATAAATGGGGACGCGTCCATGGTAGTTTAAAGCGATAGATGCGATAGAGAAGGGTTACAAAAAAACAAACAAAATAAGATGCTTTATACAAAAAAAAAAAAAAAACAAAAGGGAAATATGAAACATGTATTACAAGTGTGTACACCCGGAAGTAGTAAATGTTTTAGATTTTTAACTCACATTTCCTTCGGTTCGCGCAAAAGTGATTTATTTTTTTTTTAGAGAAACGAATTCTCGAATGATTTCAATTTGTTAAATGTTATTTTTTTGTATTCGTAAAGAAAAAAATGATTATTTAATAAACAAAAAAAAAAGAAACCCCATCCGATGAGACCAACCAAATGGATTAAGAATTAACCCCACAGTCGGTGCGCGCCCGCCCTTCCATTGTTGGCTCCTAGCTAGAGCGCTCCTAACATGGATTATTCATTATTTTTTTGTGTATGTTCAATGGTGATACATCATTTTTTCTTCTTTTTTTTTTGAACAAAAAGGTGTATTCTTCGAAATAAAAAAAAACTACTTCAATTTGTCATGGAATTAAAGGAAAAAAATTCAATATTAAACATAACCATACATGTAGCTTTTAATATACATACGTAAGCGTTTAAAGAGTCCAAAAAAGAAGATTTCAATTCTAAACAATGATTAAAATGCAATTAAATTTAACTTAAACAAGAAAAGCCAACGGAGAGAAAACATTTACTCTCTCTATCTATCTCTCTCTCTCTCAATCAATCAATCTCTTTCTCTCTGTGTGTGTGACTCTGATTCTGTGTCTCTAATCATGAATAAACAATGTAATATATGATATATCTAAAGTCGTTGATAAATAAACGATAAGTATGGATTATATTTATTCTTTTTTGTAATCTTTTCTAGCCTATGTATGATGAGCTTATTTAAGAGTTTTTTTTTTTTTTGTGTTAAAACTATAAACTGAATTTGAATGAGTGTGAATTCCGCAGAGAAACTGTGACGATTGCGGACGCGACGGAGTGTGCGTAGAGAGAGTTTATGTCCTTTGCCTTGTTGAATGTTTGTCTTGTCCAAAGCTTATTTGCGCGGTGAAATAATGAATTCCTGCAAATTAATCACTCTAGCAACGTGAACACATTCAATGTGACCTGCAATGCAGTGTGACCTTGTTCCATTTGCGTCAATTAAGAGACACGCTAGGCTCTCTCTGATCGATTAAAAGCACTCGACTGCATTAATTGAATACATTAGCTAAACCATAGTGAATGCAGCTGTTCATAAACTGAAATGTTGGCAAAAAAAAAAACATTAACTCAAACCAGTTCGTTCTCCAAAATATGATTCATTCAATCGCTGCAGCTGTTGTCATACTTCTCTGTGAAACTCATGACTCACCCAGAGACCACATGCGTTGCGCTTCATGCTTAAAAGTATGTTTGATCGAGTTAAAATGTTGTTGCAAAATTCAAACACACCCACACACACACCAAACGACGTGTTTGAATGATGATGAACATGAAACAAAAGAATATGAAACAAACTTGTAATTATAATTTAAACTAAGAGTTTTCAATTCTTTTTTTTTATAAACATACATATATTTATGCATACATACATTTATAAACAAACAAACAAACAAACACACACACACACGAATTAATTATAATTAATATGCTTATTTTATACGGATAGTATTTTAGAGAAGAAAACAACAGAAAAACAAAAGAGCTGTTCATTAGGAACGTGAAAAAAAAGGATACTTCTTCAATTATATTTATTTCATAAATACCTTTGTTAAGATATGTTACGTCCTTGTACTTTTATTTTGATTTGTTTTGTAAGAATGTGTCCACACACCCACTATACGACTTCAACCACATTCGCCAGTGTCTGCAGTTTTGAGATTTGAGGTGTGCCGTGTAGACTGTTTGTGGTGGAAGATGAAAGAGAAAATAAAAGAAATTTTGATGAACAAACCTTCAAACACACACATTTTATTGGAGAATGTTAATCGCGGAGATTGTGCTGATTTTGAGACAAAAAAAAAGGCAATGGCTTGAGTGAGAGTAGGGTCGTGCACTGGATGGCATAGTTTCACGATGTCTGTCAGCAATCCGTGGGGAGAGAAAGATGAGTTGCCAAACAACAGAAGAATGTAGGGGACTGGCTGGATTCTAGAGTAAAGCTTATTCAATTCAAACGTTTGATTGGATGTCATTATTTGACTGAAACAGTATTGCATTCCTGGAGAGTATGGGCAAATCTATACGATGCTGTCAGTGGCAGACGGCAAAGAGCATGGTTTTCATAAATGTCACTGAAATAAGTACTGACCGAGTGGCAGTCACCTACCTAACTGATCTCACCTACTTGCATTCTTAGCCCAAGTAATGGCTTGTCTTCATCTGCGTCAACGTGGACAATGCAAGGACATGGTTTTCATAAATGTGACTGAACTAGCTGCGAGTGGCAGTCAACTACCTAACTGATCTCGCTTCCTTATATTCTTAGTCCGACGTACTGACATTCGTCAGCTTGTCTTCATTTGAATCAACGTGAAAAATGCGAACAATATAGTTTTCATGAAAGTGACTGAACTAACTGCGAGTGGCCACCTACTTGCATTCTTAGCCCGACGTACTGACATTTGTCAGCTTGTCTTCATCTGCGTCAACGTGGACAATGTGAAGAGTATGGTTTTCATAAAAGTGACGCAACTAGCTGCGAGTGTCAGTCACCTACCTAACTTGCATTCTTAGAGCCCAAAGTACAGACATTTGTGAGCTTGTCTTCATCTGCGTCAATGTGGACAATGCGAAGAGCAAAATCATTGTAGATCTGACAGTCACTCAGACTTCCTACCAACTGATCTCGCCTTCATGCGTTCTTCGCGTAAAGAGAGCAGCGACAAAAAATTGCGAGCTTTAATCTGCGACTTCCACGATTAACCTGAGCCATCACGAGGCGAGGCTGATGGTCTTTCTTAAATTGTTCACCTGGACGCCGAGTAACTTTCGAACTGTTGGCCTTACGAAAGGCGAGGCTGGTGGGTTTTACGCTGATTCACGACGTTTAAAACGCGCTTTCTCGCCTATCTTACATTGTTTTCCTGGACACCGAGTAACTTTCGAACTGTTTGCCCTACGAAAGGCGAGGTTGGTGGGTCTTATTGTCATTCACGACGTTTAAAATGCGCTTTCTTGCCTTTCTTAGATTGTTCACGTGGACGCAGAGCAACTTTCGAACTGTTGGCCTTACAAAAGGCGAGGCTGGTAGGTCTTATTGTCTTTCACGGCTTTTGAAACCAGCTTTCTCGCCGTTTTTACATTGTGGACTTGGCCCATCTTCTACCAAAGAACTTGATTGTTAACCGCTTTTCTAGCGATACCAGCACAAAACTCTCTGCTCAACGCGTTCACTTGTTGGTTGTCATTTACGTTACGAACATATACAGGGATCAGAGCATAAGCTAGATGCTTTTTTTGTTTAACCTTAATTTTCATTCTCATTTTCAAAGCCACTGCTGCACACCTAGCCAATGGTGACTCATCAAAGGGTCGCCAAGTCAAAGTAGAATCCTTCGCTTTGTTTTACTGCCTTTGAGCTAAATGAACTTGAATTTTTGGAGGATTCCATGAATATTTCATGTGTTCATTAGGAAGAGAAAGCTGAAGACTTTGCTCCACTCCAGAGCTATCTGTGCAGCGGCTTCATTCACAAAAAAAAAATTGTTTCCATTTTTAAGCGAGCATAGCAAGAAAATATTTATTTTTCCAAAGCAAGTGTGACGGTTTCTCAATGGAGCCCTTGTCACCGATGAAAAGACGAAAGTGCAATTTATCTTTTCTCTCACAAGTGAAGCGTAGAAGAAATTTCCTGTATATGATACAGAGTATTTATATACATTATATATATATATATATAATTAAAGTCTTAGATAATTATGTAGTATGTTGGCTGATTTATATATTTGCAAGTTATGCGCATTTTTGTGTTTTCGTTGAATCAAATATAACAAGTTTTAACAAAACAAAACAAAGTAGAGTAATCGCTTCTGCAAAATACATTTAAAACAAGTAAAGAATCCCACTATTATTCAGAAACTAATTTATTAAAAGAAAAAAAAAACTAAAAACTTAACATACGGAATGCTAAATAAACAAAATAAAACTAATTATTAATTAATTAAAATACTCGTTAACGCATAACAAGAAGTATATATACATAAATCAATGAATAACACACAACCACCACCACCATCACTCATATTTCATTTGTTGCACATAAAAGATGGCAAGACGAGTAAAGTAATGGAGAATAAGGATGTATGTATAATCAAGTAAACTAACAAAAAAGAAAATAATGTAAATTATACACAATCTTGTAGAGTTGTTCTGCCGCTAACGAATAAATGTCTAGATTCTAACGAGAGAACTAATTTCAATTAACAAGCAAATTCATACAGTATATATATTTAATCATTTTTTTTTCTCTCCATATTTATCATTTTCTTAACAATTAACTATAATTAACAATCAAAAAAAAATGAAGGAGAGTAACAAGAAGAAAAACCTACACACTACATACATAATGTTGATTATTTTCATACCTAAAGTGAATGAAGAAGTTTGTCTCTTATAATAACCGAGTATTAAATAAAAAACAACAAGCTAATTATCAAATGGAAGTATTATTGTGTCTTTTATTTGAGGTCAATGCAACGTTGCTGGGACGCAGGTCAAAGGGACATAATCGGTAATGAAGTAGCAGATGAACTTTCCAGGAAAGAGGGCCCATTCCATGCATTAATCCACCTCTGGCAAATGTCAGGAAGAAAGTGGACCACAAAATCATGCAGCTAGCTAGCTAATCACCCCGATTACGAAAGTCGTTTAACGACTTGTGTCGAAACGCCTCTGTGATGTCGGTATTACGATTGTCGATAAAGTAGTCGTTTAACGCCATAAAACGACTTCTGGCGATAAGCTCATGTGGAACGAATTTTTTGTATGACACTTGTCGTGTATCGGTATTCCGAATGTCGATTTACTACACCAAAACGACGAGTATCACGACAAAAGAAGGCGGTTTGAATTTTGTGTGAATGGAAAAACAAGTAAAAACGTGTGTTTTCTTTGTGTTTTAACTGGAATGGTGCAAAATGTATTTAGTGTTATTTATTTATATCTTAAGGATGAAAATTTCCAGCCCAACACAAATAAAGCGGCTGGTTGAACTGATGGAGGAAAATAGAAATTTAGCAAAAAATTTCAAAAACGGTATTTCTCAAACGGATGCAAACAAAACTGGATGGAAGGGAGTCGCAGCAATTTTAAATAGTTATTAATTTTATTAATATATGTTGTATATATTAACTTATTAATTTATTCACAATTGTACAATGAATATCTCTGACTTAGCATCTGGTCAATCAAATGGATTGCATTTTAATCAAATACTTCTTCTGATGTTAATTAATTCCCTTTTCTGCAATTCTTGATCGTCGTTCTCTTCACTAATCCAATAAATAACCACAGCAATGCTGTCCATATTTAATTTAAATTCCACGAATAATTTAATTAAGCAAGCAAACACCTCAAAACAACAATTTAAAAATGTGTATTCCGGTAGAATTTATGAAAACTACCCCATTTAACGAATTGATCTGTCAAATTGACAGTAAGCTTTTGAGTGGCAGCTTTGGAATGTATGTGGAACAAGAGCTCGAGTCGATTAAGGTTCGTAATACCGATGCTTAAACGCCTGTAAAGTGAAAAACAAATCTCAAAACGCCTTGTGTCGTTCAAGTGACACGACTTTCGTAATCGGGGTGAATGAAAGGTGGAACTCTCCAACCACCTGTGAGACTACCCGAAGGCTATGACCTTGATCCTCGGTCCGACAAACTCCTCCTATGCAGTAAAGGGCTGCTGCGTATGGTAGTCGGCGCGCTAAACGGTTATAATCACTTGAGATATCATGGAAACAAAATGGGGCTGCTGGGACGAAGAGGTATTAGAGGACACTACCTTTTTTTTTCAGTGCCCCAGCCTCTGCCTACTGAGATATAGAACACTGGTAGAATTCTTCTTCCAAGATCGCCAGGAATTTGCAGAAATTCCACTAACTTCTATTTGCAGGTTCGTCAAGATTTCTTGATGGCTAAACCAATCTAAGGAAAGATGCTGTGAACTCCGAATGGCTGGTCTAATCATCGCATCAACAACCGAAACACGAGTAGGAAATAGGAGGCTGAAATTTTCCCCACGGGCATTACAATGGGTCCCACCACGTCTACCCACCTACCTAACCTAACGTTGTGAGCTTTTCTTGCAGCCTAGTCCATGGGCATATACCGCGTACCTGGAGGGAAGCCAAAGTTGTTTTCATCACCAAGGCAGGAAAGACCAGTCAGATCTTAGACCAATTAGCCTTCGTTCTCAAAACGTTCGAAAAAATCATTAATGCGCACACACGTAGCAATTTAACGTTCAAAAACATTTCTTGTGCACAGCATACGTATATGAAACCGCACTTCACGATGTAGTTAGTGTGATTGAAAGGTCTCTGGATATCAAAGAATACGCCTTGCAACGTTTCTACACAAGGAACCTTCAACAATGTAGAAACTGTCGCAATTAAAACACTCGCACTCGAAAAGGCCAAAGTTGAGCAGTCAGTAATAATATATCAGTAATTGCAAGTCTGCTTAACAAAAGGATCATTAATGCAACCCTAGGAGATGCAGCCATAAAAGTGATGGCCTCAAGGGAACTCCACGAGGTCAAGGTTTAAGCCAGTCAACTTTTCATTTAATTTTTAAATATTCATTTGCACAAAATTACGCACAAATTTTCACCATAGACACAATGGCTTTTGTCTTTGGAATCAAGTATTAAACGGAATTCCTATGCTATGTTCCTATATTATGACGCAGTCGAGAACAGGTTTTGGAACAGTTGACACCTCGTTTCTTTAGCCACCATATGAAGTTATTTGAAATTTTTTTCGGCATCTGTTCCAGATTTCTTTTGGCGACGAAAGCATCGCGTTTCTTAATTTAAATGTGGCCGTATTCCAAACTCAAAAGAAGGCCTATCGAAGTCGGTGTACAGCTACGCTCATTCGATGCCACGAATTGTTTTGATTTTGCGAAGACATTTGTGAACAGGCAATCACGGGTGGAGTCATATCCCCTCTTCTATGGGTACTAGTCATCAATGATATTCTAGAAAAACTCAGGCTCACTGGTACCAAGGCAATTGCCTACGCCTGACGGTAATTTCCTTCCAACCATCAGCGAGATAGTTGAACGCGCAATAAACACCCTCCTAAGAAGGGCAAAATCTTGCGGCCTAGGGATTAACCCTCAAAAGACGGAACTGGTCCTCTTCGCCAACAAAAGTGTCATCCCGCAGTTTGACCCTCCAGTTATTTAGGATATTACTCTCAATCTGAAAGAAAGCGTCAAATGCCTTGGCGTAATCCTAGACTCCGCGGGAAAGAGAATGTTAATGAAAAAGTGAAAAAGACGACCTGCACCCCCATACCTGTGCAGCAGGATATTCGGCAAAAAATGGGGCCCAAGCTTCAAAACAATCCTGTGGATGTACACAGCGATTTTTGGGCCAATACTGACATACGGCAGCGTTGTGTGGTTGCAGAGTTCCCTCAAGGCCACCAACCCAAAACTGCTAACCAGTGCACAAACCCGCGCATGCCTTGGTGTTACCGGAGCAATCTCCACCACCCCTACGGCAGGCTCTGGATCTACCTCCACTTGACCATTATCTGCAGAAAACTGCTGCTATGAGTGCCACTAGGGTCATTCAATCCCTAGGTTGGCGCTTCAGCCTCCAAGGCCACGCATGCATACTTAAAAGACTACAAATTGAATAAACAGAAAGCGACTACACCCTTCCCACTCTAGACTTTGGAAGGCTGTTCAAATTCCTCTTTCCGTCTAGGAAGTAATGCAACAATAAAGACTCCATCAACAATTCGACGTCCATCCAAGACTACACAGATGGATCAAAGATGGAAAAAGGCACAGGCGTGGGCATTTTCTCCGAAGTATTAAACTTGCACTGCTCTATCAGACTACCTGACTATGGCAGTGTTTTCCAAGCGGAGGTCCTGGCGGGCAAAGAAGAGGCCACAATGATATCCTTGTTGGAAATACCACCGGCTGATATTACCATTCTAACAGTCAAGCGGCCATTAAATCATTTCGGCTATAGAAATCAAGTCCAAGTTGGTCGTAAGCTGCCGCGAAGAAATTAAGGTTCTCGGCACGCAGCACTCGATTAATCTATGCTGGGTCCCAGGACACAGGGACATAACCGGCAATGAGGTAGCAGATGAGCTTGCCAGGAAAGTGGCCGAGATCGGCCCATCAAAGGCAATCCCATGTGTTGATCCACCTCTGGCAGATGTCAAGAAGAAAGTGGACGATGAAATCATGGAACTAGCTGATACGCATGAAATGTGGAACTCTCCAAGCACTTGTGAGACTATCCGAAGACCGACAAACTCCTCAAATGCAGTCGACACGCTAGCTAGTCATAATCATTTGAGATATCATGGAGACAAAATGGGACTTACGCAGGATACCAAATGCAGGGGCTGCTGGGACGAAGAGGAAGTAAAAGACACTACCTTTTTTTCAATGCCCCAGCCTTTGCCTACTGAGACATAGAACACTGGGAGAATTCTTCTTCCAAGATCTCCAGGAACTTGCAGAAATTCCACTAACGTCTATTTGCAGGTTCGTCAAGGTTTTCTGGATGGCTAAACTAATCTAAGGAAAGATACTGTGATCTCTGAATGGCTTGTCTAATCATCGCATCAACACCCGAAACATGAGTAGGAAGTAGGAGGTTAAATGTCCACCATGGGCATCACAAACGTCTACCTTACCTAACCTAACGCTGTGAGCTATGAAGACAAAATAGGTAGGAAGTGGCATTAATGCACTTAGGCTAGAGTACGACCATTGTACCGCCAGTGGGTGTTCAGATAGAGAGAAAGAATGATGAGGGGGCTTATGACAGCCATTTGGGACTCTCAGAAAATTTGACTAGTGTTTTGCTGCGGTGGTTTATACTGTCGAAGAAGTAGGAGCCTATGGGGGCTTTCCTGATTGAGGCAAGAGCAGGGCAGTTGCAAAGGAGGTGGTAAATGTTCTCCTCCTCTTCTTGGTCTAGGCAGCTTCTGCAGAAGTTGTTGGAAAATTGACCTTGTCGTTTTGCGTGAAGGCTTAGTAGCTAGTGTCCGGTGATTATACCCACTGCAGTGCTAATTTGGGATCTATTTACGGAAACTCTCTTTACGGAAGTTAAAGACGCACGTCGATGACAGGAAGGTTATGTATGTGGTCTGACAGCGAAATCGAAAGCACACTTGGCCATGTTGGTCCATTGTGACACCAATAGTCTACTACCACTGATCGACACAATTCCAGTGATAGGGTCGTTAATTAGACCCCAATGGCAAATGGTGACTGGACCAGATTTGAAAACAGGATTAACTTTGCTATCACTGGGATTCAAACTGGGGGCCCCTCTAACCAAGGGCAAGCACTCAACCAACTGCGCCATTAAGCTGCTACTATCGATGGCGGGAACATAAAGAGCGTCGTTTGAGTTCGAGAAGCAGAGAAAGACCGGCCGAACCGGAAGGTCTTTCTAAATGCGTTTGCATCCCAGACATTGCCGTCCTTTGATACGTTACGTCATAACCTAACAGCGTGGCAACAAAAGACGGAACCCTGCGCTGGCCTAAATGTGAATGTTGCATGTTGGCAGTTAGCCACATTAGCCTTAGTTACGTCTTGTTGCCGGTTCTGTGGTGTCCAGTCTTGATGAGGATTTCGTGGCAATCTAATCTACAGTAGGTACGTCTTGTAGCTGGTTCTGTGGTATCAAGTCTTGACGAGGATTTCCTACATTACGTCTTGTGGTCGGTTCTGTGGTGTCCAGTCTCGACGAGGACATCCTACAGTCCTACATTACTTATTGTGGCCGTTTCTGCGGTGTATAGTCTTGACGAGGAATACGTGGGAACTGCGAATCATGAAACCATGCTGTGTTCACGACTCCTAAAAGCCTGACGTCTCTTATTGACAGAACTATTGGCGGCGTTATTGCCCTTGCTGTACTCTGTTACTCGAAAGATGAAAATTGTCTACTTTTTTCTCGGAAATCGAACATAACCCCCAACTCACATACCAACCACGCTACGACGTCCAGTCCCTCAAGGAAATAAAACCTCTCATCAAACATTTGACATGAGAACCACTTTATTAACTACTTTGGTAGCTCCTCTACAATCTCCTCGACACTTGTTGATTCAGCCGGCTTGTCACAATCGGTGCTGCTCTTTTCATCAGTGCTGTTCGTGTCCGCCGACACCATCTGCTCAGACGTCTTGCTTTCCCCTTTCTCCGCAGGTCCTTGAACTTCTTCCTCTCCACTGCCGATGGTATCGTCTTTGCAGTTTTCCTTCTCTTGCGCCTCTTTGTCGGCATCTTCCCTTGCAAAAGGTCCAACTGTCTTTTCCTCCTCTTGATTCACCTGTTCACCATCATTTGTCTTTTCTTCCGCTTGATTTTCAGTGTCCATCACCACCTCAGTTGTCTTTTCGTCCTCTGCCTTTGCAGAATCCATCTCTACATCATTTGTCTTTTCGTCCTCTGGATTCGCCTCTTCGTCGTCATCGTCTTCACTTGTATCCTCATCCTTTTCCTCGTCCTTCTGCTCATTCTGCTTGGATCTCGGTTTCTTCGCTCGTTGTTTCTTCTTCATGCGCTTCGCACGTTTCTTAGCTGTCTTTGCCTCGGCTTCAACTCTATTCTTCTCCAGTTTCATCTGATATTCATCGTCCAGTTGTTCCCTAATACTCTTCGCTTGTATGCACTTTTGTCGTGCGTACTCCTTGCGGCGCAGATGACGATAAACATGGAACTCTCCCGAACCAGCACCCGCACTGGAGCCCATCACATTGCGTACAAACGATGGCACGGTTTGCATGTAATCCTTTTCTCTTGGTTGCTCGGGTATTATGATGGGCTTGTCCTAGAAAAAACAAGTGGTCATCGTGTAAATGCCTTGAATCTGTGGGTAAAATGAGCCGGTTTCTTACTGGGTTCTTCATGAGTTTCTCCAGCTTCAAGCGTTGCAAATCTGTGGCGCTTTTGATGATGGGTCTTCTCTTCTTTTCCTCACCATCTTCATCGGTCTTTTTGGGTGGCTTTTCGATGAGATTTTCCATATTTTCCTAACAACAACTGATAACAAGACTTCGAGTAAGAAACAATGTCAACAAACTGAATGACAGCTGCTGATGTTCCGTGTCCATGATGGGACAGATTGGGAAGGAACAGCAGAGCTTCTCAATTGGATCAGTTTTCACATGCGGTCGTGGAGAGAAACTGGAATTCACTAGTGGTTGGTAATTAATTCACTAATCTTTCAAAATCCTCAATCTCAACCCCGAATCAAATTACGCGAATTTCATCATCAGACAGCTCCTTGCGCAGTCCACCACTTCGATTCCCAATCATTCCCCAGGCAGCCTCTGGCTGTCACGAAGCAGGCACATCGCTGACACCTGTCAATTAAGTTCTTTTTTGTTCGAAATTCCCAAACGTTCTCGAGACAGATTCCTTTTTTCAGTTGTTTCTTGTGGATCGCTCATGACGGGTGAGAAGGTTCACAGCAGGCACACACAGGTTCCCTTCGACAAGACACCAAAGTTGTTCACATTTAAATTGGAAACTAATTCATTTTGTCATACAATTCAATTAGCTCTTGAGAATAATATTCAAGAATTGGTCAATCGATTGACTAAATTAGTGCATTAATCGGTTCCCAGTGTGTTTTCATTAAAAGTGTCATCAGCCATTGGAGGCGAGAAAAACAGGCTAAATTGCAAGTAGATTCTATATTTTTTTTCGGCGAACGAAAGAAAATCATGGCATTAGAAACCGATGAGAAGGTTCCAACGACAACAGTGACCAAAGGAAAAGATGAAGGTGCCGGCTTAGAGACTCCCACTGATCCTGTTTCTCCAGCAGCAGCAGCCGAAGCAGTAGTAAATACCGAAAGCGAAGGCAAGAAAAAAGGTTTGTTCGCGGAGGGCTCGCACATCCCCCCCAGACAATAATCACACCATACACAGACTCTCCTTTTGCATCCTTTTTAATTATCGTCAAGGATACAAGCGGACCCATCAATGACTTCGATCTCCATCAATAACATGTTCTAATCAACGAAAATTTCTAACATGAAATGCTCTCTAGGCAGTCATATAACACCCGTTACGTAATTTGATTTTCTCGTGTGTGTTTTTTGTGAAAGAAAATTTTACTCCTCGTCCATCAGCCGGCGTTTTAGCGTTTTAGCAATGTTCGACAATTGCAATTGAACATGAATTAGAATGGATTTTAGTCGAGATTTAATCTAGTTACTGTAACGAGTCGCGTATGTAACCTAGAATGGTTGCAACACGTGCTTCGAATTTACCCCCGAAGCTAGACTGCCGCTGAGCCAAACAGGGGGGGCTAATCCAATGTCCACAATGTGCTTCTGTCACTTCAATACGTTGTGACGAAATCTTAGTTTTGAGCTGATTCCCCGTACAGAACACGTGACTGTTTTTTTTTTTTTATTTTATTTTATTTTGGCTGTGCACCACTAACATGGGGGGCGGCGGTGTTTTTCTTTCTCATCAAAAATGAAGACAAAAAAAATAACGCAAATTGTACGCACGGATGTGTGATGATTTTTTCGATCGAATTCAATTCGAAATCTCTTGTTGATATGCGTGCGTTTCGGTGTGTGTGAGTGTGGAAAAGAGTAAATTCCAATCATGTTATCAGTTCTCTCTCTGTACAAATCTCCCCCTTGGTTGGGGCTTCCTTCCTTCGTTCGTATTCTAAAGATAGGCACACTCTTGTTGGAGAAGCGCGCATGCAGCCGAATAGAAGGGAAGGCTTTTTTTCTTCTTTTTTGTGAACGAAGAAGAAGATGAATGTTTCGATCTGTTTCCACTGCTTCTGCATTTGATTATCACCTCTCGTTTTTTTTTTTTGTTTTTTGTGTCTCCACTGCGAGACAAAGAAACTACAATTAGACGGGTTTTACTTGCTGCTCGGTCACTCGTTTCATGTGCAAGTGTTGCATGTTTCCGTAATTGACTGGTCTTGGCACATGTGAATTTTTGAATTTACTCGACTTTCCTGTACCGCGCCATTTTGACTTAAATGACTTATCTCACTTGTAGATGACTTGTAGATTGTGGGTTTATCTTTTACATATGTTTGCGCTGCCGGGAACACTCATTCTGTCGCTCCCTCAGGCAAACACACGCTTAGTCGTGATATCTGACCAATTTACAAGTTCTGAAAAACCCCGATCGTGTTATACCTGCGTTCTTATACGGGTTTGTGTACAGTTTCTTCTGTTGGATTAGAACCTTCTTAGGGAGGTCTTATCAGAAAATCACTTTTTCGAGTGGGGTGCAGCAATTGGATCGACTTCGAATGGGAAAGTGAGTGTTTCACTCGCTGATCGATCTGATCTGACGATCACTCGTTTGTTTTTTTTTATTTGGGTGAGTGAACTTGGATGAATTCCCTCCTCCCGTCCGCATCGTCTCGCTCAGCACATTCCTCTATAATGTGTTCTCTGCTGTAACACTCTGATTCGTCCCATATCGCATGCATTAATTAACCACTCAGTTAATCGATAGTATTTGCTGTGCTCATAAATGAGCTGTATCTACTGCCTGTGGCTATTCATTTGTATTTGTTCAAGGCTCCTAGTGCTAATTGCATATCTCGCGCCCCAGGTAGACGAAAGAGAATTAAAAGAAATCACGACTAAACAACAAAAACACATTCCTGATGTTTTCTTGTTACGTGCACGGTGTGAAGTGGTGTCCTTCTCAAGATCGCATCGTGTGTCGTTGATTATCTTCAATTTCCTGTTCACACATGCTAAACACATGCATCCAACTCCAAGATCACTTTCTACCTCGGCCGGCTGAAAATAAAACCCGAATCATGACGGAGATCCATTCACACTTGTCATATTTAGAAATTTCCTCATTACGAGGGACAAATTGTGTCTGCCAGAATCCGTGCATCCAGCATGTGGAGACGTTTCGAGTGTTGTCGGAGTTTAAATATAGAACTACATCGGAGAGTGCATAACGACACAAAGTGCACTTGGAATTTGTCACTAAGATGTGCTGTTGTTGTTTTTTTATTTTTTTTATTTAAAAATCAATATTCCCTCGTCTAGTGGCCCTGTGATTGCGCATAATGTGAAACACTCTCCATTGAAACCGAACAGCAGCTCTATTCAGTCGCTTATCGATTCCCATTCAGTTTTGAGTGTCACCCGAAAGGCAAGGCTGCTGTCACAATTGAACACAGCTTGAACAGCAATCTGTCACTATTTTCTATGGCTTCCACACACGTAAAAAGAAGAAAAAAAATGCGGCGATGCGGGTGATGATAACCCCTTGACTCGAACCCCATTTGTGATTTAGTAGCTGACGAGACTCTCTATCTCTCTCTCTCTCTCTTCTCACCCGCAGGCAAAGGTGCTAAGAATGTTAACAAAAGCAGCGCAACACCGCTCACCAATGGACAGGCGTCGACAGATGAACCGAAGAGCGACAAGCCAGCCGAGGTGAACGGCAATGGGACTACAGACAAGAAGAGCGCCGAAAAGGAAGACGACAGCGGCGGCGATGATCGTTCGGAGGAGAGTATCGATCTGGATATGTTACACGATAGCGGCATCACAGTGCACATTCAAAGTCCCGGAGCGGAGCTGCTGTCAATTCAATTGTCCAGCATGGAGCTGGTGCAGGAGATTCATCAGCTGCTGATGGATCGGGAGGACACGTGCCATCGGACCTGTTTCTCGCTGCAATTGGACGGTGTGACGTTGGATAACTTCGCCGAACTGAAGAACATCGATGGCCTTAAGCACGGTTCAACGGTTAAGGTGGTCGAGGAGCCATACACAATGAGGGAGGCTCGCATACACGTGCGCCATGTCCGCGACTTGCTGAAGTCGATGGATCCCGCTGATGCCTACAATGGTGTGGACTGCAATTCGCTGTCCTTCCTGAACACGATCACACAAGGCGATCTGTTGGAGAAGAAGAAGTCGCGTCCAGACAGTGTGGACTGTACCCCGCCAGACTACATTATGCCCGGATCGAAGGAACGGCCGCTGCTGCCCCTGCAACCGGGTGTGAAGAGCTCGAAAGGACCTCAGTCACTGAAAGTATTGACCACATCGGCTTGGAATCCACCGCCTGGACCACGCAAGTTACACGGCGACCTCATGTACTTGTACGTGATCACCATGGAGGACAAGCGTTTCCACATATCGGCCTGCCCCAAGGGCTTCTACATCAACCAGTCGACAGACGAAGTGTTCAACCCAAAGCCAGACAATCCCAGCCACTTGTGCCACTCGCTGATCGATTTGCTGTCGCAAATCTCGCCCTCATTCAAGCGGGCGTTCTCCCAAATGCAAAAGAAACGAACACTCCGCCATGCCTTCGAGAGAGTGGCCACCCCCTACCAGGTGTACACGTGGACATCGCCTCTGTTGGAGCACACCATTGATGCCATCAGGGCCGAGGATGCCTTCTCCTCCAAGTTGGGGTAAGTGAAGCAGTTCCGCCGACCGTCGAGCAGCCTTATTCAGTCTTTATTCCTTACAGGTACGAAGAACACATCCCCGGACAGACGCGAGACTGGAACGAGGAGTTGCAGACAACGCGCGAGCTTCCACGGAAGACCCTTCCGGATCGCCTTCTCAGGGAGCGTGCTATCTTCAAGGTTCACGGAGACTTCGTTATTGCCGCCACGCGAGGCGCAATGGCCGTGATTGATGGCAACGTGTTGGCGATCAACCCCGGCGAGGACGCCAAAATGCAGATGTTCATCTGGAACAACATATTCTTCTCCCTGGGCTTCGACGTGCGGGATCACTACAAGGAGCTGGGAGGAGATGTGGCTGCTTTCGTGGCCCCAAGGAACGACTTGCACGGCGTGCGAGTGTACAGCGCGGTCGACGTCGAGGGCCTTTACACACTCGGTACAGTTGTGATTGACTATCGCGGCTACCGCATCACCGCGCAGTCGATTATCCCCGGCATTCTCGAACGCGAGCAGGAGCACTCAGTCGTCTATGGATCGATTGATTTTGGCAAAACCGTGCTCAGTCACCCGAAGTACTTGGAACTGCTCCGGAAGGCCGCTAAACACTTGAAGATTCTGCCACACTCTGTCCTCAACGAGAAGGGCGAAGAGGTCGAGCTGTGTTCGTCGGTCGAATGCAAGGGCATCATCGGTAACGATGGTCGTCACTATATTCTGGATCTGCTGCGCACCTTCCCCCCGGATGTGAACTTCCTGAAGATAGCTGGTGAATCGCCTAGCGACGAGCTGAAGGCAATGGGATTCCCCATCGAGCACAAGCACAAACTTTCATGCCTGCGGCAGGAGCTGTTGGAGTCGTTTATTGAAGATCGTTACGTGAGCTTTATCCGGAACGCGGCACAGCATTTGCAACAGTTGAACGCGAACAAAAAGAAGTCGGACGGCAGTACACAGACGGACGCGAACAAGAACCAAGCCATCGAGGACAAGAACAAGGACGAGGCGGAGAAGACGACCGAGACCGCCGTGGAGAAGGTCGTGGAGAAAGCCACAACCGAGGAGACAGTCACGTCGACAGAGGAGGCCAAGAAACTGACTGAGAGTGTGAACGAAAACAACGCGCACGACGAAAAGCAAGCAGCTGAAGTGGTGAAGAGGGCCTGCTCCGCCGTGGGCTCCCTCAAGGAGTACGAGTTCGACTTCCGCTTCAATCCCGACGTGTACTCGCCTGGCATCCAGCACGTGGACTCCGCCACCGCACCGCACTCGTTGAAGAAGCAAAAGCAGCTGGTAAGGGACGCAGCTGAATTCCTTGTGCTGAAACAGATTCCCGCCTTCATCAAGGAACACATGGATCATCTTTCGGCTTCGATTGACGGCTGCAGCTTGACTGAAACCCTTCACGCTCGAGGCATCAATATGAGGTGAGACAAGTGCATCAACTCGCCCATCATTTGTTTAATTTTCATTCGTCTTCCAGATACTTGGGCAAAGTGGCACAATTGCTCGGAGAGGTTCCAAAGCTGGAGTACCTCTATCACATCGCCGTCCAGGAGCTGATAATACGCGCTGCAAAACACATATACTACAGCTATATGCAGAGCACAGAGGTGATGAGCCTGGCATCGGCCATAAGTCATTTCCTCAACTGTTTCCTCACGTCGGGGCCGGTAAGTGCCCCAGCATTGGGCTCCGATGAGCTGCAGAGGACCAGCAAGCGTCGCAACAAGCGAAAGAACGGCAAGAACGCCCTCTTCGGCAACGACAATAACGACTGGGCCCTGATCACACCAAAGTCAATGTGGCAACACATAAAGCGCGAAATCAAGGCCTACTGGGACTTCGATCTGGAGTGCGAGCCGTCGAGCGATCGATCCGCCTTCGAGGTGTATGCGTTGCAAAAAATCAGCGTCCTCCGTGCCTTCTGTCTGAAGGTTGGCATTCAGATCTTGCTGCGCGAGTACAACTTTGACTCGCGCAACAAGCCAACCTTCACCGACGAAGACATCGTCAATGTGTTCCCGATTGTGAAGCACATCAACCCACGGGCAACGGACGCTTACAACTTCTACACAAGTGGCCAATCGAAGATCCAGCAGGGATACTTCAAGGAGGGCTACGAACTGATCAGCGAGGCCTTAAATTTGTTGAACAACGTGTTCGGTGCGATGCACTCCGAGAACGGACAGTGTCTGAGGATGTTGGCACGATTGAGCTACATCTTGGGTGATCCACAGGAGGCCTTGGCCATACAGCAGCGGTCAGTGATCATGAGCGAACGTGTGAACGGCATCGACCACCCATACACCATCTTGGAATACGTAAGAGCTGCGAGGAGCCTCAAATCGAAGAGGAATTATATGAAATTTCTTCTTTTCTTCAGACTCACTTGGCACTGTACTGCTTCGCAAATGGACAGATCAGCACTTCCTTGAAGTTGCTGTACAGGGCAAGGTACTTGCTGCTGCTGATCTGCGGAGAAGACCACCCTGAGATGGCGCTAATCGATGTAAGTAGTGGACGCCGGTGAGGGGGCGAGAATGTTCTCAATCAAGGATTGTTTGAAATTTACAGAGCAACATCAGCTTGATCTTGCACGCGGTCGGTGAGTACGAGCTTTCGTTGCGATTCATCGAACACGCGCTTGCTTTGAACCTCAAGTACTACGGAGCGAAGTCAATGCATGTAGCCGTAAGTTATCATTTAGTTGCACGAACACACAGCTGTATGGGTGACTTCCGTTGTGCCCTAAGCAATGAAAAGGAAACCTACACCATCTACAAGACACAGGTAAGCGGCGGAGAGAGATAGAGAGATTCAGAATGATGTGACATGCGTCCACCACACTTTTCTCTAGCTGGGCGAGAACCACGAGAAAACCCAAGAATCATCCCAGTGCCTACGCTTGCTGACACAGCAGGCAGTCTTCCTTCAAAAGAAAATGAATGACATCTACTCGAATGGCAAGCTGACAACAGGATTACCCCCAATTCACATTCAACCGCCAACAATGGGTTCTGTCCTCGATATGCTGAATGCGATCAATGGAATCTTGTTTGTGCAGATCAGGTAAGTCGTGGAGTTGGATCTTGGAAAAACCGATTTAATCTCGTCATACTTTGTTGTAGTCCAAAGGACATCGCTAAAGTTCGCACCGAAATTGAAAAGCATTTACGAGACAGCGGACTAAATGCAAACGAGACAACAGAAACTCTCAAGAAACTGACTGCTATCACAGAAGATGAGACTGATGCACCCAAGAAACTAACAAATGGTGATCTAGCTGAGAAAACTTCCACAACCGCCGACATCGAATCTAAAGTAGAACAACCGAAGCCACCACTACAGAGTGATGTCACCGTTCACAGTTGAATTATGTTAGCCTAGTTACTATTCTAAGAGATGAGAAAAAACAAAAGGATGTACCGCCGATGATACATCCTTTCAACAAAACTCTATCATTAAACAAAAACAAAAAAAAAACATGAATAATCTTACATATAAAATACAAAATAAAACAGAAAACAAACAAAAAAAAACAATCCTCAAACAAAAAAAATACATCTCAAAGCGCAGTAAAAATAAAACAAAGAATGAACAATTAAAGTTACGTATCATAATGCATGGATGAAAGAAGATTCATCGATATTTTCTACACAAAAAAAGAAAAAAAAAAACAAAACCAACCATAAATGTGAATTGCAACTCTTTACCAAAGGTAATCGATAGACAAAGAAATAAGAAATGAAACTGAAATACAAATTCATATGATCTTATAACAATAGTTTTTATAAACAACAAATTCAACAAACAATCGCAAATGAAACAAAAAAAAAAAACAAAACATAACCAAATAGTTTTCGCCTGCTTTTACAAGAAACAAAAAAACAAAACATTTTAAATGAAATTGTGATTCGTGTAACGAGAAGGGAATATTGCAAAGGTTTCCTCTAAATCTCTCCGCTAGAAGTGCAATTGTTTTATAAGAAAAGTAAAAAAAAAAGCGAACAAATAGAAAGAAACGATTAATTAATTCGAAAATGTAGTAGAGTGTAGTAGAGCTTTTTTTTGTATGATTTGTTAAATGCGATTGATTCAACAGCGAGTTTTGGTGTACATGCGTGGTAGAGGTCTTTTCACACATGCACTCAGCGAAATTCAATTGAAAGGCAACTCATTTTCCGTTGAAATTTTCCAAACAAAGTTTCTAGTACTTAAAAAACGTATTAAATATAAATTTACGATTTATTCAAACAATGAACAGAATTGACTAAAACAATTAAATACATTTTAGCTTAATTAAACAAAAAACAACAATTTAGACAGCGAATTCAATTAAAGGCAATCTTGGTAAGGCACAAAATATGGTGCTTCTGTACAACTTCTGCTTCTGTAAATGAATGAATCAATAATCACCCCTATCACGAATTCCATCGTAATCGAAAACGTGCTACGAACTTCGAAAAAGCGATCACAGAATTCATTCCTAGAGGAATCGTAGTGAAAAATCTGCTACAAGCTTATGAAAAATTGGTATCACTGCATACGAATGAAATGGAAATTTGTTATCTTTTTCTGCGACAAGTTGTTTACGTCGGAGATTGTGACTCCGTTCGGATTGTGTGATGGCATTTTCTTCGTAGTTCGTATCCTAACTTCGATTCGTAAATTTGCTACGAATGGATTCTGTGAAGTCCAACATCCAAACTTGGTTATGACATAAAAAACCGATTTGGCGTCGAATCATCGGGCTGGAATTTCGTTTGTAACGGTCTTTCGTCCTCCACCGAATCAAATTTTACGCCCGCCAGCATAAACACGACGAGAAAGATCCTCCCGCATGTTTTCAATCAGAACGTGACTCTTTCTTCATCTGAGAACCACATACGACTGGCCCGCGACACATGAAACACATGAAAAAATTCCATTGGAATCCGGTTGATGTTCGAAAAAATCTACCAAAACTTCTTCCATAGAGTAACATAATCTTCTGAATTCATTCTGGGCCAGAAGTTTGCCAGACCCAGACCATCAAAGTTTCGCTCAGTAAAAAATCTCTTAGGACTTTCTACACTATGCCAATAATAAATATCTGGCCGGCCCATCAAGATTGAACTTTTTCTCGTCCGAAGAGGTCACGTTTCTCCACTGTGTTCAGACCAAGTTCTGTGTTCTTTGGCAAAGCGTCGTCGGGCAACTTTATGTGCTTCTGTAAGAGCTGGTATTGACGTCATTTTTTTTCCAAACCAGTCGATTACTCCCAACTAAACTAAATCTGATATCTGAATGGATATCGGCAGTTTCAAAATCTGAGATAATCTGCCCTAGCGAGGTTACCGTTCGGAACTGAAACTTTTCCGCAACGCTTACTCTCGCTGAGAAGCTAGGCCCTGGCCCTCTACGGGCTGTAGTGCCACCCATATTATTATTGTTATTATGCAGCATGCAGGACTGCGTTACATTTAATCGGAAAAATGTTCCGATCAGCCGTTCGGAATGTTACTTCGAAGCAAAAATCCTCCCATTCGTATGAAATCGGAACAGTTTCCGTTCCGAACAGATACCTCGTAAGAGCAGACTTTAAGAAGCAGGTGTGTTTTCTTTTGCAACCCAGCTCGAATAATGACCGATTTCTGTCAATTTTTTGGTTGTTTTTATTGCCTCGGTTCGCGTTTTAATTCCCAATTTAACAGACATTTCAGAAGTCGATCGATTTAATTTTAAAGAAATTTTGGTCTTACCGGTATTCTAATACGCTTAAATTTCGCGCGATTTCGGCATGCGAGAGCGTTTTTTTCTTTTTCCCATTATAACTGGTCTGCTTATAGTCCCTGAAATCCAAAGGCGCCAACAAATTAACAGATTTCGCTTCCAAATCACAGCTTCTCAGCATAACCACGACGGCTTTTAATTGAACTTCGCACGACGATTAGTGACAAAACAGCAGATGTTGAAATTCGCGAGCGAGAATAACAGTACTCTCAGCACGTACTTTAAAGAAAGGATACAAAGTAAAAAGCAAAAGAAAAAAAACAATTTTACCCTTTGTTCCCGGAGGTGTCTTTGAAATTTAGATAAAATGCGAGCTTTTAACAACGAATTCAAAATGAAAATAATTTTGTTTTTTGGTGTGGTTTCACCACTTAACCAGTAGGAAACTAAGAAAAAAAAAGTTTCAATATTTTTCTGGACAATTTTCATCAAACGTTGTGATATGATGTAAAAGTATTCGTTTGTCATTCAAGCAAAGTTCAACCTCGCAGCAAGAACAAGACGGTGAGGCGGTGTACGGTGCGGCTCAGATGCTGTACTGCAATGTGCACATCGCCGCGGTGAACCATATTTCGGCAAATGTTCATATTTGTCAAACCTTTTTTTTTCAAACGGTCTTGAAATGACTAACGAAAGTACTTGGTCACAGTGAACTTATGCCTGATTTTCTTAGCTAATCCATCCCCCGTCGTGTTCTTCTTGAAGCCCTTCAACAAAAACGATTTCCATCTCATTTGTGTCGAACAGATTTTCAATATTTGTTTCAGGATCTTCTGGTTCTGGTTCACCATCACTTTCAAATTCGACATCCGGTGGAATTTCGTCAAAAAAAAATCTGAAATTCTTCCGAACCTAGTTCAAATCTACAAAAACGATCATTGACTAAAATTAAACAAACAAAATGTTTATTCCCTACTGGTTTCACAGCGAAACCACATCCAAAGACATTGATGAATGGTTCGCATTTCATAAATTGGTACCAACTATATTTTTTATGACAACAAAATAACTAATTCTTGCACTTACTTACTTTCCGTTGTCAAAAAAACAACTAACTAAGAATAATTTTTCACTGTACAAACAAAAAGCACTTCAAATCACACGAACCATCAGACGAATGCAGTCAAAATCCCTCATAATGTACTGAAAAATTACCCAAAACTAATTTTGCACCGTTTTAAAATGAATAACAGTTTGTATAAATGCACTTGGTTTTACCATGACACCACTGGGAATGTAAACAAAAAAAATATTTAATGTGGTTTCACTACGAAACCACTAGGGAACAAAGGGTTAAGTGTTCTTTTACACTACCAAGACATTTTCTGCACAAAAGTGCATCTGCCTTTCATTTAATTTCGCAGAGATTATATTTGGTTTGCATCCGAGGTCTCTTTGGATCCGAAATGGAGTTCAGTTGATGGCAGGTGTACCGATCATACGAATTCCATCGTAATCAAAAACGTGCTACGAACTTCGAAAAAGCGATCACAGAATTCATTCGTAGAGAGATCGTTGTGAAAAATCTGCTACAAGCTCTTGAAAATTGGTATCACTAAATACGAATGAAATGGAAATATGTCCGTGGCGTTGTGGGTATCTGCGTCGACTTCTTCGCATTTGGACCTACCTGTCTAGGTTCGACAAGAAATACTTTTCACGGCCCCACCTCTTTCGAGTCACTGACAATGCTCAAAGAGTACAACTGTCTAGGAAAAATGCTTCTCAAACTTGTCCGTTCGGAGTCGGCATAAAATTGTAGGTACCTTCCACTCGTGAGAGAACAAAATAGCACGCACAACACGAGTGGTTGCTGAGAAGCTAGGCCCTGGCCTTCTACGGGCTGTAGCGCCACCCATATTATTACATATTTCTACAACAAGTTGTTTACGTCGGAGATTGTGACTCCGTTCGGATTGTGTGATGGCATTTTTTTCGTAGTTCGTATCGTAACTTCGATTCGTAGATTTGCTACGAATGGATTCTGTGATAGGGCTGACTGGTTCGATGTGAAATCTGTCTCAGAACTGCAACACTTGAGGGGCATCATCGTCTCGCACTCCATTTCGCCGAGCCAACCAGGCGAACAAAAATGTGTGAAAAAGCCCACTACGCGCATATGTACATTGTTTGTTTTGAGAAAACGGAAATCCAGTTTCTTTAGTTCATAGTTATTTTTACAAAGTCAAGTCTTTGAACGAAAACTCGAAACCAAATAAACAAAAGAAAAAAAAGAAGAAATTATTCATAATCTACACAAAGTATAAATAAATGAAATGAACAATAAGTATACATAACTAACAATAGATATTGATCTTGTTATCGTTAAATCTAGTATGTAGCGCATTGTTGATTGTTTTCTTATCATCTCATCATGTCTCTGTTTATTGTTTGACTTCTTTTCTTTCCTTTTTTTGTTCTTTTGATTCAGCCTTTGCTCACTGTATTCATCCTCTCTTCATTAGTTTAAGTATTTCTTCTTCTTCTCTTTGTTTTTGTTTTTGTTTTGTTTTGTTTTGAATCCATTAAACCGACGATGTGTCTCAGTTTCTGACTACAAAAACTAGAATGCTTGTGTATGTTACTTCATTTCGTTCTCGTTATTTTCGTTTTTTTCTTTTGGAATTTTGTAGATAGCATTTAGTTTTTAATAATCATGAGGAAGCGAAGATATATATATCTAAATATTATATACAAATGAAAGAAATACAAAACCAAACGAAATATGAACTGAATTTCGATGTGTGTAAGTTTGGTGCGAATGTTGTGTGCGATCCTTGTGAATGTTGTCGATGTGCGACGGTTTCTTGCAGCTTATCAGGGATCATTTGAAGAACACTGGCCACGATTGCTATCCTCCACACTCAACCCTTCGATGTTCCTCTGCGTACTTGCTCTTACTCTGTGTCATTTATCAAATAGCGCCGTTGTTCTTGCATTTCATCAATGATCTGACACCTACCTCTGTGCACTTACATTTGTTCCCCCTCCCCGGCCCAACAAAAACCCAAAAATTCAAATCACCATCAATCCATCCTTTATTCACCACCTTACTCTACAACTGGAAATTATCTCACTTGCGTTTCTTGCACTTATTCCTACCCTTTCTCCGGCGACCCGGTGTCTTGGGGGATTTTCCATTCTTTTTATTGGCCACCTGCCGACTCAGTCGACTCACAGCATTCTGTCCAGTGATCTTCTTCGACGGCAACAGATGCTGGCTGACCAGCTCGCCGAGGAATCCCTGATGTGCCAGCATCGAGAGGAACGTGCAAATGAATTCATCATAATTGTGCGTGCGTCGACAGTCGTCCACCTACGAAAAAAAGTCGCACAATAAAGTCAAAAAATGTAGTTCCAAGCACAGGGTATACCTTAAACATGTATCGCTTGTCATTTTCATCGTTAAGATGTTGCTCATTGATGGCAATCTCCGAGTCGAGATTCTTAAGCAGCGACTGCAAGTCACGGGCGGTGAATGCATTCGATTCCAGTAGCGACGGCGAGGAGCTTCTAACGTCGCCGTTGGAGTCCTTTTTCTCATCGCCTCCAGTTTCGTCGTTAGTTTTCAGCAGCTTTTGAAGAGTACCCGACACGATGGCCTGGTTTGTGCGGAGCATTTTCAACTTGTGGGTGACGGCGATCCGTCGGTCCGGCACCACCGCCATCAGATTGAAGCGAATGTCTTGCTCGCCGGTTGAGATTCCCAGTCGCTCGGCGATCACTCTACGGAATTTATCCGTCCAGTCTTCGTGGTCCTCCCAAGGCCCATGGTCCATGGGAAAGGGCTTCAGTCCGTCCAGCTCGAAGAGATGACCATTGATTGGAACGAAGCTAACGAAGTGGAATGCCTCACCTGTGAAACGGCCAGTGGTGACACCACTGCTCTTGTCCAGTCTCCTCCTTGCCTGTGGCATTGCATGTGAGTTGTGGGCGCATGCCAATTCCGGAGTGTTTCCAATGGCCCAGCCCTTGTTCTCCGGGCACATGCCCTTCGTGTGAACTTTCAGTCGATTCAATGTCTCGCCAAGGGGTAAATCGTTGCAGTTTAGCAGCACCGACAGCAGGGCATGTGTGGCGCAGCTGTTCGGGACCACTTGCTGGGCAAAGAAAATGTTACTCACTGCCTCCTCGTCCCTCACGAAAATCTCTGTTGTCTCTACGATTTTGCGACGTGCCCGACGCTCCTCAATCCACCGAAAGAGAAATATGAATCCATAGACTGGACCCTCGATGGGCTTTTGGAGATCGTACACTTCTTCGACTTGCACATCCTTCACACCGAAATCTTCCAATAGGAGGGTAAAGAGCCCAGGGTCACTTTCGAGCTCTAACCAACCGTCGGTTAGGCGATTAATGTCCACTGGCATTTTAGACATTCATTCGGTAGAATTTTGGAGTGATTATTTTCCAACAAGTGTGCGCCTTCGGTTTATGAATTGAGATTGTTTGCGGAACACCAGAAAAAATCACAAAATTTAAGATACTTCGACATTTGCAGAATGTTTGTTTATCAAATGAAGTTGCTTGCAGTGAGGCAGGGACGAACAGTGATGCCAAGCCATGTGGATGTAGAGTTAAGTTGTTGGGATGCTTTTCCATGGGATTATGGATAATTTCGCGAATCAGATGATGAGTGAATTCTTTTCGTGTGTGGATTCACATTCCCTGTAGAGAAAAATTCCTTCGAATTAAGATGTGACCGGCTTGACTGGATATTCGCCCAAATTGGCACTACCTCCCCGATTCGCTCTAACACTTCCAGAAGCTGAGTGATAAGAAACTCACTTCGACATCTGACAGTTGCTCCCCTTCACCGACGAAAATATTCAAGTCGGTAACGAAAGTGTTCCTCCAAAATAGAAACTGCTCAGGAAAACACTGCAAAATGGTTTTTCGCACACTTTCTAACTTAGCAACTAAGCGAATACCTATGATTAGGTTCCGCAAAGGTGGTTTACCCCAAGAAAGTGCAGCTGGAGCCGGTCAAGTGCCCTCAGATTCAACGGCAAGTACAACAGCAGGTGTTTCGGTAAACCCTTTTTGAAATAACATTCCGTTTCGTACTAATCCCTTGCCTTGGACAACCCTCAACAACAACTAATTACAATCTCTTCGTTGCAGCAATATCAGTCAGCAGAAGCTATTGAAGACTGGGAGCTGCCACCGAGATTTTGGAGGAAGCCCATCGACGCCGAAGAGGCTGCATACATTAACCGTGGAGGACCAGACTAGGATCACCAGCTTAGCATCGGAACTTAAAAATTTAACTTATTGCAAATTAAACGAATGGATGGTTACGTTAAAATAAATCGATATCACTTGTGAACTCCGAAAACAATCGATCAGGTCATCTGATTCAAATTTTCGGCGATGGCCCACATATGTTATGCAATCTGCAAAGATGTTCGACTTGTCTCTGTGCTATTGTGGATTTCTATTATTTAATGTGTTGTTTTTGCAGGAATGGCAAATGTTGAATTGGATTCTGATGTGGATGGTGTGTTTAATATGTATACGCGGTGGATAAGCTTATTTCGGGGCGAATGCAGTGAGAAGTGCAAGCGATTTCTCGAAAGTGTCACAATATGCGGGCCTTTTCAACCCGTCTCTTGATTGAGATATGTCAAATGCTGTTGGAACACAGTTCTTGGCGCTTATCCTGAACAAATGTAATCAATTGTTGAAAGTACGCATGAGCATCTAGATCTTGCGTGAAAGTTGGAAGGTTATCATATAAGCTAGCGTGTGTGTTATCTTGTATTTGGGAGAAGAAGAACGCCACACAAAGACAACTCAGCCATTCTCTCTAATTCCAAGTTGCTGCCAAGACCTCGAACGATGTACAACATGTCTCAGGCTGCGAGTTGCATATAAGTGCTACACACCCTCTCCATAAAGCACGCAGAATGGTACATATGTATCTGTACTTCGTTCTGTTTATATGCAGCAACGAATACCTTGCTGTTCCCTATTCATTAGCTGTGCTTTGTGCCAGGCCACATAGGCATTCTAGAGCAGCGGATGAGTCGCATCAGGGCACGTAGCAAATCTCCTTGGGTGCCTTGTGCTTTGAATGCGATTCCTTCAGGTGGGTGACCGCTTGACAGATCCATGACGAGGTCGTTTGACCAATTCCAAAAACGCGCCTGGTTGCGCTTGGGCGTAACTTCTGACGAATTACAGCTTGCAAGGTCAGAAAGAATAATATCGCGAATACAAGCTGCCGAAATGAGATTTCTTCGTGCTGTTGTAGGAGTTACTTGGCAGGATAGGATGAGAAACACTAGCATAGAGCAGCTGCTTCTTCGAACGGGAAGGGCTATGCTTCGATGGTTTGGTCACGTCCTCATCATCACGGCTTTCGAGGCGTGACTTGAATGCGATTCCATCAGGCAATGGTGACCACTTGGCAGAACCAGGACGAGGTGCGCCTGGTTGCGCTTGGACATAACTTTGGATGAGTTAGAGTTGATGGTCTTTACACTTCCTCTAAATTGGTGCAACAGTGTAAGGAGGAACTCAAACAGGCTAGTAACAGGTGTAATATTATTCTCCTCTGGGTTCCAGGCCACAGCAACATAGAGGGAAATGAGATTGCGGACGAACTGGCCAAGCAAGGAGCTTCCGGCAACGCCCCCACTGGGTTGGTAGGCCCCCCAATCAACTACCTCAAATACGCCATCTATCAACAATTCCTGTCCTTAGCTAGTAGAATGTGGACTAGGTCATCCAAGTACATAGTCTCTAGGAAAACCTGGCCCTGCTACACTAAGGAAAAAAAAAAACGCTAGAGTCGCGGCTATACGCACGGGACACTGGCCTATAGGCATCCACGCTGCTAGACTCGGAGCACTGATCATCTCACACTGTCGCAGTTGCCTCGAAACCCAAAGGAAAGTCTGCCTCACTTTCTCTGTGACTGTCCGGCACTAGCCATACAAGGATATATCGCGTTCGGCAAACCCTTCCTTGGTGACCTCTCCGAGATCGCTACCCAAAACATAATCAATTTCCTAAACTCCACAGGCTGGATCTAGCTAAACAAACAACCACGGTCTTCGAGGTGTGGTATCAAACCGGCGAGCAACTGCGCTACTTGTACACGATTTGAGACAAATCGGATAGCCACTTAAACCAACCCACCACCTCGAGTCGATGGCGATGAATAGAGTGGCCTGGATTAACCCCGCGACGCCTACAGTGGATCATACGGATCAGACGATGATGATGATGCCTTGTGTTTGCGCTGTAGTCAAAAGGATTGCTTCCGGCTACCTTTATACTCTTCTTTCAAAAGGCAGTGACTGGCCGAACAACTGCGAGACGGATAAACTTTTAAGATGATCTGGCCCAGACTAAGACACAGATTGCTCTAGACAGATCCTTTCTTTGGACGGAGTAAATGTCAGTCAAGTGGTTGGCGTCATTATAGGACACAGTCTCTTGCTCTAGACAGATCTTTTCTTTGGACGGAGTAAATGTCAGTCAAGTTGTTGGCGTCAATTTAGGACACAGTCTCTTGCTCTAGATAGATCCTTTCTTTGGACGTAGTAAATGTCAGTCAAGTTGTTGGCGTCATTATACGACACTGTTCCTTGGCAAACGACTTCTGCAAAGGCAGCATGTATGTAGGTGCATGGATGATGAACAGATAGAACCTCTTCTGCATCTGGATCCTACACGTTGTTCTATTGAGATCGCCAGGGAACCCACATTCCTGCTTACCTAAGTGTGGTACCCATAGAAACCTTACATCACTTCATCCTTGGCTCCAGTTGGTTCCCCTGTGGTTAATGGATCAACTCGAAGTGATCCGAGTGATGGATCAGTCAGGCTTGAGTGTGGTTCCCATCGAAAACTTTCTTCACTTCATCTTTGGCTCCAGTTGGTTTGCCGGTGGTTAAATCAACTCTAAGTGATCCGAGTGATGGATGAGTCAGGTCTGAGTTAATCCCATTAGCTACACCTAACCGACCTGCCCAAGTTTGCCGGAAGATCTTATATGATTCGACTGTGGGACAAATTGTCACTAGGTGATATTGCTTGCCGTGGAAGTGGTACATATCTTGATGAATTATTATCCTTTGGATGATTTAGGCACGGATTCAGTGCAGATGGGTGCGAGCAAGACCTTCGGAAGCAAGTCACGCGTCAGATCACCATTTACTGCGCTCGAGTTTCAAACGACACTCTTCTTTGGCTTACCTGTGACTCCAATGGGGCAGGGGAAATGATTAATACATGTTCTTTCTCGCAACCACTCCTTTACTTTCTTAGGACTAAGGGCATCCCTTGCGAAGAAGTCACAATGGACAACAACAAACTACATATATGTTTATTTAAATGAACAGTTTATGGGGTGACATCGTTATTCGGCTAAGTTGTCGTCGTAAAGCAGGTTGTGAACAGCCGTTGTAAAGATTTATTACAGATTCGACGGGAGAGGAAGGAGAGTACTTCTATTTCCCTCTAGAATGATGGCGCCCAAAAGCAATCGAAAATCTTGGCAAAGGCACCAAAAGCTGGGCAAGTCACCCCATTTGAGTTCCCTGACCACTGCCATACATTATCGGTTGCGCAACATACGAGAAATTTCCATTGTATGTGTTGTGCATTTCGTCGTCGTCTACGGATATATGTAGGATTCATTTGACAGGACACTTGGCAGCGCTACAAATGTGAATGTATTGGAGTTCAAAAAAAGGAAACATGAATACTTTTTTTCTGTTCATTTAAATCTTTATTTTGGCATTTTTAAATTGTTGGTTTTAATCAGAGATAGCATTTGGTTGGAAAAATGGCGTTGCAAACGGACGAAAGTCCCACCGACCAGCATAACAAAACGGTCGTTGAGAACCGTCATCCGGTCGCACCAATCCATTTGATATTCACTTTGTTGTTCTCATTATTTTCACAAAAAATTCAACACAGTCACTGCAGCATCACCGCCTCCCATTAATATAGAATTAATTATGGTCCCTCTCGCCCTCTGATGATCAACGGTTTCAATAGCACCTGGCAACAGGGAGACTCATCACATCATCATCATCGTTTCGGGTGCGAGGTGGGGAGGGGAGAAAAAAAGTGTCAAAAGCTTAGACAAAAGCAGATTGATGAGTACGATGCTTTAGCGCTCAGTGCATGCAAACGGCAGTTCGCTTGAATGACATGACCTGCAATCAAAAAACCATTTAAAATTCAACAGACTTATGCACAGTGTGTTACCTGTGTATGAGTGTTCTCCCACGTTGTTCCACACACTGCTGCACAGTGGCTATTGATTAGATTCTCTCACTCCCGTCTCCTGCTTGCTGCTGCTGCTGCTGCTGCTACTGCTACTGCAGTTGATACGATTGGTCGTCACCTTGCTGCAAGTGAATCGATTTGTCTGGTTGATAATGAACGAAAAAAAACGAATAAGTAAATTGATAAATAGTGACAGCGACTTCGACAAGCCCGCAGTGTGCATCTTCGCAAGATTAAACAGCTCGATTAGAAGATAGCCGGTGTGTACATATGTGAAGAGTCACGGCGAATTCTTTGGATTCTCTCAAATCGTAGCGATTAAGTTCGCTCGCTTGTAACTGGGTCAATGGAAGGTGTTAATTGTGAGATTAGAACTGTTAATCATCTGTGCGCGCACGTTCCTGTGTCCAACGCGTCCAAATTCAATGTCAATCAGCAAGCGATTCCGAGTCTGGCCAATACAAAGTTGCATCTGCTATCAGCCTGATGGAGAAATTCAAACAAAAAGAAATTAGGTCACAAGCCATTACAGTGTGTGTGTGTTAGAGCACGTCTGCAAATCAGAGACGAGGTAAACCACGCAAACAAACAAGGAACGAGAAATAAACCCTCTCCACAGACGATGTTGAAGCCGCGTGTTTGGTTATGACTATCCATTCTAATGGAATGCAGCAGTAGGACAAACATGAAGAGGCGAACGCTTTTTTTTTTCCAATCGCGATATAGGGCTCGTTTGGTATAGCCATCGACGACGTTAAAGGAATGCGGATGTTTGAGAGCACGTCGGTGATTTATGCGCTTTTGAGAGCGTCGCCTGCAGATGGGTGCCGTAGAATGTAGCTCCACACACTTGTAATAACATAAAATTAATGTGCTGTCGAAGATGGTTGGTTACTCCAATCGAAGAAGTGGAGGGCGGTGGGGTTCGTTTTATGAGAAATTTATTTGAAATGAATATGAACGCTGAAACCTGGATGTATGCCCAAGACAAGGCGCATTCCCAGCCACCATCCAGCCATTGTCCGCGTTCAAATATTTGAACAAGGGATTCTTATTTTTCCATTATGAGACGACGACGACGACGACGATATATTCCCAAGCGGAAGACGTGGCGATGTTCAGATCTCCCCAAATTGCCATCTACAGTGTGTAGTGACATTTAAATTTCATTTCATTTTTCCCCCCCCTTCCCATTGCAAGAAGTTCTTTTTTTTTTTGTTCGCTTTTATCTAGATCTCTGCATTGAGACATCCTCATCTCATCCACATACCGACACACAAAGTGTACTCTTGTTGTAGTCCTCCGTTCTCATCTTTTGAGTTGGAAAATTGTGTAGCGTTCGTCGCAATGCACCAGTTTGTTTGCCAAAAAGTCAAAAACTGAATTGGTGCTACAGGCCGGGCGGAGTTAGTGAGAGAGTTACAGTTGAGAATGGTGGCAAATAAAGGGACACACACAGAGATCGTGAGATAGAGAGAGAGATGCCTTCCCGTTTAGTCAACGAAAAAAAGAAAGGCGAAATGTGTGTATACAAGAGTCTCTCGTTTGGAATGATTACAAGAAACGAAATGCTTCAGGAACCATAACCACCATGGCCATTGTAACCATCATCAAGCCACTAGGCAGCCAGCCACCCAACTACCCGGCCAGGCATAGTGCAGGCATTCAGGCAGTGCTTGTGACCCTAAAAAGCGGCATCGTTTCACTCCTCCAGGATGAGTTCAAGCATAAGCATCAGCACCAGAATAAGAATACAACTAATGGGACCATGTGGTATTGGTCGTTCTGGTGGTGGTGGTGGTGGTGGTGGCGGCATAGCTGCTGCTGCTGCTGCTACTATGGGGATGTAATTCCTTTGGGGAGTGGTAATAAGATTGAACAACATCCGGGCAAGAATTGTGACATCCGAGCGCATGGGGCGGAAAAGTAGGCGTCTCTTTTGGCAGCAGTGTTGCATAGGTGCTTTGCCATGCCTTGCCTAGTGGTAGTAGATTTTTCAAAGGCAATTTTATTCCACCTCCTTTCCTTCGTTGTCCCTGAAGTGTACAAACTACTGGTATATTTTATTTTCTCTTTCTTCCTTAACATTCTTTTTTCCTTCGCCTCACTCACATTGTGTGCACTCACTGATTTTGGTGCAGAAAGAAGGCGGATTGCTTGGATTGTGTGTATGAGACTTTTTCCGAGTGTCTGCTCAAGACGGCGCGAAGACATCTTCTAGATTTATCCCGCGTATAATTGCTTTTGAGTGGTGCAATACAAAAAAAAAAGCTGAAAAAAAAAAACAAGAATAAGAAGAAAAGTGTAGACCTTAACTCTGCTGCTACTGATTAGAGAGGTATGTTTGACTGGATCTTACACACACACACAACAAAAAGAAAAAAAACCCCAGTCAGCCCAGTCTTCCGTCTAGTAGATTGTATCGAAAGAAGTTTGGCATCCACGCTGCTTCCTACTGCCACTGGTCTCAATTCTTTCGAAAATTTCCTTCAAGAATGTGTGCATCAACTGTGCAGTCTTAGACATGGCCGGCAAAGGAGCAAAAAGCGAGAGAAAAAAAAGTTTCTTTTTCCATCTGAGTTCCTTCGAATGATGGTGAAACTTTTCAACGCGACTGCTAAGTGTGGGTAATTTTTCGAAGGACGACGTGACTTATTTATGGCATAGGAGTTCAGTTTTTTCTCTCCCCCCCCCCCCCCCCGCCCCATTCACTTTCTAGTTTCCAGAGTTTCCCTGTGGATAAACCAAATGCAGTCAAGACGCACTCGGTGTGTATTTAATTGAAGACAAAAAAGAAGGGACTTTGCCGGGGGCTCATTTAAATTTTGGGAGAGGCGTTACCACTTGGAATCCCAGTCCTTTCCTTGACTGAACTCAGTTTTAGTTCCTCGGTTGGATATTAAGTTCATTGTTTGTCTAAGCTGTTAAGTGGCTGTGAAGTTTCTGGCTTTCGTTGAAGGCATCATCGTGCGGAATTAAGGGCAATTATGAGGTTTATTGAGTAACTTTTCAGGCATTTATTCGAGCGAAGCAAAATGCCATTCCCGAGGAAACACTCCTTGATGGGGGGGTGCGCATCTCGTATGGATTGACTATGATGCTACGTGCGGTGCATCAAGAGGATCGTCATCCATCGAACGTGCAGTCGAGTCATGTAATCGATACATTCACCCTCATTTTATGCACTCCAAAGTACCTAGTAGATGCTTTTCCGCATTCAGATGTTTATATTCGATGAGACTCACTTAGATCTACTTATCCATTATGTGCTTCATTCTGCTGACCCAATATAAATCCTATTGATCTAGAAAACGTGCACAAAAGGAAACCAAACAACCAAAGTAAGAAGAAAAGAAGTGAAAGACTGAAAAGAAGAAGAATAAAGAAACGGGGTATATTCATTGAATAATTTCGATTTCTAGAGGATAAGTCTGAGTGGAATCCCTTCTTTTCACGCTCTCATCTCATCCATCAAGTACCCACTTTTGTGAGGACAAAGCGAAGAAAAATCCTGTCCAGCAGCACTCTGCAAAGAAATGGAAAATCGGCAAAAGAAAGCAAACGACTGAATTGTGGGGGGGGGATGAGATGGGTAAAGGAAATTCATATTTAAATAGAGTTGTTGGGGTCTTTTTCTTCCTCTGTTCTATTTCTCGTTTCGTCGTCTCAACGAGTCACAGAATGAGGGAGAAACGGTCTTAGAATACGCTAAATGGATGGAAAATATCATCCCATCACTGTGTCACTAAAAAAATAAGAAACTCTCAGACAAAGATATCTCCGCTCACACTTTGATGATAAGAAAAGTACGCAAAGCTTTCTGTTTTTTTGCGAAATGTTTTCCTTTCAGCTGGGGACAGGGTTGAACGAAGGTCATGGCGCGGTTGTTAACGCTGACCTGGCGGGTTTTTTATTTTATTTTATTTTATTTTCAGCTTACGCTTGCAAAGATTATTTTGCATTAACCGGAAACGTATGTCTTTCGGAGGGGGAGGAATGCCTCAGTTTGAACAGACAAGAAGCAGGACTGGCTTTAATTGTACTAGTTTTCTTGGAATTTCATGGCAGAACATGGAAAGCTGACAATACTCAGCGATGGACTTGAAGACACTGTCGTGAATCCAGTCTTGTATAAAAAGAAAGAATCTCTCACAAGAAAGTGATTCCAGGTCAGCCATGAACCACCGCCTAGTCTTGAACAGAGACTATGCTTGGGAAAGAGCTCTTTCTTCTTCTCCTTTGAGTAGCGCCACAATTCGAAGAGCAGGGCTTCAAACAACAAGGGCGATGTGTTTCTAACTGCGTCCAAGCTTCAAACAACAAGGGCGATGTGTCCCTAACTGCGTCGAAATGCCCACACAGCGCCGTTCGAGGTCCTTCTTCACTTGTGTGAGTCACCTCAACATCGGAGTCGCTCTGAAAACAAAGAAATCTAGTCATTTAGCTCTAAGACCATCGCCGTTCTCCATTACTCGCATTTCGAAGAAGCAGGTGCTGCCATTAAAAGATAATATAAACCGTCCATTCTTGTAGAAACCTAAACAAGCACTTCCCATTCATTTCCCAGACAGTCTTCCGCCACAAAATTGTTCTCATCATTCTTTACAGCGAGAGACCCAAACAAATGTTTCGTTTAACAGCCAACCCGTTTTTTTTTTTATGGACCTCCTCCCAGTTCCAGCATCGTCTGCTGCCACAACGAATTCTTTAAAGAGCAATGAACACATCATAAAACTGGACAAATCATATCCTGCCAGAATTGTGGGACGCTGCAATCCATCACAAGCAATGTCCTGCAACTGCATGTTTTATGGATTTTAATAAAAAAAACAACGAAATGTGTGTGTCCCGCTCCATTTCCCATTCCTCCTCCTGCTGCTGATCATTTGTATAAATTTAAGTATGCTTAAAATGCATTCTTGTGGACGGATGATGACTAGTGCAATCAGAAAACACACAAAAAAAAAAGAAGAGAAGAGAACAAAAATCCTTCCTTCCTTCGTTGTTTGTGGGACACACAATTTTTATTGCTCTGCCCTGCCCCTCTCATTCGAATACAAGAAAATTTCATAAAAAAAAATTGCACAAATGAAGGTAGGGTGGTGGTAGGAAAAAAAATGGGCGAAAAAAATAGGAGTCCCTCATAAAAAACATCGAACTCTCCACCTCTTTTGTATGACATGGCACAGACTATTCTTGCCAGGTCCTTTCCCATTTTTCACCACTGCCGCTGCGGCTACCAGCATTCTACTACAGCCTCCGACTCACTTCGTTTTTCCTGCTTTCTGCAATGTTGTCATAAAATCCTGATGGCACAGTGTTCAAACAGACGACAGAGAAAAGACCTCAGTCCACATAAAAAATAAAAAAAAATGATAATAATAATAAAATAGGAAGAATGTGAAGCCGAGCGAGGACGATGACAACAACGACAACGACGACGACGACGTCGACTGGGATGACGATGACGATGATGATGGGAAAGCAGCCGGGAGTGATGACGAAAGAAATGCATTTACCATGCTATTTGTGGAAATAGCTCAGGTATGATGGCAGCATGACTTTATGGTTGGTATTTCATACCATTCTCAAGGATAATTTGTATGTTTCTGGAAAATTTACCCCAAATTAAACTTCTCACAGGACCACGACCATCAAATACAAAAAAAAGAAGAAGGACACACAGGATACATAGTGCATATACACCACATAGCCGCAACGCAAGGAGCAGTTCATTTGCTCATCATGTCAACATGTCAGCATCCGTTGCTGGCTGCTGCTGCACCAGTTGTATATGTATGTAGTGGCACCTCATGTGCAGTATGCCACCACCATCTCGGAGGCATGGACAAACAATTTATTTCCTTCTGCATTGTAGGAGAGAAGCAACGAAAAGTCGACTCAGCTATCAGATGTGTGTGCGGTGTACGGTGGGATGAATGGCTGGAATGGGAAATCTGCCGCTCGACGAGTGGCGTGTGGTCATGAGGTTATTTGCGTCTGGGTCAACGAGATTCAAATTTTCAACTTGAATAGGATTACTAAACTTATGCAGGGATGATCTAATTCTCCCTATTATTCGCCTGCCAGACAGGGAACAGAGAACAGGCCATCGCTCCCGCATACCCCAACCAGGATGAACGGGTCAATTTGTAATTTATCCCGAATTATGCTAGTGGGTTACGGTTGCTGGATGACGCCTGCCAGCGAAAATCCTCGGCATTGTTTCGTTTTGTAGACCGGGCCACTGACGCCCCCACCATTCACTGAGGGTGGTAAACTTCTTCAATTAAATTCAAATACACTGCGGTGGTGGATTTTTTCTTTTTTTGTTTTTCGTCCAGGCCTGCCCTTATTTCGCATTCAGCATAGCACAACAACTTTGTGCTTTGTGTGCCCTTGGGATGTGGTTGAAACATAATAAAACTGTTAAATTTTATATATGCATATTGCGGTGAATTTATTGTAGCCCTGTGTTTGAGGGAGTTCCATCTTATTGTTTTGACTGAATTTAAGAAAAACAGATGGCCAGGAAAACTGGCTTTAAGGCGAATGCTGTTCCAGCAAGCGACGACAACATAAATTACACTTGTGGGTTTTGTGTGTCTATGATCATGACAAAATTTCCATGACTTCTATTTCATTCACTTGAAATTAAATTTAAATCGAAAACTTAAATTCCGCCACTCATTCCTTTTGAAAATAACGAAAAAATCTTCCAAACGTCATCACATGCGTTAATTTAAAATTTGGTTAATTACAAATGCAGTTTTTGATCTAGTACAATTTTTTTTCGAGTAATAGATTTGACAAATGCAGATATGACAAGTGCCAAATGGGTCTGTCACTTTTCAAAATTGAACGTGTTGCGAAAGGTCGCCGCCGGTTGGGTACATTTTCAAATTCGAAGTTTTCCGACTTTTTTTTCAATTTTCCGGCCGAAAATTAATTTTATCTTGGAAAACAGATGTTTATGTAAGTATTGCATATGAATTCCATATGCTATGTGTAAGTATACTGCGATAGTTTCGCATTTAAAAGGAGAAGGTAATTTTCTATATTGACCATTTGAAATAACGTTTTTTTTTGTTTCATTTATACTGTCTATTGATATTAAGTTGCATTTGATTTCTATCTGCATACATTTCTTGTGGTTCTTCTGAATTTGATCCAGTTGGTATTGCATTTTCTATATTTCCTCGCAACATCTATAGAGCTTCGAATTCATAAACGCTTAGGCATATACATAGAGTGGTAAGCTATAAAAATGACGGAAACAAGGCGGTGTATGACGGATATTCCGACTGAAGAAATAGTTTAATCGAGGTGTTAACTAAATCCACGCCGTTTTGTTTTCCAATACATTCAGGCAAACTGTGCATTAAGTCTCTTACTCTTCGAATAGCTAAATACTAGCAAGAGTTTGGGAAAACTTGCTAAGACGTGTTTAAATTTGTCTACATATGCATGAATTTGTATGAAAACCAATTCACTGAGGAATGCAGGATGTTATTGAGAATGAAAACTATGTAAACTATTGCACTAGTACGTGACTTTTGCCTCTATTCCACAAGTTTGATTATGAATGCTCCCCGATCTATAATACATCACATACCATCGGCTTCCTCAAACTTTAGATCCCCGTTCCATCAGACTTCAGAAGCGCTATCCGACCACATCAATACTTAATTTATATACAAACTACATACCATTTTTATAGCTTCGTCTGTCCTGTCTCCCCATCCATTGTCCTAAAGCCTTCACAGTTCTTAGGCACATCTCTCATGTTCAATTTGAACACACCATGAAGCAGCTCGTTTCGTAAAGTACAGGCCATTCGCAGTGCCAACGTGTGGGCACATTAATCCCATTTAGAGGTATTTTCCAATTGAAATCGTTAAGCTGCCACATTGGGGGTAGCATTTACCTTAAATCCCATGCCCTTTACACGGCTCCCAACTCTTGATACAATTCATTCAAATTTATTGCAGTCCTGTTTGGTTTTGTTTTTTTTTTTTCTGGGATGAGACCATTTCATAATTATATGGTGCTAGCCGGGGAGGTTCCTATTTACTCTGTTTATCTGCTCGTCCTTCGCCATCCGAGTGGATTAAATCGACTATTTCACTATTAGAATTTCATATTATTTCATTTTCATGTTGTTTATGGTCTGGAGTCTGAGTAAACCAGCCCCATTCAGTGCGGATGCACTTTGGAGTGCGGGACTCTCTTCCACTTCTAACTACGGCGAACATTTCTCTAACGCCATTGCTGCTGTTTTGTGCATTCACTCGGAATTCATTGCGAATGCGATGAGGAGAAGAGCGCGCGCGCCTGTGTGTATGGCGCTACGAGGCCAAGCGAGTTAGGCGGTAGATGGAGGTTGCAGATATTTCACTCTCGTAGTTTCTTCTTTAAACACAAAACATTTATCCGCTGAATGGGATAACTTATAGCTAGATGCGATGCACATTGATGATATTATTGTTTACTGTTTAGGAAAGACGGTTTATTTGAATTGAAATGATGCTACGTCGGCTGCGTCGCTCGCACTTGGTGCACAGATGGGCGAATTTATTTCAAATGGAAATGAAATTCAAATTAAGTGGTATTGTTCTGTTGTGGTAAGTGCGGTTGCTGTACATTGCGTATATTGTTTGTTGAGATAGGTGACTTACTTTTTGGCAAATCGTTTAAACCCGTGTCGGATGTTGGAACGAGGCTCCTTGTCGGGTTAGGTTGTACCTATTCAATGGAATTAGTGCTGATGGGGCAATAGTTAATTGTTTATGGCTGGGAGAGGTTTGGTGTGTGTCTCATGTGCTGTGCTGGAAGTCCCTGTTGTTTTGAGAACAGTGTCAATTCGGTTGGTCTTGCGTGGAAATCTGAAAAGAAATATACATGATTGATTAGTCAAGTCAGATTTGTTGTTAGCTTGACCTAACCTAAGCTTAGTTGCGCCCTAGTGAAACTGAATTGGTCTCTGTTGATGCTTCTTTAAGGAGTTTCGAATGGTTTTCCACACAACCTTTAAGTCGTCTAAGGAATTCGAGACCCTCCCAACTGCAATTTTTATTTAAATCTTAGCAACAGTCTCTCTCCCTCGCATGCAGCCTACCGATCAAGCACACCTTTAACTTATTCCACACCCTTTTCGCACACATGCTCACCGTGGGGATGGGGAGCGGAGGGTCTTATTTATGCTCACATTTATTACAACCTCGTAAATTTTGAATTGAAAAGCACAGGGAAGTACAGCCGTATCCGTGTCCGGATTGATTTATCGATTTGATTATAAATTTATGGGAAATAAATTAAATCAACATCCGTCGATTTGAAGAATGGCTAAACCAGGCAACACCCCATGCCAACATACGCGTTTACAGAACACAAGTGGGTTTTTGTACATGTCGGTAGTCGGTGCAAAAGCAAATCGTCTGCTTGTCGCGTATCCTTAACACGTTCCCTCAATGACTTCCTTTGCGAAGGGGGCGGGCATACATTAGCATTTACATTTTACATACAGCATTTGCCTATGGCCCGCACGTCTCGGGCTCAATGCTCCTTGGTTCTTCGACCGAAATGTGTATATTTTACGACACTTTTGGCCAATTATTCCAATCGAATGCGACATGTGCCACAACAACAAATGTGTGCCGATATGCCGGTGTCGACGTGTCCTTACGAATGGAACTGTCACATATTGACTCTTGGAGTTCTTCATTTTGGCCGAATGAAACTGCTGCAAATCGCATTCGTGTCGGGGTCATAGGTGAAGGAGTTCCAGTCAATAAATCTTAAGGCGTTGCCATATTGCTCCGACGACATCGACACAAGGGAAGTTTTGTACATGCTGTCGAGGCGTTTGATGGCCATTTTTACTATTTGCTGAATCGAAATTTGAAAGTTAACTTCTCTTTTTTTGGTGTATCTTGGTTGTGGTGGTGGTCGGATGCGGGACAAGCACTGTACGTCCTGTACGTCTTGTGCTGGGATGTGCGCGGAATGCATAATTGAGTGTGCCACAGCAGGAGCAGCAGGGAACCGAAGCCTGGGTATGCAGTGAATTTAAATTCTGAATTATGCACCAATGAGTAGCTAGTTTTTTCTGGTGCCTTTTCGGTGCACTGTTTGATAGTTGGAGCTGTTGGGAGGGGGGTAGGGAGAAGGTGGCATTTTATTGGGATCTCTTTTGTCGTTGAATACCGAAGACAATCCTCAGAGGTTGCCAAAATAGAGCGAGGGAGGGAGGTAGAGAGCGAGCGAGTCACTGTATCTGTGTCGGTGGTGGCCGTGACTGCGCCTGTTATCCACATTCATAAAGCTGGCAGCCACATCTAAAGATCCATTAAACACACATATCCACAGACCTACATACACACAATGTACACAGTATGGACTGCAAGATGAAATGATTTTTGCCGCAAGGATACTCTGTATACATTTTGTCTATGATTTATTCCCTTTTGTTTGCGAAACCGAAATAAAGGAAACAAAACCCGATGAAGACAGGAATGGATCTGCAAATGGGGGCGGGGGAGGCAGTGGGAGCGGGTTTTACTTTCTGCACCATTCTCCATCGACTCCTCATCGTCAGAGCAGCGCCTATCTCTTCGGGATTCAGTATTTTTTTTTCGTTTTGTTTTGTGTTTGTTTCTTTTCACTTGGTTCGCTTGCTCTCTCTCTGTGTGTATACAACATTTGTAAACAAGGACTCCCAAGTCCTTATCATTATGAATACCCATTAAGATTGAATGGTGATGGTGGTGGGGCACAGCACAGCCATGGCGCACAAGAGGCAATGTTTAGTGTCGATGGCTGGCTCTTGCTTCTGGTGCTGATGGCGGTGGTGGTGGTGCCGGTGCTGAGTGAAAAAGAAACTATTTCAGAAACTCATTGTTGTTTGTTTAGTTAATTTGCCCTGATAGTGAATATTGTTTGCTTGATTTACGATCTGTAAGCGAGCTTTGTTTTCGCTTGTGGTTATTGTTTAAGAATTCTTGCTCAATTTATCATTAACGTTGATGCTGTGTGCTATGCGGTACTGCCTGTGCGCTCATCCTCCTCCTCTTTGCCTTTGAATAGGAGGATCCATTCAGATTAACCATTAATGATGTTGTTAATTTGAAGTCTACCATTTGGGCTTTGGACGCTTCATCGTGAACAGAAGTGGGGATATAAATCAAATTAGAGACCAATACGCCGGTTGGGTCGTTAAGGGCTGGGCTGATTACAAGTGTTTTTGTTTTTTTTTTTTTGTTAGATGCCAGTGGGCTCTTAATGATGCGTATGATTTCTGCTTTGTCATCATTGCAGATGTTGAACGTACGCCACGGTGGATTTGAGGGACGTACGGAAAGTGTCAAGAAAGGTCGTCAATCTTGCAACAGACGCAATGCGTCTTGAGTTAATTTAACAAAAGTTCCCTAGAACCCAGCAGCATCCTCTTCTATTTCCTCCCATTTGCACATTCCAATCTTGTGCCAAAAACTTCTCAATTTACTGAACCAACTTTCGACGTCAAATTTGATTTAAGCGTCGGCGGCGGCAGCAAGTGAAAAACAACGTTCCGTTCTTCTCGTCATGATCATGAGCTCCATAGTCCACATTAGCATATCTTAATTTTAATGACTCCATCATCGTATAATCAAGTTTTCCATGTGGCTCATGTGTATCCGTTCATTTATTCACTTTCCATGAAGGTCCTTTCAGAATCTTCTCCATCTCACCAGCTAGATTACAATGTCAGGGATGAAGTGGAAGCTAATCTCCATCACGGAGGAAGAACTGCAGACGTAGTGCACATCAAACAGTGGAACACATATGCAAACTATGCGAAGTAACAAAGTTTCCAAAGGAATAGAAATATCCCAAAAATATAATGCACTCCTTACCTCTTCCCACCTCCATGTGTCGACATTCCCTCGGTTGTTCGCTCTTAAGACGGCAGCGGCGGCGGCGTCGGTGGGCTAACTTTGCTGCCAGAGTCCACAGAAGTTTTCTGTCTAATCGAAAGAAATTACTGAAAACTTTATTTATCTTTCAGTTGATGGTATGGCATACGTACGTACGAGTATAATGACTCCTCTCTCTCTCCTTGGAAGTCGAGAAAATTTATTTAATTACGTTCCAAGCCATATAATGAACGAAAGGAAAATATAGTTTCTCATTCCGTTGCCCTGTGAAATACTCGTGTCCTTTTCCATCTCTTTGCCAAGCTTGCCTACGCTCTTGCCAGTCCATGAAATGATTATGAGCCCACCGAATGGAAGTTTAGTGAAGGAAAGTCAAAGAAAGGCAGCAGGAAAAAAAAACAAACAAATAATGAACAAAAAAAAAAAGAAAAGGAAAAGAAAATCCTCCTGAATGCGGCATCCTTTTGGGCATTTTTCCCTATTTTTTACGGACTCCTTGGATTATTTTCTACAATAAACTCGACTGAAATATCGTTTTCATTAAGCAAATGTTTATCCGCGCATAATTAAGTTCGTTGGTTGGATGGTTGGTCGGTCGGTCTGACTCGTATTCTGTCACTTTAAAGGCGACCAAGCACTGGCTGCGATTATCATTGCGATGGGCGAGGATGGGGGGAGGAGGGGCAGCTTCTGCAGCGCCTGCAGCTGTTTGTGCTCCCTGGGAAGGTGTCTGTTTGAAATGATTTGATTTTCACTCTAATGATTGCAGACGCTTTAGCTGTGTGTCTTGCAGGTTAACTTCGCATGCATTGCAGTGGCGGCGACTGTGTGTCAATACAGGTTGGCGGGAGGAGACGCCCTCTCGAGTTGTCGTTAATCGGATCTGAAATGAAAGAAACACTTTGAATTAGACGAGGCACATCATAAAATAGTGTTAATTGAGAAGGAATGTGTGTCTTGTGTCCCGTCTGGAGTTTGAGAAAGAGCTTGTGGCCTGTGTCTTGTGTGGAGTCTGAGAAGGAACGTGTGTCTTGTGTCTCGTCTGGAGTCTGAGAAGGAACGTGTGTCTTGTCTCTCGCCTGGAGTTTAGGAGAACTTGCTTATGTTGTTTGAATGTGTGGCATGGCAGGTAAGTTTACCAGCTCCAGCCTTCATTTCTTTGCTCGTGCTGGGCATGGCGTGCCAGAGTCTTTTGCTTTCGGAGGTTAAGGGGAACTTGAATGAGTCGGGGAAGTTGTTGTAACGTCTGAGAAAGAATGTGCAGATCTAAGAGCACCACCCGCCGACTCCTTCAAGTGCTCCCTTAAATTCTGTTTAATTTTTGATTGACTGACCATTCATTGAGTTAAATCCACCTCCAGGCCTAAGCTATACCCTCACAATTGATGTCGAATATTCGTCCCTTTTTTCCCCTCCCAAAGACCAACTCATGCATAAGTCAAGAAGGTCTAGTCTGCCAGCAAATGAGTTCGAAATTTGCAAAAGAAACATCTCCATTGGCCGGGTAAAGCTGCCCGCAAATATGTTGTCATTTTCCCTCGTCAAAAAAAATAAAGAACGGAAAGGAATTCTCATCCTAATTCCGCATTTGACTCGGACAAAGCCCGAGTGTACGTGTATGTCCTTCCGCCCGAAAAGAGCTTATGATGGGATGTCCCGATTTAAATTCCAATGCATGACCATTTTGCTTTATATTGTGCGCTTCTTTCTGGTTCATTTGTGAATCCTCGTCATGACATATGTTCACTGGTCCGTCTGCTTGTCTGCTTTGGTCCATTTGTCCCACACTGCTGCTGGTGTCCCCCTCCCCCACTCCCGAACATAGCCTCGCCCAGTCACATCCACCGATTGCGGGTAAGCTAAGCTGCCTGTGGGCTGTGGGTTTGGTTGTTTTAGAGAGCGGGAAACAGAGGAAGGCGACGAGAGACGCGAACGGTAGGTCAGGGAGACTAGACAAACATTTTTGTTATTTGAAGAACGCCTGCCAGGAATGTTGTGGGTATTTTGCATGACTGATTACAAATACGCTACACGGGATTAAAAAATTCCATAGCTGCGGGTAAAAGGATACAACGACCACAGATGTGTCGTGGTTTGAACGTTAGATGGCGAGCGGTGTGGGGGAGGTGGAGGGAGGGGGGGAGCGGCGAATGAGTTGGGCGGACGTAGCAAATTGGGAAAATAAATTTCAAATTCCGATTGAACAGATGCAGAGAGGTGTAAATATAAAAAGATAAATGTGAACGGAGGCCTGTGAATGTGCGCACTGATAGTTGGATTTCAATTAAATGCGAGCTGATGGGGAGACGGGGTGCGAAGCTGTGCTGGTGGCAGCATTTAGAGACCATTTTGACAAGAGGTGTGAGATGATAAAAGGATTGAAATTCAAATCGCAGTCCGCGTGGGGGTGGGGGTTGGGCTTTTAAAGTTTTAACTTGAAGTGGAGCTGTGACGTGGGGAGATGGATTAGGTGAGTTGAACATTTGGAGAGACATGATTCAGTTTATAAGTCGGAATTCGGAAGTCATGGCGGGCGGACTAGATGGTGATCATGTCAAGATCTTGCACAGTCACTGCCTCAGTGAAGTGGAATCCTTGTCCAAGATCACGCCAGACAAGAAGCAAAGAAGATGTTCAAACCACATCTGTTAACACCTTCGCTTTGGTGTATACGTCAAGACCACCACAAGTGAAGACAGACAGTTGGTATCTTAGGTTAGGCGTGGAGATGGGCTGCCAGCGAAATCACCAGCAAACTTAGACACCACGCTGGTCCATTGTGATACCCATCAGACTACTAATACTGATCAACAACTCCAGTGACGGCAAATGGTGACTGGATCAGAGTTGAAAACCGGATAAAGCGTATGTATTAACTTTGCTTTCACTAGGATTCGAACCGGGGACGGCTCTAACCAAGGGCAGGCACTCAACCAACTGCGCCATCCAGCTATTAATGTTGTAGTTTATAGCTTTGTTAACGTTAAGTAGTTACTGTCTTAGATCCAGTCTAGGTAGCAGCGCCAGACAACGTAGAGACGCCACACACCCAATTCTCAGCCTCCGAGGAAAAAGACAACCAATTCTTCACAGCCTTCACAGATTGTCCGCATTTTTAACTAATGTTCTAAACCTCCCCCCACTGTAATGAGCAAGTGCTAATTCAGTCTATTACTCTAATTAGAACTCTTCCACATGCCCAATTATACGTAGTTCCCCACAATTGCATGTACGACCGCCTTCACAAGAGCAGGATCGCATGTATCCGAAGCATATCGCATGACGCCGACTTCTTCCTTCTGTGCAAATGTAAATTACAAGAATAGGTATCACAAAAAAAAAAACACCAAAATTACAATAATCAGCTCTAACACTCCAGTTTATTCTAGTTCACACTGACATGAGAGCTGAAAAGACACGAAAGGGGATGGAATTACCATAAAGAGGGCACGAAAAAAAAAATGCAAAGCACCTTGTTTGACTCCTCACTAACCGTGAGGGAACAATCAGAAGAAGAGCCCTGCGCCACCAAAGTTGACTCTGTTTGCAATTCCAAATGAGTCGAGATGCACTTGTGATTTTTTGTTCCCCGCTCTTTGTTTAGTTAGCACACCTTTAGTTTGCTGAAGAAGTACTCGCTTAGGTTGGCGTTAGTCCGTCAAAAGGGGGGCGCGCATTTAAGACGTGAGACTGTGGGGCATTGAGAGGCCAAATTGTGAAACTTGATATTTTTTTGAGGAGTTTCCAAGTGGCTTCGTGGTGCTGAGGAGAAGTTGAGAGCTTGCAGGAAGCGAGAAGTGAATGCTGAGCTAATTTGAGTTGGAAATTAGGCGTTTAAAGGACTGGAAGATGGAGTGCGTTGTGTAAAGGGAATTATGGGGGGTTTGTTGGCTCTCTAAGTTTTGACACTTCTTCAGTTTATTTTCCTTTATCTTTACTTAGGGTATCTCTCAAACTTTTCACAAACAAGAAAAGCGCTTCATGCTCCACTGACCTGCGTCAAGTCTGGCAAGGCCTCCATCGGAAATAGAGAGGAAATGACTACCACATCGCAAACTTCACACCACCCCAAGGGTAACCGCCTAAAGCGGCAAAATCTCCATTCCCCCCCCATCAGTGGCCGTCGATGGCCTAAAACTTTTGCCCTCTGCATACCATTTACGTCAATAATGTGGACATTCAATGTGCCTGCTTACAGGCCATGACACAAACAAAACTCATTTTCAATCAAACACAATCACTGGCCCAAAATATCAACAAAACCCCTTCAGCCCATGTCACAACTGCACCCTGAAAAGTGGGTGAAGCCTTGGCCATTCGGAACCATTTCATACCGACAAGATAAACTCTTTAATAACTTAGCAAGTTTACCCTCCGACCACTCAAGCGTCAAATATTCACCGCACACACATCTCATCTTACATTAGTCACTTGCCTAAATATGTCACCGCCCCCCGGCCGGGCCAGGCAGCCCACAATCGGGTCTTCCTTGGGGTCGGAAGGTCGATTGTAACGCGCGTACACACTTCTGTCTATATTAAAATCTAAAACCCTCTAATAAATTTTCAGATTATCACCGATTCAAGGATACATGAACACACACACGGGACGAGACCACATCCCAAAGCGAGAGTGCGTGTGACAAACTTTCCTCGAGTCGAGAGGAAGCAAAACAAGTTTTCCCATTAGGGGAAACAACAAAGCTTCCAGAACACACGCCAGAAGCGTCCACAAAGTGAGTTGGGGGGGATGGGACGGTAATAGATGGAAGTGAAATTGAGAAGCAAGCAGCACATCTCCCCTCTGCCATCACGACGCCGCCGAACGACCGAAAACAACATCACTTGACACATGAACTTTGCCTATCTCCGCCTGCCGCCGGCCACTATCGCCCGGCATGGGCACCCTCGTTCGGATCTGTCCCCTGGCGCTATCACCATTATTATGCACAACTTGCAACAAATGTAGTTTGTCTAAACTTTGTGTGCTTTTAGATCATTTTCTTTTCTCTTTCTCTCTCTGTGTGTGTATGCTCCTCTCTGAGGCGAGGTTTTTTTTCGCTGTGGGTACAATGTCAAGTCACCTTCGATAGCGCTATCGCAATTGTGGTCTAAAAATACTTCTCACGATTCAGTGCATGATTATATGTACGGTCCCTGATAAGGCACGACCCTGTGGTGCGCCAGCCAGCCATCACATACACTGCTGCTGTTTGCGTCTGCTGCTAACGACAATGACACGCCACGACACAGCCATAAACTGGTGGAAGTGTGTGCAAATATTCACAAATCAAAGAAAAGTCTCGCTTCTTTGGATGCACGCACAGACACTCACACACACAAACACACACACGGAGAAAGAGCATGCCAATTGATGATAGCATTCCCTCATCGTTGCAGAGCACGTTGTCGTCAGCTTCCCAGTCCCATATCCATGTCATGTCAATGGGAATCAAAGGCAATGTTTCAATTTAAAAGTCAAAAACTTCCTCCTTAACCTGCAGAGGCTGTCGAAACCAGTGCAAATACGGCGCGTCGATTGAGGCGCACTGATATATCCTTGATATCCCCAAGTGAGAGAACTTTTGTTGTCACGTCTTTGTCGTCGTTTTGTCGTCCTCGTTGCTGCTGCCGCTGGAAGAAGAAACCCAGCGCATTGCCTTTTGTGTGTGCCGACTGTGTAGCAGCAGCAATGTTTGCACTGCAAGCCGTGCACACTTTGAGAGCGCCGAGCGAACTTTTGCCGCCGAGACAGGTTCCACTTGAAAAGTTCAAAAATTAACACCCTACACGTCAATTGGGGGGAAAATATTATAAGTTTTTTTTCTTTTTTTTTTGCAGTCAAACGGTGCCTTCCACGGCCGGCAAGGAATGGAAGTTTCCTCCTCGAGTGCTCTTGGAGAGGAAAACCCTGATTTATGTGACCGTTCTGGCGCATTATTCATTGTGACGATATGGAGAATGTCTTGTCTCTCGGCTCTCGGATCCCCTCAGTCCCCAGCCGATGCGCTGCTGTGTACAGCCATCGGGGACAAGTGGCCAATCAATTTATATTTTCGGTGGGGGCAGATAGAGTGTAGCACTTCGCTGCGACCGTCATTCTCAGACGGATTTGGATTTCATGAAACGACCGGGTACCGAGCAGTTCCTGCGACGACAATAGGAAGGCGATTTGCTGCTCGGACTACTGTGGGGGGTCCGGGGGGGTGGCAAACAAAAGACGAACTAAAAGGTTTCGTCCGTTGCTTCCAAATTCGAAAATTGTATTTTCAACTTTTGCCCGAATTTTCAATAGAGCCTGCGATAGGGACGAGATGGGGGGACAAAGTTGACGGTGGGTCTAGGCAAAAGGCAGCGGATATTGAATGGAGTTTACATCCGGCCTGACAATTTGTTTGTTTTCTTCTGGCGAGAAGACTAAAATGTGGAACCGAACTGATTCACTGCGCCTTCCGCCTCCCCCCCGACTTTGACTTGTAACTTCTGTCAGTTCAATTTTATAACGGGAATCATTAAAAGTTCGAATTTAATTTCATCCAAAGGATGAGAGTGCGAAGCGAGGGATGACAACGTCGAGCAGCAGGAAACAAATCATCGAAGGATTAATGAAAATACGAGCATTCGACGATATTGCTTTGTCATGCTTGCGCGCGAGGAGCCATGGAGTCTGGCAGCTGGCTGAAGAACGAGGAATAAGGCTAAAAGGGTTTCCGATGGAAGTGCCGGGAGGGGTGGAGAAGAGAATGGCTTCACTTAATAATGTATCAGTTTGGAGGAGAATTGTTCAGAGTTTGAAGGGGTTCGGCTCTTGGTTGAATCAGTGCCATCAGTCATGGACTCTGTCAGTTGAAACCATCGGATTCTTTGAATTCTAAGAGCCCTGCATTTCATCCAACACCTAGACTACGTGCCTCAATTTAGATTGCAGAACTCCGTGAGCCTTGTAAGGCGTAACCTCCACCCCACGACATTGTCTTGAGCAAACAAAGAGATTGCCAATGCCAAACACCGCCGCCACCGCCACCTCCATTGCATGTTCAAACTTAAAAGCAATCTCCTGGGAAGTTTGAAGACGTGTTCTTCACAAATCTCCCGGCAAATGTATCAAAACTGGATCAACTTTTGAGATAATTAAGAGTAGTTTCATCCGCCTTCGAAAGCCATTATTGTCGACGCCTCTTACCGCAAAGTGAGAGTCGGTAAACAACTCACGCGTACCGACACCGAGTCGTCGGTGTGGCACACATCACCAGTCTCGCCACACATACACAATGAGCACAAAGTAACCAGTAGTGTAGCATCAGCCAGTGATCTAAAAACTTCGTCCTTTAACGCCACATCCATCTACCGGAGCAGCCCACACAAACGGTTTAACTGAATATTTCACTTCGTCGTCGTAGTCGTTGCTGCGGCGGCGGTGGTGGTGCGGGGATATTTCCCAAAAGTATCCTTATATTTCTGAAGTAAGCCTCAGCATCTCATGGCTGGGTAATTTACCCAGGAACTAGTTGCTGGCGGTCGGTTAGAGTATACTTCAGTAAACAATCGTTAAATATTCATGTTCACAGTTTGCCTAGATTGTTTTCTGCCGAAGCAACGTAACGCAACGCTTCTCTTTCGAATCTTCATTGCCCAGGCATCTGCAACATTAGATGATGTTGGGTGTGTGTAACTTTGATTTCAATTGATTTCATCCCATCTTCGGTGGTGGTGGCTGACTGGCTGGTTGGTTGGTTGGTGGTGCTGTGAAAAGCGAAAAACTTTCCAAAGTTATCCCGTCACGTGTCGACAGAGGCAACTATTCGCTCTTAATTGGACTCGAAGTTGTGTATCGATTATCCTATTAGGACTTTGTTTCGATAAATTTTCTTCTTCCTTCTTTTTTTTTTGCTGTTTTTTTTTTTGTTGCCTGCCTCTGCAGACATTCATCGAGAGGCGATTAAAAAGTTCCCCATCGTTTGCCGATTGCCAAGCGAAGTTGGGAATTATTTTCAATTAAATATTTTGTATGAGGATAAAGGTCTTCCGACTGGGAGGAAATTGAGTTTTCCAATGAACTGCACTTGATCTAGATCTCTGTACAGTGGGGGATGGTTGGGGGAAGCTTGTTCCCTGCCGGCCTATGCCCTTTGGCCATCACCATCACGAGATGTACATTTCATTTCGATATCAGAACATCGGTTGACCGCATAAATTTATTTCGTTCGAATTCTCGAAGAGCATGTCCGGGCGATAATTCAATTGAACACCTATCCAGAGTGTGCTGGCTGGCATCGGATGGCTGCTGCTGGTGCCACACAGTCTGCCGTCTCCTGTCGAATTCGTACATACTAGGTGCAGGTCTATAATAAACTTACAAATGCGTAATTCAGACAGAGAGAGAGAGAGCGAGAAGGACCGAGAGAGACCATTCCCAAGTGGGTTGAAGTTCGACCCTTCGCGTCAGATACACGATTTGCATGCGACTGTGGGGATACTCGAAGATAAATGTATCCATCCGTTCGATGATTGCGAGAGCATTGCACCATTGTACCGTTTAATTGTGTAAATGTCGGTAATGTGAAAGGACCAAGCAACGACCGGAAGGATGCACATACAACTCGTACGTAGTCTCCCGTCTAGCATTAGGCCACTGAGTAATTTGTATCCTCTCAATTATTCAATTATGTGAGCTAATGTTTTGTAAGAAAATTAATTGAATAATTATGGGATTGCACTGTGGCGCTGCACTGTGATATGTATATCTACCTTTGCGGGCGTCGCTTGTGCTGCTCCTGCTGCTGTCTCCCCATCTCTGGTTCTGGTTTGTGTGCGTGCGGGTGTTTTGCGGGGATGGTTGTCGCATCATCATCCGTGTCTGAAAAGAAGAAAATCCATATCAGTCTGAGGTTGAGTGCGAGTGTTCGGAGAGATTTAAATGTTGAATGATCTCAGAGGAGCTCTAAGTTTTGATCATTGAGCCGGACGACGTGTTTGGGACTGAAATTGAAATGGATTTCAATTATTTAAGACTCAGATGGGGGTGGAAATTCTGACTAAATGAGTCTTTCAATTCATTCTGGGACTGTTTGCTTTCTGTTTCGTAAATTGTTCATGTGTGTGTGTTTTTTTTTCTTTAACTGGTTCAGCTTAAAGACATCAAATCCCTAAAGGATCTGGTGGCACGGCAACGAACCAAAGATTATTCCAGTTCTGTGTGGCCATGCTGAAGCTTTTATGGACAGCAGCAAAATTGTATTTTGATTTCATTGTCCTTGTTCTGTGTATATTTGATGGTTGTTTCAGTGAAGTGATCTGTGGAGATCTGGAACAACGCCTGGGGGGATGGGAGGCCAACTCAACAATCAGAGGTTACATTAACCTTGTTTCTTATAATTTGCACGTTCAGAGTTGGTTGCAGATTAAGTGTAAGCAGTCATGAGTTGGCCGAAGTGAGCTGCGGCCGAAGTCAGCTTTGGCCGAAGTCAGCTCTGGCGGAAGTCAGCTCTCGTCGAAGTTAGCTCTCGTCGAAGTTAGCTCTGGCCGAAGTCAGCTCTGGCCGAAGTCAGCTCTGGCCGAAGTCAGCTCTGGACGAAGTCAGCTCTGGTCGAAGTCAGCTCTGGTCGAAGTCAGCTCTGGTCGAAGTCAGCTCTGGTCGAAGTCAGCTCCGGCCAAAGGCATTCAGGAAGACCGTAGATGATGTATTGATCGGAAATGTCTGGGGCTTGAGGTGAGTGAGGAAATTAGTGGACTGGGAAGCAGCATTTCGTATTCCTTTGGTATGACTAAGAAAAAACTATTCTCCCACAAGCTTAGAGCTGAATTGATGCGCATTCCTGACGAGACGAGTACATGGCATGGCCCTGGCTAGACTTGCAACCCGTACAGTTCGAGGTTAAATCTTCTGCCATCAACGCAAACACTGGACAGACTCGCAGACCGTACAGTTCGAGGTTAAGTCTTCTGCCGTCAACGCAAACAGGACCAAAAGATCGTACGCACAAACCCTGTATGCTGTCTAGGTCGGAATTCACATTCACTTCGAAACAACCAACCATCCAAGCCGCTTCTCTGCATTCCCCCCGCAAGGTGGTCTGTCCAGTTCCGTCTAATTCAGGTCTAATTGTTTACGTGCACACACTCCATTGGTGGTCCAATGCCTGCCTCACACATGGACGCTAACCAACTCAAAGCTGTGTGCTCACTTGACTCATGCGTTTATCCCCGCCCGATAACACCCCGTGACCGCTAGTTATTTTCTTAATTTTTTTTTTTTTGCGAAACACACGCACACACCTTGCTGCTAGCGTTTGTGTATATTGACCCGCAAGTCATTGTCGTCAAGTGGCAGCAGATAGTATCTTGCGCAAGAGATAAAAACTTTCATAATCCCCATTCAGACATGGTGACACTGATGGCGGTTGTCCCGCAGTACAGCGAGTGCTTTATGTCGCCGAAAAAAAAGAAGAAAAAAACCGCATACACGCGCGAGCTCCTCATAAAATTGTGATCTGCATGACACTCGACACGTCTGTTATGAGTTCACAGCGAATACGCAGAGATGACGGCCCAGAAACCTCTTCACTCTTTGATGCCAATTAAATCATTTGAAACACCTTCAATTCATTGGAGGAGCGATTGGTTGCGACGCGTTATCACGTCCTCACTGTAATCCCAATTAATGAGTTTCTCAGAAACTATTAAAGCCCCATTCAGGCCGCCACAGCCGCGGCCGCCGCCTACTCTGCTGAGCTGTGAAGAAGACGCAGAGGAAATTCCATCGGACCGCACCACTTGTACCAGAACCAGAACCAGCACCAGCACTCCATCTCCCATCAGGCGAACGGGAGGCCGTCCAGTCGGCCCGTGATTAGCTATCAAACGAAAGTATGGTGCATAAAGTTTTATGTGTGTGCGTTGTGCTCTTTTATTAGTTTGCCTTACAAAGCTTCTGCTTCTGCTTCAGAATGAGTGGCGGAGGTGGTGCTGCTGCTGAAGAGTAGGGGTGCTGGCAGCGATGATGCTTAACATTGTGCATGTATGATGTTGGAAATGTTTGTTGGATTGTGTTTTGTCCATTTCCTCCCGTTCCTCTGGCTCTTTGACTCTTCAATTCAGCGCGTGTCTCGTAATGTGCTCAGGCTTCAACGGCTGGGGGGCGGTAAAGTGTAGCTTCAACTTCAGCTTTGGCTCTTTGGAACGTGTTATGACTGCTTGGCGTTTTAATATTGAACGAGTTTTCACACCCCCCACCACCAGCACACACGCCCTCACCTGAGAGTTTGAGGCGTTGACTGAATGGTGTGGGTGATGGGTAAACTGCTGCTGCTCCTGCTGCTGGAATGAATGTTTAATGTAGCTCGCAACGCATAGCTTTATTCATGTCTCTGTGCTCGGTTATGATTGCGAATCCTCCCCGTTTGTAATATGGCAGAACATCAGAGCAGGGCTCTAGCCTCGCCATCATTCAGATGAGAGTAATTGACCCAGAGACGCATTTTGCATTCCCTTTGCAGCGACGTGTGCATGAATGGCAATACTTATGACTACAAGTGGGTACTGGATACATACAAGTCCTGGCCCATTCGGCTTGGTTCTTCAGTCAAAGCAGATGAGCGACACAGAGTGAGGCAGGGAGAGCAAGGCGAGTGTACAAAGGTGACACTTGGCTTCCATCCACTTCCATGGCCAAACACACATCCACAAGCCCGTCAAAAGAAACAAAAACGAATCGGAAAGTGCAAAAAGCCAACACAAAGTCCAAGTATTGCCCCCTCCCCCCCGGGGGATGGGATTTGCTTCGTATACGGCTGACGTCATGTGCGTACGGAAACAGCCCAATGACGCAGACCTGAAAGAATTCTGTCGCCGTCATCACGTGTCGCTTCAGAGATGAGTGGGCAGACACAGCCCGCATACACACAACACACAGCGACTCACACTTGATGAGTGTCGTGCCAGAAGACGTTGTTCTGTCTTCTGATGGCTTCTGCATCCGGCCAAAGGGGCCACCATCACGGCAAGAACAACTCTTTGAATTATGTAAGAACACCGCACAATCACACGTCCAGCTGATCTTGCCTTTCCGGTTTGAGAGAGTGCCCAGTGCGACGGATGTATGGCGCAAGCAAAGCAAACTGGATCAGCGAGCAAGCGGCCAAAACTAATTGCTAACTGCGTCTCAGCTGGCTTATAATTGGATTATAAGACGGATAACCAGTTCGAGTGGAGCCTCTAAATGGATTCATGGATCCACTCGTGAAGGCCAAAAGCGAAGGTCTCTTCGCGTGTGATGTGACGGAGTGATGGACTGATGTATCTCTAGGAAATCGGCTGCCGAGTCCAGGCACAGGGTTGGACAGAGCGAGTGTAGGCATCAATTTAAAGTGACTGTTGACACGTAGTTTGTCGTGACATCCTCCCACCCGGCGTGGATCATTTATCATGGAATCTTTGTTTGGGTAGGATGGACAAGGAAGGAAAGGAAACAATTTCGTATTTTTTTCCTGCGCTTTATCGCTGAATTAATACTGTGTACAGCACCTCGTGGGAAACCATTTATCTACCTCAAAAGCTGTCATATGACGACACCGAGAGGACAACTGAGAAGATGCAAGATTAATGGTCGTCGAAATTGAAATTTCATTTGCCTGGCTGCCGCAGGGAAGCAGCAGGCATCCCCCCGCCGCCAGTCAAAGGGATAGAAGAAAGTGTGTCATGAATAAAATGACACGAAATTTATGTAGATTCAAGGAATTCACACACGAGTCGAGGGCATAAAGTAGAAACCGAATAGAAGCGCAGAATGGATGGAACGTGAATGATCCAGCAGAAGCGGATGTCGGAGGATCCCTGTTTTGACCGGGTCACCTTGCTTAGGGCACCCCTCGCTGGCGGTCGTTAAAAAGTCCGGATGTCCCATTGCGATGAGGAGATTAATTCCACCACACCGAGCACCTGAGCACCGGCATCATAACCCTGCATCCAAGAATGACTGCGAAACAGGGGACAAAATAATTCATTTAATTCGTCCCGTCCGGCCGGCGAACAACCAGCCACCTTCATTAACTTTTATTTCCCATCTCAGGACAGGCAAACAGGCAGAGGAAAAAAAAGGGATCATCCAGCAGGATACCAGGCAACGTCCTGATTAATCGCAATAGCCGCAGTTAAATCTTTCAATTACCATTCATTCGGCTGAATGCATCTGCGGCAACGGTGGCCTGTAAACATCCGCAGGACAACGAGACGTCGAATAAAGCAGTCAACCAGTCAAGCAGTTGAGAACAGCACGCACCAGGAAGGGGGGCGTGCGCGCGCTCTCCCCCTGTAAACGTGAGGAAATTATACTTAATGAACTGATTCCAATTTAATCATCTCCTTTCTTCTTTTCTCGGTCGCCCGGCAACGGCATCGGCATCCCCGTGGCATTTATGAGTGATATTATGCATTATTCATGTCCTGGTAAACAACAACACATCGCCGGGCCCACCAGCCCATTAATCCCCATGTCATATCAGGCGAAATTGCTCGGACATATGTATGCGAAGGCTGAATGCTGAAATCTGAAAGCATATGTCAATTGCAGGAGATACCACCAACAGACGAGCCGATAACAAAGGACGAGTCGTCGACTGGCGCTGGCTGTAGTATGTAGTAACCCGTCGTCAGTAAGAAGGGACCAGAAGCACAAAAGGACCACGACCACCCTCACATAAGTTATGGGCATGAGGATATGGTGGTGGTGGTGGTGGTGGTGGCGGCAGCAGCAGCACGGAGAGACTTTTTGGGACTTTTAGATTAATTGCTTCTTTCTCTTCTATTGAGTTGTGTCCTGTTTGAAGGAAGGCGACCGGGCGAATTCAGCTCCTGTTTCTGTGCTTTTGTTCCTGTTTCTGTTCTCTTCACTTCACTTCCCTTCTCTTACTCAGAGACGGTCGACCGACGACGGTTGGTTATTTCAGATTCTTTTTCCGACCGTCCTTTGAAAGTCGTCGTCGTTGTAGTCTCTCTTCGGCCAGGAAGTGATGTTTCACATCGGTCCTCGCCCTGTAATAACTCAATTGCATGCATGCACGATACCAGGAGGATGCACTGCACTGGCGGAGGGGAGAGGGACAAAAATCCGGAAAACCAAATGAATCCGAACTTTTTGCACTGACTGGTCGAGCGAAAGAGAGTGCGATGATGAGATCCGTGAGCAGCGGGCAGCAGGCGGCAACCATGGAACCATGCAAGAGTATCCAATATCCAATTTTGAGTGTTTGTTGTCTGTGTGTGCGTGTGTGTGAGAGAGTGTGAGGGAGAGGGTGTGCGGCAACGGCAGACATGTGAATGACGCAACTTTTCGCCGAATTCCACCAATCTGAAGTCATCGACTTTATCACTATCAGCCGTGCTTCCCGTTCCCATCCCCATCCACATTGCCATTGCCATCGCCATCCATTTGGTTGCGGACTGATGTCATGGCATGAGCTCTCGAATTGCTCGAATGGGTGGCGATGGCGTTGGTGGTGGTGGTATTTATTCAGCTTTCTGCCAATGTTTTAGTTTTAAATTCTCGAACGATTTTATTGGTTTTTGTTGTTTCGCCGCCATTGCCTGACCGGTTGCCTCCGGGTGCTCGAATTGAGATTTGAGACACTTATTAGATTTATTGAAAGTTCCCTCTATAGCTGGCCGGCCAGTCTGCCCGTTCCTTCACCAGCTGAAGAGGGTGGCGAATTGGATCTTGTGTACATAGTCGCGTGTTTTGGATTGCACGATTTAGGTTCCTTTTGTTGAAGATTTGTTATGCTTTGGCGATCGTATTTCTGGTTATCAACAAAAAGTCCACCACCATGTGTGTCTGTTTCGCTATTTTTTTTGTGTCTTCGGTTCCGGTTCGCCATGGTTAATGGTTAATGGTCTTAATGGAAGAACTCCCGAGAAGCAATTATCAGAACTTGATATGGATACACAGAGGTGGGGTATCGAGTCGAGCAGAGAACAGGTGTATTGACGTAAAGGTTCTTCTGTGGATTTTCGATAGGAAATTGATTGCTATTGATTGGTTGAGTTTCGAATGGGGTTGAATTGCTTTGAATTTAGAATTTGTGAACAATTGCCAATGGAATGGTAGCCTTCTAGACAGCGGTCGTTATCGGTTTGAGTGAGGTGCAAACACAATTGGGTCCTAATTTGAACGTCGTGGGTGCAGGCGTCTTTGAAAAGCATCATCCCGCACTCAAAGGGGTTGTCCATTCTTTCAACATTTAAATCCAGTGCTTAATTGGTTTCAATGTACCCCCGCTTTGCCAGTTCTGTGACGTTAATTTCTTCTTCTTTTTTTCTGCCCAGTACTAGTAGGGGAATGCCAGCCGTAACCACTTTGTAGACACTATAAAACACGAAGCCCGAAGACAATTCAGAGAAATAGTTTGTACAGCAGCCGGGCGATCCTTTCAAATGCGCCCTCAAAGGGAGCTCCTTCACAGGACTTACTCTGAAAGGAGACGAGAATTTCGGCGCTCGTTTTCCTTGAAAACTTTAAAGCTGAACTCCCTGCTGCCAGCTCTCCTTCGTTCTGCAGAACTTATAGACTGCTAGCTTATTTACTTTGCTGGGCATACACCCATCCACCGCTCACCAAGGCAGCACATAATGCAGGTGGGAGAGCTCGTGGTCCGTAATGTCCCTAGGAAAAAAGCGAATAAATTCAAGCATGTCCACGATGGTGTACACTGCACTCGAAATTGAAGATTACAACACAATAAGCCACCTGGAGCGTTGTGTGCACGGGAATTTACAAGGACCACTGGAATGCTTTTTTTCCATCCTATCCCTCCCGCCGCGCCGTAACTTAGGACGATGTGCATACAATGAATTGAAATGAAAGGACCACCGTTGCACCGTACACACACAGCTGCACAATGCCGTGCAATTATTCATTTAATAAAATGTGTTCATTGTTCAATCGCATGACGCTTGGCGCCGGGGCTGCGCGACCGGAGTTAAAGTTTGCCCCTGTCACTGATTCGGCATGATTGTCTAACCAATTTGGCATCGCAAGGAACCTCTTGGCAAAAAAAAAACACAAACTTAGCACCGTTCCAACTGAGAGGGGCGGGGGAGGCAAAAAGTTAAATTATATCAATGCACGCCTGAAATGCACTCCAGGGCGCAGAGGACAAACGATCCCGTGTGCGGTTCCCGGGGCGGGGCACAAAAGCCGATGAATGCACATAATTTATCGCATGCAAGTCGTCAATTATATTTAGTGAGTTCATTGCAGATAGGAGGCATGAGGAGCATGAGGAGCATGAGGAGCGGGGTGTTGTTTTGCCACCGAAATGACAGGATGAATGGCCAAATGATTATGAGTGGGAGTTGTCGGAATTCATGTAAAGCATGACACGACAGAGGATCGTTGTTGCTTGTTGTGTCGGTGCTTAGGGTGAACATTTGCAAACATGTCAATCGACGCTTTGCAAGTTTTATTGTAATGCGTTTGAAGGGAGCATTTGATTTATGCCACGATTGTGACGGTGTCAGACGGAGCTGGAAGCGGTGGCAAATTGTGTGCAAATTGATTGTGATTTTTTTATTTTTTTGTTTTTGCAATCAGATCACGTTTGTTCGAGAACACTTACGACTTTGATCCGCATATCGATTGGAAAATAAGGAATTAACCACCAGGCCGTGGGAAGAAGAGACAACGTGACACACATTGGAATGGAACCCGCTGCATGCGATACGAACTCGAACTGCGTCCCAATCCCTTTGGAACCCACTGCATGCGATACGAACTCCAAATGCGTCCTTGCCTGTCTTGATGTCATTATTTTTTCTCTTCTCTTCTAAAGCCTCACGTCAGACGTGAACTCGTTATTCGTCACATCTGAAATGCAGAAGTACACCTAGTGTGTGTTCAATGTTCATCCCTCTCATTCGCATTCGTACCGCTCGGCCGGCCTCATCCTCGTCGCTTGCACCGATCGAAGGGAAACTAATTTAAAATTAATGCAAACTGTAAACAATATTTACGAGTATTTGCTGGTGTTTCGTTTTTATTTTTTCCCTCCCTCAGCCGTAGCTGGCGCAGCCTTTGTATGGCGAAGGCATACGAAAAGAGATAACAAGGAAATAGGCACATTATCCTTGCACAACTCACATAAATACGAGTGCTTATACACAAACAAACACGACGAAGGAAGACCGACGACCACCATTGCTGCCACCGCCCACCGTGCACTGGCCATAGTTAGCAGCCGGGGGGAGTAGGACGACTCTCGGCAGAATGCAGCACAAATGCGACGGAGAAGTACCAACTTTGTAATTAGAATCAACGCAAACAGGACATGAAAGCAGAAGCCAACAAGAGAAGTGGGCTGACGGCGCAGCGATGGGGTTGGTTGGTGACTGGAGAACGAGAAGAATAGTACGAGGACGCGGCGCGGCGGGAGAAAACGAAGAAGAAGAAGGAGAAGGGAAGACAAGAGTGAAACAGTGAACACAGAAGTGTGGTGGTGGTGGTGGTGGTGGTGGTGGCGAGGCAAGCAAGGACGTGGAAGTACACTCTGTCCGCCACTGGTCGTGCTGTTTTTTAAAATGTCGTATATGCATGTCTTGGCTCTTGATTCAAAACTCTACAAGGACGATGCAATAGAACAAGACAATGACTACCAGAAGAAGCCCACAGAAGGCAAAAAAAAAAACGAGGAAGAAGAATACAAAGCAATAGAAGAAGGGAAAAAAATGGGGGAAATGGAAATGTGAAGGGTTGGGGTGGATGAATATACATAAAGGCTCATCGTCGTTTGGCCAAACCAGCAGCAGGAGCAGTAAAGTGGATACATGGAACGTAGAGTACACTAATACTTAGCTCACGGACACCTGCAGCACAGCACAGCGGGACGTGAGCCAACGAATGAGCGGCAGAGAGAAAGGGAGAGAGGGTGTATGGCACAAGTGCGATAGTTTTGAGTGGAAACCTCACCGTCGTCGTTGTTTGCATCTATTTTTACTCTGCAGGATTGTGTATTGTGGTTACCGACCCCACTAAATTCTGCATTCAAGCGGGCTCTGTTGTCCCTCCTCTTAACTGCTTTTCCTCCTCGTTTTTTTCCCCTTTTTTTTGCATTCTAATAGAAAAGGTGACAGGATACACCGTCCAGAGTGATTAGAGTGCTTTATCTCTTCCAGCGCCGCGTGGGTTATTCGCCACCGGGTGGAAATTGTTTGCAAGTTAAATTATTCCGAAAAGGGTGTGGACCCCTGCTCCAATCGCGAATTCCTGCCGTGCCGCTAAGGACGAAGGTATTTAGCGAATCAGCATGGCTTGGTAACTGAATTGAAAAACGGGAGGTAGCACGTTTTTTTTCTTTTTTTTTTTTGCGGTGCAATTGAAATGCGTACAGGATACGTGAGTACAATTTAAATAAAATTAAACAATTATTACCTCTCTTCAATTGAGGCAGGCAGGCAACGTGTGCTGGTGCAATTCGTTCGGGACAACGGCACGTCCCTCGTCCTCGTTGCGATCTCCCGGTGGCTTGTTAACTTTGTTAAGTACGCGGCGGTTGCACATTAAATAAATGAATTCCGCATTCCGTTGTACAATTTTTTTTTGTTCGCTCTCTCTCCCTCTGCCTCAGCTTGCACTTCCTTCCCTGCGGCCAGTGAAATGCTGTTTTGTTTTTTTTTTGGATGCAGGATCTGGAAAAATTCACAAACAAACAGAACTTGATGATGAATGATTTAATTTGCGCAGTCAATAGTAGTAGTGAGTGTGTTTTTGTTGTTTTTAAATTTTTAATAATGAAAAGATTGAAAAAACTGTAAAAAAAAAAATGCGACGAAAGCGAGAAGCATTTTGCGAACGAACGAGCAACGAGGACGGCGGAAGAGAAGTTCACGGAGAGGTGGAGGAGGACCGGGAGTGACTCCTGAGCGGGGGCGGAGGCGAGGGCGGACATGAAAATAATTTAAACCATTTAATAGCTAGAGGATGCTCGAGGTTTTATGATTAAATATTATGAGCTCACTGAGAATGATGAAGGGGGTTTGGCGAGTGGTGGAGTGGATGAATGAGGCGAGAGAGGGAGAGAGAGAGAGTGAAAAAAAAGTGATTACAAATTGCAAGAGCGGAAAAGTGCGGAGTGGTTTAATCATCGTTTAATGGCCTCTGAGTGGGGGATACAATGTTTGAAAGTGCCACCGGAGATGAATGGTGTTACCTTACAACACTGAGTTAGAGTCATTTTGTGAGTCGACGTGGGAGTCACCGGGGCACTCGCCGGGGGGGTTAGAAAGTTTTCAAATTGAGAGACTGCTGACTTGTGGGCACTGGGCACTGGAGTAAGAGTGAGGAAAAGGACTCTTCATGTCAAAGTGTCATTAAAACCAATGAAAATTTATTATTCTCAAGTTGATGGGAGTGCTTTGGGACCAAAAATAAAAGGTACTTCTCTTTTTTTTTTGTGGAAATTGTGATTTTTGTCTTGACGACGTTTTTGATGGCTCTTATTTTAGGATTGTTTCGGGGCAGTAAACAAGATGTTTGAGTGTCAAGATGGACTTGCAAACCCATTAGCAGTGAGCGGAGAAAGGGAGGAGAAATTCAAAGCGGACTTGGACAGGCTCACCGTCACACACTTTTTTCGAAAATGAAAGAACAAGCTACCGTGCTGCGATGCGAGCTCTAGCAAGGCAAATGATGCAGTTTTCTTTCTGAGTTCTGCGAGTGTCCAGCTTCAGCAAGGGGGACGATGCAGTTTCTGGTCTTAGCGAGTGTACATCTCCAGCAAGGGGAGGCGATGCAGCTTTTTCTGAGCTTTACGAGTGTCCAGCTTCAGCAAGGGGAGGCGATGCAGTTTCTGGTCTTAGCGAGTGTAACACTCCAGCAAGGGGAGACGATGCAATTTCTTGGCGCTGCGAGTATTTCTAGATTTCTAGGAAAACACAGACTTGACAAATTTGAGTAAGGTTGAGCTGAAAAGTCTGCTGCACCAGATTCAGCAAGGGGACAGGAAGTAGTTTCTGGTCTTAGCGAGTGTTCAGCTCCAGCAAGGGGAGAGGCAGTAATTTCTGGGTTCTACGAGTGTCCAGGTGCAGCTGGGAAGATGACAGCTTCTTGGTACTGCGAGTATGTCTAGATTTCTAGGAAAACACAGAGTTGAGCTGAAAAGTCTCCTGCACCAGCTTCAGAAAGGGCAGATGCAGTAGTTTCTGGGTCCTGTGAGTGTCTAGGTTCAGCTAGGAAGACGACTCTGCTCCGTAAGTATTTTTTAGTTTCTAGGAAAACACAGAGTTGACAAATTTGAATAGGATCTAGCTGAAAAGACTCCAGCATTTGGCTGGGATTAATGAAATGCGATGTATTGCGGTGGAAATCCGCCCCCAATCAAGTCGTTTGACACCACATAACCTGCTTCATCCTTTGGGTTAAGTGATCATGTGGCCTAACAATAAACACTTCTCACCTAAGAATCAGTCCCTCGCCATGTAGAATCAAGCCCCACCACCTCCATAAGGTAAGTCTGGATGAGACAGGATTTGAAGTAATCCATGATCAGTTCAAAGGTCCGTAAGGGAGTGTGCCAACTGGAACTATAAAAGCTTATCAGTTAAAGACGAAAGTCCACCCCAAACGAGGCGCCTAACCAAAGTGGATCCTCCAGCTAGGACGAACTCTTGCGGAACTGAAAAAGCTTGTCGGTTAAAGACGTAAGTAAATTCCACACGACTCACCTAACCAAAGTGGACTCTCCAGATAGGACGAACTCTTGCGGAACTGGAAGTGGAAAGGTTTGTCGGTTAAAGACGTAAGTCTACCCAACACGACGCGCGGAACTACAAAAACTTGCGGATCTGTACGAAAGAAGATCCATCTCTGATAGATCCATCTCTACAGAAAGATCTAGTCAATTGCAAAGCCTCTCTTGACAGAACGTTTGAATATTCCCACCCTCTTCTAAAGCATTCCACACAACCGAGATCCGCCGCTCAATCTCACGCACTGTCCTCTTGAATATTCAAAAGCACACAGCAAACAGAGCGACGACAATACACACATTTGTTACGGTGCGCTATCATCTCAATTAAAAGCATCTAAACATCTCCAGTTAAGCTCGCTCAATCGCTCCTACGGTGATTTGTCAAAATATGTTAATCGTATGTTAATGCCTCGTGAAATGTGTGCCTCTCAATGGTTATGCGTGCGTTTGAGTGTGTGGGGTGTCTTCAAGACGACGACAACAACAACATTCTCTTCCGTCTCTCAGTACAGTCAGACCGGCCGGATTGTCTCCACTTGCCTGTGTGTGTGTTGTGTCAGACAAGTTGTGCCCTTCTTCCTTGCCGAGTTCGGTTTCGGCTTGGCGTCTGAATGGCTCCCTTGATTCTATTGACAATCTTCATCGTTCTGCTCTTGCGGCGGATGGTGGATTTAATCAATTCTTTTCGCCTGCCAAGCGGCGGCAACGCAAACAGGAACACTCCTTCGTAACCCTTGGAGTTTTTGTTGCAAAACTCTGTGTGTGTGTGTGTTATTGATTGATGATTACTGCGAAGATGAGACTGTGGTTTGGCCATTATCCGATGGGGATGATAACTGTTAACGGAGGACATGAAGGCCATGCGGCGGAGACATTTCACGGAAGTTGTACACATCTCAGTTTGAAGTAGATTTGCCGATTGGCGGGGAGTTTTGCTGAGATGGCAAGACGTAAGTCAGCGCTTTGAAACAAATGCCATTTTTAACTCTGTTCTGTTCCAGGTCTGAACAAGTTTCACCGCTCAAATGAAGGAAACCCAACCAAATGCGCCTTCAGTCAAGGCTGGGCGTGGAGAATCCTTGAATTTAATTGCTGTTCCATCAAGGCTTTCAGTCAAAGAAACCCTCTTCCAGAAGCGCCTCCAGGCAAGACTTCGAAACGACGCTAGTTTCGCATCTCAAACGGAGACTCCTTGACTTCGAATTTCCCCGACTAATCCATTCTGACTCGAAAATCCTTTTCACATCCAATCCAATGATCAAAGTGCCGAAGACGACGCTAAACGCACAAGTTTCAAATTAATTTGTGTGCCCAAATTAATTCGAACATTTTCTCCGCAAAATGCATTCAGTTTCAGCTCAACCCCGCCCATGGCCAGGAGCGAAGTATTCCCAGAGCTCGTCAATATTAAAAATCAAATTTAGCATAACAAGGGGTTGGATAGCATGCTTCCACCACCACCAGCAGCAGCACCACTCGAAACTTCCTTGAACCAAATAAACCCACACGAGGAATGAGTACGAGGTACCTACGATGAGTGTTCGTCCTCATCGTGTACATATGTGTTCTGGCTCACTTTACTTGAATGCGCCAAGGAGACAGGCAGGCAGGCAGGCAGGCTTCTCATAAATAATGACCAAAACGGGGGGGAGGGGAGGTTTGCACCACTGAACGAACGTTTTGTAATGGTGGCAGCCGAGCCAGAGCCAGTTGGTGTCGGCCGAAGGAAACAGGGCGCTGTATGCGCTGCTGATAAAAGTTTTTCAATGTGGCGTGTCCCCTCGGGGAACAGCACACCATGCTGGGCTAACACAAAAGGACTTGAAAGCTGAAGAAAAGTCATCGCATACATATTACCATCATCGACATTTATTTGAAACTCATTTGGACGACGACGACAACGAGGACATTGCAATGGTTTGCCTGTTTTCGACGGGAATGGGATCTTTCTGTGTGCAATGTGATACAAAAGTTCAGGGATGTCCTTGGGTCTGGCCTGGGCCTGGGCCGGGCTGTGACTGGGCACCATGACTGCGACAACAATTCAGTCTAAAAGGGCAATTCTAAGCGAATCCTTAAAATTTATAAAACCAGCCGCATATACAGCGGTGCATTTAAATTCCATTTTAGCGCGAGTTCAACATCAAAACATCGTCCTCAGCTTGCCTCTGATGACATGTGTCCTTTGTGTGTATGCCCCGGTGTGTACACACATGAGGAACTAATTTAAAATGTCCTTAGAACTTTGACACACCGTACAAGGGGAGGGAACGAACCAACGAACGAACGAGTGAGTGAGTGAGTGGATAGTGTGTGTACCTTATGCTAATTAAAACTGTGATTCCGCATACACGAAGTGGTGGCGAACAGACTCACAGACATGCCGAGGTTGAGAGCCTGGATATACAATCCCACAGCCATGGGTACACGTGTGAACAACACTGCTGCCTGGATGTCGCTGGAGCGGTGCGACGCCCAGCCCAGCCCAGACCAGCAGCAGCGGTAGTAGGTTGTGTTTCTCAAATCGTTGAGGTAAGCCGTAAATAATGAATGAAATTAACACAGAGCACACATATCCATGGCACAGTTGTGATGTGCGATTCAGAGAGATGGAACGCCGACTGAGGAGGGTAAGGGGAAGAAGAGGATGTCGAAGTTCTGGTCGCTGTCATCAATTTTTTCCTGTTCTTTTTTTTGTGTATTTTTCTCGTCTCCCTGTCGTTTTCAACTAAAACTCCAAAAGTCCTCCTGTCCTTGCAACATTTGCATGACTATGGAATTCGTTTTTTTTTTTTTTTTGCAGACCGTCCTCTTCTCCCGGACCCTTCACAAGCAGTCATGTTCTTTCATTCGTTGCACGAGCGAAATTAGAGCAGCGATAGCAGACAGATTGGTGCTTACTAAAACCTGGTCGCCGTGGTGTGTGTCGCTGTGCAGAGAGTGTAGTAATGTGTCGGGGGCGACGTCAGGACGACGAATACGGACATTTATGCACATATTCCTGTGTGGTGCTGTGCGCGATAATTCTGCAGTGAATGCAGATATACGATTATGCGAGTTCGGTGTTAAGGATGTGTTTTGCATTTTTACTTATATTCTTTTTCTCTTCTTTCTTTGGCACAACAGGACGACTGCAGCGTGAAACCACCCCCATTTGTTTACGTGCAATCATCGAGGAAACTCTAACCTGATTCAAATTTCCTGCAGAAAAACAGAGAAACAAATTGAATTGGAAATTATTCGAAAGGACAGATAACGGCTGGAGAACAGCAAGAAAAAAAAAAGCGTGTGTGTTAATGCCCTGGCCCAGCTGTTGCCACTTCCTGTCGCATGCATTCCAATTCAACGACACCTCTACTGCGCGAAAAACGAAAAAAAAAAGCCAGGCGGGCGGACGGGCAGGCAATAAAACAGATTTATCGGCCGATAAAAGTACAGATACACGACAGCATTAAGTGCTTTCGGATCAAGCCAATGGATATACACAAAATGTAACGCCACACCTATTCATGTCTCGCATAAAATTTTGAAGAAGTTCCGCAGCCAATTTATGCTCAGAGCATAGCGCCTCATGTCCATTTCTTGTCAACGTCGTAAAAAAAAATTCGTTACTCTCATTTGACTGCAGAGCAGAAGAGGGGGCAAGGGGGGACGTGCTTGCGGTAACCGAAAAAAAAACAGCGAAAAAAAACCGAAACCCGAACATAATCCCCATTCGCTGGCTGGTCGTAAAAAGAAAACAGTCACCAAAGTGAATTTTACGACAGGCAACATCATCGGCATACGCCATGTATGGACACATGTAGTCTTTAAACATTCAATGAAGCATCTTGCGTGGTCTTGCCACAGGCATCCAGATTGCGGCGCCGATTAGATGAAACAGATGAGGCCAGTAATTGAGTCGTCTTCCTTGAGTGCGTCTCTTCGCGATTTTGACCCCACCCCGGCCCCGGAATTTGATTTGGGGCATGTGTGCGTGACTGTGATTCAGCGCACAGAACACAGACTAAATCATTTTTATTGACATTCATCGGTCACAGGCACGTGGATCGGATCGAAATCAGAATCGATGTGATCTTTATCGTCTGCATTTTGGATTTGAGTTTGAATGAGTTCATCGAGTGACAGCAGTCGCACCTCCGCTTTCCTCCATCTCCATCTTTGGTGCGTTTTCTCATCGCCATCCGGCCGCCCACACATTGCGATCGACCGATGGGAAACAAACAAATTCCACTTGAATGACAGCATTCACTTGGGGGGATATTCAAAGCGTTTTACGAGAATCTCAAGCATTCCGCATGTGAATTCATTCAGCTTCAGCTGTTAATGGGGATCGAAACGAAGAGAATGTTCAAATTATGCGTCACGATGGCAGTGATTATGTCATGAGAGTGACCTGTGCGAGGAGGCGTTTCCCCCGTCCCGATTTTTGAGTGACGCACTTCTTCTCGTGACTGATCCGTTCGCAAATGAATCACTTTGACGATTATCTCGTCGGATTGAAGGTCAGCCGAGGGATGGATCAGCTTGGAAAAATGTGATCAGTTCACAAACGAAGTCAAGACTGAAGGACCCATCACATCTGTCAACTCTGCCAACTTTCATGTTCATAAAAGCTATCGGAAGCGAAATCTATATCACCCTGTGAATCTGCCGCAGTTAAGTTTCGCTATTCCCTTCCCCCTCCCACTGCTCCGGTGCGACTCTTCGGGCCATTATCATTTGAGCTCTCTCATTTTACTTTATAGCTCCGCATCAACGTTAATCGGTGCACAGCAGTTGCTGGGTGGAGGTGGAGTCGTGTGTCGTAATGGAGTTTGTATAGAAAAACGCACACTCTTACACACAAACACACACACAGGCACACAATAAGCTTTCGCTGCTGCGTTTCCTGTCTTTCCAAAACCAGAACGCATCACCTCGCCCGGCCCTGGTGTTCGTTCCATTTATCCCACAATTGTGGCCGTCCCTGCTGGCAGATTAATTGCTGGGGAATCGTCGTCGTTCTAGTTTCTAGCTTCCGCTTGTAATTCAAGTGATATCCATCAGCATATCCGTCTTAATTTCGAAAACAATTATTTTATTCGAAAAATGCAATTTTCACAAAATTGGAAGCTGTCCGACGAACAGGAAGAGCGAGGGAGTAAGCCTCAAATGTCCACCAATTACTGAGCAATGTCTTGGGACTTGGAATTAGAACGGAGACTTGGGAGCGAGCAAGCGAGCGAGTTGTGTTGGTAATGAGCTGCGTGATTTTAATTGTCGACAAATGACACATTTTCCCCATTTTTTTCGTTTTTTGAAACCAAACTTATCAGTTGCGCCAAAAGTAGGTTAATTCCACCACCAATTCTTTTAGTTGGCCGTGGTGCCTGCATCGGGCCCCGTGCTGGTAATTCTGCTGGCATTCCGGCTGGGCTACGGGGCGTATACTTACTGTAGCGTGACTGCGCTTATTACCGTGTATACCGTGTGTACGAAGTGAATGGTGTGCATTGGCGCCATCAGCTGGTTGTGCCTGATGAATCTTGGCGAGTGCCAGAGCGAGCGAGCGAGCGAGACAGAAGGGACGCGATAAGGACTTCGGCGGCTGAGGTGGGCTGGCGTTGGAACTTTATCGGTTTAGGCATTGTTTGTCACTGGGGAATTTCTTGACGCAACTTGGTGGTATTTAATTTTCATTTTCATGTCGCTTAAGTAGTTTTCCCGTGTGCGCGAGTTTTTTTTTTTTTTTGGGAAAAGCAAATATTATATTTTGGCTTTGCTTTACTTTTTTGCTCTCTTTTTTTTCACTCACCTGCACAGCAGCGACACTCCGCGACGGGGGACATGTAATTATGCGTAATTATGGGCAACTTCCTATGCGGCTCATTCGTGCTTCATATCATTTAACGACAAAGGTGGAGTTTTGTTAGATTATCTCTTCAGGAATGGTGTTGCTTAATAGACGCGAACGTCAGTCAGTTCGTTAATTGCTCTATTGTGTGGTGGGAGGGGAGGGGAGACTTGTCAGGCTTGTGTGCGGATTTGAGTTGATTTTCTTGACAAACTGGTTGCCCACGGATGGTGTTGCGAATTCTAAGGGATCAGCAATGTCGATGAGTGTGTAATCGTGTCGTTGCACAGCACAGAATACGTATTTTACACACGCCCTTCAAGTGAAGATGTATGATGACTCGTGAACTGTAGATTCTAGCAAATGGTCTGAGTGATCACTAGCCAGAGTAATCGTTGAAGTTCAATATGTTTTGTTAGTAACAACAGTTGAATAAAGTGGACAAAATGGTATTTTTCTTCTACTTCCTGCAGGACTTCCAGGCTAGCAGAGAGTCGTCAAGGGACATTGTTTCCAATAGCTGAAGTAGTAGAGTGAAATCTTCCGCTGCGGACACCTCCCTTAGACGGACACATTTTTTTGAATGGTTTTTCTCTTAAACGGACAACTCCCTTAGTCGGACAACAAATTGTGCACCAAATCTGTCCGTTCAAGGGAGATTTCACTGTAATTGCTTTCAATCGAGATCACAACATCCTAGAGTTGACGAAGAACATCAAATTAAATCGTCTTGTAGAGCTGACAAGTAATGGAAAAGTAGGGCAGCGAGGAGCGAAACCTCGGCAAATCTTCGTAAAACGAAAGAAATGGTAGCTCCATTTCAACATCTGCTTTCAATCGAAACTAAGAAGACACTGCATTCATCAAGAACAACGAGGATGTCTTGCAGAAATGTCAAGAATTGCCTTTGAGACTGTTTCTAAGCAGAATCAGATTAAAGAAGCGGTGAAATGTCATTCAAATGCATGCCTTCAACAGAAATTATGTCTTCTTCCATCAAACCATCAAAGGATCACTAAACGTACTGGAAAAGGAAACTCACAATACCCGCCTTCAATAGAAATGAAAATGAAGATGAACCGCCAAAGGATCACACAACGTACTGGACACTAGTCCTTCAAGGAAACAGTCCGCAACTGGCTGCAATAGGAGGGCTCATCGTAGAACCAACGTCTAACATCTAATCTCTAACTTAGCGCAGGACATCTAATTTTCCAACGATCGTCGTGATGTTAACTGCAATATTTGCATTCGCTTCGATTACGGATAGATCAACAGAGAGACAGAGAGAGGGAGTTCTAACTCCAAAACCTACAAGATGGATGCAGATTTGTTTCGCCAACCTCGAAACATTCTTTTTCAGGCTAGTTCCGGTGGATGTGCTGACGCGGAATTACAATGGGAGTCTTGACCAGAATCTGCAATCAAATCACGTTCGACTTTAACCCAAAAAGTTCATGGAATTGTGGATTGATTCGAAAGAGTGCGCACAACTAGGGCGTGGTTACCAACGACTACTTTCTAGAGCCGAAAATTGTAACGCATGACTTGCACGGCGATCTTGAGAGTGTACTCACTCGCCTGCAGTCGATTTCATGAATATTTTGATGGAGATGGAGTGCGTATGAGTTTCTAGGAGGTTCTTGGAAGTCTCTGAAGGATGGAGAACAGAGGAAAAGTGTTTAGAAGGAAATGGCTTCATAATTTTCGAAGTGCAAGAGAACACACCAATTGCCTATTTATAACCGAATTCGGCGAAATAACAAGCATTCTAGTACATTCTTCTGCTTCCCCACCGTTTCGAATCAAAAGACTCCACAACTTTCGGGAAAAAATCCACCTCCAATCCGGATGTCCAGATTGCGAAGAAATGAGAAGAAGAAAAGGAAAAAAGACCCCAAATCAACTCACCCACCTCGACACGACACGGTCTCTGAAGGTGTTCTAATTAAACAGAATTATTCGCTTATGTTTGTCGAACATTTTAGACCGGCAATTTGCATGCACTGCAAATTAAGAGGAAGCAAACAAAATTCGTGATAACTCTATTTGACCAAGAGACGACGATTTTAAATCAACACTCGCCAAGGGACCTCATGTCAGACAGATAGATACGCCGAGCACAAGCGATAAGAACGACCACTACTGCGACTGCAACGCCCGAGTGTGAGTGAGCGAGTTGAAATCTAACTGCCGCAGCTTTCAGAGTCGGAGTGTGCTTAATTTATTACCTTCTTGTGCGAAGAAGAGGAGGAATCATTCCCAAAATCGAATTTATCCTTAGTCTTACGCTTAATCGAAGGCATGTCCAATGAAATCATCATCGTTATTGTTTGCCACCCCCACTCCTTAGGAATCGCTTCAGAATCGAGACTTAGTGAGGACCTGCTGAGAGATTTTGAACACTGAAAATTGGGAAATCAAACTCGACTTGACGGGCATCTCTGTTTGCTCCAACATATGGGATATTCTCATCCACTGTGGCTGCAGTGAGATGATGGGAAGCAAGACAAAAAAAAACGAAGAAATGTTGAATATGTTGACGTAATTTAACCGAAAATAGAAATTCTGAGACCATCATCAAGACACATAGGCAGAGGTAGAGCTACAACCACTCTTCTTTTTTTTTCTCTGGGTGGGGGTGAGTGGGAGAGCGGCGAGTCGCGAGTCGCGGCGGGCGGTAGACGAGCCGAGCGTAAGCAGTCACAAGCAGCAGCAGCAGCAGCGGCACCAGCAATTCCAGCAGCGAATTTGCTTCGTTTTTTTTTTTCCTTCTTTGAGATACAAATTCAATGCAAGACACTGTAGTCTGCTGTACAGGAGGAGAGCACAGCGAGAGAGACAGAGTGTGATTGAGGTGGCGGTGAGGTAAGGCACGAAGATGAGAATAATGTAGGCACACACTGAAAAGTGAACGAATGTGCAGAAGGCAAAAAAAAAGAAGCACAAAATCGTCTGTACAAGTATGAGGAGATTTCTCTCTCTCGTTCGCCTTTTGTGATCTTTTCTTAGAGGTGCCGGATCCCTCGAGTGCTGCTTCTTAAATTAATTGAATGTATCTTACGAGTTTTCATAGAGTATTCTACTGTTGGTTTGCTGTTGCTGCTGCTGGCTGAATGCTGGCTGCCTGCTTCTGCCTTTGCCGTTGCTATTCAATCGAGAAGAAAGGAAAAGGAACGAAAAGAGATGTTTTATGCTATCATGTGAATATGTGGGTACTTACATTTCCAGGCCAAGATAAGAGCCAGCCAAAGGATCGCAAACTATTCAAGAAAACTGAGGCGAACTGAGCCCCTTCTGCTGGGTGAGTTGCTGTCGAACTTGAAAATCGTTATTTTTACACTTGTTTTTTTTGTTCACTCTTGTTCTATTTCTTGTTCCGACTTCAGTGGTGGAGGATTTTTTCTCACAGTCTGACACTAGGTATTGGAAACTCGTCGCCCACAGGGATGATGGCAGTGACAACGGCAACGATGGCGATGACGTCGTTAACTATGGCTAGACCAATACACTTGTGAACGCCAGTCGAACGCAGATAAAATGGGTTGGCACTTATCATTTATACATTCTTTTTTTGTTTCGATCTTCTTAAGTCTTCGCAAATGTGTTATCTGCTGCTCACATAAATTAGATAGACGAGAACTATCTATCTGCTGGACTGTCGGTGGACACGTAACATCGAGTGCCGAGTGAAAACGGCGACAGGAGACGATAGCGCCCATCTGCGCCTCACCTTCGAGTTGAGCTTATAAATTGTGTCTCCTCTGAACTGCAGATAGTGGCTGGCTGGCTGGCTGTTAACTGCGCAGTTTTTTCTGTTTCATGATGTTGTGGGGAGGGGGAGGGTCGGGCTTCGGTACGTCATTTGTTCGCAAATAAAACTCCGCATTTAATATCTGCTCTATGGTATACAGCCGTACGTGCTACGTTAAGTGTATGCTAGACATTGTTGTCAAGTCATAGGGCAAAGTTCGAAAAATTTTCACTGATGTCCCGGTAGATATACACTATCGCTCACATGCAAGTACTTCGTTACCGTGTTCAGAATTCAATACGCTACTACAAGGCACTGTGTTCACTAAGTAGCCACTAGCACTCTGGCACACAGTGCACTGCAACTTCAACTGCCGCTGTGCCACTGTCGATGCTCGATGCTTTGCTCATACTGTTGTTAACCCGATTCGTGGCAGCAGACGACTGATTACTAAGCGATTGCCCGGAACACACACGCAAGAAAGAAAGCAAAAAAAAAAAGAAAAGAAAAAAGAAGTGAAGATAATTCACACACAATTCCACAAACAGTCGCAAACATCATAGAACCAAAAAAACCGCCCGCGTACGATGAGGAGTACACCGCCACAATACACCACCGTCGCCGCCGCCGGATGGAATACGAATAAGGTTCTGCTTCCAGATACATTCGGGCAGCAACTAACGTAACAGCTGGCAATGCCGCCAGACACAGACACGACCAGTCGAAAGCTTTTCTCCATTTGACATCAAACACGAGTGTGGGTTTTTTTTTCTCAGTTTTTCTACAATTTTTTTTTTGGTTTTTATTTTTTTTTTGCTCGGCGAAAAGCTCGCAAACACACGCTTCGAAGACTGCGAAGGTCGGTGTACGCAACTAGGCAACCGAACGACAGCACGACTACGACTGCGACGACGACTCCGACGAGGTGTGCGATGACGATTGAACACCGCGATACACCGAGACACTGATTAAAAGATGAAGAAACTGTTCGATGGACGGACTATTTGTTGTAGGATCCGGCGAAACACCACTGCACCACTGGTTTTGGTTTGGTTTTCTGTTGTACCACAGAGCGCGAGGTACGTTCGTCCCGAATGCCGATGGAGGAATGAGCTCACTAATTCTGGCATGAGGAAGACCAGCACCAGCAGCAGAAGCAGCACCTCCACCAGCAGTCGGCGACGACGACTTTAAACTACTGCTCGTTGTGTATCTGTGTGAGTCGCCATGGCAGTGAGATGCCGACGAGACTAGAAGAAGAGCCCGCACTCAACTCTACTCTACTCTGTGTGTAGATGAATAGATAGTTTTTTGGTTTTGATAGTTTCAAGACCATGACCGTTCTGTGCGAATGTTCCGTTTCAACTGAAATACTTGAATGCCATCCAACTTGGACTTACTCAACTCGAACTGTGCTGTGACTGTGATGTTGATGATAGCGATACGCTTGTGTGCAGGAATTCAGATATGCGGCCTAATGGATATGCCTACAGTCCGCACCAACACTGACTGACTGGCTGGCTGGATGGCTGGCTTAAAAGGCGTACTACCACCATGGAGCGAACGGGGCACTAACACTTCACACGCGGATGCAGTCCATCGATGGAATTCCAAAGCATTCGGACGGGGGAGCTTCCATACACAGACGCTCCCAAGTACATTTTTGGATGGATGTAGAGTGTAGACACACACACCAAGAACGGAGGCGTGGATGTGTGCGTTTTTTGATGTCGTCGGCCGGCGCACGTGAACCATAGAAGAAGGAAAGAACAAACGAACGAATACACGGGGAGCAGAACAGCATATACTTTTTGGAGGCTTTCGGGCGCGGGAGTGGTTTGCGGACGACGATTCACGGTACAAGAGAAAGAAGAAAGTCCGTTGCTGCTGCTGCTACTGCTGCTTCTACTGCTGCCTCTGCTGCTGCTGGTGCTGGTGCTGGTGCTGCTGCTGTTAATATAACTGTGTTCAATGCACCGTTGTACACGCGCGCAAGCTTGCTTCATTTGTTTTCTGTTATGCTCCCCATTCGGGGTGAGCCGAGGGTGAGCTTTGCTTGATTGCATGCATAATAGCAGAGAACTTAGAACAGATACTCCTCATACATGACGAGAGTTCTGTGCTGTGCCTGTGCTGTGCCTGTGCTGTGCTATGCTATGCTATACACGGCCGAGAGAGGGGAAAAATGCGCGATGGGCGCTATGCTTGTGGGCTGCTTGCTTGCTTGGTTGGTTGGTTGCCCGATGGGATGATGGGTGGATTTGTGGGGATGTGGGCTGACTGACTGTCTAGGTTGTTCGTTTGTTGGTTTGTTCATCAGCACGAACCCGGTTAATGGTGGGACGGGCGACGGGGGAACGTTTGAATGGCGATGGTGGTTGGTAAGGCTTAGAGAGGACCCTTTTACAGCGTGCAGCATACTCTCGTACATCGTTGGGAATGTTAAAGAGACCATTACTGTGCAAGTAAATGATAAAATGAAAACGGATAATGGGTGAGAAGGGGCGGCGCGGTGTGGTGACGGCGACGGTCTGACGGATAGAGGAAGATGACGCAAAGGAGATGACAGTAACTCTTCAAATAATGGACGTGTGATTGAAGCTGATGCGCCTGCTGATGCTTGATGAATTTTTGTCAATGAATTCCTTTTTTTTTATTTATATTTTTTGTCTCTTCCTGTTCCTCTTCCACTTCTGCATTCTACAATTCATCTCTCATCTGAGGCATTCTTTTTTAATTTGTTCTTCCTTTTCAGTTTTGGGGTGTGGGATCCTTCTGCTGGCTGTGCCGGTGGTGGTGGTGGTGGTGGTGGTGAAGGTGGTGGTTTACTGCTTAGTGAGATATGCGGTTGAACTGTAGAAAAATAGTTGAGGAATTTCTTCAATGCGGGATAAGTGAGCACTGGGAATACTGGTTATTTACTTAAACGCTCTTACAAACGGGCAAAGTTTCAAGGCTTTAAATTTTCATCTGCGACCCGGGAGGGACCTGACCTGAAAATCCCGTGAGAGTGATTTATAAGGATATCTCGCGTGCACCAGATGCCCGCATTCATTCGAGGCAATCAATCATTCGATGAATTCGAACGGTAATGGGGTGGTTGTGAAGGGGGATGGGGGGGGAGTTCTGTGAGTGGTCGGCATCTTTACATGCAGTCGACACGTACTACGTACATATGCGGAATCAGAGTCTTAGCGAATGTCGAACGGAGAGTTATGGACTGTCCTTGTTTTTTTTTTTTGGTTTTGTGAGTATGCGGTTTAAGTTTGACGTTTAATTTCACGCTTCGAGCGATGCTTTTCCACCAAACGCCACTTCTGCGATCAATGATCTTGGCCACGTCCAAGAATGACCTCAAAAACATGCAACGATCTACAATTCATCCTCCTTGGATCCATCCACCCTCCAAACAAACTCCATCGCACACCCATCCAGGAGTGAACCCATTCCAGGAGGCACCCATTAACCTTTCCCCATAACCTAGCCTAACCACGAAACTTCTAAAAACAAAATAATCCGTCTAGAATGTCACAAGTTCAGACTTGTGTGTCTATAAAAGCTTTCCAGTCAATTTATTCCTCGTCATGTGTGCATCAACAACGATCACTGACCCTATTATTTCGTCTCCACACTCCCCCTCTCTCTCTCACTCTCTCTCTCTCGCACACAGGCACAAGAGTGTATGTGCATCAGCCCACAAGGATTCGGTTACCACTCTCGGATTACCTAGCAAATCAACCACCCTAAGACCAGCAATAAAAAATCACTTTCCTCGTAGGCTCGCCCGCCAAGCCCAGGTCCAGACCCGGACCCAGACCCAGACCCAAGCCGAAGCACAAGTCCAATTCGAATCCGAATCCTTTTTCTTCTCACAAAAGCGTCACCGCTTAGTGAGAGATATCATTTACTTTTCTGCAGTTCTGCCCATCCACTTCCCCGGCAGTCTCTCCGCGGCGACGGCCAACATTGTAACGGCCGCACACATGCACCCAAAGCGAACGCGCACGAATATAGTGGGTCGGGAAGGAGATCCTTTTCCACGGGTCGGTCTACTGCTGGAAGTCCACACACACGTAACCTTTCAACCTCCGCCCGAAACACATAATGCACACAGTAAGTGCTTTTGTATTTGGCATGCAGCAGAAGCAGCGGCAGCATTTGGATCCTGGAAGAGGGGAACTCGAACTCGAGCACGAACACGAACACACACTCGCACAGGCTGCTGGGTAAGGGGTGGGCGTAGATGGATGCAAGTGATGCGCTTTTATGCGTGACCCCAGCAGCAGCGGGAACAATAGGCACAGCCAGCCAACACGGAAAGCTTCAATTTAACCGGTCTTCTGAGCACTTCACGTTCTCTGTTCCTTTTCTATGTCCTCAGAAACACTCGCAATACAAAACAGAACAAAGCCGAAAGAAAGGGGAAGGCTGCCAGACAGAAACGGCACCAGGACACCAGGCCCGAGAGCGAGCGAGTGCGGCGAGTCAAAGCAAAACAAACAAAAAAAGGACGAAGAGCTTTTTTAGCATAATTTCTGTCCGTCGTCGGAAGGGTGACGAACGGCGACGGTTGGGTGGTGCTGGGTGCATTCACACATAGTGCGCGGAGTTTTGTCGTTTTTTCCCTGTTCTCTGCTTCACTTTGGGTCCCCTGTCCGTGTGCCCAGAGTCTCGTTGTTGGCAACACCAGCGTTCGGTTGACAGCAGCTTTTTTCTACGATGCAACCGAACTGAAGAGCTCCGAAGCGATTCCTCTCCTCTGCGGATGCATACCGATGGTGTTTGCGGGATAGGGCACCGTTCCTGGCTGCTCCTGGCCGTCTCATGCGCCCGCCTCGATCCCCCCGTCCTCCCGCTCGTCGAACATTGGCTTTTCATCTTTTATCAGGATTATTAAAATCTTTTTTTTTCTCTCTCCTTTCTGCTGCTCCTTCGTTGTATCCCGGCTCGGTTCGTTTTGTGTGGCGCTACTTTTCTTTGTGTGCGGCAGCGGGGTGTGGTGCGGGCCCGGCGTGGTCGGTTTAAAAGTACAAGACCATGCTGCGGAAAACGTTTTTCCGAATGTGGTAGGTTCATTATAGGTGCTAAGGGATGGCGAAGGCGATGAGAAGGAGGGTGCTCCCCCATAACCACAGCGAGAGCAAGCAAAGCTTTTGTGTAGTCCTAAGAAAATATTTAATTAGCGAGGATTTCACTTGGAGCGGGACTGCGCTGCGAACTTGTCATTGGTGCTACAGATAAATTGATGAGCGCATTGAATCCCCCGTCTTGTGTGTCGTCGGCCTGCGGATGGAAATACACAAGCACTGCGGACGGGGGGGCCGCTAAGTTGGGCAAGATGGATTGTGAAGAGTGACTTTTGGTTTCTTCAGTGATTCCTTGAGTGCCTAATTGGTTGTGGCATAACGTGGTGGCGTAGAGCGGCGCAGCGCGGCCTTCGTCCTTCCTCCTCGGAGCAGGCACTTCTTGGGCAAAATTGTCAGCGTCTGCGGGCCGGGATGCACGGCAGGGATGGACAAAAGTCCCCCCCCCCCCCCCCCCCCCCCCCCCTCAAAAGAAGTGGATTGGTGGGATTAAATTATCAGTGCAAGGATAAAATGCCATCGTTTAGCGAGAGGATGTTCCCGTTCCATCTCCGTCAGGCTGGTGTATCCTTAGATATTTAAGACACGTTCACGGTCCGCAAAATAAATATTCGTTTTGTCTTTCGTTTCTTCCCTCCGCTCTTTTCCGAAAGAGTAGATTTGTTTTGTTTCGTCTGTTTCCTCAAACAGATATACGCTACACTGCATGTGTCTGTGCACGGAGTTGGTCCGTGCCGTGCCATGCTTTTTTCTTCGTCCTTCGTTGGTTGGTGCTGGACTCAGTGAATTTTTGTCTACTTTTTAAGGCACATGGGCAAGCATTTAAAATGTGTTCCTTGGTGGATTGGGGGGTCCCTTGTATCTTGCACGAGAGACAAGAGCCATCTATGAGCACATTCTCGACTTTATTGACACAGCAATACGTGTCCATTATGTGGAGGTGCCAGTGGAGAGCGAAGCGAAGAATATTTGCTCAATTTACGAGACGACTGGCAAAATATGGTGGGATTTTCTTTTTCTTCCTTTTTTTTGTTTTCTTGCCTCTTCTTTGCCCCTTCTGCTGCAAGTTATTCACGGGAGGTTTTATGTATCCTGTCTAGAAGCTCAGCCCCCGGGGGACAACAATTAGGAAATGGCAATTGGGAGCCCGAGGGATTAGTGCAAGGAGCGAGTGGCAGGTCGTTCGTTTGAAAGGTTAACGTGTTGATTGTTGATGAGATTGCGACTGGAATTGGGATTGGCATCTGGCTCAGTTTAGGAGAATAACAATAAGGGAGCGGAGAGAACCAAATTGAATTATTCTGATTCGGAAATCAGTTTAGTCTCAGCGCAGTCTTTTCGATCAGCTGACGCGAAGCCGTGACAGTTTCGCACTAGTCTGCGCATTGGCGACGGGGTCCACTATGTTGTGGTGGGTAGGTGCGTCGGGTACTGTGCTAGACTTATCAGGCCGACGATATGGAAGGTCTGAATGTGAGCAATTGCTGCCTTCCATCGTTGACGGTCCTGGGCACGCTGCTTCCAGTCATCAAGACCAAGCTGTCTTGTGCATCCGCGATCACTTGCTCTTCATACCGGAGATTCGGTTCTCCTCTCCTCCTCGAACCAGGAGGCCCGGATTGGAAGACCCTCTTAACTAAACCGTTAGCGTCCTTCGCTCGACGTGGCCGAGCCACTGCAGTCGACGGATTTTTGCCCTACGAACGCGCGACGATGTCGATGTCGATGTCGTCCGCGAACCCCAACAGTTGGATGGACTTGTAAAAGATAGTGCCTTCCGTGTTTACAGCTGCCCGCCACAATATCTTCCCCAGTACCAGATTGAAGAAATCACACGACAGCGCATCTCCATGCCGAAATCCGGTTTCAAACGGCTCGAAAGTCCTTGAGCCGAACTACACGGTGGATCGCTTACTGCAACCGGATCAGTTTTGCCGGGATACCGAATTCGGCCATCGCATCGAATAGCTTCTTGCGATGAATGCTGTCGTAAGCGGCTTTAAAATTGATGAAAAGGTGGTGCGTATCGATTTGAAACTCGCTGGTCTTCTCTCGGATTTTCATTAGTGTGAACATTTGGTCTATATGTAGTCGATTTGCCGGACGGGATGACACACTGGCACGTGCCACAATGCGCTGGACAGGATCTTGTAGGCGACAGTTGTTTTTGTGGAAGGGGCATATGGAGCTGATGTTCCAGTCATCGGGAATGCTTTCGTCTTCCCAAATTCTACAGATGATCAGGTGTCTGCTACCGGCCTTGAAGAATTTTGATGGTAGGCTCTGAATCTCTAAATCACGATTCGAGGAAATGGTCAGAGTTGACGTTTGCACATCCTGGATATTTGATACATGTCTTGCGTCAATGAGCACATTGTTGATTTGGTTAGCGTACTCCGGACAGGCTCCGTAGGCACCGTCCTAGAGGTCGTAATAGTCCTCCTTGACAGAGTCTTCAACCTCGTCGGTAGGGGCGTGTGCACATATAAGGCTGATATTGTAGAATCTGCCTTGGATACGGATGTTACATTCCAGGAGCACACTCGCAAACCATTGTCCTTTTTCGCGACGTATCATCGTTGTGATTCTGTCCTTAGATCAGAGGCAACCACAAGCGAATCGTTGTTTACATTAGTTCACCTCACAACGCGTGTTGTAAAGGATATCTAGGGGCTCCGAGACACTAGGAGGCTGTATGTTGATCTATGCATCGAAAAGGATCGTTGCTCGCATCCCGCCAAATTGGGAGGGATCAACAACTTTGCCCTTTGTTTACAGATATGAACAACTTTTAAAACTGGCACCGTCATCTCTCAAATCACCGACAATGCTCAGAAAGAAAGAAAAAGCGGCATGAAGTCGGCAGAAAACAGTCGGTCCCCTGCCCTCGTGATTCGACAAGAGCACCCACAAAACGAGTGGTCGAAGTTGCCAGGTATCAATCCAGGTCTTCTAGAATTAATCCACTAGCCACTGGAGGAGGTGCAACTGGAGTATGAGAACACGAAGTCGGGCAGATATTTGATGGGGACGTAGGTTAGGCAGCTGAGATCGTTGAAGGAGTAGACTTTGAGGAAGAGATGATACAGCTGGACAAATGCATGCAGGTATTATCTTCCCGCGACGTTGGATTTTAAGCCACAGCCAACACGATACTCCCACTTGAGGGGGCAATCCTCAAACGATCAGGCTGAAACCTATGCGGGCCCCAGAGGTTTTTCTGATCACCCTCTGGTCAAGCTTACTGGTAGCTTGACCAGAGGGAGATCAGAAAAGCCGCTGATGCCGTAACATCCCCAGACTGGCCATACAAATCTATGATTGAGATACGGTTGAATTGAATTGAAGAACTTGGAGTGTGTCATGCAAAACACCAGTACTGCGACCATAAAGGTCTATTGTACCCCCTTCTTTTGGTCTAGGATGTAAGTGCTACCTTCCGAACTGCAACAACTTTCCTTTGAGATTTGGTACTGTCCATCTTTTCCTTTATGTATTTCCTTTGCGAGCTTGTAACCGTCATATTAAACGAGCACTGGAATAGGAGCGTTTCCTAAAACCAGTCCCTCGGCTCAAGGATTTTAGTCGCCTCTTACGACAGGCTTACGACAACCCTAACGGCCGCCAGAGTGTGTCTGAAAATACAAGTATCAGGAAGCAACCTGCTACACCAGGAAAGTGGCTGTGTTTTGAAAACCCGAAGGTCCACGTCTTAAGAGACCCGCTGCCTATGCTCCCTCCTCCATTATGGAACCGTATAGAGCCAAACCTGCGCCAAAAACCTTGCCCCACAAACCACACCCAAGCGCGTTCTGACCCCAGACCAAGAATTCCTTAGAATCCAACCCCAAAAGTCAGCGGCAACAAGAGTCCCAAATGCCTGTCACAAGACCACCCCTCAATCAGCCGAGGGAAACCCTATTTTTCGGGGAAAAAAAACCACTTCCACCCCTTCAAAAATGACCGTCCCACTGGGAGTCAAATTCAATGCGAACGTGTCCCTGAACTCTAAAGACCATGCTGCAGCACCAGCACCAGTAGCAGTAGCAGCAGCAAACAGTTGTAACTCGTTTAACTCGTTTCTCCGATAAGCGAAATCAACTATGCATGGCTATGCTCCCAAATGAGCGAGGCGAATGTTTCTCATTTTTTGTGTTCATTTTATTTTATCAACTTGCCGGGCAAAGTCATAATCCCAATCCGGGCAAGTATATGCCACGCGGGACAAACCTCGGTCCACTCGGTTCACGTTTATGCCCGATAAGTGGTTAAGCGATTTCGTTCCCTTAATACACATCAAATGCCCGGAAGGACCTTTGGCCAATAATAACCGACCGACTGCGAAATATCCGCCCAATTAGGTCAACAACAAAACTCCATCATGTGTCGTCCACAGCTCGGCGGCTCATGGCGTGCCAAGCCTGAAGCCGCCGTCGAGTCCTCGTCATCGCCATTGCCATCGCCACCGCCGCTCTCTTTTCTAAACACAAAGTCCATAACGAACTTAGTCCTGGAAAATATGAAAATTTAAAATTTCATCTCTCTCCTGCGCGCCACTGTTGGCCCGGCCGGATAATCTCCTCTGCATGCTCTGAAGCACTTGGTCAGTTCGAAATCGAAATTTCGTGGGTCCTCGTGTGCGTGTGTTGAAATGATTTTCTAACCGGTTCACCCTCTAATTCATCCACTGTCGCGCTGTGCCGGAGTTCCCAGTCCCCACCATCACCACCGCCACCATTTCTGACGCCAAAAGGACACTGGTCCAGAATTAAACAATTTTCTAATTTGCACCCAGCTAACAACCTAACAAGTCCCGCTGGTGATTCACCATTTACCGACGCCGGTGATGAGCCCAGCCAGCAGTTCCAGCAGGCAGACAGGCTGGGCATTAGCAGCATTCTAGGAGCTCTAAGCTCATTTAATGAAATTGGCAGCTAGGTAATCCCAGTTTAACATATAAACGAGTTCCAGGCGGTGCGGTGCGGCGCGACTAGATGATGTGCCCGAACGAATATGCAGATCAATTTTATCTGCTGTTTGGCGGTCAGGGAATCTAATTTCGAGTCGTTTTTATTTCCAGGTTTGGATACTTTGTTTTGGCCGCACGCTCGCACTTGCACTCGCACTCGCACGCTGAAATGGAACGCATTTACAAAACCAACTGGACATGATGTGAAAAATGCCCACAAATTGTGAAACGCTTTCAGGCAGAGTCTCTCCCTAATGAGGTTTTTGCCAAGAGACTGAGAGCTGCTCCTGGCTGTGTTGTCCCCCTTTTTTTCGCTCTTTTTCGGTTTTGTTTGCTTTTGCTCGGTTGGCGGTGAAGCGGTGGAGCGATGGATGTAGCGCTGCGCAGCGCGGTGTGGCAATGGCGGCGCGGTGGTGTTTTACACAAAACCCAGCTAATTTCAGATTTTATCTAAACACGGGGTGAGCTGTGAACTTTTTCCAGCTGCTTTTGGCCACGCGGGGCTTGCATTTCAAATTGAATGCCACTGCCGCCGCCGCCAGCAGGGGCGCGTGTGTCTGTGTGAAGGAGGAACGAGTGCGGTTTTGGCGTGCGATTCTTTTTTTTCTCTTGTTTTGTTGTCCATTTTAAACAGGTTCGTTTTCCTTTTTTCGTCTTTTATTCGCATTCGAACTGGCAGCAGTGACAGAAGGACTCGGAGGGACTTGGATGGAGGATGCGGGCTAAATTATGATTCAATTTTGGTTTTCGGGCCAAAAATTCGTCGAATTACTGTAAATTGTGAAAGGATTCCTTTCGAATTGAATTAAATTAATTGATGAGTGCTGCGGAAGCGGGCACGGGGATGTGATGGCTGCATGTGATGGCTTTCAAATGAATTCATTTGAACGGTGTTAGCCAGTGGCGGGGGCTTATTTGATGTGTTAATGGATGAGTTTGAGGGGATGGGTATTCAGGGCCGTGTCTGTGAATATTTGTGGGGAGTTCTAGTTCCAGAACTGATGGGGTTATGTTATGTTTTAGAGAATGATGCAGTCTCTCTTTTCAGTAATTTCGGATCTCAACAGCGATGTTCCATTCAGGCGTCTGAATTGGTTCGGCGAGACGTTTTCTCCTTCTGCTTTGTGTGATGCTTTATAAGAGATGTCTGAGGAGTTCAACACACATTCTCCTGGGCTGGTGACCAGGCTAAAGATGCATTCCATGCAACGGTTAAGTTAGCCAGCCAATCAAACGCATTTCCTTCAAAATCTTGCGACGAAGAACAGACTGGGAAGCACTTCATTCTAAAGTCTCTGAGATTACCTGTCCAACGACAGAAGCCTGGTCCCTGTAAGCCACTGGAAATTCATTTGAAAAGATTATCAGTCACGTGATGTAGTGCTACTACAGGACCCTGCATTTAGGGAAATACCGCCAAGAGACTAGGCGTCCATTACTATCATCCCTTGCAGAAGCACCTCGAAAGAAGGGGAAACAGAAGCGCACCTCACCGCTTCTGCTCCTGGCCACCTCTAATGCTCCTGCGAGCAAACTTTTTCAACTTCTTAAGCGGGTGACCATTTTGTAGCATAAGTCTAAGCGGTTGGGATCACTGGACACACCAGTGCGTCTTGATGGTGGTTGATCAGCTCAGCTCGTTGGACTCGTATACCACTCATTTGCAAACAAAAAAATGGAGAGGAAAAGAAAGGAGAGACCCACATCAAATGATCCGAGCGACAGTACAATGATATCTTCCAGGCTGAAGTACTAGCTATCAGAGATGCGTACAAACTCCTCACAAGTAGCTGCCGTTATATTAGAGCTGCAGCGATCTGCATCGACAAGTCAAGCAGCCATAAGAGCCATTTCCTCAGTATACACTTCCTGTAACTTGGTGCAACAGTGTAAGGAGGAACTCAAACAGGCCAGTAGCAGGTGTAATATCACTCTCCTCTGGGTTTCTGGCCACAGCAACAGAGAGGGAAATTAAATTGCCGACGACCTGGCCAAGCAAGGAGCTTCCGACAACGCCACCACTGAGTTGGTATGTCCCCAAATCAACTACCTCAAATACGCCATCTATCAACAATTGCTGTCCTTAGCTAGCGGACTAGGTCGTCCAAGTACATAGTCTCTAGGAAAACCTGGCCCTGGTACACTAAAAGAAGGACTGTTGACCTCCTCAAAAGAAATCGCTAGAGTCGTGGCTGTAAGCAGGACACTGGTCTATAGGCATCCACGCTGCTAGACTCGGAGCACCGTTCAACCCACACTGTCGCAGTTGCCTCGACACTCGATCAGGGGAAAGTCTGCCTCACTGTGACTGTCCGGCACTAGCCAAACAAAGATACATCGCGTTCGGCAAAACCCTTCCTTAGTAACCTGTCCGAGATCCCTACCCAAAACATAATCAATTTCCTAAACTCCACAGGCTGGATCTAGCTAAACAAACAACCACGGTCTTCGAGGTGTGGTATCAAAACGGCGAGCAACTGCGCTTCTTGTACTCGATTTGAGACAAATCAGATAGGCACTTAAACCAACCCACAATGGTCTCAGGTTTGAGAGCATTTTATCAGATACCTTAGCCCAGCTTTGGTGCACTCCATATCCTTCTCTTTTTGTCTTTCTTTTTGTTCGTAACTTCCGTCGTTTGATCAAGCCCGGCCTTGCAGAGTTCCAGCATCGCTGCTTGCACTCGTTATCAAAACCAGAAGTTCTTCTTCCTCGGTTGCGTCAGTAACAGCGTCTTTGATGGATTCGCTTCGACCATCGCGGAAGAAGGAGAAGAAGAAAACTGAGATTTAGTAACCGGTGTTGGACTGGACGTCAACTCATGCAGAACTGATCAGCAAACTCAGCTGGAAACATACAAGAACGCATCAGAAAGGACTCAATTGCCGTTTATACCTGCAAGAATATAATTGGATCCAAGTCGGGAATCAAAGCGAAATTAACACACTGACTGTACACCGCTATTGTACGAGCTATACTGATGTAGGGCGTCCTAGTCTGGTGGACGGCGTTAAAAGTAAAACATAATCTCACGAAGATAAGCAAAATGTTTTACATGGGCACTCAGAACAAAGCCCACCTCCGCTCTAGAATTGTTAATGCACTTGATATCCGCTTGATATCTTGGGCAAGCCTACGGCTACGCATGCCGCTATAAGACTAGGAGAGTGCAATCGCTGGAATAAAGTGCACATCAAAGGACATATGGAAATACGCCAAAACTCCAAGATCCCAAAGGAGACAGATTATCTGACGCCATTTAGGGATTTCGAGACAAAAACGAAAAACCATAGAGGGATACCACGAGATAAGACTGGGAGAAAAACAAAGTCCGCAACCAAACTAGAATGGAAATTTACCCAGACGGATCAAAATCGGATGTGGACACAGGTTCAGGTACATACGCCAGCTAGCCGGAGATATCCATGACGATCCGGCTACTGAACCACTGCAGTTTATTTCAGGCAGAAGTTACAACTGTTCAAGAGGCAGCCAAACGACTATCAATGAGTCCGATGTCTTTCCCTAAACATGCAACGAAAAGATGCAATTTTACCCTGTGCTGTGTCCTCGGGCACAAGGGTATTCCAAGCAACGAAAGAACCGACGAATTAGCAAGATAGAGGGCGGGTTTGCCATTGGCACTGAATCAAGAGACACCTCACCCCCCACTGAATGCAATAATGAGGAACACAATCAACGACACCAAACATAGGAGGGCGTGCTTACTTGCAGATCATCAAAATCAAAAAAAGGACGAAGGCTCTACTGGAATTAAATAGGAAACACATTAATAAAGTTATAGGCGCAATAACAGTGCACTGCCTTATAGGCAACCAGGCCAGAAGACTTAGACCGCCCTACAATGACTTCTGTAGAAGCTTCCGGGGTGAAGAGGAAGCTGAAATAATACTACACTACCTCGGAACATGCTCTGCCCTTGCTCTGCCCTGCTAGGCAGCTATTTCTTCAAATGCCTCGTAGATCTAGCATAAGAGATATCCTACAATATCTAAAAGCCACTGATTGGTCATAAAATGGTCAAAGAAGACCCTCAAATCCAAAATAGGACACGCCATAGGGTCAACGGGACAGCCAGATTGGAACAAAACCAAGATGTGACAGCACAATGGACCAAACCGGTCGAAGTGGGGTTTGTTTTTTTAGTTTTGAGCGAGCAGACACCACCGATATTTTGCGATCAATCGACGATCGAAACTAACTCGGCCACTGTCCATCCTTGAAGGTCTCTGCTGCTACTGCTTACTGTCGTCTAGACCATAGTTTCTCAACCTTTGAGAGTGTGCGGACCCCCCCCAGCAACGAATTTATCTCTCGGTGGATCCCTCCCAACACACAACTTTAAATGAAATGAGGAAGTGTTGTGGATTTGTTTTATTGAAAGGCCGTCGCGGACCCCTTGAAATTTGGTTGGACCACAGGTTGAGAATGGCTGGTCTAGACCAAGCTGTTTTCCGTCCGTAATCGCTCAGAAGTACTCGGCCACAATGCTATCGGGCACGAACGCCAATGCTGCGAGTCTTCTGGATCGAAAGCACGGAGGTGTCTGAGTTGTGGTCTTCGTCTCCTCTTCAAACCAGGAACCAGAATTGGAATAGAATAAGTATTGCTCTAAATGTCGTACATCTGCCGGACGCAACTCTTCATGATTTGGTAGCCATCGAAGATGCAAGGCAGTGTTTTCTTAGACGCTGGGTCACTGGTCTAATTAGGAAGAACACCCCAGTCTGTTGGATAGTCTCCCAGCAACCTCCGCAGTGACATTTCGTGAAAAGAATGGTCAAAGAACAATGAACCGCAGAATTGCCACCCTCTTCACCAAGCAAACAAGCAAACAAACACTAGTTCGGTCATCTCGAAGCCCATCAATCAACCCTGTCCATCATCACTTCCATTATTTCGCCGACGAATTGAAACCCCATTCAACCCCCCGAAAACTTAATCCCATTAATTGAAAAAACAATTTTTTGTAGTTAGATCCAATCTCGTCACTAGTCTCGCGCTCTCTCTCTCTCTCTCTTTCGCGCTTCACGCTGTCCCTCGCGGCTAATTGCTTCAACATATTCTCATCTGTGCCAGCAACATTTCACCCCGTGGTTGCAGTCCTTTTTTTTGTTTGCTTTTGCTTGCACCCAACGCCTCCGCCGCCGATCAGATCTAGAGCGCTGCAGTGAAGCACTCATCATTCGATTTCCGAATTAAATCCAGAACAAAACAAAAACAACAAAAGGAGGGGGGAGGGGGGTATATAAACAAACTGTTGTTAGCCGCCGCTGGGGACGGTGTTTTAGGTTTTTTGCTTTGCGCGAAGCAATAAAAACGAAAATTATGAAATCAAGATTCGATGGAGTGCTCCACGCTCCTCCTCCTCCCGGGCAATCTGTGCCCAGTCCAGCCCGGAACAGGCAAGGTATGCATTGTAGATGGTTTTATTCCACTATTTTTTCGGGGTTTTTGTGCGGCAATTCTCTGAATTGTTGTTTAGCACCACCACGACAACGACGACGTGGAATCCTTGTTCGGTTGTTTGGCTTTTTTGTTTGTCAATTTCCTGGCACTCGGTGTCGACCAGTGCGTTGACCAGCCAGAGACCCGGCCGATGGAAGTTTTATGATCACTGCGAAATAAAGCCGTCACACGAATACCCAAGTGTGAATTTTATTATTATGGACTGCCCCGAGCGCAGGGTGCACACCGGCATCGCACCACACACACACACACACACACACACACATGTGGGTGCACGTTTTTTGGCTGTGGCGCCCAACTCCCGGTCTAATGGTAATCCGAACATATTTCATATTGGAATGGTACCAGGAATTTGTCGGTTGGGTTTGGCTGTTTTTTTCCTCCATTTCTCTCGTTTTTTTTTTGTGTGTTGTTGTTGCCCTTTCCTTGGATATCGTCTCGCATTTTGAAGTGGAGGGGATGCGCCCAGGCGGTGGCCTTTGAGGGAAAAACCATTCTGAACACGGAGAGAATGCGCCGAGTGTAGTCGTACATCCTCCGCCGGGGCCAGGCCGGGTTACGTAACTAAACAGCCGCAACTGGTATAAAATGTGAGCGCCGGCGGATGGGGAATGGTGGGGGGAGGGGTCCAATTTGGGGGAAGTTGCTTTTAAGTTAATGCACCCGAGGGAGGCTCCTTGACCGAAAACCCGATGCAGGTAAATCCGCATTCGTATCTGTGTTTTTAGTGGTTTCCAATAGACTCGCTCTTGCAGGCCATCCAACTGAGAGCCACAGCCAGAGCCAAGCAACTGGCCAACCCATGATGTCACATTCACTTGGGTTCACGTAATGTAACCAGGAACTCTTTGGCTAGGACTGGTGCCGGTGCTGGTGGTGGTGCTGCGTCTACTTAATTTTTTGGTCGTTGGTCTGATGAGTCCGTTTTTTTTTTTTTTTTGTTACTTTCAGTTCACATTTTCCAAAGAACGACGAGAGACAACCAACCCGACGACCGGATTGGGGCCGAACGGATGATGAGACTGTGGTGTGGGATGTATGTTTGGCTTCGGGGTAATCTAATTTATGATGCAGTAAAAATTGGAATGCCTCCGGAGACTAAATTCTGAAAGGTCATGTCTTTTTTATGGCCTCCGTTTGCGAGCGAGGGAACGGAGCTGTGTGTGTGTGCTATCACCAATCATTTTTCCACAAACAGGCTGGGAGTCCACTGGGAGTCGAATGACAGGAAAGGATTGAATCACCTGGCAGCGAGGCGCGCTTTGCGGAACACACACATAAAAACACCTGCGATCCCGAGATGAGTTATCACACACAGCGCTGAATCGATGTCGAAATCTGTGTGTAGTGTAGGCATAGTGAAGTTTATGTGACCACCCAGCCAGCCGGCCGGCCAGCAGGGGGAATGTAGTGCCAAAAACCAAAGGCATCAGCCCCACCAGAGTTGCAGAGAAGCAGTAGAAGGAATGTCCAATGGAATTTTTGTCGCATTCACCGATGGGCATTACTTCGGCCGAAAAGATAAATCTCATGAAATAATTACAAGTGTAATGCAACACACACATATACACACACGCAGACACACTCGTCCAGACCCAACGAGAGAGAACATAACTGAACTACGGAAGAGGGAAATTGAATATTTTAGGTCGTTGGAGGTATGCACCAGATGCTGCTGCTGCTACTGTTACTGCTACGGCTGGTGGTGCTGCATCCCATCCTTCACACCCCCAATCCCATTTCGTGTGTTGTAATCGAGTGCATTCAAAGCTACTCTTGTAGCGCTCGCTTGTAAGTCTTGTGGGAAATAAACACGCAGCACTGTGGGGTCGACTAGGGAAACTGTGGGAATTTTTCAAGAATCTTTGAAACTAATGATGTTCTTTATTTTGTATGTTTTTTTTTCAGAAAGGACTTGGTGGCGTACATCCACTTCTGAAGCAACAAAATCCTGTGCCACCAACTAACACATCATCAGAGACTAGCATCGTCAGCAACCGATGCACCACCTCTAATCGACGCATCATCTCCGACCAGGATCTTCAGCAACCGATGTACCACCACCAACCGAGACATCATTACCGACCAGGATCTTCAGCAACCGATGTACCACCACCAACCGAGGCATCATCTCCAGCCGGCATCTTCATCATCCAACGCATACGACAACAAGCCAGACGACCAAGGTAAGCTCATCTAGGCAGGTGACTCGAAGGCTTCCAACGACGCCACGAAATCTTCATTTTCATCGGAGATCTCTCACGAATTCACCCTTACTGCTTACGTGGACATAGAGGGAGCCCTTAACAACGTCGACACCCAATCAAAAACCTCAGCATTGAACCGGCTCGGGATCGAAAAGTCCATAGTGGCTCTTACACACCAGCTTCTAAGCAATAGGGCCATAAGCTCCAAGCTTGGTGATAGTCTGTTAGCAGAGGCACGCCACAAGGCGGAGTGGTCTCTCCTCTCCTATCGAACGTAATAGTGAACGACAGGGTACAAGTTTACTGCCTATGCAGTCGATGTTGCCATTGCTGCCTTAGGGAAATATATATCCACCATCAGGAATATCCTGTAGGAGGCCATCTTCGAATTGGAAAAATGGACTAAGGAGAGCTTAGTACTTATCATCATCATCATCATCTTCTGAACCCCATGATCCACTGCAAGGGTCGCGAGGGTAATGCACACACGAGAGATTTCCAGGCCACTCGATCATCCGCTATCGACTGTGACCCATCAGGAGTTATGCCCAAGCGCAAAAAGGCCAGTTTTTCAACTTGGTCAAGCCACCTCGTCCTGGGTCTGCCAAGGGGTCGTATAACTGATGGAATCGCATTCAAGGCACGCCTCGGCAATCGTGTTGATGAGGACATTCGTGCCACGTGACCAAACCATCGAATGATAGCCCTTTCCGTTCGCAGGGACAGCTGCTCCACGTTGAGTGCCTGGCGTACTACCGTGTTTCTCACCATATCCCGCCGAGGAACTCCCAAAACAGGGCGAAGAAATCTCGTTTCGGCAGCTTGTACTCGCGATTTTATTCTTTCGGTCATTTCCCGAATTTCATGGCCACAGGTGAGAGTTGGAACAAATACTGAATTGGCTTTGACACCAAGCTCGGCCTACCTGATTGCAGATCTTCCAAGCTGTTTCCAAAATTGAGCCAGCTTGACCAATCCAATAGGAAAGTTCAGTATTACTCCTCCCATCACTCGTGAAAGACTCCGAGATACTTGAACTTCTCCACTTGTTTCAATGGGACTCCACTCATATGAACTGGCGTTCTGGAAGGAAATAACCATAATCTCTGTTTTGTCCTAGTACCAGGAAACCAGGAAATACAACATTCCTGTCTTTGATGCTCCCACTAAACGTGGAATCCCTCTACAACTGAACAGCAGTGCAAAATTCCCCATTTTTGACACGAAATTAGCTGCAAACTAAACATCCGGGAGCGCGTCAGATAGGCCTATACTGCTGCAAAAAAAACAGGCGCATACACGATTTGATGGACCGCTTTAAATAGAAACATTAATTGCAAACCGCTCGAAAGAGTGCAACGGATGGCGTGTGTATAGATCAGTAGAGCGCTAAGGACAACCCCCTCCGAAGCCCTGAACATACTCCTTAACCTTCGGCGGAATAGTAGAGTTATTCGACAGACAGGCTGCAGCCTGCACGGTGATAAGGCTAAAATTGCTGCACATGTGGAAGGAACTCCGATTCGGACACTCCACTATTCTCAATTGTTATGAGTCCTTACCTGAAGACAGCAACCTCCTAACACCCAAGCTACTCTTCGAGAAAAGCTTCTCTATCAGCATCCCTCCAAGATCAGTCTGATCATCAGACGCTTGATGGTCCTCTGCGAATCTTCACAGACGAATCGAAGATAGGCGATGGCGTGGAAGCGGTAGTCTATTCTGAGGATCTAAACAGACAAGTGTCATTCCGACTACCAAATCGCTGTAGCGTCTGTCAGGCAGAAACCATAGCGATTAAGAAGCCCTATTCTGGCAAGTGCCAGAATCGTCCTCTGTTCCGACAGCCTGGCAGCGATCAAACCTCAGAGTGCAGTCGCTTTTAACTCAAAGACTTCCCTGAATTGCCGCCTATCTCTCTCAACGAGATGGCAAAGTATTTTAGCATCCAAATTATGTGGGTGTCGGGACACCGTGGCATCCCAGAGAATTGTGAAGCGGGCGAACACACTGGAAGCGGTATCAATTCGGTACGCCTCCCGGATGTGTCGGAGATCGTTAGATGAACATTGTTTTCCGAAGCCAACTTCCTGGAAGACACAGATCGATCGATCGGAGGAATGCAAGTTGATTGTGGCAGGTTCGATGCACTTCGAGAGAGGTGGCGGGATAATAATGTGGGCGGCGCTACAGTTCGTGGTGGAGATGGGGGCTAGCATCGTGTTATCCTGGATGGGACATACAGCCTAAATGTGGACTCCGAATGGCGATGTTTGATAAGATGTTTTTAAGCATTGTCAGTGACTCGAAACGAATGGGGCCGTGAATTATGAAAATTACTCGTATTTCCGGTAGTTGAGCCTCGACACTCAGCGTTGGAGTCGACGCACATATCGCCACGGTGGCCATTGTGGAAACTCTTACTAAACTAAGATGGAGTTTAAGTAGATCTATTTACACACATGCTTAAGAACGCGTGGACACTGGACAACGTACGTAGATCTGCCTTTGCCACCGCGCCAGTCTTTGCCAATTGAGATGCGGGACGCTGGGAGAACATTTCTTCGAATAACTCCAAGATCTAACAAAAATTCCTTTAACCTCTATTTTCCAGGTTATTAGGATGGCTAAATACACATTGACGTGTGTGACGATGGGTACGAGGAAGGTGTGGCAGGGAGTAATCCGGGATATAAGTGCGACGTGGCTGACGCGCGTATCTACAAATTTAACCTTACCTAACGTGGCCATTCAGAAGGATGACGCGATTAGGAAATTCAATTTCCAAAAGGAGTTTACCATTAAGCTCAGCACCAAAAAAGACTGGACCAATGTATCCATAGAACACAGACTGAGCAGCAATACGGTAAAATGGTATACGGATGGATCAAGAACTGATGAACGAACAGGGGCAGGAGTATTTGAACCCGGGACAAAGTACTACGAACCCATGAGCAAAAGCACCAGTATCTTTCAAGCAGAAGTCTATGCCATAAACAGATGTGTTCAGATCAATCTTGACAGGCAACTGTAACATGCAACATACATCCTGGCACTAGACTCCTATATCAGGCGCGTGTGGGAATATCTATATAAGCTTATGAAAGTGAGTAGGAGTAACATAGTAAGACTCTGTTGTATACCTGGTCATACAGGGATAGAAGGCAATGAAATTGCCGACTTCCTGGCCAGGAAAGGAGCATCGAATCATTTTATAAGTCTCGAACCATTCTGCGCTGTAGGTGATCACGTCCTCAGGGAAGAGTTCAGGGAACTAGAAAGAAGGAACCGAAAACTCTTCCTCACACAAATCGTAGATGGTTTGCCGGCACTTAATGCCTCGCTACAAAACAGCTATGGCCCACCATAGATTCAATACGCTTACGTAGCCTCATCAGTTTGAGTAGACTCAACCTTAGAACCATTATCGGCGTCATTACCGGCCATTGTCCCATCGGCGCACATGCCTCCAGACTAGGCCTTACCTTGAATGCCTTCTGTAGAAGCTGTATGGACGAAGAGGAACTATTACACATCTTCTATGCAATTGCAATACTCTCCCCACACGTAGAAAACGACGAACTAAACTATCTATATCGGGCAACTCCTCTGCTTCATCAAAAGCGCAAAATCGGTTGTGGAAGAGGGTTTTAGACCCGCGTGATGTCAGAACTCGCTTACTCTGGCCTTAGTGAGACTGCTGCTGCCAGCAGTCAGCCGCTTCAACCGAACCTAACCAAAGACCACCTGTTGCAAGTTCAATGATTTCACCGACTTTTGGCTTTCTTTTCTGTCTTTACAGTGCATCGCCGAATGTGGCCTGAACTGGGATCGTCCAGACAAAAGGAAGTGCTCCCCAAAGGAACTGAATTAATTCAACAGAGGCCATTTTCTTCTCAAGTAAGTTCCTCAAAGAACTTAGACAAGATAAATAACCACCAACTTACTATCTTTTTTTTTTCATCCCCAGGTCGATCGTTCTTCACTTTCAACTGTGTCCAGTTCGAGAGGAATCATCTGCGAACTTAGAACATAGAGATCGACTCCAGAAACCAACTATCTGCGAACGTAGAGCCAAAAGACAGGGTCAGCCGTTTCAGAATACACTGAAGACACACCTACATCGCCTACATGAAGTGGCGTATCCTACACAGCACCTCATTTGGTCCTTACGCAACCACGTCCTTGTTAATGTTTAGTTTTTTTAAGCGATCACTCTATGAAATTGTACTAGATTAGGACTAGATCAAGTGAAATTTAGAATAAACATAAATGACACCAATAAAGACTAAGAAACGAATAAAAGAGAATGCATTTTTCTCTGGACATAGAGTCCAGGAACAGGATTAGACTTCCTTTGCAGGTCCTCGTGTGTCCTCTGGTCTGTTAGTTTAAATTCAGGTAAGCTTTGGTGTTGGAAATGGTCTAAAAGAGGTCTACAAGCACTAAAAGTGCATGGTTTCTGACCAACCGCTCAGCGGAATGGTAAAGGAGGCTAAAGGGAGTGGAGGGAGTCCATCTCATTCATCTCCCATTCTCTGGCTGGAACCTAAAAAAAACTATAATAAAGGGGGAATGGAGATGATGGGTATGCGTCCATCAGATAGCCCAATCTTAGATCTCCAACATTGCCGTTTACAACATTTCTCTAGAACCAGCCATTTACGAGCCATACCCAAAAAACCATTTCTGAAGGACATTCCCAAAAAGTGGAAAACATTCCGAGAAAATCATGAAAATCCGGCCGAAACACCAGGCCACCAGAAATTGTAGCAGGTACCTCCTCCAATCAAAGTGCTTTCAACTTGGAATATCTCGAAAGGGGTAGGTCTGACGACAAAAGTGTTAAGGACAGTCTTGTAGCTTGGACCCTTGGCCTACAACAGCATAAAATGCACCCTTATTCGAGGTGTATTTCAAAGGATTAGCACATAACCTGAAAATTTTGGCAAGCTGGACAGTGGAGGAGACGGCATCATGTCCATCGGATAGTCCATCCTTAGACCTTCAACATTGGCCTTGGCATCTTCTCGCCAAACCCATTGGTTTCCAAGGCACATGACTCGAAATGTCTCCAGAAAATCCAAAAATCCCGAATGGGATACCAGGCCACCAGAAATTAGCAGCAGCTATCCCCTCCCATCAGAAGTGCTTGAAGCAGGTTCCAACGTGCTATATCTCAGAAACGGTAAGTTTGCGGATAAAAGTGTCAAGGCCAATGTTGTAGCTCGAAGCCTGGACTACACGATGGCATCTACAAAAACAACAATTTACCGTTATATGGTGTGTTTTTCAAAGAATTAGAGGAAAATCTTAAAAACTCATGTTTAGGGGGGGTGGGAGAAGAGGGCATCATTTCCATTCGGTAGCCCGTCCTGAGATCTTCAACCATGCCCTTGACAAAATTTCGCTACAGCCAACCATTTCCGTGCTATCGCCCAAAAACCGGGTCAGCAAAAGCCCATAAAGTGAACAAATTTTTCTGAAAATCATGAAATTTCAAGTGAAGCACCAGGCCACCAGAAATTTTCGCAGGTACCTCCACCCTTCAGAAGTACTTTCAACATGGAATATCTCGGAAACGGTGCGTCTGTCCGCAAAAGTGTCTAGGGCAATTTTGTAGATTGAACCGTGGTTTACACGATGGAACATCGATCACATCAAATTTACCGTTATTTGACCTATTTTTCGAATGTTTAGAACTAGGTCTTGAAAAAAATTGTTAAGGGGGGCAGTGGGGGGAAGGGTATTATGTCCATCGGGTAGCCCATCCTGAAATCTTTAACATTGGCCTGCACGACATTTTGCTAGAACTTACCGTTACAGAGATGTACACAGGCAACCAACAACTTTGTGACATGGTTTCGTTTCAACACGTGCAATAAAACCATTTGATTGTACACATTTCTTTACATTTTATTGATTTCATCTTGTTAATAAGCTACAATGTTAGTCACAAATAATGAATCATCAACATTGGTTCATGTACTGTCTCTGTTTCTGGAAAGTTGGGAAGGTCCTGCATTTCTTGTTGTAGCTGGTTTCAGTCCAGCACTCATGTCTTGGTTAACAGCGGTTCACAGGAAGAAGGGTGAGTGGACAAGCGGTTCTTGAACTGCGGTGCAATGGTTCTCTGAAAAGAAAGGAATGAAAACGAACTTTAAGTGACCCTGTGATCAAAGTAAATTACACACCTCTTCTTCTTCTTAGGTGGACCTGGGCCTCACTCAACATGCCTCTCCAGCCAGTTGTCTCCAGTTTCGCACACCAAGCCGGCCAAGGTCCTCCTCGACTTGTGTACGCCACCTTGTGCGTGGACGTCCTCTGTTGCGTTGTCCCCCACAGGCTCAGAGTCGAAGAAACACACATTTACCAAATTGGTGACTTTCAGGAGAACAACGATCAGCTTTGAATTGTACATGCCAGCCGTCAGAATATGGCAGTTGACAAGATAGATTAAATTCAGCAGTGCAACTAGGACCATGTGAACGTCGGTGTAGTCCTACGCATCCTAAGCAGCTTATCAGAATCTTCTATTTGTCAACGAAATGCTTGTTATTACATGCAGAACCCCGACGTTCTTCTTATTGTGATGACGCTACGGTACGGGATGGATCTGAGTCTCAACCAACAAGCAAGCTACTGCGTTGTCCAATGAACCTCGAAGGAAGAACATGTTTAAGTTCACTGGAGAAGAAAAGTAAAAGGAAAGTGTTAGCACAAGTCCAATTGGAAGTGTTAAGACTAAGACAACTCACCTGAACTTGTGAAATCCTCTAGAGCAATCCTGTTCAGCTCTGGATATAGTCAACATGTAACGAAACCTCTCCGGCATATGCCAGACGTTCGACGCATCATTTCAGGACAGACCAGAACAGGTAGCAACTAGAATTGGTACCGAAGTTGTGGAGATGTTGCTTGCTTTGAGTTGAGTCTGTGCCAAGACTCAGCCGATGATTAGTGTGTTCTGTAAAGAAAGAGGGAAAAAGGAAGTAGTTATTAAAAGACACAACCAACAAAAAAGGCATTAATAATGTCAAGTCCGAAGCAATAATCAATAACCTAGTCAGACTAAAAATTACAGAGAGTATTCGAGAATGCATTAGGAATGTCTTATCATGTACTAGGACACCACAGTATTAACAGGAGAGTACTCAGAGGAACCCCGCAAGGAGGTGTACTCTCCCCAGTCATCTGGTAGTGAACGAAATCCTAATGGAACTCAGTAAAGTCGGCTGCAAGCCAATAGCCTACGCAGACGACAAAGCCTTAGTCGTAAAAGGCAAATCTATCACTTCACACCATTAGAAATATTATGGAAACTTCGCTAAATAAGTTAGCTAAGTGGACAGGAAAATCTGAGCCCGTCCAAAACCGAGCTCGTATTGTTCACAAGAAGATACTACCAACATCGTGCGAAACTCAAACGTCAACACCAGAGGCACGATCTTCCAAAAGTCTGTTCAACTGCTTGCTTACGCGGGCGACATTGACGTGATTGGACGAACACAGCGAACCGTCAATGAGGCATCTGCTGGCATTGAAGTGGAAGCGGCTAAAATGGGCTGGAAGTAAATCAGGGCAAAACAAAGTAGATGCTGTCATGGCGGAAGGACGCACAACATCGACGCCTCGGCCAGAGCGTCATAATGTGCAGCAGAAACTTAGAGGTAGTCAAGAACTTCGTCTACCTCGGCTATGCAGTAAGCAGGGACAATAACAACAGTACCAGAATTACTCTTGCCAATCGCGTTTCTTTGGGCTCAAGAGGCAATTGAGTAACACAGCCATTTCTCGAAGCACCAAGCTGACTGATCATTCCTGTCCTGCTCTATGGCGCAGAGACATGGAAGCTATTGAAAGCGGATGAAGAAGCTCTTGGTCGTTTTGAGAGAAAAGTTCTGCGTGCGATCTTTGGTCCTGTTTGCGTTGATGGCGTCTAGATTAGAGATTCAAACGCGAACTGTACAGCGGCATTTTTTTTTGTCTGAGGTGTTTTTGGCGCTGTACTGGAGCACTCAGACTCAAAAAGAAATCGCTAGCGCACTTGTGATGCAGACTACTACCACTGATCGACAACTCCAGTGATACCGTTAGTTTGATGCCAACGGCAAATGGCGACTGAACCAGATTTGCTAAAAGCATTGTGATTCGATCCGGGGACCCCTCTAACCAAGGGCAGACTCAACCAACTGCGACATCCAGTACAGCGCCATGCACCTAGTTAAGCGTCTTTAGATTCAACGCATGAAATGGCTAGGTCATGTAGAGCCAATGGTCACCACAGCTCCGGCCCTAAGAGCCTCGAACGAGATGGCACACACGAGTGGAGAAGGACCACAACCAACTTGGTGTGCGCAATTGGAAGCAGCTGGCAAAAGATCGTGCTGGCTGGAGAGGCTTGATGGTTAAGGCCCAGGTCCACCCCGGACTGGAACAGAACACATAGTCCAGGTCACATGGAAATAATCAAGAACGAGAGAATTCCAAAGCGTACAGGCTATATTGCCCCCTAACTAGACTTCGAAACTGGTTACAGAGTACTAATCCCAGATAAGGCGGACTGGGCAAAAGATATAGTCTGAAAACCTGCCAATCTGGATGTTTAAACGGAAGGTTCCAAGACGGATGAATGCACTGGACTCGGAGTATCCGCTATCTCATCGGAGATCTCCTTCTCTCTGACCTTTCGACTGCCTAACCACAGGAGTGTATTCCAGGCAGAAGTTAAAGCTATCCAGGATGCTGACCCTTACTATCAATGAATCCGGTACACGTTTTATCTATCGTTACAGTCAGGCGGCCATCAAGGCGCTGGACAAATCGTCGACTAAATCAAAGATGGTAACACTTTGCCGCTTATCTCTCAAGGAGAGCGGTTAGATACAACCTGGGTCCCTGGGCATAGAGGTATTCCAGGCAATGAAAGAGCCTCTACAACAGCGGTGGGCCTGCCACTGGCTATTAATAAGGAGACCCCCTAGCCCTCAATTCAAGTAATAAATACCACGTTACATAACTCACCTGAACTTGTGAAGAAATCCTCTGGAGGAAGCCTGTTCAGTTCTGCATGTAGTCAAAATGTAACGAAACCTCTCCGGCAAATGCCAGACGTTCGACGCATCATTTCAGGACAGACCAGAATAGGTGGCAAATGGAATTGGTGCCGAAGTTGTGGAGATGTTGCCGATATCACCAATCGGAGACGGATGGAACTGGACACTTGCAGGACTTCGAGGCAATTATGGCCTTTAATTAATCCGAAAAAGACAAGTACACTCCTAAGCTTGAATAGAAATGTAATCAGGGGATCAGCTTGTAGGGATCATCTTGGGCTCACATGCAGGAGGAATGAGAGTACCTTACAACGACTTCTGCAAGAGCTGCAGAGATGAGGAAGGATATGTCCAAAATTCAGAACAGCTAAATTCCTCCACGAACTGACTATAACCCAGTAATGAAGTGGACAATCCCTGAAGAGACCACTTGGATACCAGCAGGCACTTCTTAGTTGTCAGTTAGTTCCCCTGGAATCGGAGTATCCAGCAGGCACCGGTTAGTGATAGCACAATGTATCCAAACAGGATCTAAGGGAGTCACAACTGTTTTTTAGCTGTGATAACCACTCTTACCTAACCTAACCAAAAGCATAATCCTGATAAGCGACATACAATTGGACATTCATGGTGCGTGCTGACCTTACTTGTTCCTACAGCTTCTTGACTGGACAGACTCCGCAACTCGCAAACGCAATACCGACCAACTCTGAATGCACATCAATTCGTCAGCAAAATGGTCCAAAAATCAAACGACGACCCCACAGTCAACTGTTTCGCGATTGAATTAAGCCAAGGACGCTCTTTAAATTTAAAGTGACACCGAAAATGATTCGCACTCGGCTTAAACAAATGTCAGTGTAATCCATTGTGTTACTGTCATGCAGGATGATTGCGCCAGAATGATTCCCCAGGATGAGTTGTACTATGCACACCATCACCAGCAGTGGGAGGAGGGGGGGCTGTAAGTATGGTTGGTGGTGTACACAACGTCGTCGTGCACCCAGCTCTCAGCTGCACAACCAACCACCCACCATACCATACCAGTGGCTCGTTTGCTCGCTGCACGCGCAGTGATTAATTAAAATTTACGAGGAGCGAAATTGCAATCTCAGAAGTGTGCTCGCTTCATCATTTTTTATTGCCACTGTAAATTTACAGGACATCCCATTGAGTATTCTCACACACTACAGAGAAGTGTTCTTCGCCTTGTCGTCGTCGTTGTCCTCCTACCGTCTCCTTGCCGCCTGAAGCGCTTCAGGACTTCGATATGTCCATAAATTTTTTGCAAATGTATGCATTCGTCTTCAATAAAGAGTGAGGCCTCTCAGGCCTTGTAAGCTGCAGTAGACTCTATGCGAGTGTGCTTCTGTGTGGAACAACTTCAACTCAACTCCTGTTTTATCCTTTCAGCGCCTTTTTTTTCCCAATTAACTTTTTGGTGACAAAAATCCGACTCTCCTCCACTGAGCAGAGAGATTCTGCACTATTCCTCCAACAATGCATACATATGTCCACAGAGAGCTTCAAAGAGAGAGAGAGAGAGAGAGCAAGGACTCTCACAGCTCACTTCCTCTTTTCCCAGTGCTCAGTAATAGGCAGGAAGGATGTGGATATGCTAGAAGAGGAGTAGGTGAAGGAATGGATTGAGAAAAGAAAAACAAGTGAAAACTCAGCACCAACAATAGATCTCATCGTCGTATGCAAGAGAAGATGGCTTGCTGGCGGTGGTGGAGGGATCCGAGAGATGGAAGAGGTGCGCAGAGTATGAGGACATGAAGTGGTGACTTCTCTGTGATGTAAAAACCGCTCTAGGCTACATTGACTTCGTCGTCGTCTTCTAGAGGCAGCAGCAGCAACGAACAATGCCACACACGACACAGAAACGACAGAAACGGTGGAGGTTAGCTCTGACGACGTGCCTCTGACGTTGTGACGTACGTTGTTGCATGCATGCCATGGAGAATCTGTGCATTTTGTGTCCTGCATCCCATCGAAAGATGAATGCATACATACATATATGCGCATAACAATGTCATGCACCTGCTCGGATGGGTGATGTGTTCCATTTTGCGGGTGGTTTGGGTTTCACCATTTCACTCTGCACACTCTGCACACAAGAGGTCGTCCAATCCAGTTTCGGTCCGTTCCCGGTGTTGGTGTTGGTGTCGGTGCCGATGCCGATGCCGGTCTCGGTCTCGGTCGCTTGCCACACGAATATGCACCCTGAAACCGAAAAGTTAAATTATTATACCTGCAACCATATTGTGGGTAATTAAATATAAGTACATAAAGAGTGGACATGGCCAAATGGACTGGTAGGCCGACGGATACACTATCTCATGACGTAGTTCCCTTTTACCCGATCCCACACTATTCGATTACTGATGTTCCTGATGCTGATGCTGCTGCTGCTGCTACTGCTGCCGCTGCTGTTGATGGTGATGGTACTGTTGGTGGTGTGCTGTCCATTCAACCGTCCAACCAACTAGCCGACCAACCATCTCATCTATCTCCGGGATGCACCTTCTGTGTTATGTCCTCTCGTCCGCTTCATTCCGTCGCCCATATATTTTTGTCTCCTTTTTTTTGCTCATCTTTTTGAGGGAGTTTTGTCATTCCATTGGTCAGGCCCATTCAGTGGCGGTGGCGACGGCTGGGCGTTGGGGGGGGGGGGGGGGGTTAACGCGGTCAATGTGTCAAAAGAGCACTTTAATTTTGCAAATGGAATTATGTATGCACGGGGGGGCTGGGTTGGGTTGTTCGGTGGCCGTGACTCCCTGTTACGCGCGCGCCTCGTTTTGAAGACTTTAAGGCGAATTCAATTATTGAGCTGGAAATTAATTGGATTTGTCGTGATCATCTTCTGGATTACAACTTACTTAAGTTGTCTTATCCGTGGGATGTATTTTTTTCCGGTTCGAGAGTGCACAGAGTAATTGAATGGGGATTGCTGCGTTGGTTGTGCCGTGTGCGCCGTTGTTTTTGTAGGGCGGCACAGAGCGACACAGAGAGAGAGAGAGAGCACAACGCACACGAACACATGCCCGAAAAATGTGTCCACTTTGCGGTCGAATGCAGGGTAAATCTGCGGCGGAGACTGGGTACAATTTTAATGGGAATCATGTGAATAATGAAATAAGTTTCAGGCTAAACCCAACGGGTACTACATTTGTTTTGTGCTCGGTTAGGTGTTTGTTTATGATTCCCGACCACATAATCATTTTTGTGGCTTAGATTGTAGCTGCTAGGTGAAAGGTTTATTTTTTGTGCGGGAATCGGAATTAGGTTATGCGACAGATTGGATTGCGACAGACCGCGCTTCGGGTCATGACATGTGTCGAATTTGGTCTATTGATTCGAAGTGGTTTTGATTTACCCACTGGAACTGGAACTGGTTGTGCTGTCCTTGTGTCGACGGTCGTGGAAGGTGCTTGCTAGTGGAATTCTTCATTTAAGGAAGTACGTAGTCTTTTACGTTGATTGAAGTACAGGCGAAACGAGATGGTCTCACAGTCAATGAGGACAAGACGAAATATATGCTGTCCGTCAAAGAGCGTTCCGTCGCACGCCAACTTGGACAAAACATCACAAAACGACATCTTCGACTCCGAACCTGTGGGAGAACGCAACAGAGGACGCCCGCGTGTTAGATGCCGCACCCAGGTGGAGAAGAACCTCATCCAACTTGGAGTGCGACACTGGAGGCAGCTAGCAAGAGATCGTGCTAGTTGGAGAGGCTTGGGGGTTGAGGCCCACGTCCACCCCGGACTGTAGCGCCAAATGAAGAAGAAGATAGGAAACGACATCACATTGGCGACCTGACGTAGAATCGGCCTTGGCTACTTCAGTTTGTCGAAACAAGTTGGCTCAAAACTCCTGACTCGAAGGATGCTCTACAAAGCTCTTATTTTGCCAGTCCTGCTCTATGGAGCCTAAAGCTTGACGCTAAGCCAATCTGCAGAGCTGATTCTTGGTACCTTCTACGTCGGGGATATGGATATGGATATGGATATGGTGCCCTGCGAGAAAGGCGAATGGAGGAAAAAACACAACCGCGAGCTCTACGAGCTGTACCAGAATGTGGATGTAGTCGAATGAAAAAATGTAGAGCGAATGGACACCAACGCTCCAGCTAAGAGGGGCTTCGAATCCGAGCATCCTGGTTGGAGAAGGAGAGGAAGACCGCATCTCCGGTATAAGGACCAAGTAATCGCGGATGCAAGACAGCTTGGTCTTGATGACTGGAAGCAGTGTGCCCACGACCCTCAACAATGGAAGGCAGCGAACCCTCCATGGATCGCCGGCCTGATGAGTAAGCCGTTAGGATTATTTTTTCGCCAAAGGAGTCTGTTGTTGATTAGGACCCTGTTTTCTATTCGCCAGCGCAGTCTTTGCCCGCTGGGTGATCGATTCTCTTTCACTTTGCACTCGTGGATAGCCATCTCTGCCTCCTGGTGGAATTTTTTTTTCATTAAGGCCTTAAGACGCTTATTTCCACTCGCCAGAGATGGAACGTCTTCAGACGCGCGTCGCTTCGTTGATCGCCTTTCTCGAGGGCAATCCTGAAATTCGACGCACCTCTTTCTTGGCGTTGCCACTCGCCAGAGGTAGAACGCCGCGGCTTTGTTGATCGCCTTTCTCGAGGACTATGTTGGAATTCAAAGCACCTCTTCCCCGCAGATCAGAAACAGATTAATTGCTTTGAGTTAATGTGCATATCACTGAAACTTGCGAAAGACACTAACCTTCTCCCATTTGTCCCAACCCCCGCCAAACCAGAAACACCTCTCATCTCCCCGGAGTAAGGAGTACTAATCTGCATTTGCCGTCAGTCTATTCGGTGAAGTACACTGCCTAGAGTTCCCAACACAAGGATTTCTTAATTAATTCCACAGAAATCACCCGACCTGCCAAACCACCAGAATTGTTCGCCCACCTCTCCATCGGCTTGCAGCAGGCCACTCAAAGTAATGTGCAGAGGTGAAAACATACACAAAACGAGATGAACCCGAGTTGAATACACTCTGCACAAGCAAATTACTTCAAAGGCCTACCTGCCTGCCTGCATGCACTGCACTGCATCGCTCCCACTACAATCTAATTTACATCCTTCCTCCAGCTGAAATCCCCACAGAAACATGTCAAGGTGTGAATCCCCTATCCCCCTCAGTGCAACAACGAAAGCTTATTATTAACGATGACAGCCGCAGAAAAATGGAGCGAAACAAAAACAAAAAACACAGGCTTGCGGCTGCAAAGGCTCGTGCATCATGCCAACCCTAAGCCTACTACAGCCATCACAACTACACAGAGAGAGGACAACATGAAGGCGCCTCCATGCGCTAAGCATGATGGACTACACGCCTGAATTGCCCCCCAGTAATGTACCATCTCACCGCGCGCACACCCGGGAGTTGGAACACGAGTGCTAAGGGAAGATTTATGCAATCCCACCCTCCGCCGCTGTTGCCATCACTGGATATCACATGTACATCAGTCCTTGTTACAGGAGACTCTTCTTGACTTCGTGTGTGTCTTCAGCCACCCCTCGCCTCGTCATTAGTCATCAACACCTCCTTGGAGCATGTGCACCCCGCCACCAGTGAATCCCGCCCTTAGCGGCGATCCGGTAATTGTTATTCGCTCCTCGGAGCCGGGCTTTTAATGAACTGAACGAACCTGCGGGCCACGGCCACTTCCCCCTGACTTTGAATTATTTATTGAGGCGATAAAATCTGCAGTCGCCAAAGTCGAATGAAAGGAGAGAAGAACAAAAAAAAAAAAAAAACAGAAAAACTGTCCGCCTCTCTCGTCCTATTCATCTCTCCGCCGTCAACGAGCGAGTCCTCCAGCGCCAGCCAAAGGATGGATGCATTCTCCCGTGTGAGCTCCATATGGCATGCAAACACGGCGCGAACCCAAAAACAATTCGCAAAAGTTTTTAGTTCTCAGTTGACACCGTTTGCCGGAGTGCTTGTCAACACTGGCAGAGGCGTTTAGGTGTCACCTTGCCCTGAAATCTACGTCCCCCCGTCCCAACTCCTCCAACCAAAGGGCGGAGTGGTTAAGTGAAATCAAGCCGGAACACGAGAACGGACAGACAAACAAAAAAAAAAACCTGAGAGCAGAGGGAAATCCTCAAAAAATTCCATTGCATATCCTGTTATCAGGCACACTCACTCGCACACCAGCAGGTGAGTGAGAGAGAATGGAAGGCGTGTCAGCAGCGCCCCAGTCTAGCTGAGAGGCGGCTGAGAGTAGACATATTTTTTTTTTTCGTCTGATTTGATTTTGCGAGGAAGCACTAAATCATACGTCGGCGACCACCCGAAAACTTAGCACAAACACTGTGGTGTGTGACACCGCATTACCGCACATGAATCTAGCTGCTGCCAGGTTCTAGTCCAATTCCCACAATGCACACTATTAGCCGTGTTCAGTATTGGCTCCTGGTAGTGGTGGTGACGGTGGTTCTGCTGCTACTGCTGCTGCTGCTGGTGCAGGATGTCGGTTACGTAGTTTGTGGTTGTTTTTAACCCCCAATGGAGGGGGTGATGCGATGCGATGTGTTGGTGGGTTTGGCTTTTTTTTTTTCATTTTGTCCAACGCCGCTGTGTGGAAGTGCCCTAAACAAGTGATGACAATACTCTTGGGTTAGTAATGGGAATTACGGTGGCAAACTGATGATGAGGAAAGGAACTTCGTTTTGGTTGCTAATTGGACGCTGTTGGCTGGAGGAGCATGCCTATTTCCCGATGCAATGCAGTTGTAGAACTGATTTTCAACACATGTCCTGGAGGTGCTTTCGAATCAGACAGTGGCACGTTTCGCTTCTGTTTGCAAATGCTGCCAGATGTAGGCACTCTCCACGGAGCCGGGTTTCCGTTGTCCATCTATCGGTGGACTGTGTCAAAGGGCAGCCGTAATACGGAGCTGACCGTCAAGGACACCCTCTGCATCTAGTCCATTTGACCACAGCGTACTCGGAGCACTTGAAGTTGAAGGTTTCTGTTGCCCTGTGGATTGTGTCAAAGCGTAGCTAAAACGTCAAGGACGGCGAACACCTTCAGCACCGAGTTCCATTTGACTACAGCGTCCTCGGAGCACTTGAAGTTGAAGGTTTCTGTTGTCCATCTATCTGTGGAGTCAAAGCGTACACCTTCTGCACCGAGTTCCATTTGACCACAGCGTCCGCCTCTTCCTCTGCTTCGCATTTAGTGATGCTTCACTGTGTTCCAAAATAGCGCCAAACTCACTTCAATCATACTTCGCAACAACTCACTCGAATGCCACAGAAATGCAGCCCATTCACTGTCGTTTGAATTGCAACTGCTGATGCCGCTGTCGCCGTTGCCACCGTCAGCAATGCGCAAAGAATTCTCCCAGAGGACACATTTAACGCAGCAGCCAACATCGCCAGCAGTAGGTCGCACATGCACATCCCATTTGCGAAACGCAGCGAGTCAGACAACAACGCCGCCACCGCCGATGACGACGACGAACAAGATGGCAATCAGTCTTCAGAGATGCAAGCACACCACCACCCAGCCGCTCGCCACTCAAGATTGAACCGAACACAGTACGGAACCGAATCAAATAAAAAGCTGGAAAAACGACAGGCGAACTGAAAATGTGCCTGGTTTGGGTATAGAAGAGAACTGCCAGAGCACATGAAGCACTTGAAATTTGGATCAAGCGTCTGCCTGCAGCAGACGCCCCAGCAAATACGAAGTCAAACGGAGCGCACCTTTGATTTGGTTATTCTTCCTTTTTTTTTCTTTCATTCTTTCACCAGTGGAAGGGGTCATGTCAATTTCATCGCTCGTTTCGAGAGAGAAAGAGAGAGAGCGCGCGGTGAGGTGAGGGTGTGAGGCGTGTGTGAGGCATCCGTCAGAAGTCAGAAACGAAACCCCAAGAGGCAGGATGTCGTCTCGATACTCGACTACCAAGCAAATTGATAGAGCACCGACCGGCCGACTTGGTCTTGTCAAATGCATATGCAAATCCTTTCCTACCTCCACCACCACCTGCCCTGCGACCAGCAGCAGGGAGTCGGCTGCACCGTCGGCAGCCGGCAGCGAACAGCCGCCGCCAGCCACCAGCCATCAGCCACTAGTCACCAGTCGCGCAGTCACATGACCATAGATCCGACGTGATGTTCCCGGGAATTGTTTTATTCATGAATGAATATGCAAGTTGTATCTAGATCAGAGCATCAGTGTCGATTCGGTCGGTCTGCCTCCCAGTAGTCTGTGTGTGACTCTGTCAGCTAGCACAGTGCACACAAACTGCTCTCTTTCTCCTCCGCCATCGAGTGAGCGGACGCCAAACGACGACCGGTGTGGTTTGATTTTTTCCGTTTCTGGTTCTGCTATTTTAATCATTAAGTCAAGTGACCCAAATTGATTTGACGTCCGTACCTGTTCCTCTGTGTGTGTGTCTGTTGGATGCTGATGGAGATTCTTTATGCTTGACTCGCTCAAACGGTCCAAAGTTTAGGTCGTACCGAAACCGAAAAAACAGGCAAAACACATGCAAAACAATTCCAAAGCTCAAACGGAGACTCATCCATCCATCAAACGAACCAGAAGCAGGAACTCAGCTCGGAGGGATGCGGCGGACGGTGGTTATGCAATCAAATGACTGCCGATACCGTATGTTTTTTTTTTTTTTTGGATATTTTTAGCTTTGTCCGGCACAATGAATCCCGAAATCGGTTAGGTTACCAATGGCTAATGGTGGAGCACCGTTCATTTTGGTGGAATCGTAGAAAATCTCCAAACTGCAGATAATTGCTCACTTTGAGCAACAGTAGTCTGTCGGCCGCATTTACGGTACACGCGAAGACCGCAACCGCAACGCGCCTCACCTCACCGCACAGCAGCGGCCGGCCAGCTGAGGCCGTGCGCTGCCGCCATCTGCAAGAAAGAAATAGGTACACACAAATGAGAGAGAACGAAAGAAGCAGAGCTCTCACTTACCTAACTAACTTTGCGGAGAGTTCAAGCTCGAATGGAATGCGGAGAAAGTAGGCCGCGCACGAATTCTCAGACATTGACTGCCACTCCGCGATCCATTCATTCGGTCTACTGCCTCGCTGTTTCTCGCTCGCTCCGGCTAGAGTCTAGATGCAGCCAGTGTGCTTGGTTGGCGATGTTGCCTGTTAGATACTCGTGCATGTGTGTCTCCCCCGGTGGGTACTCGTCGTTCAATGGCACATTCGTACACAGCCGAGGCGAAGAAAGCGGATTTTCATTTGTGGCATTAATTCCAGCCGAATGGATGCCTCTGGCATTGGCTGGAGAATGGCAAGGTCATTTACCCACGGCTACAGGCCATAGGCAGGCATGGCCGGCAGCGGCCGTGGCCGCTGCCATCCGTTGACGTTGCTCCGCTCACCAGCTGGCTATGGTGAGCGCGTCGATATTTATAGAATCGCTCCGCGACGCAGCCAAATATGGTGAGGCATTTGCAGTTGACATGTCGCACGAGGTATGCTGTTCGTTTTGGTCATTGACTGAGCTCGGAGCTGCTGGAGCTCCACTTGGTGCTGGAAACTTTTCTAATAAATTCTCTGGTGATAGCCGCCGGCAGCGTCGTCATCATTGCTCGTCATTTCGGATTCACTTTGGCACAGGTGATTGCCCGAAGCGGATCAGCCTGCGTGGGAGCCGTCGCCCGATGGTCAATGCAAAGCAGCCGCCAGAGCGCGGCGCTGACGGCACGTAAATGGGTTAGAAGGTGGAAGTTTGCCGTGACCAAATTGGGAATGGCCATTCAAGTCGCGTGAAGCGGCAAGACTAGGTGACGGAAGTGTGATGACGAAGAATAATTGATTGGGCTGGCGGCTGTTTCAGCTTGGGAATCTATTTGCATCTGATTTGTCTTTTGAGAATTTGTGTTATATTTCTGGACGGGTCGGGTACGTGCAACGAGTCGGGAATGTCTGCCGAGGATTTATTACAAGCTTGGCATATGAGATGTTCTCTGGTCATTTGTCGTTTATAACAGTTCGTCGGTTTGCAGTCTATGTGGATCCCTCGTCTGTTGCTGGGAATGTATCAATCTCCGTGGCCCCTTGATTGATCCAGCTGACTGCTTTCATCCACTCCTGCTTGTCTTCTCAGTAAATGGCTGGTATTTGTCTAAGACTGATGAAAAACAGCATCACGCTACGAGTAGAATCCCAAACAGGACGTCGTACTGCTGCATTGCAAGCTGATAGTTCGTCTTGTGGGTCTTCTGCATTCCTCTGCCTGGTCCCGACGAGACTCCGCCCTCCCCCTTCCATCGTCATTCATTATGCAATCCATCTGCAGCCAAGTAAAAATAATTAAATTTCATCCTCAAACAAACTTCGAGCGGTCCCCTCCCCCTCCTGGAGTTGTAATGAACACCAGCTCCCTCGATCCCTGCAACACGGGCACCGGCTCCTGCTCCTGCTCCGGTCTGCAATCAATACTTCCTTAGCTGCACTTCCTTCTGCTGCTGCTCTCGAGCTCTGTGAACCCAATTAACCCACTGCTCCAATGAGAGTTGATCTGAATTTTCGCAGAGCGTTTAATTTTTAATCAGAAACTTCCAAACCCCCTCCTCAGACATCGCCGCTCGCAGAAACAAAGAAAACAACTCACATTTGGCAGCACGTTTGGTGTCATCGTGCTCTGCCAAACAGAATTCGGCAGTTCGTGCCTCGTTTGATTGAGCCTTCACAGATATGTGAACCAGACGCTGACACTAATGAAGAGCACAGCTCAATTTGGGTCATTTTGGTATTAATTACACAATGGGAGGCGGGTGTTTCATTCTTGTTGCCTTCGACCGGGGGGTGGGTGGCTCGGATGACTTCTGAGAGATTAATTGTTGTTACGAGACGAATCTGACAGCCCAGGGGGAGGGGTGGTGTTCGTGTTCGTAAATGATGAAGTTTGCTGCCACGAAGATTGATTGTACATCATCCCCCCCTCCGAGTGAGGAGGGGAAGTCAAGTTTGCTTCTCCCTGCGAAGGATGTCCAGCAGCACGTCGACAAGTTGCTCGTAAGAAAAGAGAAACTGAAGCAAGTTCAGGTGGGAAGCATTGGAGGCAGCTGACAAGGGATTGCGAGTAGTTGACTGTGCGAAGGTTCATCAACGGAGTGGAGATTTTCTGTGTGACGATGAAGTCTGGCCAGGAAGGACCTGGTTGATGCCCAGCCTCTCCATCTACCCCTCTTCTTCGTTGTCCACCAGGTCGGAACCTATATGGTCCCAGCCAAATTCACGATGGATTTGTAGACGCCTGGGCTCATAAGATCCTGATTGAATATCCTCGTCCAGTAGTCATCATCTCAACCAAGACCGATCGGAAGCAGAACTTGTCACACGACGAGACCATCTGCTTTGGAAATAAATTTCCCATGCCTCCATGATCCGTAGAGGACGACTGGGATGATCAAAGTCTTGCCAGAAGTCAGATTGATACGTCGAGAGAGGGTGTCCAATGAAGCAGCACCTAGGTTAGATTAGGTTGGAGTGGCTGACTGCAGTGGGCAGTCACACTTAGGCCAAAGTAGGCCCATTGTACCGCCACGTGGGTGTTCTAGCAAAAAGAAGATAAAAAGGGTTTATGACAGCCAGTTGGTTTTCTCAGCAAATTTGAATAGCGCTTTAACTGGTATTTTGCTGAGGTCGTTCAGACTGTCAGAAATAGGAGTGGTTGCTTCCTTAATTGAGGCAAGAGCAGGAAAATTGCAGATGAGGTGTTGGGTGTTTTCTTCCTCCTCTTCGCCTAGGCAGCTTCTACAGAAGTCGTTGGAAAATGAGCATAGTCTTTTTGCGCGAAGATTTAGTGGAGTAGGTGGGCTGCCAGCGAAATCGCCAGCACAGTTAGACGCATGTTGGTCCATTGTGATACCCATATAGTCAGACTCCTTCCACTGATCGACAAACTCCAGTAAGTAGTGTCGGGTAATTATTCCCATGCAGTGTTCATTTTGGATCTCTTTAGGGAGATAAGATCGCTTGATCTTTTAGAACTAAGATTAGGCCAGATTTGTTTTGAGATTCGAGATGTAATACCTGTCGACCATCTGGCGTTGATGTTTTTTTCGTAGAGATTATTGAGCTGTAACTTGAAGGTGGTACTTATGTATGTTACAAGATAACCTATCAACTGGCAGTCTAGTGACGCGTTTAGCGAGTTTATCAGCTTTGCAGTCTCTATAGCCTGGCACCCATCACAGGCGAATGTTGAACTGTTCGGATGTCTCGTTAAGAGATGCGCGGCAGTCGATTACTAATTTAGAGTTTATAGATGGCAGGGATATTATTGCTGCTTGGCTACCAGTGAAGATGCAGATATCGCGGGAAGACATCACGTTCCCTCTTAGCCAGAACAGGGCTTCGCTAATCGCCATTACTTCACTTCCTCTTGGCAGACGCTGCAGTAATTGGGTAGACGAACGGATTTGTTCAGGTTTAGACCCTCCGAGAAAACGCCGCTTGTTACTCCATCATCCCTCTTGGATCAATCTGTGTAAAAGTGTATGGCTTTACCAAACGGAATGGTGCCGCCATACCACATGTCTCTGTCCGGAATCAGGGTCTCGAAGTTGTTCTCTGGGAAGTGTCCTGGTGAGGTGTAATGTAAGTGAATTGAAGTAAGATTTTGTTCGTGTAGAATTTTGGCATGTCCAAAGATGATGTCGTACCATTGACAAGAACCGCAGTTGGTTGCTGTTTGCTTACCAATGCAACCAGGGGGGGTAATGTTCAGGAGAGTTTCCAGTGCATCAGTGGGAGTAGTTCTAAGTGCTCCACTGATGCAGATACAGTCTTGTCTTAATTTGTTGAGGTGGGTACCGAGTTATTGAGTAATGGCCACCACACTACCACGCCGTATAAGAGGATGGGTCTTATGACAGATGTGAAAAGTCACTGTGTCATGTAAGGTTGGAGACCCCAGATCTGACCAATGGCTTTCTTACTCATGTATAAGGCCGTGATGGCCTTCCTTGCTCTTTCTTCTGTATTGAGCTTCCAGATTAGTCTGCTGTCTAATAAAGAGTGTTTTTTTTTTTAGAGGCATAGAACTTTAAATTGGCAACACTATTTTAACTGGCCGCCATTTTGTCAGCTGTCAAGTGACTTATTTTTAGTTTGGTTTGCCATTTGTTGGTAAGCATAGCATAGTCGGCATAGCAAGGCGTAGAATCGGTGAATAGGCCCAAGACAAGATTGCCGTTGATCCCAATTTTCAAAAGGGAATTTTGTTTAGCGATGAAGCTAACTTTTGCTTGAATGGATACGTCAATTAACAAAACTTCCGTATTTGGAGAGATGATAATCCGCAAGTGTATGTTGAAACACCGTTACATCCACAAAAACTGACTGTTTGGTGGGCTTTATTATGGGTTTGTGGAATAATTGGTCCGTACTTCTTTAAGATGCTGGCCAGAACGTTGCAGTCAATGGTAACCGCCGTTATAGAGCCTCATGGCTTACTGACTTTTTCGTTCATCAATTGAACAACCATGATGTGTAGGAGCTGTTGTTTCAACAAGACTGCACAACATGTCACACAGCTGGTGCCACAAATGATTTATTGAAGGAAACGTTTGGTAACCGCATAGTTTCACGTTACGGTGACATACCCGTGAATTGGCTTGCAAGATCGTGCGATTTAACGCCGCTTGACTATTTTCTGGGGTGGGATATGTGAAGTCGCTAGTCTATAAGCCCGAAACGATTCGCCACTTGGAGGACAACATTCGCCGCGTTATTGCCGATATACGGCCACAAATGTTGGAAAAAGTCATCGAAAATTGGACCGCCAGATAAGACTACGTCCGAGCCAGCCGTGGCGGTCATATGCCAGAAATCATATTTAAATTAAAATGCCAGAAGATTATCTCTAGAAAAAAGTAAATTTCATGTCAATTTAAAAAAATCATCTTTGTTTAATCCCATTTTAAAGTTCTATACCTCTAAAGAAACACCCTTTATAAGGCCGAGCTATTTCGCCTTATACGAGACCGGTATCCTGGTGCCATTTAGAATGAGGGGATCGATAGTGAGAATCTTATATTTTCCAGTGAAGAGGACGATTTCGGTCTTTTAATCGTTAACACCCAGGCCATTATGAGTCGCCCACTTACTATGTAGATTGAGACCATGTTGCATTAGATCTCTCAAGACTTGGGACATTTTCCCGAGAAGGCTATGGCAACATCGTCCGCATAGTCTTGCAGCCCGCCTTCTCCTCTACCTCTTCTGGTTGACCATTTTGCAGAGGCTTTTCGCAGAGTATCATTAATTGCTCTACTCGTGGTCGTTGGTCTATTAGATCTACCAGTCCCGCTTCTACTCCTAGTTCTTCCAGCGCCTGTACAGCCAGCGGGTAGATGTTCTTAAAAGCTCATTCTATGTCAAGAAAAGCAACCATGGTATATTCCTTGAAGCTTAGTGATTTCTCAATAGTCGGTACCAAAGAGCGGAGGGCCGTTTCCACGGACCAACCTTTGTTGTACGTATGTTGAGACGGTGAGAGTTTAGTGGGTAGTCTACAGTGGATCTTAAGTGCAAGTCGTTGAGTCTTTCTAGAGTTTGTAATAAAAAGGATGATAGGCTGATAGGTCTTAGATCTTTTGGATGTAAGTGGGAGCTTTTACCCGCCACGGGTATAAAAACCACCTTGACTTGTTTCCATCTGGTGGGAAAATGGGACAGAGATACGCACCCTTTAAAGGTTGTTTCCAACCAAGGGCTGATTGGTTGATGATCAAAGTCTTGTAAGAAGTCAGATTGATACGTCGAGAGAGCTTGTCCGATGAAGCAGCACCTAAAAGAAAAAAAACACACGGTTTCATCTCAGATCCGAAAGCACTTGTCTCTTTCTTGTACAACCTCTTCATCAGGCTCGGGTTCAAAAATAAGTCAAATCCCCTACTATTCCCCATGAAAAAGCCCAACCCACCCAACAGTTTCCCAATTCTTAGCAAGCGTGATCCGGTCAACCCTTAACATTTCATTTCTGAACTCTCTCACGTGGCCGCTCGCAACTTCCTGTCACAGATTTCGAAAAGCCATCATGAGCATTTCAAAATTGGCCCCTCTAGCCTCTTTCAGCCGTCTCACCTAATGTGACAGCGTCACCTCGACATCGTCACATGCAGACCTCTCGAACAATGGCCGAGTGCAGGTAATTTCTCTCGCAATTAAATGTCGAAAGAGCAGCACTTAAACGATATCATTTCATAAAGCGCTAGTTGCGCGGTTTTCCAAGCGAAAAGCCCCCGTCGTCAAGGAGAAGACGAAGAAAATGGAGAAAAACACACACAAATTCCGTGGAATTTCCAACGGATTTGTTACAATTTCCCGTTACGTTGCCTAACAGCTGTTTCAAATTAACTCTCATAAGCCGACAACGTCGACGGCGAAAGACTACGTCCGTTCGCAGCCCCAGCAGATGCGACGGTCAGACTGAACAAACGCGGGCGGGCATGCGGAATGAAGGAACGAACAAAACTCCAATTAAAAGCCGAAGATGTACACGCAGTGTGTGTGCTTGTGCAGGCGAAAGATACCATTTCGCGTGTTGGATCAGTTGCATGCGCCGCCATTCAAAGAAAGCCACAGCCAAAGTCAACTTTGGAGAGAAGACACACGGCAGAAGACGAAGGCGCAGCAACGAAGAAGCAAAAGACGAACACGAAGACAAAGATGGAAAAAAGAAAAAAAATGTGGTAAGAGATCATCGGAATGGAAATTCCAAAGCCGAACCGGAAGTTCATTTACCCCAAGAAGCGAACACAAGCGCACTAGGCGGCACTTAACTGCCGCCACTCCACTTACACCGGCGCGATGTGTGCGCGAAGGTATGACACCGGGAATGGGACAGAGCAGCAGCAGCAACAGCAAAGAAAAAAAAGCTCCATTCATGAGACATGCGCCGCTGTCACAAGCAGCAAACTCCTTCACTTCTTGCGCGCTCCTCACTCCATCCGATCTACACGCACGATCGCAGATCCGTGTCGCTGGAGTTGGTTGGTAGTAAGCCGGCCCTCTGCCGCTTCCACCGCCGCCATCATCTCCCACTCTGATCACCGCTGCTCCAACGGCCTACCCAACAATTAGAAACGAACTTGACACACTGACGCAGTTTCGCTTCTTATGATTTATTTGTAGCGTGCACTTGAAAACACGGCACAATGTCAGCCGACGGCGCGGCACTGGTGTGAGTTGATCAGCGGACGTGTGTGCGTGTGGGGAGGGGGGATTCAGGTGTGTGCGCATCTGTGAAGGAGCCACCAATCCGATCGCAGCTCCTCGCACACACTGTTACGGAACAAGAGAACCAGTTTTGGAGTGGATTGGTATTTCTCAATTCGAAAGTACGATTCTCTGCGGTCGGCGCGCGCTTCGCCCTCCGTTGAGCAACAGTGCCCCGATGTTTTATTAATAGATACTTATTTGGTATTTTTAGAAATCATGATCAATTGTCGGGATCGAATGCAGGGAAGAGACTCGAATTGGAATGGGGAACTGTTGCTGCCGCGGCTGCTGCTGTTGGTGCTCTCGCTTGGGTGACCTTGATAATTTATGGCCTGTGGCGACGGCAGCAGAAATAGCGGTGAACAATGAGTATATATCACAGCGCATTCCATGAGGTGATCATGAGCCTATCGCTTCGAAATCGGCTGCTTAACGACTGACTATCACCTCCTTTTTATGGCCATCCAAGTCGACGATGTGTAATAAAATTCGATACTGTTTGCGGGCAGCTATGACGGCATGGAAGTGCGCTCCTTTTTTTTTGTTTTTCTTTTTGGAACGTGTCGCATCTGTAATTTTCGACTGTGCCGATAGATGATCGGTGAATGGGGGTGATGGTTATCCGGTAACAGGCCGTAGGTGACATAGAAGATCGCGCGTGTCAAACGCGAGATCTTGGAGGTTAGATAAGTACAGCGATTCAAAGGGAGAAGGGTGGGAATTGAAGGAGTCTGTGGGAAGTTTTAGAGATCTGTGGAAGGCATGTGCATTTGGAGGCATTGGCGAACATACGCTAGTCGGGGGAAATGTGTCAGTGCTCAGCTGTGTGGAGAGATCTGCGCACCTTGTCGACGTAAGCTGCTTTGCCTCTCCTTCTAAAGCGTGTATCCTTCCGTGTTGCGACAGCCTTAATGCCACGAATCCCCTTCTAACGCAAAGATTCCGTCCCCCGAATGTGGTTGGTGATCGTGATACCGCATCGTGGGTCCAATTCACAATCACTCAACCACTTTAGCACTATCATCGGAGTTGAAGCTATAAGAAGCTACAACCGTGTGAGATGATGAGTGCAGGTAACGACAAAGAAAGCGGTGGTCAGGGCAAAGAAAGTATCGAAGGACGGGGATGAGGCAGAAGTTCCCGCAAGGAAGAAAGCTGCAGCAGAGAGGGTTACGTCGGAAAAGGTGGAGAAGGTGCCCAAAAAGACAGCTGAGAAGAAGATAAAGAAGAAAGAGACTCCAGCCAAAGAGCCCGCGAAGTCTGTAGAAAATGACAAGCCGATGAAAGTTTCCTCAAGCACAAAGGCTGAAGATGTCGGCTAAAGAAAACGTGACTCATCAAAGGCCGACCAAGAAGCCATCGACTAAGTTTATGGCGAAGGACTCTGGAACCAAAGGTGTAGTTGCAAAGTGTGAAGAAGATGCGAAGGAAGAAGGTCGACGCTAAAAGAACTCTTCAAAGAAACGCAATGACCAAGCTCCTGTCAACGAAGAAGTATTCCGAGTCCAAGAAGGCTACAGATAAGAGCAGTATAAAGACGAGTCTTCTAGAGAAGTTGAGATGCTCTGTAAGGCAGGGCGCTGCACTCGTGTGAGATATGAGTGCAAGTCAAAGAAAGCTGAGTTAACACTGGCCTCCGCTTTCTTTGAATCGATGGAGGAGCAAGAGGCAGAAGCTCCCGCGAAGAAGAAAGCTGCGCTAGAAAAGGTGGCGACTGAGAAGAAGGTGCCTACAAAGACACTAGTACCCTGAAGAGGAGCGATAGGGATGGCTTAGTCCACGGAGATGCGCAGCACTCAGCAGTTTGAATAGTTCTGCGGAACTTGTCGATGCTGCTGTTGCGCTTCTTGCCTTCTTACAGAGATGTGCTGGCCTTCGTTTGTCTTTCTGAAGAGATCCCATTCTTCAATCTTCAATCGAAGTGATTGACGAACGCACTCAGTCTCCTGAGAATGTCAGGCATTGCAAGTTGAAGATCAAAGCAGAGAAGTCAACTGAATTTTTCAAAATTTTTCAAGTGGTTGCTAACACATTTAAGTGTCCGTGGTCAACACACAGCACGGGCCTAAGGTATTGAGGGGGAAAGGGGGGAAAGGGAGAAAAGGTACCTGTGCACATTGGTCTTAAATATCTATAATAGGGCTGGAAAGAGCATTCCAGAAACCAGGTTTAAGAGTAAACCGATGAGCATTCCTGGCGAGACGAGTATTGCTGGTGAATTCATGGAGAGGAGGAATGCAGTTGGCTAGCTCCCTAGAGCATCGTTTGTTAAAATAGCGATAAAATACGGACAAAGAAGAGACGGTACGTCGATGTTCGAGCGAGTCTAATGACTTTGCGACATTGTTGTCTCCTATAAGTTTTATCGCTCGCTTTTGGATTCTATTTAGCTGGTGCAGGGTTGTCTTGGGGGCACCAGACCAAATATGAGCATTGTACTCAGGCTTGGGGCGGATATATGGCTTGTAAATGAAAGCCAAATCAGAGGGAGTGAAATCTGTGTTGCATCGGTTAAGGAAATCTAAACATTTCGCAGCATTTTTGGCGATCTCAAATATATGATCGTTCCAACTAAGTGTCGGTTTCTTCGACACAGGCGCCACTCATGGATAATGGCTGATTATCAAGGGTTCACTTGAGTGACAGCTGACAGCATTCAGTTTTTGAAGAATTTATTTTTTCCGTGGGCGGTTGGAAATCTTCAACAAGACTCTATGGTGAATTTTCAACCATAGGAGTGTGGGATTTTTATTCACTAAAACCGCCTCCCTTTAAATGTCATGTCCGACTACAATTAAGTGAAGCACTTATCCAGTAGTTTGTATGTCTTGATTTAGATACGTTTGACAGGTAACTCTTCAATGAAAGTTCCTGCTAACGCTGCAACCATGGGCGGGTGTAGGCTATCGCACGAGATCAAGGGGTTTAGTCCTTTGAAGGCGGCGCAAGACGTTAGTTTCCTCAAGGATCGAATAAACTGCAGAACTTGTACGCTCTCCCGTGCGAAACTTTGTCAAAGGCTTGGGAAACATCAAGAAATGCGGCTGAACAAACGAGCTTTTGTTCAAATGCATTTGCTACTACATCAGTTATACAATGTACTTGGTCAATAGTTGAGTGTTTACTTCTAAGACCGAATTGGTGATTTGGAATAAGCTGTTTTTCTTCCACAATTAAACTTAAACGTCTGAGTAGAAATATCGGAATTTAATGTGCCTAACATACGCTCCCGTTCCAATTCTAAGGCCGAAGGGCGGAGCCGTGAATCTTGGAACGAATATGAAAAGCTGAGGGTGCTGTCATCAGCGAAGGAATGGATTGGATTAGAAGTAGCAGACAAGAGATCATTTATAAAATTGAGAAAGAGTGACGGAGACAGAACAGAGCCTTGGGGTACACCAGCATTTATTTGTTGGATAACAGGCTTGAACCCATCCAAACCAACTTGAATTGAACGGTTCGAAAGGTAGTTTCTAATCCACAGAAGAAAAGATTTATCGATACCATAGGCACGCGTTTTCGACAAGAGAGCTTGATGGCAAACTCAGTCAAATGCCTTAGGAATATAAAGCGCAACTTGTTATTGTTTTCTTCTGCATTATGCAAAGATTGGTTCCACTTTTCGGTGAGATAGGCTATCAGATCAGCAGCGGAGGGTACACTTTGAAGATGTAAATGTCACAGAATTGATGTTGCACAGAAAATGTTGATGAATTGGTCTTTATCGCCAGGCTGTCCGCCTTGGCTCGGCACTAGCGTCCGCCAATGAATCCATAGATATTCCCAACTTCACTGACGAGCGGTTATCTCGGACAGACAGACCCGATGGACAACTCCAGGCAGTTCAGTGCAAACATTCCAGCAATTATTCACCATTATGTCATTTCCACTCGCCAGCCAATCCATCATCCATCTCATTTGCCTCGTCCGCGTCACGCCAACATTTTAAAGCAGTAATCTTTATAAACATGAAACATAAATATTTATCCAAGCACACAAATGAAAAAAAAAAAAAACGCGAAATGTTTATTCAAATCCGAGTCATAAAACCCGACAAAGTCACACACGCCCGAAAAGAGCAGCCACAACCTCAGCCGGCGCAGAGCTCTGTTCGCATGGAAAAAAATTCAAATTCTTTTTTGCACTATTTCAAGGCTTCTTTAAATAGCGCCCCGCCAACAACACCAAGCCAGGCCAAGCGGGGACCGTCATCATCGTCGAAAAACTCGAAGTAATTGAAAATGCGCGAGACACCCAACACAGGGGCCGGGCTGGGTCGGGTCCCCTCAGCAATCGATGCAAATAGTGGCCGCCCCGCACCGGGCACCGGATGGACGTTAAATAAAATATGTTGTGGGCCAAACTTAAGGCCGACACTACCCACACATACACGCGCTGCCACCAAATGATATCGCCGGGCATCGAAGGCAAAGCATTGGCAGAGGAAGTGGCGTCAAGAACCCTTCAATGACCGAATTGAGTGTAAGGCTGTCGCGGTGCCTTTACACGTTTCACGACCAGGAGGTGGACAAATTTACCAGCACAGCAACTCCACAAATCGTACGTTGGGAAACGTAACACAAATAGCGTCCGGTTCCGGTCTTAACAACATGACACTTTTAAGGAACGTCATAAAAATACCCTAAATGCCAACTTTGACAGTTCGATGTTAGTGCTGAGTGGTGCGGCGTTTCCCCCCGCCCCGCTGCCGTGTGACCGTTGGTTGTTCTCGTGTCATACGTCCTCGAGCTTTGTGGCGGGCGGGCAGCTGCAATATTGCGCATATACGCAATTGACCGAAATTTATTTTCCCTTGAATCCTGCAAGTTCATAAATTCCACTTAAACTCATGCAGCAGCAGCAGCAGCAACGGCAGCTCCCGAGAGAGAGAGACAGACAGAGCTAGCTCCTTCTGCGCGCCATGGGGCAACCCTAATGCAAATGGACAAAGTTTAGTGACACCATCGAGAGACCACACCACCAGAGCCGTCGATGACACACAAAAAGGCGCCGCGAAATTATAATTTTTCGCAAGTGCACGAGAGGGGGGCAAAAAGGAAGTGATACCGTGCAGGAGAATAGCTGGCAAGCAGCACGAATGAATAATGTGCGGGATGAAATGATTAGAACAGTGGTCTGCTGAGAGGTCATGTTTCAAGGAGAAATAAAGTTCCTTCCTTCCTCTCTGACTTGCAAGTATTGGGACGCAGCGTTGTCTTTTTTGCTTTTTTTTGTTTTTCCTTTTTTGCGTGAAAAGTTTCCCACCAAATGAGGGAGGACAGTTGGGATTTGCGGGGGCACTGTTGGGGGATAACTTTCGAAGAAGCTCACTTGTTTGCGAGACGCAGTCACTCTAGAGACAACTCGTGGGAAGGGCGGTGAGGGGCTGGTGGACCCAATGAGGTAAGAGCGAAATGAATTGGCAACAGGGATGACTTAGTCTGGGGAGATGTGTCAACACTCAGCAGTTTGGAGTCGATTTAAGTATCTGCTACGCTTCTTGCAAGCTAATGCGAAAATTCCTTTCCTTTCCTTGCCCTTTGTCCTTCTCCCTCCACGTGGATACCATGAATCCGCCTCTGCGTAAAGTTTCCGCCACCGAATATGGGTGGTGATCGTGGTCCAATTCACGGGCACGCAGCCACTTTAGCACTATCATCGGAGGTGAAGCTATAAGAAGCTACACCCGTGTGTGCAGGTAACGACAAAGGAAGAGGGAGCCAGGGCAAAGAATCGAAGGATGATGAAGGGGCAGAAGCTCCCGCAAGGAAGAAAACTGGAGCAGAGAAGGTGACAGAAAAGATCGAGAAGGTGGCCACATAGGCAGCTGCGAAGAAGATGGAGAAGAGGGTCCAGACAAAGAGTCCGCGAAGTCCGTTGAAACTGACAGGCCGATGAAAGTTGCTTCAATCACCAAGGCTGAAGAGGTCGGCTAAAGAAAATGTGTGTTCGAGTGACTCACCAAAGGCGGACCAAGAAGTCATCAACAAAGTCTGCGACGATGGACCCCGGAATCAAAGGCACAGTTGCGAAGCGTCAAGAATATGCGAAGGAAGAAGGTCAACGCTAAGAAACCCCTGCAAAAAAAGGCGGAAAGACCAAGATCATATCCTGGAAGAAATATTCCAAGTCCAAGAATAGAGCGTTATTCCAAGATAAGAGCGTTACAAATAGAGATCTTCTAGAGAAGTTAAGGGTCTGTCTTCTCTGTCAGCATTTAGAGCTCAGCTGTCGAGGAATCGAAGAATCGACCAACTGATGGATTGGAGCCATGCTGGAAAGTCGTTTAATCACCTCCTCTTCTGAAGGAGTGTCGGTTTCTGTAACGGCATCAAAAGGATGCCCCAGGGAGGGGTTTTATAATCCCTGCTGTGTTCTTTAGTTATCGACAAATTAGAAGCAGATCTTCCCAGATCTTGCTGCACCACTGCAGGTTTTGCTGATGACCTGGCGATTATTATCAGAGGAAGAGGAATGCACGAAACGACAGTATCAGACTTAATGCAAAGCGCACTAATACATGTCGTGAAATGGTGTAACACAGAAGGTTTATCTATGAATCCCTGTAAGACCGTTCGAGTGCCTTTCTTAAGGAGGACACGTGGCACACACTAATATATTCCAGCGAGGTCAAATATCTTGGAGTAATCCTGGATTAACGACTCAGCTGGAACTCACATATTAAGTCCGCCATAGAGCGTGCTAGCAGTTCACTGTGGCCAGTAGTCGTCTTTACGGCAGGACTCATAAAATCATGCATTAGTTGTACACAATGATGGCGAGACCCAATATCACATATGCGGCCATCGTTTGGCGGCCCAAAGCACTTCAATTAACGACGACAAATGAGTTGCAGAAACTACAACGTATTGCTTGTCTTGGAATAACAGTTGCTATGCGCACAAAGACCTGTTATAGTCGGGCTAACTCCCTTACCAATCTTCGTTAGGAAGATAGCAGCTAGATATGCCACCTAACTGCAGCTGGAGTATAATTATAAACCAGGTTGCTTAACAGGTCACCTTAGCTTACTCAACTCAACACACATGTCTCTATTGGGCACATATTTTGTACAGGGCCCGATTTTATGGTCATGCAGCACTGTTTCGGTAGGCTTTTAGAAGTTGAAATATTGAACCGCGTAAGCTGATCTACCCTAGAAGTCTGGTATGGTACACAGACGGATCAAAGATGGAATCCGGAGTGGGAGCAGGAGTCTTTGGACCCAACACAAGGATTCCCGTACCAATGGGGTCGTATCCTACAGTGTTCCAAGCGAAAATCGACGGTATCGAGATTTGCGCCAGACCAAACCCCCACAAAGGCATATATTCTCAGACAGACTAACGGCACTCTCGTCTAACCCAGTCGACTCCAAAACAGTCAAATGTTGCGATAACGCTCTACAATCCGTTGCCAGACACAACAAAGTGAAGCTTGGCTTGGTCCCTGGACACAGGTGGATTGCAGGCAACGAATCCGCAGATGAGCTCTCGAAGTCTGGCTCGGAATCTGTGGTCATCGGTCCTGAACCGTACTGTAATGTCAATTGGACAGAAGCGCCACAACTCTGATTAACGAATGGGTAAACAAACTTCGCCTAGACCAGTGGACACATGGTCATGGTCTTAGGCAATCCAAACGGTTACTCAGGCCTTATTCGTATGAGGAAAGGCTCAATCTTAATAAAGAAAACATAAGATTGCTAACAAGCTTTCTTACCGGCCATTGTGGCCTGAACTACAACTCCAAGGTATGTCGGCTCTGCCACGAGGAGGATGAAACCCCTGAGCACATCTTGTGCGAATGTCCGGCACTGATTATGGTTAAAGAACAGTATCTTCCATAGGGAGATTCTCACTTCAGTGGTTTTAAAAAAATCCACTACTAAAGACTTACTAGCTTTCATGAGGGAAGTAGTACGTCTTTTGGGATAACTCCAATCCTCCTCTATCCTGGTCGCGGTGTCGTTACCTTCACGGCATGGGCTGTACAAGAGGGAAAAAAAAGAGGACGAAGCCGCGGCAGAAGATGATCCACTTGAATCCTGCTCTGCGAGTGTCCAGTGTCTACCGCAGCTTCTGGAGAAACACTTCCTTGAAGACCTGGATAATTGGCTTCAAAGCGAGTAAAGTAACACACCCCAGTGACGTCAATGAAAATGCAATTCCTGCTGCGCATCTTATGAGTGTATCCCTGTTGGCAACAATGCCGAAAATCCCATTCAATCAATATCTGCTGATTGGGGGGACAAAATATTAATTAAAATTCATCACCGAATTATGCCACCAAATACCTAACGAAGTTTACCAGCAAACTTTCGTTTAGAAATCCTGATTGCGATGCAGCAGCAAGCATCATCGCCGAGACCATTTGACGCTGATTATGAAGATGATCAGGGGACACCAGTTGTCATTCCGCATCATTAGTTTCATCGTCCTTCGTCCGAACGATGACAGCTCGCTCGTCAGATTCATGTTTTCACGACTGACTCGCCTGCTGTCCAGTGCCCATGGTGCGGTGTCATCTGCTTGTGTGCTCAAGTGTGTCTTTGTTCCGGCTGTAGATGGAGGAAAAGTTAAATTTCACACGGCCACACTGCAATCATCATGTGTCGTCCTTAATTTTTTCGAACATTTTTCCCACCCATCAGCCAAGGATGCGCCAGTGTCCCTCCTCCCTCTCCCCCAACTCGTTTTTTGTAAATTTCCTTTTGTGCAATCAGACAAAAGGAAAACAGCAGCGGAAAACAAAAACAGAAACTACGGGGGAAAAACTGAAAATGCATTTTATCACTTTTTGGCAAGCAATGTCCTGCTGCTGCTGCTGCTCTGCTGCTGGTTGCTGGTGATTCTGCGACTGGAACTGGAACTGGAACTGCACCAGCAGCACCGCCGACGCCGCGCCGTTCCGGCCACTGCGCCACCCACAATTTGAATTTACCGCTGCATGTTCCCGTATTTCATTGGTATTTATTTGCAACATCGAGCGAGCGAAATAAATACCATAATTACACACAATTAAATGGCATGATTTACCGTAAACAATTAAAATTGTCTCTGGGTACAAGATTCTTTCATCTCCCTCCCCTCTGGAACACGGGTAACACCACCCGCGAGCTGCATGTTCAACCGGCCAACCAACCAACCAACCAGCCAGCCAGTGAGCCACACTCACTCCCTTTGAGCAGCAGCGACAAAGTCCTTTGCGCTTTCGCCTTAATTCCAAATTTACAACTCCAAGGCATTGTACTTTTGTTAAAGTATGCTTTACATCTAGTTTACTCCCTCTTCTTCTTTTGCACCTCCCCGCTGTGAGACGGAAACAGGACTCAAAGAGGTGGTAAGCGGTGGTATCCAAAGGGAAAGGCTACGACCGGGGTGCGGGGAAAACTTGGCACTTTGGTGTGGTGCAGCAGCCAGCCCCGGTACTCGGGCGGTGGAGCACTTTATGAGCGAAATTCAAATGGAATTTTCAGAATTTCCCCAAAAAACGACCACGACACGCCGCCAACAGGACGGGCGGGCGGTTGGTTTTGCGAAACACAAATACACTTGTGCTTGAAAGTGATTCGAAGAGATTTTGTTTTTTTTTTTTTTGCCTGGGACTGCGGTGTAACTCTTCTGCTGAGGGAATACTCTTTTCTCAGTTCTTCGATCAGTCGAGGTTAAATCCGTTCATTGTTCAATTGTTCACAAAGGACCTGAAAATCAGGGAGCACAATGCGAGCGGAGGACGCAGTCGAGTTCTATTTGTGCCGAATTCGGTTGGAAACATTTTTGAAAGTGTTCTCAAACCTACATTCGGCAACTCGTTCACTGTGGCGTATGTGAAACATCAAAAAGACCGTGTGAACAACGTCCGTATTGTGTGGCTCTCTGTGTTTGTGTGTAGGTAAAGTTTTGTTTGCACTTCCAAACCGCACACAGCCAGACCCATGGTTCATGCCACCCTTCGCTGCGACAACGACGACGACGAATCGAGCTTTGTGTGCAGTGCTTGCTGCTGCTGCTGCTGCCGCTGCTCCAGTGGCAAGTGTATTTGAAGTGATTAAGAGAAGTTTACTTCGGAGATTGTAAAAGGAAGCTTGCGACTGAGATAAAGGTCCAATAAATCCCTTCAAGAGTACTTGTCCACAATTGGGAAGATTTTCCTCGCTTTCCTCACCGACTTGTGTGTGGACATTGTGTGAGCTTGAAAATCCTTCACATTGTTATGCTACCGTGATGCCTTCTCTGGGTGGGGGGAAGGACTCCTTCTTTTTTTTAGCTCGTGCTGCGTGTCGTAGATTTGTGGGATTTGCAGAGAGGAGTGTTATAGACATAAGCTCCTCTCAAGTGGATTGACACTTCGATGAGCGCTGAATAGGCGGCGGGTTTTGGATGCCACTGGAATTGAATTCGCTTGTTTTAAGGCAGGCCTCTGGATTGGAATACAACTAAAGACCAAATGAAGCAGAGATGAGAGAACAATGGTGCAATTCAGGAATCATCATCTTCTGACCGCATTATCCACTACAGGGGTCGCGGGGGTAAAGCACACTCGAGAGATCTCATGGCCACTCGATCGACTCTAACTCGTCAGGACATATGCCCAAGCGCAACCAGGTGAGTTTTTGGACTTGGCCCAACCACCTCGTCCTGGGTCTGCCTAGGGGTCGCATACCTGATGGAATCGCATTCAAGGCACACCTCAGATGTCATGATAATGAGGAAATTCGTGGCCACTTGACCAACCCATCGAAGCATAGCTCTTTCCGTTCGCAGAAGCAGTTGCTCTACATTGAGTACTGACGTGTTTCTCACCCTATCCCGCCGAGTAACTACCACAACATCACTCATTTTGGCAGCTTGTATTCGCGATCTTATTCTTTGGGTCATTACCCAAACCGCATGACCATAGGTGAAAGTTGGAACAAATACTGAATTGAAAACCGCTGGCTTTGACATCAAGAACTCGGCTTTCCTGATTACAGACCTTCCAAGCTGTTTCAAAATTGAGCCAGTCTGGCCAATCCTACAGGAAAGCTCAGCATTACTCCTCCCATCACTCGTAAAAAAGACCCCGAGATACTTGAACTTCTCCTGATGCAATAGGACTTCTGCTTCAATGGGACTCTACTAACATGTAGAGTGCATTGAACAGGCGTTCTGGAAATGACCATAGCCTCTGATTTGTCCACGTTAACCTTCATCTCCGCATTTGCACATACGGCAACGAACCTATCGACTGCGGGCTGGAGTTCCGTCTGGGAGGATGTGAGGATAACTAAGTCATCTGCAAAAAGAACATGACTTGCCCTTAACTCTCCCAATGTGAAACATTTCTCGCCTCGGCTGCGCTGCCACATCCAATCCAGTAATGAAAAGGAGGCTCAAAGTGAAAGGTGTTGATTTAGATAGGTTTGTGTAGAGAGACTGAGTGGCCCTCAAAAGACCCCATACTCCCGCCGAACACTCCCGAGTTTACCTCGAGGTACTCGGTCGGATGCCTTTTCCAAATCTACAAAACAGCTGTACATCGGTTTGCCATACCCCCGAGCCTTCTCGAGTAACATTCTTAGATTGAAAAGGTTGGTTGTACTGCCGCCGGGACGAAAGCCGCAATGTTCGTCCCACATCATGGACTCAACCATAGCTTCAGAACGCGCCTCCAACAGCTTAGTGTAGACTTTTCCGGGGAGACTTAAAATAGATATGATCCACCGTAGTTGGAGCAATCTCTTCTGAAATGAGGGACAATCACCCGAGTTTGCCAGTCGCCAGGTGTCTCACTGCGTTCCCAGGCCAACTTATTGACACCAAAGAGCTTTAAACTAAACTCCCTCTTTACCCATGGACTTAAGTATTTCTGGACAGGTTTCATCCTCAACCGTTCGACTATTCTCCGTCCGACTCAAGAGTACTGGTCCGCCAACCTCAGTGCCCTGTTCGGGCTTGAGCAGCTCCGAAAAGTGCTCGCTCCGTCTGCGCAAAATGCATACCTCATTGGAAAGCAACAACGCACCATCTTTGCATTTGACTCCTGCGATGATGTTGAATTTCCTTCCTCTGAGTCGGCGAATGGTTTCCCAGAACACCTTCTCCCCAGATCAGAACTCCTTTCAGGACTGCGCTTTAGCTGCTTGCGCAGCCAATTTGCAAGTTCTTCGCGCCTCTGTGTACCGGTCACGAGAATCAGAGTCCCCCAAGAGAATCCGTTCTCTGTAGGTGCTCCTCATCTCTCTGATGGCTTCTTGAACTCCGGGTGTTTTAAACCCCGCTGTTCTTTTCTCATCACCAGCCGCCACTCCTAGCCGCTTCACTTCACTTGCAGAGGCATTGACATCTGTTGGAAACAGTCGTCATTCTTCATATACATGCGATGGAACAGTTTTGTTCAAGCCTTTCAGATATGTGCCGTGCAAAATGTTGCTGCATCTCACTGTTCTGTAGTTTCTCCCACCGTGCCTTGGCAGAAGAGGTACTCTATCAGTGAGGTTCAGCGTACACAACACCAGGTGATGATCAGTTGACAGTTGAACGTCACAAAACCATCCGTTCCATACACGATGGTACCGCAAGGAGATCTATCAACGATGTCTGTTGAAGACTCAAACGGTAACACGTGTATTTATGGATGCCTTTGTGTGGAAAGTAAGCAGCGTCATCAACTTCAATCACCGGTCAAACTGCAATGCCTTCGTCGATTACACCACTTATTCCCATCAATAGATGATAAACTAGTGGAACATCCGCCGATCCGCAGAGAAGCGACACACCAACGATATCAGCCAGCAGCAGCGAAGTTCTCGCCAAGTCCAATGGACAAAGCAAAACCCTCCAACATTCACCACGAAATCGATATTCGTCCATTCCACGCGTAAACAAATCGAATGACCAACAGAATTTCGAGCAAACACCGACAACCACCCACCCGCCCGCTCCACGATCCAACCCGATTCCGCCATGATTCAGCAATTCTATTATAAATGAAGTGGAAACAAGCACCATCCATAACTTGACTAACTAATGAACCCCCTCCCCACTAGAGCGTGTATCACCTCGCCCGGTCCCTGAGGGACACACGCACCGACGACGTTTATTAGTTCCGCTCCACATTTCATGTCCTAACCTACAAAGTGACGACGTTTCACCGTCTCTCCACCGGTCTTCATCGCCGTCGCCGTCGCCGTCGCTTTGTGCAAGTCATTAATTGCAAATTGGTTCTAAATCGTGAACAACAATCATCCACTTTGCAGCGTTTTTCTTCCTCGCACTTCTCGGCCGTGCCGCCGTACACCATTCAAACAGTTTTGCTTCTTCTTTTTTTTGTTTTTTTTTTTTCAATCTCAATTATTCATGCCGCCGGTCCCGCCGCCACGTCGCTCCATCATCGCCGCAAGTCCTTTTTGCAAATTCCGAGGGAAAATGAAGTCAAGCATTAGCAAATCATGCGTGTCTCACCTCAGCCCAACGTCGATGGTGATCCACGGGAAATACACAAAAGGAATCTGCTAATACCATTCAACTGCTTGCCGCTTGATGCATTTGAGTGCCTCACGAGGTGCACAGGACGGCCGAGACCGAGGTTCACCACGGTCTGAGCTCAAAGTTTAGTATTGTGTGCGCCGTAATTTTATTTACCACTCACTTTCAAAAGCGACAAAACTTTGTGAACAAAGTTTTTTTGCTCCCTCTCCGTCTTGCTCTCTCTCTCGCACTCTCTGTCTTTCAATTATTTTTTTTGAAGAAGAAGATGTGTGGAGGGTTGGGGTGAGGGGATAAGGGTTGTACAAAAGAATATCCAAACTACTGGCCCGCCTCGCTCCCACTTTCGTCTATTCTCCTCCATTCGGCTGAAGTGGAAGCAGCGATGGTGCAGTGCAATACGATTCCTTGGCGTGTGGATGTCTGCTTTCTTTGCATGTTGGCAAGGATGCATGTAGACATCTAATCCTTTCAAATCAAATTACGAACACCGAACGTGTTCGTCGTTTCTTTTTGCTGCTTGTGCGAGCGCGCGGCGAGCGGGGTTTTTCTTTGCTTTAATCTGTTTTCTTTACACCACACTGCCGTCCCCGTGTACACCTTTGTACACCCACTGCTCCTCTTCAACCCCGTTTGATGGAATACTTGTTGTTGTGTTCTGTATCGCCCTCTCTCTCTCTCTCTCTCTCTCTCTCTCTCTCCCCTCACTCAGGACTTTGTTCGTTTTATTAGTTTTGCTAGCGCAAGGGAGCACCACCTTCATGGTCCTTATCTTCAAAAGAATTCGTTGTGTGCGAAGCCGCTAAATTTAGATCTAAAATGTGCATGCAAGGATGGCGCATCCTTTTGATTCTCTGGATCTTTTGTTAGAGATAACGATGCGTCTTGATTAACAGGATCAGAAGCATCATCTCGTTCGAGTCGTCGGGCCACTCACCGGAGTACTTATGTCCTTCATTTAGCAATTCGTGTCGGTATTGGTGGTGGTTGGGCTGGCTGGCTGGCTGGTTGGTTGTTGTTTCTCATCTCGGTGGAGCGCAAGTTGTCGCATGATGATATCTGAACCAAATCGCATCAATCGAGAGAATTCGTGCGAATGTCGGTGCCGGCCGAAGTGCTATGTCTGTGTGTGTGCGAAAGAAAGAATGATGACTTTGTTGAAGGATCTTCCTTTGCACCTTTTCATTCTTTTGCTGCTTGCTGCGTCTTTCATGCGAAGTTCCTTTGTGATGACGAAAGGAGGCCATATGCAACGCAATTGCAATGGAATAGGAAGTCGTCGCTGATGGCCCAAGGGGATGCGACAGTTTTTTTTTTTTTTTTAACTGAACAGGGGAATGGTGGATTTGAGAAGATTTCTCATAACAAATATTAATTGTAACGTTTTTTTCTTATTTTGATGCGTATTCCCATCGGTGACGGCTTGAGTTGGGATATGTGACACCGGGGGGAGTCACTTGTGAGTGGAATTATTGTCCTCTTCCGAGATATGGACAGGGAGGCCATTTTTTTAAATTTTCTTTAAGTGCTTGCCAAGGTATCTTTGTCTTGTGTGGGCTAGTCCTCACAAAATCCCAGAATGTGTTCTGGAATTTCACTAGATACTCCTCAGAATCAGCAGAGACCTTCTTCTGATACCCCTTGTTTTGGCCTTAATTCCTTCATTAGTTCTTGATCCGTCTGTATACCATTGTCACTTAGTCTCTGGACTATGAATTCATTGCTCCAGTTCTTTTTGGTGCTGAGCTTAACGGTTAACTTCTTTGAAAATTGAATTTAATAATCACGTCGTCCTTCGGAATTGTCAGGAGGGGGAGTTTTGTAATGCGCCTGTTTTTTCTTATCCCTTTTGTTCGCACGTTCTGCAACCACCAGGACCAGCAAAGAAGTCAACTCCAATAGCATCTCAGTTTGGCAGCAGTTGGGGAAGTCCTCTTGGGCCCCTGTAATACAGAGGCATGCCAACCTTTGAACTTGGTTGAGTGGCTACCTCGCGCTGAGGTAAAGTCGCCATCAAAAAGTTGCAATCACTTGTGTTATAAATTTCGCATAAATGGACGTGATGTTATAAATAGCTTTCTGTTTTAACTTGCATCGTTTTTCTTTAGTTTCATTAGAGTCATTTATTGACTCTGATGAATGGAAGCAGCTTGCCTGGGACCGGAGCCAGGGAAGGCAACTATAAGAGCCTAAGCTCAGCCTCATAAGCTCAGCCTGATAAGTAAGTTCCTACGAACCCTGACAACGTGTAGGGTGGTAAGCACAAAGTACGCCCTCAAAATGTACCCAAAAAAATAGAAAACCGATCACTTATCGCCATCTATTGCACAGGCGAACACATACAGGGTGGGCCATCTAGTGGTTCTTTTTTAAAACATAGGTTATTTCGACACTAACAGCTGTTTCCCGCTCGAAATCTTGTCAAAAAGTCAGTACCTCATACCTCCGCGGAACGAAATGAGTCGCTCTACGCTTAAACAACGTTGCAAAGTAATGAAAACGTATTCCCAAAGTGAGAGCGCTGTGCAGCCCAAACAGGGGTCTTTTTTTAAAATTTGTTTAAAAAAGCGACTGCTGTAAGCAAGTTGTTGCAAAAAGTTCATGAGACTGTATGCTAGTGGACAAGACTCATGGTCAGAATGTGACTGTTGTGGCCTTCTTCGAAAATGAGGCTGGGAACAACGTTTCGGTCAACTGAGTTCGTTACAGAGCCATGCTGGGTGCAGGATGACGATGGAGAATTCTCGCTGCAGCATCAAGGCCCGAAACGAACTCGCCGAGATCTTCAGGTTCAGAAAAGATTCCAACGCGAGGCGCTGTCATGTGATTTTCTTAGCGTCATACTTGAGAAGGTCGTGTGAAACTCATTCGCCAACCCACGAGGTACGATCTTCCAAAAGTCCGTTCAACTGCTTGCTTACGCAGACGACATTGTCGGGATTGGTCGAACACAGCGAGCAGTCAATGAAGCGCGTGCTGGTAATAACACGGAGGGGGCGAGAATGAGGGTAAAACGAGGTAGATGCTGTCATCGAGAAAGAACGCACAACATCGAGGACTCGTCCAGTAGGTCACCGCAGGCAGCTATAGCTTGAAGGTAGTCTATATGTCTACCACGGTTTACGAGGTGTGATATCAAAACGGCGCGCAACTGCGCTACTTGTATCCGATTTGAGACAAATGGGATAGCCACTTAAACCAACCAACCAACCATGGACTTCGTCTACCTCGGCTCCCAAGTAAACAGTAAGAAGAACATCAGTACCGAGATTAAACGCAGGATAACTCTTGCCAATCGCCGTTTCTTTGGACTCAAGAGGCAATTGAGAAGTAGAGTCCTCTCTCGAAGGAGCACGCTGACATTATATAAGACCCTGATCATCCCTGTCCTGAACAATCTCAAGAGCAGATGAAGAAGCCCTTGACGTATTTTCGCGAGAAAAGTTCTTCGTTCAATCTTTGGTCCTGTTCGCGTTAACCATGAACCATGAACTGTACGTCTAGCCTAGCTAAGCGTCTACCGATTCAACGCGTAAGATGGCTAGGCCATGTAGAGTGCATGGAAGACACTGCTCCAGCCCGAAGAGTCTTCGACTCTGAAGCAGAGTATGCCCACGGAACCGATGGCGCGCTCAATTGGAGAAGGACCTCAACCTCAACTTGGCGTGCGAAATTGGAGGAAGCTGGCTAAAAAGAAGCTTGTTTACTGAGGCCAAGGTTCACCCCGGATTGTAGCGCTGTTAGAAGAAGAAGAAGTTATCAGCCGTCTTGGCGATGGCAATTGACCGCATTGAAGCAGCGATTTAACGCCTTTGGACTTGTTTTTTGTTGGGAACCTTCAAGGACCGATGTTTTGCCAACAATCCGGAAACGCTTCAAGCACTTAAGGCCAATATCATCCAAGCAATCCGTGAGCTACAGCCGGAAGCCATCAACAAGGTCTTTGACCATTGGGTTGACAGATTGCTAGCTAAATCGAAGCCAGCCGAGGCAGCCACTTGAACGACGTTGTATTTCATAATTAATGGGAATGTTTAGTAATGTAATGTAAATGGAAACACTTTAATTTTGTCCATTTCAATTCATTTTAAAAAAGAAACTTGTATTTGGCCCGAAATATTCGAAAAAGCATCTGCAAAGATGAACGAATGCGAAAAGATTGAAAACGATAGAAAATGGAAATGATTCACACAAACATCGCCTTAAGGTTCTTTCTCAGTTTCCCTTTGACTTTGAAACACTGGTTCCGTCCCCTGACTCCAGTCTATAATCACCCACTTATTCTGCTCCTCCCCCTGTCCAGCGAACGAGTGTATTACAGCAACAATGATGAAACCCACAAAACCAGATTTCACCTGACTTAACCATAAATCACGTATCTGGTGTACGCCTCCAACGACGACAACGACTTCAAGACATCACCTATCCCAACATCAGCCACAACCACACCCACACTTCTCCACTTACTCGCACGCCTAAGCAAAATGCAGATAATGCCATCCTGTCCACCACAAGGGTGGGTGTGTAGCACCGCAACACAATGGCCAGGACCAACGGCCACTCTCCGACCGGGTCTCGTGTCAGGATGGCAAAAACAAGAGACAACAGGAAACAATATTTAAGAGCTTCTGACTGACTTCAATTAGATATCTCCACACAATACAAATGAGCCTCGATGATATTTCACTGCAGTCCCAGTTCCAAGTTGTCTGTGTGTCTCCAAGGATGTGCTTGTCCCTCGCACCTCGCACCTCGCACCACCCCATCCATCTCACACAGGTTGGCAGAGCCCAATAAGCAGACGAAGGGGGTAGACAGCAGCCGAAATTGGCAGAACTGGCTTGGGTTTGGCTTTTTGTGTGTGTACATACGCAAGATGAAACCATAATTCCCTTTGTAGTACACTCTCAGAGAGACAAAACCACTACAGGCCCCCCCAACCCCCACCTGCAGTCATGGGATGCTGCGATCAGCAAAAAGCAGGACAACAAGGAGAAACGTACGTAAGTGAAGAATGAGTTTGCTGAAATTAGGTGCAAAATGACCACAAAATAGAACCAACCGAACCGTAGTACACTGATTTTTGGCCTCCAAACTACTGGTCCCATGTCCAATGTCCTGGGTGAGTGTGTGTGTCTGTCCGTTTGTAGTTTGTACCCGTACCGGAACCAGTTGAGTGGAGCGGGGCCATCGCATACACCACTTTGTTTGTGTGTTCCGTTGTGTTGTGTCGTCCAAGTCGAGGACAGAAGAAAGAAAAAAATTATATCCGCAATCAGGAGCAATAAAATTCACGAAAGGAAATTCACATAACGTACAAAATAATGATGGCAACAATAAGGATAACAAACAGCAAAAGTTGTGACTGTGTTGAGTAGTTCGCCGCACGGCGACGACGGTGAGTGAGAGGGGGGAAGCAAAATAAAAGGACAACAGCCAGCAAAGTATGAAGACACATTTGATGTTATTATAATGCCATAGCAGTTCATTTCTGCAATTCTTTCATCCTTTTTTTCTTCGCTCGCTTGCTCTCTCTCTCTCTGTCTCTCTTTCCAGTCGTTATTTTGTTGCCATACCGTGGTTGTGTTCCTACGTGTCCTTAATAGAGTGCCTTCTTCGTGTAGATCTAATGAAAGGCGAACCGGACGGTGCGCGCCGCCCTCTCGGAGGAGTTCGACCCGTCCGCAGTTACACTCCACACTCCTGTTGTCCGGTACCTCAAGTGGAGAACGCAAAGAAAACGGTTGTGCAAAAGTCCCACCCTTTTGCCGTGGGACCTCGCGAGCACAAAGCTTCGTCCTTCGATGGAAATTATACGTGAAGTGGCTGGCTGGCTGGCTGGGTAGCAATTCAGTTCTGTTTAAATGGGAAAGGATGTGTATCTGCTCTGCGGTGGTAGCGCACCAAAACGAACACACATTTTATTATCTCGACCCCACCACACCCTCTGTCTGCCTCGCCTCCCTGGGGCCATTTAAAAACAACGACATTGGGACACAAATTTCAAATGCAAAAAACGAACAAAGGAACAAACGGAACGGACATTTACAGTCGACTCGGACTGAACATGCAACAAACTGATGCACATGTGAGGCAGGGCTGGCTGCGGCTCCTTCTGTTCCCTTCTCGCAGCAAATCTGGGTCGAGTTTGGCAATAAAAATGATTATGATAGGGCAACGTTCCCTTTTTGCCGGACAAATCCACAGGATCCACATGAAGGAAGACTACGCATTCAGCGGCGGCGGGGAGAAAACTCCTCACATATTTTATAGGGCACTCTACTCGTAGTCGGCGTCGTCGTCGACGTCGTGGGCTTCCTTCCTTTGCGTGTGAATCGGTGGCTTGAGGTCTTCTCTTTCTTTTTTTTCGGCCGAAGAGACACACGGTTATTTATGGGCCACAGGCGAGAGGGGCAAAATTATGGAAATGGATTTTCTGGATTGTCCGAAAATTTGTCATTTAGTTAGGGAAGTGCTTAGTCCTGGACGGGGGGGGGGCAAGTGGGTCGCCGTGTGCGGCTTTTTGGCTCTTGCAGTTCGAGCATGGTTTGTGGGACTAAACTTGGAACAAATTGGAGGCAATTGTCGTGGGATAAAGGAACGTATAACTTTAAGAAGATGAAGACACTTACTCCTCGCAGTTTAAGTGAATAGCGAAGGATTGTCGGGATGTTTCCTGAATAGAATGTGAATCAAAGTGTAGCGGGTACTTCTCAAGTGCCTTTGTTACCCCGTCCTGGGTAAGAACTTGTAAGCCTTGGCTCCCATGCGGCATAGGTAGGTAGAAGTGGTGGTTCATAGAGAACCGCTCTTCACTAAAACCAACCTAAGGATTTTATGAATGACATTATCCCTAAATATCCTTAGCAGAAATCTCATCAAGTGAGTTAAAGAAGGGTCTACTAAGCGCCCGCTGTCTGCCTCTTGCAAGTGCCGGTCAGGCATCACGCAGATGGTCATCACTCGTGGTAACAAACGAGGCTATCAAATACGCAGTGGCGTCCTTTGAAGGTTTCAAGTCGCCAGATTTTGTTTAAGGTGGGGCTACAGTCCGAGGTGGACCTGGGCCTCAACCAACAAGCGTCTCCAGCCAGCTCGATCTTTAGCTAGCTGTCTCCAGTTTCGCACGCATAGTTGGTTGAGGTCCCTTTCCACTTGCGTGCGCTACCTGAGTCGCGGTCTTCCTCTACTGCGCCGTCCCTCGGGGGTGGATTCGAAGATTTTTCGAAGACTTTTCGGGCCGCTGGGTGCTGTGGGAATCGGGTAGGCACTGACTGGCCTCAACCTGGCGATGCCCAGTGTTGTAACTTTTTCTACACACCAATTGTGCTTATTTTACCTCCAAGTGGTAGCCATCGGGTACTGGTTGTAGTTCACATGAGCTCAACTTGCCAAACTTATAAGTGCGACCTCTTGTCCTAGGGGTTACAAAAAAGGAACTGGCCCTCCAGGTTGAGGGTTGTGCCGTCGGGGTAACTGCCCGGCCACACAAAAAATTGCTAGTTACGAAGCAACAACAAGCCTCGGAAACGAATGATTTTACTGATGACGACCCAAGTCGCCAGGTACCGATGGCTTTTATCCAGCTTTGCTGCAATTGACCCGTTACTACGGGTTCTGAAAATAATGTTCACTGCCAGTCTAGCACTGGCCTATATCCCGACCCTCTGGCGCACAGTTACCAAAAATCGGTAAGGGGGACTACTCACTCGTCAAGAGCTTTAGACCGATCAGTTTAACCTCTTTCCTGCTGAAAAGCATGGAAAGGCTGGTTGAGCTACATGTGCGCAAGACTGAACTGGATTTGCAAAGCCATCCTCTGTCTCAGATGCAACATGCTTATCAGCGCGGGAAATCTTGCGAGACTGTGCTTCAAAATCTAGTTGTCAGAATTGAATTGCACTCGATGGTTAAGAAGGTGCTTTTGACTCGGCCCGAGAACACGGTGTAGAGGAACCATTAGTGTTGTGGATCAAAGCAATGCCAATGAATAGAGCTATTATTTCGGATGCGGACTGTGGCCAGTATGTAATTCGGGGGAAAATAGAGGCTGCCCTTAGTGTGGCGTCCTGTCTCCTCTGCTATGGTGCTGTTTGTTCAAAAGCTCAAGCGGCTCTAGTTGTGATAGACAACTAGAACGGTTTGTCTCGGCTGCATAGGGGCCTTCCCTAGCACGCCTCGCTCTGCTCGTGATGCACTTCTAAACCTTCCCTCAATTGATATCCACATCAAGGGTTGCACTCTCAAGGCCATCTTCCATTTAAAGAGAAGTGGTCTTTGGTACAACTCGCACTGGAGTTTCGATGACCTTCCGCACCGTATTTCCTTTGACCACAGTCTCATGGATATGCCGTCTGACTCAAGGACACCAGCAGTTGCGACGCACATACAAAGTCGGCTTTCCCTGCACTCAGGACTGGCTCTGGCCAGAATCTGAGCCAGAAAAAGAATGTAGTCGAATCTTCACGGATGGCTCCAAGACCAATAAAGGGTCTGGCGCTTGCGCCTTCGTGGAGAGCGGCAACACTAGACTGCACACCTCATTAGGTAAATTTGCGTCGGTCTTCCAAGCAGAAATCTATGCGATCCTAATGGCCACGAACCATATTGTGGAAGAGGCGAAGTAATTGTGTCTGTAGCGACAGCCAAGATCTTATTCAACCATTTAACCACTTCCAAAATAGTCCAAGAATGCAAGTCTTCTCTAAATTGGACCGGCAGGTTCAATTCGCTAAGACTTATCTGGGTACCGGGCCACCAGGGGATCACCTTGCTAGACAAGGATCAGAGGAGATACTCTTAGGACCCAAACCTGCGTTGGGACTACTCGCGCCCCCAATGCCTTCCATCGATGGTTGGGCTTCTCGAGAGCACAACCCTCTGCGACGCCTGTGGAGAAGACGACGACACTGCAGAGCACTTCCTCTGCCACTGTCTTGCCTGAAATTTCAGTAAATGTAGGTTGCTGCCTGGTAGTACAATGGGCCAGTTTTTGAGTCTGAGTGCTCCAGTCCTATTTGCCTTGACTGCGTGTAGTGTGGTACAAGTACTTCCTCTGCGAGCGAGCTTTGAAGCGCAGAACCTTGCTTAGCCAGTTCATCAGCGTTCTCATTTCCTGGGATGTCACTGTGACCAGGAGCCCAGATGAGGGATATATTGAGTTGGCCTTCCAATGATGCTAGCTCGGTCCGGCATTCCTCTACAAGTTTGGAGTGTGTGGTATTGGAGGCAATAGCTTTGATGGCAGCCTGACACTGGAATTATCTGGCAGTCTGTTGGCTTTTGAAATGTTGAGGAATTCTGAGACCAAGCTCCGACTTCGCAGCCCATTTTGGAGCCGTCTGTGTAGATTACCCAGCCCTGCCATTCTGTTCTTTCGGGGATTTGGGTTTTAAAGCCGTTTGATCATTTAAGTATAGTCCGTGGAGTGTTGTACGAGGTCCTTGGGAAAGAGGTCTAAGATGTAGCTGTGACCATAGGGCTTAGACTGTCTGAGCCTGATGGCACTGTGTGCTGAAGTGTCTTTAATGTGTGAACCAAGGGGTAGTAGATGTAGCATTAAGGTCAGGGCGACTGTTGGTGTCGACTGCAGAGCACCTGTGGTGCCAATGCATGCTGTTCTTTATTCCCTGTTGAGACTTGGTATATTTTTTTTTCCATAAGCAGGCCACCATGCTAGTGATCCATATTCCACGTTAGAATCGGCCGAACTACCGCCGTGTACATCCATAGGGTCAACTTTGGCTGGATGCTATGCAGGCCTTCTTAAAACGCTGGTCTACGTTCATCTTCCAGCTAAGCTAGGGATCTAGGGTTTCGCCTAGGTACTTGGAGCTGGTAGACAGAGAGAGAGAGAGAGAGAGAGAGAGAGAGAGAGAGAGAGAGAGAGAGAGAGAGAGAGAGAGAGAGAGAGAGAGAGAGAGAGAGAGAGAGAGAGAGAGAGAGAGAGAGAGAGAGAGAGAGAGAGAGAGAGCGGTTGGTTGTTCAGACGGGGAAGAGGAAAGTTGGGGATTTTGGTTCTTAGGCGGCTTAGGTGAATTTTCATTATTTCGCCCCACATCAATCCAAATGTGCTCCTGCTCATTTGAAAGAGAGAAAAGCCATTCCACGTCAGTGAAGAAGGAAATTCGAAAAAAAACATGCGAAAGCCTACCAAATTCAGTCGACCTCATTCCCAGTTCCGAATTCCACTCAAAGTAGACTTATATTCCCCACCCCCCATCCGCCACATTCATAAGCACTTTCTGTGTGTAATATCAAGGAGTCCCCCGTCGCGAAGAAAAGCAATCGAGATGATAAATTCATTTCAATCGCCGCACGAAATAGGATTCGCCAGGACATTTATCATAAACAAAGAAAAATGTAAACAGGAAGTGCTGCGACCTACTTCCCAAGTCCAAATCAAATAACACATCCAACGCCATTAATCATCGCTACTCGCCCACCCCCCGACCGAGAGTCGAGTGTTAATGCCCAAAAGGTGAGTGAGCTGCGACAAAGTACAGACGCTCGCGCATTGCACTTCACCCGTTCAGTTGAGTCTGACTAATACGTTTTCGAGATTACGTTACTATTCCTTCCGGGTTACGACAGGAAGTCTCAATCTCTCAGCCCCCACCACCACCACCATCACCTCACCCACATCGAACGAGAAGAAGAAGTCCCCGAGTCCTCTCGTGCAGCCGGCGCGCCGACAAAACCCAAATCGGAAGACACTTGACTGCCTGACTTTTACTCGGTTATTTGTGTCCGATTTATGGGGATTGATAAAAAAAGGACATCCATCACGGTGTCTAAAAATTCTGTCCAGTTGCAGCTCATCCAGACGGCAGGCAGGCGTTTGCATAAAGAAATGAGGTGGATCCCAAGGAAGTGCATGCATGCATACACAACGGAACGGCACAAGTCGACGTTTGCTGGAAGAGGCATTATCCTCCTCCTGCAGTTGGCCACAAACACAAGCACAGGTACAGACGTCACTTACAATTCTGCCCATATCTCTTCGTTGAACACCTGAAGGTGGTGCTGTGCTGCAGTGTGGGACGATGGACGAGTAGGCCTCAACCTCAAACTTCTCGCACACTCCCCTCCTGCGACACACCACCAGCCAGTCTTTAATCCACACAAACACACACTGAATGCCATTTCAACAATCAGCCGGGCAAACATAAAACGACAGTCCCGCAACAAGAACGTATGTTCAACATACGGGGTGATATTCGGCTGACTAAAGCATAAATTCTTCTGCGACATCTCAACCACCTCCCCGACAATAGTCAGTACTGTGTGTGTGTTCGAGCACAGTGCGGCCGGTTTGAGGAAGTCCACTCGAAGGACTTGCAATCGGGGTTCACAACGATTTGTCTCGAACGAAGCGGATGCACAAAGCTTAAGATTCACTTGGTATCCACAAACCTTCATCGGATTTCGATGAGAGGCTTGAGAGTAAAATCCGGGCAGTACGACTAACAACCCGGGTATGTTCCCACAAGTAAATAAAATATTTCGGAGGAAAGATCAAGACGACATTCAGGCCGTTCGACTTCCCAGGACGACAAATAATGAACAATTACTGACTTCAGTTGGCATTGATCCAGATGGGGCAGTACTAGACAAATGAGTTCTTCGTGGTTGAAGATCCCCAGGAGAAGGTGAAAGCAATTGGTGCTGTATTCCAGAGAGTGTATACGGTCAACGAGGTTCGTAGGACGAATCACGACCTGGAGCACAGAGCCTCGTTAAACCACTTCGATCTCGGCAACGAGATAAGTCAATGGCGATTTGAGAATCCTGGTTTCACCGGGTTCAGTGTCGATAACACGGTAAATAATGCCGTCGCCAATGATGGAAATCACATCTTGATTTCCCAAGAAGATCTCCAGGGCATCTTTAACTCGCTGAAGTAGAAAAAGTCGTTGGGAATCGATGGAATACCGAATATTGTGCTACGCCATCTTCCCCCCGAAGTCGTCCAGCTTTACACAAAACTGTTCAAGAATGCGCTGAGTAATGCTTATTACCCGGCACACTGGAAAACAGATGTGCTACAACCAATCCCTAAACGGGACAAAGACAAATCTCCGGTCGATCAGTCCTCCTCCTTTCATAAGCAAGGCTTTTGAAATGATAGTCATTCTAGTTCTGAAACAATGAGTTGAGGAAACGAAAATCATACCGGACAACCAGTTCGGATTCAGGGCGGGGCATGACATTCAGTGGAACAAAGACAAAAAACAATGCACGGGTGCCTGTCTGATTGACTTGGAGAAGGCGTTCGACACCGTTTTGGTTGGAGGGCCTCTTCCTCAGGCTCGGCATAAGTAAACCATTGCTCTACATGATACATGACATGATAACATGTAGAAATTTCGTCGTGAAAAGTGGCGATGTACCATCTGACACGGTCTTTGATATAAAAAAGTGGGCTGCAACAGGGAGCGGTTCGTTCGCCGATCTTGTTTTCAATATTCACTGCAGATCTTATTGGTTCCATGCCGCACGTAATTGCGTACGCCGACGATCTACTAGCACACAGATCAGGTCCTTTGTTGCAACGTGACTTCGAACAAATTCAGCGATTTTGCGACGACTGGAAGCTGACTATCAACTTCCTGAAGCGTGAAACTATCCTTTTCAGGATAACGCTGTACATGGCATCATGGGATACGCGCACAAACTGGCTCAAGTTCGGCATAGTTGACCCGCAGGAACGGCCGTTAGGTGTGAAAAGTGTAGTGAGGTAGTACCGTAGCATTTGGTTGGATCAAGGTCTGTATTTTGACAAACATGTAAGCTTCGACGAAAGCTAAGACCTTTGCTGTGGCAAGGAGGTTGTTTTACAGCAGCCAACTTGATACCAGGATGAAGGTAATCTGCTACATGGCCCTCATCCGGTTGTGGTTCAATGTGAGTCCTTCGCAGATGGAAAAGATGAGGTTGTTCGAGAGACAGTGTCTCTGGGTACAAGAAGTCTATCCGAACGAGGTCCTGTACAACGAGGCAAACTTGAACAGGATAAATAATTTTATTATTAAGCTGATAGAATTCATATTGCACGAGCTATGACACCTTCCAACAGTCAGCTCTTTGGGGCTTACTATCCCAAATGTTGTGTACCATGAGAGTGCGCCTCACCGGCTTTATCTATCTCGACATAATTGGCCTAACACAGGATCCACGGGGATGTCCTGTCATCTTCCATGTCGTACGCCGAACAGTGGACAGGCGACTCCAATACGAACGGGATGTCGCTCGCAGTCACGAGGATCTCCTCCGGTTAAGTAAAGCGATCTCTGCTCGAGAAAGGAGAGAGTCTGCCAAAGAATTGGCAATTTGACTGATGGTTACACCAAAACCAGTCCCCGCCACCGCTGGCTTTTCAAAATGACGCGGTAGATGACCATGGTGGCCAAGTTTTTTGACCAGTTTTTGGTGGCCAAATCGAAAGGCACATTTAAATTTAATTCAGAATAGCTTAGAGTACCCGTACAGGGTCAGTAGGTTAGATGTAAGAACACGATTGTGAAGTTAGTTAACCCCTTTAATCTCCATTGGTCCATTTTGGACACGCGCTCTTTGGACAAAATGCTTGCCCACCGAAACTATTCCAAACTGCGTGCGAATAGTTTTATTATGTTCTGCTATACAATATAAATGATTCCTTCAACCCCGGTTGGGGCATAGGGCGTCGACAAACTTCCTCCATCCTTCTCGATCTGCGGCCAGATACTTTAGCTGTGGCCAAGTTTTACGCTGCGTTGCTGCTTCGGCCAATACTGTTGTCTTTCAAGTGGTTCTTGGTCTACCAACTCGCCGTGTACCTTGAGGATTCCATTCGAAGGACTGCTTCGCGATGTTGTCGTTTGGTCTCCTCAACGTGTGGCCAATCCAGCGTCACTTCCGCTGCCTAATTTCGACATCCAAAAGCTTTTGTCCAGCTTTTGCGCCACAATTCTTGGTTCGATATAATTTGCGGCCATCGGATCTTAAGAATGTATCGAAGACAGCGGTTTACATATGACTGTAATCTTCTCGAGATGGAGGTAGAGACTTTCCAGGTTTCAAAGGCATACAGCAGTACGGATTTGACATTCGATTCGAATAGCCTTAACTTGGTGCGTAGGGATATTTGACTGGAATTCCATACTGAAGACAGCATTCCAAAGGCGCTACGGGCTTTACTTATTCTGCTATTAACATCCAGATCCGTTCATCCATCGGGCGATACAAAACTGCCTAGATAATTAAATTGTTTGACCTCCTCAATGGGCGTCTGTCTCAGAATAATCTGCTGATGAGCTGATCGGCCGGTGTGCATGATTTTGGTCTTGTTGCAATTAATGTTAAGACCAGCCATCTCTCCATTCATTTGAAGTGATTGGCACATCTCGTTCATCCCGCTGTTGGAACTTGCCAGGAAACAGATATCGTCGGCATAATCCAGGTGACTTAGCCTCTCAAACGGTCTCGCAGTCAGTACGGCGGCAGTCAGTACATCATCTATCGCCAGTAAGAATAGGATGGGCGATAGAATATCCCCTTGTCTTACTCCCTGTCGCACTTCGAAAGAGTCGGAAAGTTGTCCATTATGTAGAACGAAGCATCTTGCGGCGTGATAGGATTCCTTTATAATAACAACAATCTTCGAGGGAATCCCTCTCCATCTAGAGACTTCCAGATCAATTCACGGTTGATTCGGTCAAAGGCCTTCTCAGAGTCTACGAACATAAGGTAGAGCTGTGACGTAAACTCGGTTGATTGCTCGAGTATTAGTATTAGGGTGTTAATGTGATCGACACATGACCGACATGAGCGTATTTTCGATCCTGTCCTTTGTCCGTACGAGAATGATAGTTGCCATTATTTTCGGAAAGACAGACAAAATGGTAATACCACGCCAGTTATTGCAGTTTTTAAGGTCTCCCGTTTTTGGTATCTTAACAATAACTCCATCCTTCCAGTCCCTGGGGTACTTTTCGTCTTCCCATATAGCCTGTATTAATGGTAGCAGTATACCGGCCGTTGTGTCGGGATCGGCTTTCAGGAACTCGGCTGGTATGCCATCCAGTCCAGCTGCTTTGTTCACTTTTAAGAGGTTGATCGCAGTTTTGATTTCTGCAAGTGTTGGGGGACCGGTGTCAATTCCCCTGTAAGATCGCCGCATTTCTAGTTGTTGAGAGCCAATCGTTGGACTCAGTTCTTCTGATTCCTCATTTAGCAGTGCACTAAAATGGTCCCTCCATCTTCGCAGTTGATCTTCGATTGTTACCAAAAGTGTGCCGTCCACATCTAATACAGAATGGTTGATGTTGGCGATTTTGTACAGCTCTCTCGTGTCTCCTCTTCTTGCAGCACTTTCCGCATTATCCGCAATTTCTTCCATTCTTTTTTTCCTGTCTCGCCTTACACAGCGCTGTACTGTCCTGTGAGCTACTCGGTACTCGATGCGTAGAGCCACTTTACGTTGAACGTTGGTTTCGGCGTTAGCTTTAATTTTCAACGATCTACGATGCTCGATTTTGTCCCAGGTGTCTCGGGATATCCAAGGGTCTCTAGCTCTCGACATTTTGGGCACAATTTCGGAGCCAGCCTCTATAAACGCGCTTTTTACATTACCCCACATCGCTTCTATAGATTGTTCGCCTAATTCAATTAAACTCGATGCTTTGCCATTAAGTGTGGTGATGAAATGCCGACATGTGCTGGGGTCTTTTAGAGCATCTGCTATACAAGCTAAACAGAATGCATCGGTTGGCGCTTGAATCCAACTGCATTTGAAAACTTCCAGAGTCTGCGCTGGATGACAATACGCATTTTTTGTAAATTTGCGATGTTCACACATGAATACTTCGGTCGAATCCGACTCCGTGTATGTGTGTACGTGTTTATGTAACTTTGTAAGTTTGTAAGAAGTGTTATTTAGAATGCCGCGAAAAAACGGGCAACGATTGCACAACAGCCATCGAATGAACAGGGAATGACTTAGAGAGCAGAGCCGTCGACATCGACATAGGGGATGCGCGACGCCAGCGATTGAGAAAACGTCTTGAGATGGGACAACTCAACATCGAAACGCTTGATCCAATTCCACAAAACGATCAGACCGGAGGAAGGAAGGCTATGCGTTGATAAGCAGATGTGTGCTACCAAGATTGCCCATTTTCTCAAACAATACATGCCCCATAAGCCTCACCCATGGGACTATAAGCTCTTCATACTGTGTGACAACAGCGGCTTTTGTTATTGTTTTGTGATATATTCGGTTGATGACGACCACCGTCGTGATGCTGAACCCAATTTGGGGTGTATAATCGTCTGTGTAAATCGGTGGAATCAGTTCGAGTGACCCAACGTCAAACACGAATGCAAAAAAATACATGGGCGGCGTCTCGATCTAAAGGACGCGTGCTTGTGTCGATGTCGACTTCGCATCAAATCACGCAAATGGACACAACGCCTCTTCCACCACATGTGCGATATGGCTATAATTAAAGCTTGGATATTATATCGACGCAACTTCGATTTTACAGTACAAACTACGAAGACACACCAATTGTACGAAATTATCATGGAAGTGGTCACTTTTCTTAAAAAATCTGGCACGAAAATCTGGTCGCCCATCAAATCGGATTCGGTCGCAGCCAAGCGGGGTCGAATGAATGTTGCTAATATAAGTACGGCTGGACACACTCGACAACTTGCCGGAGCACGAAACAACTCGACCTCGGTGAAAGAAACCTGGATGCGACTCACGAACTCGATTTGTTTGCCGGAAATGTCAAGTTCATGTGTAGCTCACCAATGAAAGGACCTGTTTCATGGAATTTCACACAACCTGAGATGCGCCGCAGATGCTTTTTGATCCAAATATCTTTTTTTTAGATCATTCAAAAAAAATTACCATACAAATACATCTTTTAAATTTTTTTGTCGGTAATGCCAAGCGAGTTCCTCATCGATGAAAGGCTTGAGAGTTAAGACAAAAAAGAGATCAAGGATCTTCTCGGTCATGTCTTTCTTATTGACGACTGGACAACATGACTGAACTGGAACGTTACGAATCTTCGGACATCATCATCACTTCACTTGGTGTGAACGGGAACACAGATCTTCTCCTCAAGATCCCCCCAATCAACCAGGATCGACGTTAATCCTCTAGATCTCCTTGAAGTCAACCAAGGTCAGGAGTAACTATTTTTCTGGAGAACTAGGCGTGTTGTGCTGCCGAGAATTTTCAAGAGGTTGGCGTGGAGTATGTGAGATCTGCAGCAGTGCTCTCAATGATAATGAATCTCGTCCGCTGTACATCGGGAGAAAAAATACCAACAATAGTCCCATTTTCCACAAATTCGAAGCCAACCTAATCAACTCCGCATTCTGTTAAATTCTCCTCTCAAACATCGTCTCCTTTTCGACGCCTCTGTAGCGCCGTCATGGGGCATCAACAAACACACCCTTATAAGGTATCCACCGCCTTCGTATGCAGTAGAGAGATGTTGTCATCCCATGCGCCGCAAGGATTGAAAGTCTCTTAGTACAGGTCACACCAGCAGCAGCAGGAGGAGGAGAAGGCGGTGACGAGACGACGGGGCGGACGGAGACGGTGTACTCGTACAATATCTATTCGTGCTTCTTGCCTCGCCACTGCTGCCCCTCCACCGCGGCGCTGTTATAGAGCGTGTGTAACTCTTGTGTGTAGGGTGGCCTTTTTTCAAATATGCTATCTTCAACAAAAATCAAGAGTTCCTTCTTCAAGCCTGAAGCCACCCCACTTTACTCGGGCAAGGCGCACCGCGGCGTGGCTGCCCTGCCTGTCGTTTCCCGTTGAAGTGCACTATAGTAGAACGAATGGTGACGTTGGTGATGGTGTTGGTGACGTGCTGAGAGCGCACTGAGAAGACGAGTCTTTGTGTGGCACATGGACAGACGACGACGGCGACGATGACGACAACAGACGAAAGAACGAAAGAACGAAAGGACGAAAGGACAAACGGACGTACGATGTACGACGGACGGGATTCCTTATCATTGAGAGCGCTGCAGCAGATCTAACATACTCCACGCGAACGAACGCCACTTGAAAGTCTCCATTCTCGGCACAGCACCACTACTACAACAACGCGACTGTCACACAGCACACCATGCCGCACCGAGCGATCATATACGAGAGCGTACAGGGTGGTTAACACGTTAAGATGGATGTGTATCTGGCAGCTAGCTATCAACCACCGAACACCACCGTAGTATAAACGAAGAAAGGGGTTTGAGCGAGCGCTGGCTCGCCAGGCAACGAATGGTAGTGCTGCCGCCGCCAACACCGCCATCACCACCACCACACCACCGTCATCATCATCATCACCACCGGCAGCAGCAGCAGGAGCAGTACCAGGAGCAGGAGTAGTAGTAGCAGCAACGGTGGCAGCGGCGACGACGACAGCGGCTGGGGCTCAATTGCCGGGGTGTTTCTCGCATGGAATGTGGGTCAAAGTGCAGTGCAACGTCCTCGACATCCGCATTGCTGTACTTTGGCTTTTTGGATAGGCTAGTTTAATTTTTATTAGTGATTCCTGTGTGTATACATCCCTGTGTGTGTGTACGTGTGTGTCGGTGTGTGTGGGCACACGTTGGCATAGGTAACACCAACAGGAGCACACTCTCTGGCAGCTGAACACGTTGTGTTCGCCTCTGTCGTTTCCATCGGCTCTTTCGCCATCATTGCCGCGCTACTTTTGTCGGGGTGCACACTGCACACTCATTCCCAATGAGACTCGAAGGAACAAGTAAGGATTTAAGGATACCCAGCTCTTCTGGTGGACTGAACAGAAGACGACATCGGCCCAGAGACGGAGCATGGTGGATGGTGAATGGTGGATGGGTGGTTGGCTGGCTAGCTGACTGGCGGGCGTTCGGGCAGGCAGGCACTGTCTCCTCTTGCTCTCTCGATTCTGCGATGACTTATTCCGTATTCGAGAGTAATAAAAACGTCATTAAATTATTTGTGAGGCCTCTCCACATGCAGTGAATCGTCGACGTTGTCGTCAGCCCCACACCGCCATCGTCGTCGTCGTTGTCGTCGTCGTAGTCGACAGCGGCAACGACGATCGGGGCAAATACAACGACAACGTGAACGACGACGGGTAGAAAGATGCAGTGCGATGAATGAGATTTTTGCTTGCAGCTTGCAGTCTTTATCCTTCACTAACCCGAACCCGATGGGCTCTCGACAGGGCAACCGGAATGTGATATGCTTGGCGCAAGGATTGAGGTGCCAGATGGGAATGATGATGAGACGCAAGGCGTGTGCATGGATTTAGGCGAATGATAAATGATTGGCGATCCGGGGCGGGGGAATCGGATTTCGGATTCCCGTCTAAGGCGGTTTTTGGGCAGAGTTAAAGGACTCTCTCTCTCTCTCTCTCTCTGTATGGACTACGTGTGTGTGTTGTATCTCGTTAATCTTTTCATTGATTTAAATTGATGCTCTTTTTGTGAGCGCAACCGAACGCTTTATTGTGTGTGACAGGAGGACATGCTCCACATTTAGTCGCAGCAGTCTACACCAGAGGCTGTCAACTTAATTTTTCTCTAGCCAAACATTTCAAAGAGACCCTGACAAATGGGCCGGGTGTATCAAAAGAATTTTGTGGATTGCTCAAGATGCAAGATGGAGTGTCTTCGAGTTTGTGTGCGTCATTTGGTCTCTCTCACACAAACACACAAACACACACCGAACGACAGCCAGACACTTTTTAGACGGATAACGAATTTCTATGCGGTTTAAGGTTATACCACTCGAGGAGTATGTGCACGAGCAAAAGAAATCCATTAACTTGTGAATATTTCTCTTTCTTCGAAGTGACGTGAAGGATGAGTGCTATTGGTCGACGCGGACCTAGTGAAGGAGTGAATGGAGGAATTTCAAATGCACCACCCCGTGGTGGGAGAAGATCTCCGCCGGGGCGATGAGAGGGCAGAGAGAGAGATAGGGAGAGGGACCCTACTAATGGGGATGTCAAATTGCACGTCAAGGTTTTTCAATATTCACAAAATGTACGACGACGACGACGACCCCAAGACGGTGGATTGCTCTGGACAGGCGAATGTGAGTGCATCAGCGCCATCATCATTATCGTTATCATTTGAAGAGATGTTGGTGTACGTGGATGTATCGCATTTATCTGCTGGCTGGCAGAGGAGACGATCCATTGGGATTGTAAGGAAACCGGGCACTGGATCGTGCGCAGCGCCTAAAGGATGTAGTCGATTGCGTTATTTTGGAAACTAAGTTGCTGGACGATGTCCATTATTTGTGGTAAAAGGACTTCGGTAACGATTGAGTTGTATAGGTCATATAGAGCGGAGGGAAACCAGTGCTCCTGCCCGGAAAGTCTTAGAATCCACCCCCGAGGGACGCAACTCAAGTGGCGCACGCAAGTAGAAAGGAATCTCAACCGACTATGCGAGCAAAACTGGAGGCAGCTAGCTAAAGATCGAGCTGGTTGGTGACGCTTGTTGGTTGAGGCCCATGTCCACGCCGGATTGTAGCGCGACTTTAAGCACATAAGTAAGTAAAGGGACTTCCGTTTTTGATCCAGACGTCGCGCGTTCCCAACGTGCCGTGGTGTGGCTTTTACGGCAATTGAAGAACAGCCGAAACGAGCTGGTTTTAAGGTGAATGAGGACAAGACGAAATATTTGCACACCACTACAAAATCACAATCGACTGACTGACTAATAAGCCCAGGGAAGGGCCACTGCTCCTCATCAGCAGAAGCACAGAAGTGGCGAGGACGAGTGTGAGTAGAAGACGACCGGCCCTGTTTATTTTTTGAGATGACGCAGCCACTTAAAGCCGGTAACTTTTCCAATTAGATCGAGTTGACAGTTTCAACAAGAAGTTATGCAACTTGCCAAGGGAGCATCCTTAAGATAGGAAGCTGCAAGGTGCTCGTTGAGGCATCGGGCAGCGTGGAACTAAAGAGCTTTTTAAAGTTCACGTTCGGCACGTTCACGAACCGATATGATGTTGAAGGAGAATAGTCTTGACATTCCAAAGCCAGTTCGATGCTCAATTTGGTGCATTTGTCCCTGACAGCTGCTGTTGCTAGAGGACATGAGATGTGTCTATTTCCAGCACAGTATTCCTGGATTTTATTGCCCCATGTTGTCAAATTTGATCACTTACCCAGTTGCCAAGTTAATAAGTGACAAGTGAGAAGTGACAACTGACAGGTGACAGACTGCAATAAGCGCATTTGATGCAAAGTCTGGGGGAATGCATGGAAAGACGATGACGACGACGAAGATGAAGTTAGTGAGCGGGAGGCAATCAGAGACCAGACGCGAATGTAAATATCGTGGACGGGATCAGAAGCAATCAGGGGACAGACAGGCATAAGAACGCATAAGAAGACGTTGAGGGAGAGGATCATGGATCTCGATAATTGACCCTGAAAGCAATCTTGAAGCTGTCACAGCTGCTACGAGTTTAAGGCGCCATACTGCGCGAATGACTGGGTGACTGCCTAGAGGAGATGGGAAGATATCACTCTTGGCGAAAAGTGAATATAGACAGAGCCCGCGCGGTTGATCTGGAGGTCAAGAGCCTCTAGGAGGACCAAGAATAGGCGGCGGTACCCTCGCGGTTTATCTGGCCGCCAGGAACCTCTAAGGGGAGAGCTGCAATTTCGAGGTGGTAAAGGAGTTAGTCTAACTCGGGGTAAATGTGAACTCCAAAAATGACATCACAGGGGAGATCCGACGTAGAATCGCCCTTGGCAACCGGCGCTACTTCGGTTTGTCAAAACAGCTGGGCTCAGAGCTCCTGATTCGACGGACCGAAATCATGCTCCACAAAACTCTTATTTTGCCACGCTAAGCAAAAGCTTTGCGTTGTGGTGGCCCGTGGCGTTGTGTGTATGTGCGTCGACTCTTACGCACTTGGACCTACCTGCCTAGGTTCGATTTCTGGTACGACAAGAAATGCTTTACACGGCGCCAACTCTTTCATAAAACTATAGGTCCCTTCCACTCGTGATAGAACAATAGCACGCACAACACGAGTGGTTGCTAAGAAGCTAGGCCCTGGCCCTCTACGGGCTGTAGCGCCACCAATATTTTTATTATTATAAGCAAAAGCTGATTCTTGGATTTCTACGTCGGATATATGATCCCGTCTACGAGGAAGGTGAATGGGGTAGAAGACAAAGCCAGGATGTGGGTGCAGTCCGGAAGCAAAAATCCGTCGACTGGCTCGGCCACATCATCCGAATGGACACCAATGCTCCAGCTAAGGGAGTCTTCGAATCCGAGCCTACTGGTTCGAGAAAGAGGGGAAGGCCGAATCTCCGATATAAAAACCAAGTAATCGTGGAGCTTGGTCTTGATACCTGGAAGCAGCGTGCCCAGGACCGTCAACGATGGAAGGCAGCAATTGCTTATGCTCGGACACTCCATGGGTTCGCCGGCCTGTTCAGTAAGTAAATACTTATCGTAGTGAACGGAGAATATTAGAATTCTGAGTTGTTTGAGGGACGGATTGATTCGACTTACCATCGATAGTGACATCTTCTGTGGTTTAGGGCGACATCTTCAAGCTCCGGGTCGTGGCTGCAGGACTTCTCCTGTAAAATGGAGAAAATTTGAGTTCTGTGTTGTTTGTGGCTCTGCTTACCACATGATGTAACATCTTCTTCATTTCTGTGGCACTACATCATTCGGCTTACCAAAGTCAAATCTTCTGAGATTGTGCGATTTGCTGTCTTACTTCCTCTTTCAGGATTTGGCAACATCGATGCTGTCGACAACATCGGTCTCGTTCCGAAAGAGAATTCGTACGTGGAACTCACAAGCCAGTCACATCTTGTCCTTCTCCGCAGACGCGTCAGACGAATGAATTCACGCTGAAACTCAGTCAATTGAACACTCACATGTTTGCCTTGAAAACTGTTGCCCAGGATCACCCCTGTAGTCGTCAGCAGTCGTGGGACCGCTCTCAAGCCCAAAACGTGATCTCTATGGAAAGTAAAGTGTTACAATTAAGGACAAACCAACCTCAATCAGAAGCACACTCCAATTCAATGCAGATTAACACGCTGTTTTCAAGAGCGCCACCACAATCACTGCCACCAATTACAAGGGCATCCGCAGATAAGTGTAATAGTCTCGCCCTTACAAATGGCCTTTGATGGCGCAGCACCACGCACAAGAACACGAACACGAACAGCAGCACACACCCAGACTCCACTCGTCGAATCCTGCACATTTCGGTGCTAATTGATGCCATCATCCATGCTGGCTGGCTGATACAATTGTTTCTGCGGGATACGCTCCCCTAAACGCTTTCATTCCTCATCTGAAATGTAGACTGCTGTCACCCCACGCCCATAATGACGCAAAATTCCCTCCTGCGAGGAGGATTTGAAAGAGGTTTCTAGTCCCGTGCACATACACACGCAATCACTCCCAAGTCCCATCCCCTCTCACACAATGTGTTGGGGGGTATTTTCTTCTTCGGCATATCAAAGACGTGGAGAATTCCTCGCAGAGGTTGCGGGCTAGCCAGATACGAGTTAGATTGCGTGTGCAAAGGATGAAACGGGGCGGGCAGCCGACATATGAACATAGTTACGGCAATGGGGCTGCTGCCAGACCCCCGCCTTGCCCCATTTGTATGAGAAGAAAGACGTTCCCGAGATAAAGCGAAACACTGCAGCTCCCAACAGGCATGGAGCATAGACAACATCGCTTTTTATCATGAATTCCTTGATAATGTTAGTTTTTCCCTCCGAACATAATGAACTCGTGTCTATAGATCATTTTGTGCACATGAATGGAATGTTTGTCGACGTCGAATTGAAGGGATGACAGCCGGGGTAGCAGCCCAGAACGTGTCGGGAGAATGGGGAGTTGAGTCTGCTGCTGCTACACTGCGGCTTCTGCCCCAACACCGAAAAAGGATAGACACGGAGGCGGACGGCGGGTGGCGGATGGCGGATAGTGGATAGAGGATGGCGGCTACGCACCGAGAGAGGTTTGTGCTCGCATCAACGAATGTAAGGCGAATGGTTCCTTTGATTAAGTGGTTGCTGCGCTCTGAAAAGAAAATGAAATTCCATTTGGATAGTGAGTGAAGAATGGAATCCTTTTCCTCAGCTGCTGGTGATGGTGGCTGTTGTGGGCTTTTGAAAGAGAAACGACCACATGACCTGACAGCAGCTAGTTTGCTAGATGAGTTCATTTGTCTTTTGTCGGGGATTTCAGTTTGAGCTCCGAATCTGGCTCGGAGAATGCGCCCTTGCGTGGCCCCTGACAAATTTATTCTCAAGCAGAGATTTGTTATTTTAAATGCGCTCAGGGGCGCCGGGTCGAGTGGAATTAATGTGTAGACATAAACGATGACGTTCACAATCACATCTTGGTTGTCAATCTTGAATTGGATTTATCAACAGTTTGTGGTTCATTAGACTGACTGAGCTGCGAGGACTGGTATAAGTCCAGGGGGCGAAATTCAAGCCAAGACAAGGTCCAAGAGAGTCCGTTTTGAAATTAATAAAGTTCTCTACATACGGAGGTGGGTCTGGTAGGTAGGTGATAGGGTGCCCTGTTGGCCGTGGCTCACTCCAACCAACTACTGACCTACAGGTCGTAGCGGCTTGATCGATGGCTCTAAAGAAGCGTCTTTCCATCCTGCGCAAAGTCATAAGAAACCTTGAGCAAAAAAGACAAAATCGCCGAAAAGCGCAGTTTTCGAGATATGGCCCATTTTGTAAAATTCAACATTACACGTTGCCTTCTCCGACATTTCCCCATATTTTCTGCTGGTCGCAGCGGCACGATTGGGAGCACAGAAGAAACGTCTTTCCATGCTGAATCTAACGCAAGAAACCGCATCTAAAGCAAACGAACCGTTTCCGAGATATGGCCGATTAAGTAAAATGAACTACTTCAGGTCAACCATTTCAGGTCACCTTCGCCGACATTATTCACTATTTTTTGCTGCTCGTAGCGGCTTGGCCGATTTCACAAACGAAGCATCATTGCGTGGTGAATCGAGCGCAATAAACCTCATCTAAAACAAACGAACTGTTTTCGAGATATGGCCAAATTGCCAAAATAAACTACTTCAGGTCACCTTTTCCGACGCTTTTTTCGAAACTCTTTTTTACTAACTTCTGAACTAGAAGCGTCTTTTCATCCTGCGCAAAGTTATCGACCATTTCAGTGATGTTGACCTCTTTTTGATCAGCCTCGGCCACAGGGCTATCGCTGTTGCTCCTGTATTCAGGCTAAGCTACCGAACTCTGGGTCTTTCTATAGCTTCGTCCTGAGTTGTCAAGGAACTAAGTGCCGTATGCGTATACTGGGCGGCTAGAGACTCTCCCAACTCCGAAGAGTGGGGCTGTCCGCCTTTTCGTTTCGCTGAATTGCAGTATTCTACGATAACCAACAGAGGGTCAACGATCTGATGCTCTGTCTAACTAGCTTCGACGTCAGAATGTCTGATGATATGGCCTTCGTTGCCGTTTAGCTAAACCTTCTGATCTTTCAACGCCAGTGCTGCTTCGTGTATTGTAGCAATTTCCGCTTGAAGAACACTGCAAGTGCCCGGACCTCGTTGTGCCAGGGATTTTCGAAGGGATTACAGAAGACCATCTACTTCTATTACCAATTGTTCCTGCCTTTGTATTCGGTCCGGAGAGAGCTGATTGAAGCTCTTCTCCATGGCTGGGGTCGGTGGTAGAAAGACCATTTGCCCTATATTTTGTGTTACTGTCCAACTTGTTAATGTGGCAGCGTGACTCCTTGCAAAAACCCGCTGCGTGCTACTGCTACTCTCAGGAATGGACGAACCGAGAAGAAGTCTGAGAAGCCTCAGTGACGCGAGAGCAGTCAGGAATTTCAGACGAGAATAGCCACAACACCGCGGCCCACTTCCAACTTTAATCCGTCGTTGAAATCAGGGCAGCTGCAGTCCAACGTCAAGCAATTTCAAAAATGGCAATAACTTGCACCCATCTCTGGCGAATTTTTTTTGCTGTTCCACAAGGGCACTGTGTTACACGAGGCTGACTTATCACATCGGCAATTATTTATCGTGTTCCCGCAAAAAAATATCCTCGCTGCAGTTTGTCTCCGATGTGCCCTGGACAGAGGGTTGGTCATTCAAAGTGTCAGGCTGTTGAATTAGCCTCCAGAAGGAAGCTATTCATAGATCACGATGTGAGCGCGGTCTCTCTCCCCGAGGGTTATCCTGCACTTTGTCATCCTCGCTATATCTACATCTCATCTCCTCTCTGTGTGTCTCTCTCTCTCTTTGTCCCTCGTTTTCTGTTGTCGCGCCATCATCGTTGCCGCTGTGGCTTTTGTCGTCATCGCCGTCGTTAGATGGCCGTAGCCGTGGTCATAGGCATCGACGGTTATTGTCGCCGCTGTCATTGTCGTTAGTTACACCAACCAACTGCCATCGTGGTGCAACATGAATCATTTTGCTCGCAAAATATAATTTTGCAACGTTGAACAAAAATTATTGCAACCTGCCACGATCCCGTCGACACGCCGGTGGCAATCTCCGCTCTCGCGGCTGCTTGCAGTCGCTGCTGGAAAGATGTGAAAGCGAACACTAACTGCGACACGATTTATGAGGCAAATACATATAATTCATTTCCGAATTATTTACCCGCTACTCTATTTCATAAATAACATTAGAGATTGAGATTCATCCGCAGGCGATGGAAGCATACAGAAACACACACCCTATCCAGCCGCAAAAACGACAGGGCCAACGTCATTGACTTGGAAAAATCATCATCAGCCGAATTCTGTAAATTGGAAAGCTCTGCAACTGCGAAAAACATCGCAGCACTGCGGCTCTTAATATTTCGAGGGGGGCGAGATGGCAGCCACGTTGCACGGGGATACACTCCCTTTGGGTTATTGGCCCAAAACCTTATTAACTAATTAAACAACTCCCAGTACACAGCAGGATAACAAGGATTCATTTTCCTCTGCTCAAGCTGATGCTGCTGCTGCTGCTGCTGCTGGTGCTGCCACTGCTGGCTGCTCTGACTACAACCAGAATCATCTAGCTACTGGTGATGGCGTACTAGCACTAGCACCGCCACTGGAACTGGCACTGGCGCTGGCAATGCTGACGATGGTGATGGCAGAGTGTGTATGGGTTCCATTCTTTTTTTTCTGTTAGCCTTTCTTCTTGTTGTTAGCGCGCTCGCCATTTTGCCTTTTCTGTGTTTTTTGGATCTATGCCAGAATTTGACAAACGAACATGAACTTTATTTCGTTTTACATGAATGGATGCCCGGAACCGCACTGTGTAACCCCTACTGGCTGCCTCTCACTCCGCACCCACAGTGCTGTCGCGCCCTCTGCTGCCACTCAGCCACTCTCTGATAAAACACAGAGTGTGGCACAACTAAGGGAACAAAGTCAGTCCCCTCAAAAAAAAAAAAAAAAAACACAAAAAAAAAACAGACTTGAAATTCAGATGGAGGAAGAACTGGGTGAAGCTATGGATGCAGTGGGAAAAAATGTCGATGCTTGTAATCTCACGGCCCATTCATAACGGTCGCCCGCCAAAAAACCAGGCGACTCATTATTCTTTAAAGCCTCCCCCCTCCAGCCCGACGGAGAAACGAGGCTCGCTACTTCGTAATGGAATTGCACAACATTACGAAAGTGTGCTCGCTATGAACAGAATATACTCGTCGTCCTCGTCGTAGTCGGTCGTCGTCATCCTCGTCGGCGTTGTCGTTGTCGTTGCGCTCCCCCAAAAAATTGATGGCAACTGCTGGTGTGCCGACCAAGCATCTCCTCCTCACCGAATCGTCCCCGTCTCCGTCTCATTCGGTTGCCCGGCGCGCAGTGGCAGGCGAGGCGGGTTCTGATTCTGGTTCTGCAAGGCGAGGGTGCAATTTGACATTTAATTAGGGATTCATCTGAAGCCGTTGATTGCGGTTGGTTAATTTCGGGCTCTAATGTGGAGAGATGCTTTCCGTAATTAGACCAGACCCAACCAGACCAGAAAACATGCAAATGAAAGAGCACTTTACTTTACGAATGGCGTGGCGTGGCGTGCCATGGTGGCAGGAAAACACATCCTGTGATAGTTGTGCGCGCTTGTTACTTTGCCGGATTTCAGACACTTTGGACACCTTGATTTATGGAATTGTGAGCAAATGAGATGACTTGACGGAAGTTTTTGTCGATTTTAAATTAAGGTAAGATGTTTGTTTGTGGTTTTTGTGGCACGATCTAAGAAAAGTGGTGCTTTTTTGTGGTATTTGGTTGGTTGGAGGAAGACGTGTTGATGCAAACTATGATTGATGGCTTACATTCCGATGATCTGGATGGGAAGGGGTCATTGCTGAGACCTGACCAGTGTCCTCTCAGACGGTCACGCTGGTTGCCGTCATTAAGACGGCCGCAATAACACCGGAGATTCGATCTTACTCTCGTTCTTGAACCACGAGGTTCGGACTAAAAGACTCTTAGTTGGAGCATAGCTATCGGATCGGAATAAATCCTCGAATAAGAGCGAGTTCCTTCAAATTCCACTAGTTTGCGATGACGATTGACTTCTCCTTTTTGCCACAACATCTGCAAAGCTGTGTCGTCGCCAAGCCAGACCAATCGAAAGATCTTTACCTACCGTAATCCACCTCTTTGTACAGCTTAGTTCCGATTTTTCAATAGTCAGATAAACAGTTGCATTGCTAACTAATGAATAACTAAAAATTTATTCCGTTCGGTTGTGTCCTCCTCGCACGCAGGGCCAAAAACCAGAACAGAAGAAAGCTCTCTCTGTCGTCGCCGAGCCAGTTCAGTCAGCTCATCTGTGTCTACGGACTACTTCCGCACCTCTGCAGCTCATTGTGTTCGCAATTCTGTCTTTCTCCACTTTTGACGTTCTACTTATCGTGCAGCTATAGGCTCCACACATGTAGGACCGGCTGATCGACTGCTGTGTAGACCATAATTTGGGTCCCTTTAATGACAGTTGATGCTCAAGTTGTTTGAACAAACCGAAGTAGGAAGGGTTGGTAACAGCAATGCCTATGATGTCGTTTGTGACGTTCACATACGCCGCGAGGTGAACAACTCCTTATCTGCCTATAGCTGCCGATTTTGTGGAGCATCATGTGTGATAGATCGATTCTTGTTATGTCCTCATTTACCTAATTACCAGCTCGGTGGCCGCACAACGGAAATGCTTGACGACATCAGTGTTTTCTGCGTAATTCGACTGGTGGACTGATTTGTAGAAGGTAGTGCTAGGTTAGGTTAGGTAAGAGTGACAGTCACAGCTGAAACAATTGTGACTCACTTAGATCTAGTTTGGATCCATTGCGCTACCACTAACCGGTGATTGAGACTCGAATTACTCGTTAGCCAGCGGAACTAACTGACCTAAGAAGCACCTGGTGTCAAAGGGTCTCTTCAAAAATTGTCTACTTCATTACTAGGTTATAGTCAGTTCTTGATGTGAATTTAGCTATGTTATGAATTTTTATATTTGACATTTCTTCAGGCTATGCTGCTGAATAGATAGTGGGCTAACGTTCCCTTCCTTGTTCTAGCAAGGGTTGGATGGGTGCCGAGTCAGTGTAGCGTGGTTTCTACTTCTTCCTCATCTCTGCAGCTCCTGCAGAAGTGGTTGTAGGTAGGTAGGTAGGTAGCTAGGAAGCGGCATTAATGCACTTAGGCCCATTGTGCCGCCACGTGGGTGTTCAGACAGAAAGAAATAAAGATAAAGGGGGGTTTATGACAGCCATTTGGTATTCTCAGCAAAGTTGACTAGCGCTTTGACTGGTATTTTGCTGATGTCGTTTAGACTGTCGAAGAAGTAGGAACCTATGGTGGCTTTCCTGATTAAGGCAAGAGCCGGACAGTTGCAAAGGAGGTGGTGAATTTCTCCTCTGCTTCTGCAGACGTCGTCGGAAAATAGAATCGTTTTACGTGAAGGCCGAGGAGGCAGCGTCCGGTAATTATACCCACTGCAGTGCTAATTTTGGATCCCTTTAGGGACAGATTTGTTTTGAGATTCGTCAAGTACTACCTATCCACCATCTGGCGTTGACTTTCTTTGCGTAGAGATTATTGAGCTGTAGCTTGAAGGTAGTAATAGGAGTACCTATGTTACAAGATAAACTATCAACTGGCTGTCTAGTGGCTCGTTTTGCGAGTTCATCAGCCTTGCAGTTTCCCGGAATGTCTCTATGGCATGGCACCCAGCTCAGGCGAATGTTGAACTGTTCGGGTATCTCGTTAAAAGATTGTTCTTGCATGTGAGCCCAGGATACAGTGACCTCTGATGATCTCCACGACCTTACTGATTGAATTTCTATTGAGGCTTAGGAGTGTACTTAATTAAAGGCCATAAGTGGTATTTATTACTCGGATTAAGGGGCAGGGGGTCTCCTGATCAATTGCCATTGGCAGGCCCACCCAGGCTCTTTCATTGCCTGGAATACCACCATGCCCAGGATTGCATCTAACCGCTGAGAGATAGACAGCAAAGTTTTACCATCTTTCATTTAGTTGATGTTGTGTCCAGAGCCTTGAGGATGGCAAAAGAAGGGATATGACGGAAAGAAACAATTCGATGCACTAGTCAAAGCTACCACTCCTGGCCATTCCGAAGGATGACGCCAAAAGGAGATCACCATCAGGCTCAATACCAAAAAGGACTGGAGCAATGAATCCATAGTCCACAGATTGAGCAGCAATGCGTTGAAATGGTATACGGATGGATCAAGAACTAATGAAGGAACAGGGGCAAGAGTATTTGGACCCCCGGCAAAGTACTAAGAACCCATCTAGTATCTTTCAAGCACAAGTCTATGCCATAGACAGATGCATTCAGATCAATCTTTACAGGAACTATACCAACTGTGATATAGCAATAATGTCGAACAGTCGTGCCGCTATCTTGGCACTAGACTCCTATATCATCAAATTCAGGCTCGAGTGGGAACGTCTACAGAAGTTTAAGTAGGTGAGTAGAAGTAACTCTGTTGGATACCTGGACATTCAGGGATAGAATGCAATGAAATGGCCGACTCCCTCGCTAGGAAAGGAGCATCGGAACACTTTATATGCCCCGAACCATTCTGCGCAGTAGGAGATCACACCATCAGGGAAGAGTTCAGGGAACTAGAAAGAAGGAACGGGGCAGATACATGGAACAAGGCTCTTGGAGTGAAGCAGGCCAAGAAACTCTTATTTCAACATAGGTTAGTTTAGCTTGGAGTGGCTGACTGCTGGAGCAGCAATCACACTTAGGCCAGAGTAGGTCCGTTTTGATACCACGCGGATCTAAAATCCTATTCCGCAAACCAGCTAGCGCTTTTGATAAAGCAGAGAAGTTGACTGATAGTGATGCTGGTAAGTTGTGTCAAGTTGTTGAACTGGTAGGCGTCCAGATGACGCTTTCTACTGGAGAGAGCATTACAATTACATAGGAGATGGTTTATACATCTTCTTCATCCCTGCAGCTTCTACAGAAGTCATTAAAGGATCAACGTAACCGCAAGACGTTTGAGGCATGTATCAGAATGAGCAAAAAACAACCTTCGTATCGTAACAGGCTTCCTGACAGGGCACTGTAATCTCAGCGAGCACCTAAGGAAACTAGGAGTATCAGAAGAAGGTATCTGCAGATTCTCTGCGGAGAATCTAATGCAATTCCAGAACATATGCTGGGATTTTGTCCGGCGCTAGCCCACAAAAGACAAACATATCTGGGCAAACACCTAATACCAGAGGAAGAATTGAGGCCACTAGAACCAGCTGTCATTCTCAGATTCCTAAAGGAAACTGGCTTAGAGAGAATGCTCGATCTCTTCCACCTTCGCGCAATAGGAGCAATTAACCCTCAATACGACTCTGAAAAGAGCTGCATTCGACGGGAGTCCTTAAGAAAGCAAAAGTATGAATGGGGGATAGGGGAAAGCAAAGGTATGAATAGATATAAAGGTCGCGGTGCAATTTACTTTCAACATTAATAATATTAATAGGTCCACCCATACTGTACGGTCGCCAGATAAAAGGCCGCCGCAGCTAAGAGGCAGTCAACCCTAAAATTAGTGTGAGCTACAAGCAAACCGAGCCGAAGAATGTACGTCGGTGGACAGCCGCCTTCTGTGCTAACACCTGCGTCTCTCATTAACGCCGTCTAAAGTCAACTATTTTCAGCTCTGATCCGACATCACTCGCAAGTAGTCCTTCTGTCACAAGAGAAATAAGCTCAAAAAAAGAATGAACATCTCTTTTTTTAGAACCAACCAGCTAGACGATTAAATTCCCATATTTCATGCTTCAATTTCAGCTATCTGAACAGTTTTGTCATTCCGCGTGCCATCATTTTCCAATTAAAGCCTCACAGATAATCACATCAAGAGTTCTACATATGTACGCGCAATGCGACTCGTGTCGCAAAAGCCATATATCGCTCCACTAGCCATATCTCGGTGCTCGGATGCACTATCTAATCACGGCATTCGTGTTCAGTTTAAATGTATATTTTTGGACTTATCAGTTTGATGATTGTCCACCCACTTCTAGTGTGTGAATTAAAATTTAAATAACACCGCAATGACCGCTGAATGAGCTGAAACTGAAAGGCAGGCGCGCCCAGACGAGCCCGCACGTAGAATAGACAAAACCTTGCAAACGTGCAGCAACGTTCAACATGCAAGCACCAATTCACTGCATTTTATGGTCGAATGTTATCCTTCGTCCGTGTTCCCCCTACCACCGCTCCTCGACTCCATCTGCTCTGCTCATGTCTCGTGACTCTTTTAATGTACCGACCGTCGTTTTATTTTTTGTGCCCGATGATGGAATACGTGTATAATAATAATTTTCCAACAATTTTCCAGAGCAATAACTATTATTTATTTGAAATATGGAAACGCTCAAGTGGGGAACACACATGAGCAGACTCGATGTCGGTTGACCGTGCTTGGTGGAGCACCCTAGAGGGACAGAGAGTGGGAGCGAAAGGGTCGATTCAAAACAGTGACTGGAAATCGGACCTTCAGGTGATGGATAGTGCCACACAGACGAATGGAAGACGGAAGAAGGAAGGAGGGAAACTACCAGAATCTAGGATTGAGACGCAAGCTTTGGTGGGTCTTGGGGCTAGCGAGTGAAAACCAAACTATACATTGTCTTCAAGCATGCCCGACGATTGGAATATCAGCTCCGTATAATAATAATAATATGGGTGGCACTACAGCCCATAGATGGCCAGAGCCTAGCTTCTCCGCAACTACTCGTGTTGTGCGTGCTATTGTTCTATCACGAGTGGAACGGACCTACAGTTTTTTTGCCGACTTCGAACGGCCAAGTTTGAGAAGCTTTTTCTAGACATTTATACTCCTTGAGCATTGTCAGTGACCCAAAAGAGGCAAAAGAGACCGTGAAAAGTATTTCTTGTCGTACCAGAAATCGAACCTAGACAGGTAGGTCCAAGTGCGTAGGAGTCGACGCACATACCCACAACGCCACGGGCCACCAGCATCAGCTCCATATGCCCCATTCACAAAAAATGTGATCCTACTGCTCAACGTCGCCTACAAGATCCTGTCCAGCGTACTGTGTGAACGTCTAAAGCACTAATCGGCACGTACCAGTGCGGCTTCCGGCCAGAGACCAAATCCTGGAGAAGACCAGCGAGTTTCAAATCGATAGCACGAAATTTTCATCGATTTTAAAGCCGCATACGACGCCATTCATCGCGATGCACTGTGCGGATCAAGGACTTTCGAGCAGTTTGACACCTGCATCGGATTTTGGCAAGAAGATGCGCTGTCGTGGCGGATTCTTCTATCTGGTACTGGGAAAGATAGTACGGTGGGCAGCTGTAAGCACGGAAGGCACTATCTTCTACAAGTCCGTCCAACTTTTGGGGTACGCAGATGACATCGAAATGGTGCCGTCGTGGTGGCTTTTAATGTGATTGAAGAACAGGCGGACAGGTCTCAAGGTCAATGAGGACAAGACGAAATATATGCTGTCAACCAAACCAGAACGTTCCGTCGGACACTACCTTGGACAAAACATTACGATCGACAGCTACAATTTCGAGGTAGTAAAGGAAACGACAGGTTTCCTCTTAGAGGAGGTCACGCCTGAGTTCCCCTTTAATCTTCTTTGAGCAGTCACCAACCCGGAACAGCCCGGCGTCGTGACTGCGCCAGCACCGACATTCGGTTTTCCAACTAAGGCTGCTCTCGAGGTGGAGGGGCAGTGGCCCTTCTTCCTAGCAGCGACCAAAGTTGGTTTCCCTGATTGAACCTTGCTTTCGCAGCTGGTGCGCCATGCCGATATCATGGTCGCCTTTGCTATTGCGAGCTTCCCGTTAAGGACTCAGGGTCGCGACTTTTGTATCTGCAAATGAGCCTTTTGGCATTAGCGCGTCGCTTATGAGGGTTCTTCGGCACCGGGTTGAGTTTAATGGTACTCGCTACCTTTTGCCCACTGTCCAGTGATGAATTCGCCTCCCCATGAGATGTGATGGAGTGGGAGGAGTCTTTGGCTGTGGGCGAGTTAGAGGAAGTTGCCGGAATACCAGCTGCACTCTGTGCCGTCCCGTTCGGCTGGTCCCCAGCTTCACAGTTGGAGCCCGCGCTGGGACATGGCCTGGCAGCGTTGCTAGCGGTAGGCTTAGGGGTCATTGCCGGAACCTTGACGTCCTCGCCCTTTGATGACCTACCGGCTGGTGAGACTGCTCCCCTTCCGTGCCGGATTGACACACCAACAGGAGGCGAGGGTCTCATCAGTGCTTCAGCACACGTGACTTCCTGCGGTACCGCCTTTGGGCAGATAGCTAATGGCTTTTCTGTACCCTCGGACGCCACCTTCGGAGTGACCCTCGGGCGGATAGCAGATGGCTGGTCCAGCCCTTTGGATGTCTCCTCTCGGAAATCAAGCGCTCTTTGAAGCCTTGACTTTTCTTCGTCCCTGAGCTCTGTTTTTCCGTTTAGTCTACGTATCGTCCGTCTGCTGTTACGGATCATATTGCGCAGGGAGGTGACGGACGATATGGCTAGTTTGGATGAGCTGGCGACAGGGCAGGATTCATTTGGTTCGTTGCCAGCTACACCTGAAGACTGCCTAGCTGGTGATGGTAGGACATTTACCTCCTCTTCCGTTAAGTGTAGTTTCAGTTTAGAGTCGGTTTTATGGAGCTCACTGATGCCCGACTCAATTACGTCAGAGTTCCTTGAAGGTTTTTGGTTTCGAGGATTTATTTTGTTCCCACGAGTAAGGGGGAAGCTGAGGTCGCACTGTACTCACCCCCGGTATACAGTGAAGGGGACTAGTGCTGAAACCGGATTGCCCCAGGTATCCGGAGTTCACCGTTCGAAGACATACTAACGCAATGCCATTCATTCCTAGGCACGGTCGTGCACACACCTGGAATTGCGGGTTTTATCGATAGTCTAGAGCCGCTATATTCAGCTAAAAGCAGGGGCACCTCGTGCAGGGTGTGACACGGAGTCACGTATAGCGGTCTTGGAGGATATCCTCCCTGATTCATGCAGAATCTCGCCCCCAAGTAAGATTGAGAAGTAAATTAAGTATGTTTTGCGCTGAAACTGGAACAGGGGCCCATCTGAAATGCCATCCAACAGAACATTCAGCAGAAACGCACACAAATCTATCACAGAACGGCTTTCCAAAACCCTGCCAGGACACCTAATTCAACGTGAAGTCACGATAAAAGCCGTCTGTCTTCAAGTTAAAACCCTCGCATCTGTCCAAACCGTGTCCTTGCACCCTACACATCTACCATCCACGATTGATAGCCAAAAGAAGGAGGGGAAAAAAAACGGACACCCATAGCCATTCACAGCGTCCTTGCTGCCGCCACTCATCCTCCTTTGCACTCACAGCGATGACCTGTCATCGATTAAGCTTATTTGTAGTCGTCGTCCCCCTCCGCGACAACCAAATGGAATTAAAATTTCATCCATTTATCTGGGTCACAGAGCATGGCGATACACACACACAGGCCATGGACACTGGCACGAGGACGGCGAAGAGATTGCCCTCATCAAAATGTAAAGAGGTATAGCGCGATGCGTGGAAGGCACTAATTTATCATCGCTCACGCTCCCTCTCCCGCTCACACACCGCCGGCTACGCCACGACATTCGCGGAACCCTGTTACCTGTCAAAAGTTGAATTCAAACTTAAACTTCTTGGATGCAGCAGATTCCACAAGACAGAAACTTCGGCCAATCATGCGATTTCTTTGCAGGAGCCCACCGGCACCACATGGTCGTCCCACCCACTTGAACCACCAGCTCCACAACGAACAGGCCATGCCCCCCCTCGTCGGGGGGGCCCTCGTCACCACAAAAAACAGAAAGAAGACAAAGACAAACAGAAAAAAGAATCCACCACCAGCAACTTTCCAAATGATGGCCATTAAATCACAGCTGATTGCAATCAGTTTAAGGGCTCTGTTAACGGCGAACCACAAAAACTGTCGTCCAGTGTCACAATTAAACTTTCGTTGGTTGATACCGACGACCGACGACCGACGAGGCTTCCGGGTGCACTGCCTGGCACCGAAAAAATTCCCAACACTCGTCTCACTAACCCCCCCACCACCCCCTGAGACGGCGCGCATTTGCTTTAATTAGGCAAAACTCTGTCTGTGGCTGTCATACGGTCTGCCTGTTATGACGGCGATTAGCACTTTGAATGGGACCTCATGAAGGAATCTGACATTTCAATCGGTCGCCCAGGACACACACATTTGTCGGCCCTGACAGCAGCGGTCGGCATTGCCAATGTCACTGCGCTGCTACTGCTGCTATCGTCACCGCAAATAAGATGTCAAAACAGAGTACACTCAACTTCCGCAATGAGACAGGACCTGCTGCGGCAGCGGCAGAGTCTACGTCGGCGGGTATCGCAGTGACGTCAACAGACGGCCAGGCGTGTGAAGGGATGCCAAGGGCATGGCAGCTGCTGGTAGGCGATGTCGCAGTCTAGATAATCCGATGACGAATGTCACCAGGTCTTTATCAATAAATGTTCGGTGGTGACGAACGTCATGAAGTTGCTCATTTGCCTTACTCTCGGGTTGCCCGTTGACGAGCGTATCCTGTGTGCGCTGCGTATGCAAGGGGGAATGATAGAAGTTTTGAGGTTCGACTGGGGACAGTTGCCAATGAATGAGAGAGTTGGAACAGTGTGCACAGTGTGTACACCTCGCCGGACGGGAAATGATTTAAGTGATGGCCCATTAAAAAGTTGTCCATCGTCGTGGTGGAGGTTCAAAGTTGACTTGCTTTATGGGTGCCAAGGGACGAATGAAAAAAGCGACTGTTTCCCCCAAGACGATGCTATCATGTGTCACAGCTGACAATGGGCGGCTGCAGGTATCGATTCAAAAATACCGGAAGACAGACGCACTGTCACAGGTGATGTATGACCGTCCTTTGGATGGCTCACCAGGCTCGGCAGATGAGTGGAGGAGGCATGGGACATGGGCAATTATGCAAGACAAATGGACGACTGAAAGATCTAGATGAAGCTGATAATGTTGACTGCAGTTGGAGGGCCCCTTCATCACTCCATGCGACAAAGGTGGCACCATGAATTCCAACGGAATGGCATTTAAACATTTTTATCCAAAGCAGCAAAACCGTCTAAATGGATTGTTAATCCAGAAAAAAGAACATTGCGCACAGTGCACAGATAATTTATAGCGCCACAAATGAGTCCCTTCAGTCAGTTCAGTCAGCAGTGTATGCCATCAATCAAACAAGCAGACATGACGCTCATTTCTGAGTGAACTGGAGAAACCATCGGAACCCAAGACACGAAGGCGAAGAAAAAAAAGACACACACGCCGTCTCTAATGGAAGTGCAAGCACGTATAATCTATAATCCAAACAGTGCCACCAACACCAACACCAACAGCAGCGCCATCAAGGAATCCATCCGAGAGACGACGACGACGACGCGACCAATGCGAATCGTGCATGAATCCACATCGCTTAGAGTGACACTTGACGTAAAGTCAGTAATCGGCCTTGAAAGAGCCACTTCACACACACACACGCACGCGTGGATGTTTGTTTGAAACGCATGCAGACATTTTGCGAGAATGTGTGCGTTCGTGTGCGCGCAAAGTGGACAAGAAATCAGGTCACGGTGGCTGACTGGCTGGTTGGCTCGCTCGCTTGCCGTATGCCATTAGGATAGCCTGACTGCTTGGTTAGTTGGTGCGTTTCCAATGCGGAAGCTACTTCAGCACGATGATGTCAGATTGTGCGATGGATAGCCAACACTACGATGATTGATGAGCACCGACGACAGAGCCGTTGTTCCACTTCCACTTTGTCCTTTGTTCTGCGTGTACGTTTGCTGCTGCTTCTGCTTCTGCATCCCTCCACAAGTTTACTTTTGCTTGTGGCATGTGGTAACTGGTAACTGGTAACTGGTGGTGGCTAGTGGTTTGCTGGCTAAAGGATGGATACACTCAAGAGAGTCAGAGACACTCTGACGCATAGCGCCTCATAAACCACACCACACCACACCACACACACACACCCATCCATAGAAATAGAGAAAAACGAATCCTTCCGGTGAGATTGGCATGAAGTTTATTATGAATTATGCCAGCCCAGATAAGTGGGAACGTCGTCCTTGTTACGGGCTGCGGAGAGTAGAACGGAACTCTCCTGCGGACAAAACGGCGTCATAATGTATCCCCTCCCCCCCCCCCCCCCCCCCCCCCCCCCACTTCGTGTTCGCAGCGGGACGAAGCCCATTCGCATTCCTTCAAAGTGTTAAATTTCTTTCTTTCGCTTGGTTAGTGCCCGGTTTCAACACATATCTCCGGCTAGTCCTGCTTAATGCGCTCCTCCGCCGTGTAAGTGAGAGTGTCTACGGGGAGATTCTTGTAATTATTCAGCGTAATTCTGGCAGGTGGCCATCTTTGTCGTGTCTTAAGTGGTACAAGAGATACCCACCACCACCGGCTCGTACTCGTGTGATTATAATAATGGAGCACCTTCCTGTTGGTGTCTTCGGTGTAAGTGGCGCGAACAAATTATGGTTTTAGGTGGTAGTTGCCAGCGTAAGGACTAAGACTGTATGCGAGGAGAGTCTCTTTCGTGGTGCAGCCAACAGACGAGTTTCATGTGTTGAAATTCAATTTAGTCTAAATTGCTTTGTTAAGATTGCAAATGGGATGTAACTCCGATGTCATCCACTGGCTGGGGGGGTGCACAAAACGTGCCGCAACGAGTTTCAGTGTGTCTCGCAGCTCTGGCTGCGGATTGCATTTTGCACTTTTCGAACGTGTTCAGTGGCATGTGTGTCTGTGTGTTAGCAATGTTAGTTAGTTTTGAACATATTTCCACGCGGGGTAACCCAGTTAAGCCGAAGACAATAGGGAGCGAGAGCGGACTGCGATGTCATAAACATGAATCTGGTTTGAATGTCTCAACCGTCGTTGTGGCTTGCAGATTTCATTAAGTCTGAAGCAATATTTTGAATGCGCTAAAACCGAAGGAGCACATTTGCCCGAATGAATGGATATAACATTCCGCCGGGATTACTGTGAAATTGGATACTATTTTGAATGAAGACGCGCATTAGCTTAATCTCTCAGTTTTCTCTAATCGGTGCGGGTTGAGGAGCGAGTGCGAGCAGAACACTGGGTTCAGTTAAGGATTGGTCTTTGAATTGCCACATTTTGTTGGTCGACTGCATGATCGTCTAATCCCTAAAGGGGACCATGCGGTGAGACAGTCAGGGATGAGAACAACTTCATCGTTGCCGCTTCTGAGATGACATACGGAATCGTAAGCGAAAGCCTTCAAGATTGACAGCCGAAACCTGATCTGATCGCCTGATCTTAAAGAAGCACAGTGGGGACTGGTACGTAGACAGAAGTGGTGGTTCAATCAGAAACTAAAAAGCACTATACTTACTTACTTATCAGGGCGGCGACCCATGGACGGTCCAAGTCCGGCCTTGAAGAGCTCTGATAGTAGGCCATCTGAGCCTGCGGCTTTGTTGTTCTTCAGCCTTTCAATGACTGTGCCGACTTCTTCAAAACTAGGCTGGAGGAGGAATACTTCATCGACTGGAGTTGAGATTTCCTGATTCCCTACTGCGCCGTCCCTCTAGGGTGGATTCGAAGATTTTCCGGGCGGGAGTGGTAGAAACTCGCTGGTCTTCTCCACGATTAGACATAGTGTCAAGATTTGGTCTATAGTCGATTTGTCGGGCCGAAAGTCGCATTGGTACGACGTTCACACAGTACGCTGGACAAGATCTTGTAGGCGACGTTCAGGAGGGATAAGCCTCTGAAGTTGTTGCAAGAGGTAGGATCGCTTTTTTTTGTGGATAAGGCATATGGAGCGATATTCCAGTCGTCGGGCATGCTTTCGTCTTCCCAAATTCCACAGATGATCTGGTGCATGCTCCCTGCCAGAACATCGCCACCGCCCCCTAAATAGCTCTTGTGGTAGGCCATCTGAGCCTGCGGCTTTGTTGTTCTTCAGCCTTTCAATGGCTGTGCCGACTTCTTCAAAGCTAGGCTGGAGGACTACTTTATCGACTGGAGTTGGGATTTCCTGACTCCCTATCACTCTCTCTTGGTCAGGCCCGTTAAGCTGTTGTTGGAAGTGCTGCTTAAACACATCCACTATTCCCTGCGGGTCAGTAACAAGGTTACCCTCACAATTACGAAGAGCCTAGGTGCCTTTCCTAAAGCCTGAAGCCAGGCTTTTGGCTATTTTTTAAAAAAGGCTCGTATTTTTTGTCTGTCCCCAAACTATTCGATGTCCTTGAGTTGGGAGGTGGCGTAGAAGCTTCTTCTCCTTCCGTCATCTAGCCCGGTACTCCTCTTGTCCTGCTATTGTTTTCCGTTGCAGCGCTTTTTGGTAAGCCTAGTCGGTTAGTGCCGGACAGTCACAGAGAAAGTGAGGCAGACTTTCCTCTAAGTGGGTGTCGAGGCAACTGCGACAGTGTGGATTGAACGGTGTTCCGAGCCTGGCAGCGTGAATGCCTATAGGCCAGTGTCTCGTGCTTACATGCCTCGACACTTACTCAGACGATAGTCTGCCTCACTTTCTCTATGACTTTCCGGCACTAGCCAGAGGAGTTCATTAGTCCTTCTTTTCGTGTAGGCCATGTTTTACTTGAGAATTTGTACTTGGATGACTTAGTCCACCTTCTACTAGCTAACGACAGGAAGTATTGATAGATGATGTATTTAAGGTGGTTGCTGGAGCTCCTTGAAGTTCCTTGCTTGGCCAGTTCGTCGGAAATCTTATTTCGCTCTATGTTGCTGTGGCGTGGAACCCAGAGGACAACGATATTGCTCCTGCAACTGGCATGTCTGAGTTCCTCCTTACACTGTTGCACCAATTTAGGAAGTGATTATTGAGGAGATGGCCCTTATGGCTGCTTGGCTGTAAAGAGGCGATGTCATGGCTCAAAAACAAAGTGATATCTAAAAGGGATATCAACATCTGTTTGGCTGGCATTAGGCCGCATTCAAATCCGTGGTTTAACTCTAAAACATCCCATGATTGCAGTCTGTCTCTTAACGAGATGGCTGAGTATTTCAACGCACACCACATGTGGTTGCCATAACATTGTGACATACCAGGGAACTGCAAAGCCGATGCACTCACCAGGTGTGGTACAACCTCCTCCCTATCAATAGGAGGAGTGCCACCTTCCATGCCGATCGCTACAGCCCACCACCTCCTGAAGATACACACGATTAAAGCCACCAATAAGAAATTGCAATGACAACGGAAATTTGGCCATCACTTAACCTAAAACGGTCACTCAGTCTCCTTAGGCTCAGCAGACCCCCATTATGGACCCTCATCGGAGTCATAATCAGGCGCTGTGCAATTGGTACTCATGCTCGTAGAATGGGGTCCCATATAATCATTTCAGAAGCTGCCTGGCTGAAGCGGAGGTGGAAACAATTGCGTACTCTGCTCGTGTAGCGCTCTGGCTAGTCGTAGGTTCCTACACTTAGGGGCCAACTATTTCAATAATCTTAATGAGCTAAATAGTATCAGCGGATGTCAGCTAAATCGGTTCACTACAAGCGACCTACTGATTCCGATGTGAGGAGAAGTTAATCCGCGTGGCACTCCAATGGACCTACTTTGTTCTAAGTGTGACTGCCCTCAGCACGCAGCCACTCCAACCTTACCTAACCTGTTGAGGTATTTCTAAATCCAACTTGAGGAGTTTAGGAAGGACATACGTTCCTTTATATCCTTTTCAGAAATCTCATCAAGTGAGTTGAAGAAGGGTTTTCCAAATGTTCGCTGTTTGGCTCTAGCAAGGGCCGGGCAGCTGCAAATGAAATGTGGTAAGGTCTTCCTCTCAGCAGTGTTGTTGCAACAGTGTGTGTTGTGTGGGATGCTTAGTTTTGCGACTTGATCTCCTAAGCCTAATGGCCAGTGCCCGTGCAGACCGCCACCAATCTAGGGATATCATGTCGAGTTCGCTGGAGGAGATCGACTTGAATCTTGATGTAACACAGTCAGTCTGGCAAAGAGCAGTCTAGATGTAAACCCGCCCAAAACCGAGCTCGTACTGTTCACAAGAAGATACAAAATACCTCAAATAAGTCCACGAAAGCTGAAGAATAAGGAACTAGGTTTCACTAACCAAGTCTAGCCAATACTTAGGCGTAATAATAGACAACAAACTAAGCTGGAAACCAAACATTCAAGATTAAGAAGGCTGAGGTGGCTATGTATACATGCAAGAGGGTCTTCGGACCGAGATGGGGACTGAAACGGAGAATGACACACTGGATGTATACAACAATTGTCAGACTAAACATACGGCTTCCTCGCATGATGGACAGCACTGATAATCAAAGTTAATTTGAAAAAGATAAGCAGTATCCAATGATCTGCGTATATCTACATCACGAGGGCACTTCGTTCCACACCTTTAGCTGCCGTGGAAACAATGCTTCAGCTGCTTCCCATGGATATATACGGGAAGCTGACAGCTACCAAGGCGGCGATTAGGTTGAGCGAGTGTAACCGACGGAATAGAACACATAGTCCAGGACGATGCGAAAATTCCAAAGAGTACAGACTTGAGTTCTGCATGAATGCATTCATTTTCTCTCTATGAACGAGAATAGAGGATATAGAGCTAAATAATTACTTTATTTAATTAATTAAATAATACAGAAATCCAAAATTTAATGGGATGTACGGGGACTACTAAGCACTTAAACCTATGGTGTCTAGCTTCGATTCCTGGTTTGACAAACAATGTTCACAGCACCACCTGTTTCTAGGCACTGGCACTTCTCAAAAAGTTGATACAACTGTCTAGAATAAGTGAGTTTTAACTCGTGAAAGAATAATACGCACAACAGGTGTGACTGCTTTAGGCCCTGGCCTTCTCTGGGCTGTAGCGCCATCCATATTATAATGAAAAAGGTTTACTATGTGTAGAGTTATAATAGTAAGGGTATATAAGCATTGAGAGTCTCTGATTTGCTGGATTTTACGACACACCCAACGAAAAACACATGGTTTGACAACGAGTGCAGACAGATCAAGCCAAACAAGACACTTTAAAAGCAACGACACATCTAACGAAGAGAGCTGTTCGCTGGTGTTACGAACAGAAAATAGGGACTGTAGCGCCACGCGCATTAGAATATTCCTCCTGTACATGTTTTCTAACAGCCACTCAATCCAATCTTACCAGGAAATTGAAATTACAAGCTAATATACAGTTTAACGAGCCCAGCTGCGGAGACTATTGACGCTATTATGTGGTTATAAAATAAAATTGTCTTTTGATAAAAAATTATTGATTTTAACAATATTATTGAAATTAGGGTTTTGAAGTATGTCATAGATAGTTGTTTTGAAAAATATTATTGACTATGGGCTGCAGTACTGGGCAGAGTGGTCTTTGGGGCACCAGACCAGATATGAGCGTTGTACTCAAGCTTGGGGCGGATATACGTCTTATAAAAGAAAGCCAAATCAGAGGGGGTGAAATATTTCTTGCATCGATTTAGGAAACCTAAACATTTCGCAGCATTTTTGGCGACCTCAAATATGTGATCGTTCCAACTAAGTGTTGTGTTGATATACATACCAAGGATGGAAAGCTTTCCGGTTTCATCGACACAAGCACCATTCATGGATAATGGCTGATTAACAAGGGTTCGCTTGAGTGACAGCAGACAGCATTCAGTTTTTGAAGCATTGAATTCCACTCTGTTGTTGTTTCCCCAGTTAATTATGCTGTCAAGATCGGAATTCAAGGAGCTTAACATACGCTGCCGTTCCAATTCTACGGCCGAAGGGCAGGGTCGTGAGTCTCGGAACGAATATGAAAAGCTGAGGGTGCTGTCATCAGCGAAGGAATGGATTGGATTAGAAGTAGCAGACAAGAGATCATTAATAAAAATGAGAAAGAGTGTCGGAGACAGAACAGAGCCTTGGGGTACACCAGCATTTATTTGGTGGATATCAGACTTGAACCCATCCAAAACAACTTGAATTGAACGGTTCGAAAGGTAATTTCTAATCCATAGAAGAAGAGATTCATCGATACCATATGCACGCATTTTCGACAAAAGAGCTTGATGCCAAACTCTGTCAAATGCCTTAGAAATATCCAGTGCGACGATCTTGTTTTCGCCTGCATTATGCAAAGATGTGTTCCACTTTTCGGTGAGATAAGCTATCAAATCACCAGTGGACCTGTTACTACGGAAACCGTACTGCCTGTCATTAAGAAGCTGCCGCGATTCAAGATTCAATTCATATTTCATAAGCTGACAATTTATCAGCGTTTCCATGACCTTAGAAAGAAGGGACGTAAGTGCTATGGGTCGGTACGAGGTGGGTGACGAAGATTCGCCCTTTTTAGGGACGGGCTGGACCAATGCTGTTTTTCATCTGCTCGGAAAGAGACCTAAAGCGTAGGATAGATGAAAAAGCTTACGCAATGGTTTTGCCAGCGCAGAAGAACACCTCTTCAGAAGTACAGGGGGAATACCATCCGGGCCAGCGGATTTGTGCACGTCGAGATCTTTAAGTACTCTTGCAACTGTACGAGTGCGGAAGTGGATTTGTCCCATGGTGAAATCAACGCTCTCAAGTACAGGTGGAGACATATTGGAATCTAGCAGTGTTGAGCTGACTGCAAAATGCGCCGCAAGCAGATTGGCTTTGTCTAAAGAGCTGACAGCTGGAATGTCATTGTAAATGAGCGTGGGAATTGAAGACGAGAGGGAATTCCTTATGTTTTTTACAAATGACCAAAAGTTTTTGCTACCTTTTTGACATTGTAGCACTTTTTGCCTCAACTTTTGATCATAAGAGAATTTCACTCGTCTGATAGTTTCATTGCAGTCATTTCTGGCCCGTTTAAACTTATTCCGGATTTCCTCAGTAGGGTTGGCTTTGTATGCCCGGAAATTCAACTCTCTCAACCTGATAGTCTCTTTACAGCTCGAGTCATACCATGCATTTTCTCTGGGCTTGATTCTCTTCACTCTATGCGGAATGAAGGATCTCATGTCCAGCAGAAGAATGTTTGTGATCATATCAGCAGCGGCATCCACGTCGCTATCGAGGAAGCATAGTGGCCAGTTAAAATTCCTAAAGAAATTGTTGAGTCCTCTCCAATCGGCTTTCTCGTACAGCCATACTGTTCTTTTAGGAATTTGTTCTCTAACTGTGTGTGGTGATAACGAGAAATTAGCTGATATGACACAATGGTCAGACGAGCCTAGAGGCGACAGTATGTCAACAGAATATTTATCAGGGTGAGAGGTGAGAAACAGGTCCAGGGTGTTGGCGGAATGATCTGCGATGTCAGGTATTCGTGTGGGCTCATTTACTAGCTGAGTCAGATTGTTTAGCTCAGCAAAGATTTCGACATACCTTCCTTCGGGTGTTGTCTGGCCTGAATGTCGAAGCCAATTAGAATTGTGTACATTAAAATCGCCCGCAATGGCAATTTCAGTGCGAGGATACAGGGATACAATTCTTGAGATGGAATCGGATAGCGCATCAAATTCGTTAAAAGTTGAATTGCTATCCAAGTTTGGACTTATGTAAATAAAGCAGTAGTGAATTAAATGCTTACGGACACGGAGTTTTAACCACAGAACATTAAATTCCGGATTGGAACAGTGGCCATATTGTGGTTGAAGTTGGTAAGCTACATCACTACGCACGTAGATGGCGAGACCGCGATGAAAAAAGAAAAGCGGCACCAAGCTATATCTGGGCAGGGTCATTTCCGATAATTCGGTATTCTCACCTACCTGTGTTTCACTTAGTGCCAAGACAGCTGGTTTATATAAAAACAAGTGAACATACACAGCTCTTAGCCCATGAACATTGCACACATCAACCCTAAAGTTTTCCATAGAAAACAAGACGGAGATATAAAATTACCAAACTCCGACTGCGTGTTTGTCGGGTACTTAGGCTCGGTTTTTGCAGGGTTGATTTTTTTTGTAGTGGTGGTGGTATAGGCTCCAGTCGTGGTTTTTGATGGCGTTTGAGGGTTTTTTTTTTATGTCTTTGATCAGTTCGAGTTTGGTGAAGATGTTGAAACTGTGTACAAGGCTGTTTTTGGCTGAATTGGCTGCTTTGTCGGCGTGTTCGTTGCCTTGGATTCCCGCATGCCCAGTGATCCACATTATCTTCCTCGTGTTTGGCGATTTGATGAGCTGGTATCAGATATGAGATCGGTGTTGTTGTTGGGGTTTTTTTTATTGCATTGATAACTGATATGCTATCAGTGCATACAATACATTTATTGTGAGGGCTGTTTGCTACTTTAATGGCTTGAAGAATAGCAAATGCTGCTGCTGTTAATACTGAGGCGAAATCTGGGAGATTACCAATCTTGACGATGGATTAATTTTCCAGTGTTACGGCGAATGCGGTACTGACTGCGCTCTTCGAGCGTTGGTGAAAATGGGAAACCAACCCTCTGATTTTAAATTCTCTAGGGTGCTGGAAAAGCGTTGATGGAAGGTCCTGTTGCTGGTGTTGCCCTTTTTGTAGTCGGCTAAATTTTATATCAGTGATTCCTGATTGTCAAACCAAGGGGATGACGTGGTGTATTGCAACGTACTCTTTCGGTTGGTAGATCTACCTTATCAGCTTTTTGAAGAATGGTGGCGATGGCAGAATTTATCTTTCTGGCGTGCTTTTGGCTCTTCTTTATATCATGATCGATGACTGAGAACTTTGAAAAGGTTAGTTTAGCAAACAGAATCCTAAATCTCTGGCAGCGTTATAATTTGCCTCCAATTTTATTTTAGAAATTGTTCTCACCGCATTAATTCATTGTATTTAGAGTACTCGGTATACTATATTCTATTTTTATGAGTACTCGTTTTCGAGTACTCAGTCTGTATTACAGACTATATTGCACGCCTTTCAGACTATATTGCACGCCTTTCAGACTTCGAATCTGGGTACAAAACACTAATCCCAGACAGGGGGGACGACGGGGCAAAAGATTTAGTCAGAAAACCTGCCAATCTGGAAATTTAAACGGACGATTCGAAGACGGATGAAGGCACAGGACTCGGAGAACCCACAAGCCTTCTCGAGTACCATTCTTACGAGTGAAAAGCTGGTCGTTTGAACTTCTGCCGTGATGAAATCCGCACTGATCATCCTGGACTCGACCATAGCTCTAGAACGCACCTCCATCACCTTAGCGTAGACTTTCCCGGTGAGATTTAAAAGAGGTATGCCCCTGTTGTTGGCGCAATCTCTTTTGTCCAGCAATTAGTCAAAAAGTGAATATATAATTTAAAACAGTAAACGCCATTGTAATTGGGCTTTCCAGTAATCAAACAAACTCCCCCCCCACCCATTCCCCCTCTCTGAACCAAACTGCGAAATCATCTAATTAGACCACACCCTTGGCCCTTTGGCCATGAATAATTTCCGATCCAACCGAAAAAGCACACGTATCTCACTCAATCCCCTGCACCCCCATCCACCGCCCAACCAACCAACAATTATATGAAATTTCACAGGCGATATCCCTTAAGTGTTTGCTTATAACACGGCGCACCTTTATTAAGGACACGCCTCATCAGCCCAATCAGGATGTAATCGAAATTGCAAATTAATCGCATAGGAATCTCATTTCTGTTGCCACGAATTAAGCAGCCACAACCCGGCCGACATACAGCCTACCTGTGAGAAGTGCCAGTCGTCGTTTACCGCCGATGTGTCCCCCACACCCACCACCCCCCACTCCCATCCATACACACACACACACACACAAACGGAGAGAATATTCGAAATCCTTTGTAACGCTCTGATGCTCATCTACATAATTTACTTCTCCAATATTTATTGAAGTTTATGAGCGAAATTTAATCAGAACCGTTACACAAGCTATAATAAACACTTTCAGATCCAATACAGACACACACACACACACACCGACGCATACCCCCGCACACAGTACACGCCGCCCTCATCCCTCACACATGACAGGGAGAACAAAAAAAAATCCAATTAACTCAAGAGAGATTGTTTCAGTTTCCCAAGGCTTATCTCGGTGTAGTCATTAAGGCCCGCACAGCCTGTCTCGCACAATGTATGACAACGACTACCCCTGCGCGCCGTCTTCTCGCAACCCTACCAACGCCACCGTCGCCGCCGTTGCCGTCGCCGTCGCCGTCGCCGTCGCCGCCACCGCAGCCGACATCCTTGTGTGCAGCCGAGAAAATTCATATTAATACGTTCGTATTCACTTTGCGCGAAGTCATTCACGCCCACCACACCCCATTTTGGGGGGTTGGGGTGGCCATAGCCAAGCCACAGTCAACCCCAGTCGTCGCCGCAGCCTCAACCAGATCGACTTTAAAGTGAAACAACAATCCTGACACCCCAGAGATATGTCCTTCATAAAAACACAAAACCAGAAGATAAGCGCAGAGGTGGTGCCTGCACGCTGTACACTGATGAACCGGCTGCATTCCAATCCATCACCGAAGAGGTGAGTGGGTTAATTTGAAAGGACAAAGGACGGCATTCTCTCTCTCACATCCACACACACACACACACGAGCCCATGGTAAGGCGAGCCAAGGCACGACACGATTAGTCCATGATTTTTCCATCCCGCCGAAAAAAAAAAAAAAAATGAATACACAACTCAGGCCCACACAGGAGCGGGCACAAGCAAAAAGCACAGAAACAACGGAAAAAAAATCGGTTGGTAATAATTACGGAAGAACTGCAGCCAATTCACAAGGATGCATGAGCAATTTTTTCCGGTTCCTCTCTGTTTTTGTGTTCATAATGGCGACGCGGACGACGAGGATGGCCTAGCGTCCACATATTCGCCGAGAACTTTTCAGCTCAAATTTATATCTGACATATAAATGCAAAAATTGAAAAATTTGTCACGAAAAAACAAACATACGTTCGGATTGCACAGACAGAATGGAAAAAGGACGATGCGATGCGGATTTAGGGATGCTTGGCGAAGCGTCTTTTGTGGCTGATCGGAGTTTGTGTTCGATGTGTGGCTAGTGGATGGCAGGAAATGTCGGTTGTGCTGACGATCGGTGAGAGGAACTGATCTAGATTCTAGAAAGATGTGTGAGCTAATACATGGGAACTGCTCGAGAGATGTGTGAGCCTACGGCCCAAGCAATGGATGGGAACTGCTTCAGAGATGTGTGAGCCTACGGCCCAAGCAATGGATGGCAACTGCTCGAGAGATGTGTCAGCCTATGGCCCAAGCAATGGATGGGAACTGATCGACAGATGTGTCAGCCTATGACCCACGCAATGGATAGCAACTGCTTGAGAGGTGTGTGACCCTACGGCTCAAGCAATGGATGGGAACTGCTCGAGAGATGTGTCAACCTATGGCCCATGCAATGGATGGGAAATGATCCAAGGATGTCCATGCAAAGACAGCAACTGCTCTAGAAATGTTCTTGATGCTCTCATCCCCAATTCCGTGAATCGTTTGGGTTTTTCTGGAGCTTGCCCAAATCCCTCTGCATAAGACACAGTCGAGTAGCCTCTGCCCTTCCATAGCCAATCCAAACCGAGGTCCTGGTGGGCCAAAAAGGAACTAGTCTCCTTGCATGACACTTCGCACCCCATCTGTAGCGAAGCACATATTTTTGATTTGTCTCAGGCCACACACATTTCTCTTCACCTGCATTTGGTGCACTCCAGTTGGACCCAAAATGAATTGCTACCACCACCACCACCAGCGCCCATGCCATCACTCCGAGCAGCAAGTAGGCTGTGCAAGTGCTGCCAGCCAAAATGCCTATCCACTGGGGATTATATATGCGGGAATGTCGGTCGAGAAAGGCAAACACAGCATCCAAAACCACTACCAAGTGAGACGTACACAGACATCATTGAAGGATGATGGAGGCGCAGGGACTGGCTGGTGGCAGGGAAAGAAGCATGAGCAAGTACTAGCTAAAATGATGAACCGCCCGAACTCTGGCAATAATAATAATAATAATAATGATAATATGCACTTATACCGTCACCATCGACGGCAGCAGTAGTAGCAGCAGTAGCAGCATAACCACCACCATCAGGTTCCGGATCCTGCTCTTGATTCTGTTTAAGTAACCCACACACTGGCAGCCGCATGCATGGAGTGTGTGACAGAGAGAGAGCGAGCGAGCGAGTCAGAGCAGTCCTCGCCTAGCACCTATGTGCGCCAGACCAATTATTATTATCATCACAGCAGCAAACCCGGACCTCGTCGTCGACGACGACAACGACGACGGCAACGGCAACGGCAACGACGACGACGACGACGACTACGACGAAATGCAGTCATGTGCCAAAATGAAAAATTATTATTTTAAACATCACACACACTCCCATCCATAGTCAGCCATGCACAGCGAGCTCCTGATGAAGGGACAGTGGTGGCTTTTGTGGACGGCCACCCACCACCCCTTAAGGTGGCATAAACAATTTGGAATCGTTCAATGGTCAAATTATCAGTCCAATGGCAGAGTCACTGCTTCGGCTGCTCCCCACCCCTCCCCACTGGTCCACAACCCAACTATTCCCGAGTATAAATCATTAGTCGGTGGTGAAATTAAAGTTTTATTAACGATAAGTCCATAGACAGCCGGAGGATAAAGGGACTGAGTGGCTATTTATTTCTTTGGAATTGTACACTTACCGCACACGTATGCGGACATTTGGTTCGATCTCCGCCGATAGGGGGTATTTATTTGTTTTCAGTTTTGAATTGTGGCAGGTTCTTGGGCGAGCCGTAACCGTTGTGTTGTGTGCGTCCATTTGTACTCAGCTCTCCGCATTTGATGGAAGGATGCTGCAGCGTTACGGTGGTATATGGTGAGATTCAGTGCCAGCAATAAACTCACACACACACACACGCGAACAGAGAGGGTGCTCGTATTTGATACCAATCAATGTGGAACTCGGTCTGACAGGTTTGTTTTATCGCCGTGGTTTCGGTAGGATTCGCAACTGGCCTCGCCGTTGGCAGGGATAATAAAGTCACATTCTTTGTTAGAGATTGATTGTGTGATTGGCTTATTTGTTGTGTAATTTTGGGCACTCTCTGCTGCTGCACTGAGACTTGACGAAATGATTTGTGGTTTTCGCTTTGGATGTCTGAGGGCAGAGGAGAGAGAGTCAAGGATGCATTTTTTGATTATAACACCGAATGGGTGCCAAAATTGTGAACCAAAGATGGATGGCGGGTATTCTTGGCTGTAAATTAGTAGATTGTAGGAGCACTTGCCAGGAAGGGAATACACCGCAAAGAGTCAGTTTGCCGAGAGATAAACAAAACGTAAGAACACAAGAAGCCAACAATCGATTGGGATGGTGCAACGGTTGTCAGGGATCTGTCTTGGGTCGTCTGTCTTGTGGAATTTTCTGATTTTTGTTAAGAACACATTGAGCTACGGAAAGTAGGCAAAGAAGCTGTGATGAGTTTTACGACGCCCACAGAAGAAGACGCCATGTTCTGACAACGAGTGTAGACAGGCACGTGCACCAAAGCAAGGCAACCCTGACAACGAACTACACGAGCTCTTCGTGAGATCCACGAACAGGAACGAAAAAAAGTGGCCCGGCTTCATGCATGGTCACTGACTTTGTGACAGGACGTAATATGGTCATAAGTAGCACATGTTCCCTCGCAAAACGATCCACACAGCAACCTAGCGATATCCGGACGGTCGAACCGCCAACCAAATCGACCATGTCGTCATTGACGCTAAACTTGCGTCAAATATTCTGGATGTGCGAACATTCAGAGGGTCAGGCGTCGACTCTGACCATTTCCTCGTGGCAGCACTATTCAGAGCTCGACTGTCCAATGTCAGAAGGCTGCACCTGACATTGGACGCCTGAGCACACCCTAGATTGTCAGAGCCTACGAAGAGCAATTAAGCGAGAGACTCTCCGGTATGCCTACGTCGAACACCAACACCAACGAGATTTGTTTGCACTGCCGATCGGCCATCAAAGAGGTAGCGCAATCCACCTTAGGCTACCTACCACCTCCGACAAGAAGAAACATGCAACCGACTAGCCATACCAAAAATCACTGCAACGGAAAACAAGAGCAGCTCAAGAGGAGTACCAGGCTAGAAGACGGGAGAATAAGAAGCTTCTGCGCCTGCAGAAAAGGTCTCTCGCAACCTTCCAACTCAATGACATCAAATAGTCTAGGGACAGACAAAAAAACGGCCTTTTCTAAAGTATAGCCAAAAGGCTTTAAAAAAGGCATCCAGGCTACCTTGTAACCTGAGACGCATACATCAGAAGGTATAATAAAAGTCAACCAACACAACAAAAGGATGTTCTCAAGGAGACGTTTTATCTCGCCTAATGTGGAGTCTAGTTGTAGACGAACTTAAAGCTCAACACCACGCCTACAGACTGAGCAGTAACACAATCAATTGGTGCACAGATGGATCAAGAACTGATGAAGGACAGGAGCAGAAGTATTTGCACCACAGATAAAATACTTCGAAACCATGGACAAACACACCAGCAGCTTCCAGGCGTTCAGATCAATCTTGACAGGAACTACACCAACTGCGACATAGCAACAATGTCTGACAGTTGTGCTGCCATTTTGGCACTAGGCTCCTATATCATTAAATCAAGAATTGAGCAGGAGAAATGGAGTAAAACTCAGCTGGATACCTGGCCAAACCGAGATAGAATGCAATGAAATGGCCGACTCCATAGCCAGGAAGCGAGCATCGAAACCTTTCATAGGCCTTGAGCCATTCTGTGCAGTAGGAGACCGCGTCCTCAGAGAAGAATTCAGGGGACTAGACACAAGGTACCGGACAGAAACTTGAAACAATATTCACGGCATGAAAGAGACCAAAAATCTATACAACCGGAAAATGTTTGATACGTGTATAAGTTAACGCACACGCACCATAGACATCCAACGATCGAGGAACGGCTCACCTTTCAGCCATTCACACATGCACCGACCCTGTAATACGATCAGCACCTTTAAGCCGTTCAAACCATGCACCGACTTTTGTGTTATTTGTTAAGTTAGACTCAGAGCACCTAAAGAAACAAGGGATATCAGAGGAAGGTCTCTGCTGATTCTGTGGAGAATTTAATGAAATCCCAAAGCATGTATGTGTAGCATTGGCACATAAAAGAAAACATATCTGGGCAAGCACCTATTATCAGAAGAAGAGATGAGATCACTAGAACCACCTCTCATTCTCTGATTCCTGAAGGAAACTTGCAACAACAGAGAGTACTCTAGAACAAATCTCTTTCAAAGCTCATGCACAACAGGAGTCCAATGCCATCAAATCTGGAATGAAGTATATATGAGCGAACTCGAGTGAGAGCAAGGTAGTAAGGGGGCACAATAGATCTTAAGGTCGCGGTGCAACATACGCTCAACAATAATAATAAACCAGATCTTCACACTGCGACAGATGCTGCGAAAGCCCAAGGCCAAGCCCAAGAAGTGCAGGGCTCTCATCGCGTATTTTTTTCGATCCGATTGTCGTCATACGTGTTGGCAACTTAGAGCTGCACTCACCGACTAAAAAGAGCTAGACACGGCGTTCACAGGAACGAGCTATGACCGCCACGACTAACTCTGTCATTCCTGCCAAAATGAAGGGTTTGCCATCAAAGAATGTGTCTCAAGGTGAACGAGTTGAAAACGAAGACTGTGTTACGATCTACGCGTTGTTGCCATCGGGAGGAAAAAGACTTAACAACGAACAGAGAGACTGTACAGCGGCATGAGTCCAACCAGAATCCAACGTCGAAGTGAGCTGGGCCATGTCAAGTGCATGGACAACTTGGCGTCAGCTCGAACAGTCTTCGGTTTTGAACAACGCAGAAGGGGACGCCTGATATAAGGTGGCATACATACAAAACGAGTCTTCGACTACGAACCAGTGGGACAACGCAATAGAGGACGCCCACGGAAACGATGGCTCACACAAGTTGAGAAGGACCTCGCTGGCTAAAGATCCTGTCAGCTGGAGAAGCTTGTTAATTAAGGCCCAGGTCCACCCCGGACTGTAGCGCTATTAGAAGAAGAAAACATACAAGAAAGGAAACCTGCTGGCAAATCCACCATCGATCAGCTTTTGGAAAAAAAAAACACAGGAGCAACCCAACACCTTTTCATCGATTTTAAGGCCGCGTATGACAGCATCTATAGGGACGAGCTATACAGAGCAATGTCTAATTTTGGCATTCCCACCAAACTCGTCCGTTTGTGTAGAATGACGATGGAGAATACACGTTGCTCCATCAAGATCGGTAAAGTCGGTAACCCAGACCTTTGATGTCACAGAAAATGGATACAGACAATGGGAAGCGCTGTCATGCGACTTCTTCAACATCATTCTCGAAAAACAGCCACCAGCAGAGGAACAATCTTTCAGAAGTCCGTCCAACTCGTCGCATGACCATATTGACAGATAAAACGCAGCCTGATGTCAATGGCACTTCTGTGAGTATTACCACGGAGGCCGCGAAGATGGGTTTCAAGGCAAATGAGGGCAAGACCAAATATACGCTGTCAACGAGAAAGGACACCCAACACCGACGTCTCGGATAGAACGTCGCAGTAGACGTCAAAGACTGTGTCTACACAGGAGCGCTATTAAATCAGATAACGACATCAGCGCTGAAATCAAATGAAGAATAATTCTTGCCAATCGCTTCTTCTTTGGGCTAAGAAAGCAATTGATACACAAAGCCCCCTTTCGAACAACCAAAGAGACCTTAATCGTCCCAGTCCTGGTATATGCCGCAGGGGCTTGGATTACGTCAAAAACGGGCGAAGTTGCTCTTGGCTGCTTTGAGAGCTAGATTCTTCGGGTGATATTTGGTCCCGTCGTCGCGTAGATGGTGTGTGGCGGAGGAGAAAATGTAACAATGAAGCGACATCGACTTGGCCAGAAGAGTGAAGATCCAACGATTGATGGGTAGATCATGTACAGCGGATGGAAGCCAACGCTTCGGCTGGGAAAGTCTTCGAATCCACCACAGGGAGTCGGCGAAGTAGAGGAGGACCGCGACTCTGGTAGCGCACGCATGTGGAATGGGACCTCAACCAACTATGCGTGCGAAACTGGAGGCACATAGCTAAAGACCGAGTTGACTGGAGCGGCTTGTTGGTCCAGGTCCATCCCGGACTGTAGCGCCACGTTAAGTAAGTAAGCACATACACGGAGGACTTAAATCAACTGAAGTCAGCTACCAAGAGATCGGGATAACTGGGCAGGCTTGTTGTTTGAGGCCCAGATCCACCCCAGACAGACATTAGTCCGTCGAAAAGGGATTAGGCGAAGCTTGGTGCTGAGAAATCCGTTTCAAATGTAAGGCAGCACGAACTAGGTTAGGGTAGGTTGGAGTGGCTGACTGCTGGTAACAGCGTTCACTTAAGCCAGAGTAGGCCCGTCGTGATACCACAAGGATCAAAGACCCTATTCCCCATACCAGTTTGCGCTTTTGGTCTTGATATTGTTTAGTTCCATCAAGTTAGCGTTCCACCAGTTCGCAACGCCATGGAATAGTATCGGCCTGACTATAGAGGCAAATATCCAGTGGACTATTCGGGGTTGAAGTTTCCATTTAGATTCTATAGCTTTTTTGCGGGAACGCGGTGAGACACCTAGCGATTGGCAAACTGGGGTGATTGTCCCACTTTTCAAGGGGGACAAAAGAGATTGCTCCAACTACAGAGGCATATCTCTTTTAAGTATCCTTTAGAAGGCTTGGGAGTATGCCAAACCCATCTACAGTTGTTTTGTAGATTTGGAAAAGGCATATGACCGAGTCCCTCGAGGTAAACTCTGGAGTGTCCTGCAGGAGTATGGGATTGATGGTCCTCTTCGGAGGGCCATTCAGTCTCTATACACAAACTGTAGCAGCTGTGTTCGGGTAAACGGTGCTAAATCAACACCTTTCACCGTGGGCGTTGGACTTCGCCAAGGGTGTGTCTTGTCACCTCTCCTTTTCATTGTATATATGGACTGGATGTTGCAGCGCAGCCGATGTGAGGAATGTTTCACATTGGGAGAGTTGAGGGTAAGTCATCTTCTTTTTGCAGATGACTTGGTTATCCTCACACCCTCCCAGACGGAACTCCAGCGCGCACTCGATAGGTTTGTGGCCGTATGTGCTGATGCTGGAATGAGGGTTAACGTGGACAAATCGGAGGTTATGGTAATTTTCAGAACGCCCGTTCAATGCACTCTGCATGTTAGTGGAGTCCCATTGAAGCAGGTGGAGAAGTTTAAGTATCTCGGGGTCTGTTTCAGGAGTGATGGAAGGAGTAATGCTGAGCTTTCCTGTAGGATTGGTCAAGCTGGGTCAGTTTTGACACCAAGTTAGCGGTTTTCAACTCAGTATTTGTTCCAACTCTCACCTATGGTCATGAAATTTGGGTAATGACCGAAAGAATAAGATCGCGAGTGCAAGCTGCTGAGATGAGATTTCTTCGTGCTATTGTGGGAATTACTCGCCATGATAGGGTGAGAAACACGGCAGTGCGCGAGGAACTCAACATTCAGCAGCTGCTTCTTCGAATGGAAAGGGCTATGCTTCGGTGGTTTGGTCACGTGGCACGAATGTCCCCATCATCACGACTTCCGAGGCGGGCGTTGAATGCGATTCCATCAGGTAGGCGACCGCTTGGCAGGCCCAGGTCGAGGTGGTTGGACCAAGTCCAAAAACTAGCTGGGTTACGCTTGGGCATTGCTCCTGATGAATTAGAATCGATGGCGGAGGATCGAGTTGCCTGGAAATCTCTCGTGCGTGGTTTAGTGGATCATGCGGGTCAGAAGATGATGATGATGATGAGCTTTTTGCAGCAGTTTAAAGCCGTTGGGGCCTTTCTGACGCGTTCCTGGATGTTTAGTTGCCGCTTAATTTCGTGTCTAGAGTGAAGCCAAACAATTTGGCACTGGTATTCAGTTGTAGAGGGATTCCGCGTGTAGTAAGAGGATCAAAGACAGGAATTTTGTATTTTCTGATGAAGGATACAAGTTCTGTCTTCTGCGGGTTGACACCCAAGCCGCTTTTCCTAGTCCATTTTTCTAATTCGAAGAGGGCTACTTGCAGGAAATCCCTGATGGTGGATATATATATTTCCCTGCGGCTGCAATGGCAACATTGTTTACAAAGGCAATAACCTTGCACTGTGTCTTTCTTATGGTCAGTAGAGGTTCATTCACTACTACGTTCGGTAGAAGAGGTGAGAGCACTTAGCCTTGTGGCGTGCCTCTGTTAACTGATTTTCACATCGTGGTGCCACAAAAAGCTTGGAGCACATCGTCCAATTTTTTTGAAGGTGGCGAATAAAAGAGTACAGACTCTTCGATCCCGAGTCGGTTCAGTTCTGCAAGCACGAACTAAAATTCTTACAAGTCAATCACAGATACGCCGGCAAAAAGGTACAAATTCAAGTCAAACCTTGAATTAAATAAATCATGGTGGCCCCAAGAGCCAGCTGCCCTTTTCAAGTTTCCGAGAGCATTCCCTGCCTGTGTCTCCCCCGCAGAGGCTATGTCACAAAGCACCCTCGCACACACACACACCAGCAGCGCAACCAATAGAAACTCATTGAAAATCGCCCCGAAACGACTTCATAACGATTCACCCTGTTCGTGGTAGCCGACTTTCAGATAAACCCGATACGATAAAGCGATTCCAGATAAAAAAGAAAAAAAAAATAAAACCCTAAAGCACCTAACCTCGGCGGTGGTACAATAACCAACTGACCGACCGTCTTCTCCTACCCAATTAGAAAGTAATCATCCTCTGTGTATCGCCCAAACAAAACTCTACACAGCGCATACGTCCGCAGGGCCACAATCTTAACCACACAAATTTGCCTTATTAACGGATTCATCGCCCTTTTCAGTACGGTTTCTGCCTTCGGGGCACTGTTCGTTTTTACGTAATCGCCAGCGCCAGCACATAACGACAACAAAATGAAATTATAGAAGGCAACAGTAACAGTAACAGCCAACAACAACAAAAAAAAAATCGTAAAACGATTTATTTAAACATGAACTACTACCATTCATCGTTCCTTGCAAGGCGTCCTCTCTGTGGGTGTCGCCCCCGCTGCCGCCGCCTTTTTTCCCCGGCAGGACCACACACAAACTCACTCAGAACACAAGGAGCTGTGAGCCAGAGTAATACATATTTTTTCGCGCGGTCCTTCCTTTGATTTATTGCCACGGGAATTTTAAGAGTTTAGATTCGAGGAAGTTCCACACACTCCACCACTCCTCCACGGTCTTTGTGCAGTGCATATGGAGGGAGGGGGGACCACCATCTAATGGAAATCTTCCACCCCCCGAGCTGTTCCTAAATTTTCTCCGGTCCGTGAAGTTGGCGCCTCGCATGCATCAAAAGTGTATCACGAAATGAAATTTAGGGCGAATTGTTTTTTAATCCTTTGTTCCACACTTGAATCCTTTTTTTGGGAGCACAGGGTGAGGGTGGAGGCGATGGTGATGGAGTGATGTTGACTGGGCAGGGAGAAGGGGTGGAGAGTTCGCTTATTTTTTTGCGCTAATTTTGATTTCCTGACTCACTCCACAATCCACACTGGTTTTTGTTCTTGTTTTATCAGCGTGTGTGGAGTCAGTTCAGGGGACAGGATTTTCAGTATTTTTCTTATTTTTTTTTTGTTCGTTAATTTACCAAAGTGGATTGTCGAGAGAAACTTGTTCGTGACTGGATAACCCATGAACAGCATGGCGAAGTGGACATGTGACACGCGTTCAGAGAAGCATTAGGGGTAAGCTCTCGTTTTTTTTTTCGAAGAGAATTAGCCAAACGATTAGGAATAGGGAATGCAGTTTGGCACCCACAATGCGTGACAATTCGGTTTAAAATTCTCTCCACTGGCCTGACACAACCTGCAGCAACTCGTGACGGTGAACTGTGTCGTGCTGTAGCTGCAGCTTTTGTGTGTCTGCAACAGAAATTCAAATTTTTTTCATGTGAAATGCACGTAAATTCGCGTCTTAAGCACTGAAGGCATGTCAGTCAGAGTCATAGGCGTGTGTTAGACCTTTCAACAGAAAGTTTGTGCAGTCATTCATGACGCCAAGGAGTTTGCGAGTCGTTTAAATGGTATTTCTTCATTAAGCTATCGGGTTGGACGATAAATTCTTCGACTCTTGACAAGTTCTGATACCATTATCGCAGGAGATGCATCATGCAACACAAACGATGAGAGCTCAAGGCAATGAGAAGAGGCTAAACTGAGTTGTGTCGAAATGGGACAGATCTGGACGTGTTTTGGCGTAGCGCCGACGATTGGCAACGGTTTTGTTAAGCCAGGGAGGCCTCTGACAAGATCGGGGATCATTATCGCATGCTGAACAAGACGGCGGTTGATCATGGAACACGCACAAATAGCGGCGTTCACACTCAACAATCGATACGATTTGCTTGCCAACCGGTCTAGATGGGCCATCAATCGTTCATGTGAACGCTTGTTACTACAAGTTGGCAGGCTTTTACTCTAGACAAAGCTCAAACTGAGTATGCGGCATTAAGGGCACAGATCTGGCAAAGCAACTAAAGCAAACTGGGCTGCGTGGTCTTTCCCCGCGTTTTCGTCATTATGGACCAACAATTGCCATGAAAGAGTACCGCAGCTGTACAGGGTGTGAGAACAGGATTTATGTATCTGCACGTGGCGAGTCAGGATCTACTTTACCTTGCAGTTCCGCAGCAGTACAAGGTGTGAGAACAGGATTCGATGATCTACTTTATCTTGCTGTGCGATAACTTAGCAGCTACTGACTTACCAAAAATACCACCTTTAAGTCAATACAAGGACGGAAGAAGTCCACGAATCCCCTAACGCCTACAGAAAGCATGAGGAAAAACGATCAAAGACGTGCTTAGACAATATCAAAGTTTCAAGGCGATTGGAAGCAACAACACCAAAAAGAAGATTGCAAACCACAGGTTTAGGAGACGCAAATGATTTAAATAAACGTTTTAAACAATTGAAATAAATATTTGATGCAAGTCAAAGCATATTTACCAGTCTGAGCATATACATTACCAGCGTCCACAATATCCACCGGAGACTCGATTTTTCATGCTCCAACCATTAAATACGATTCAGACTCATTATTCCGTGCGAAAAGATCCAAAAAAAAAATACAATTTTCTACATTTTTTCAAAAAAAATCCCAACGCCACGACGAATTCCATCCTGCGTCCAACGAGCCGAAAAATTCCTGTCTGACATACTTCAAATTCCTAACGGTTGTGTAAAATATCCCCCAACCATCACCATCGCCATCTGTTGGCGATTAGGAAAGGGCAAGAAACTCCCACATGAAATCGGGTTGAAAACTGACATTTGACAAATGAATCACAAACTGTCATCGGCCACAATTAAACAAAATATTTGGAAAAATAGACGAAAAAACTGATTGCGGTTTTTTATAGAATTAATTTTTTCATGAGATACGCATACGACACCACGTTCGGCAGTCTCTCAATGTCATCTGTCCATGTGCCCGATATATATCGGTTTAGTTGCGAACTATGGAGGTGACTACGAAGTGCGTTGTTTGCAAGGAATTAACACAAAAATACAAATGTCCAATATGCGTGGAACCATAGTGAGAATTTAAACATTGCATTGGATTTAGTTTTTATTAATTCACATTACAGCTGCTCGGTGAATTGCTTCAAGGAACACAAGAAGACTGAATGCAAAGCTCCGGAAAAGCCGCCGGTCGAGTGCACAGAGGAGCCAACCATTTTCACACCCTTTAAGACCGAGGACACCGTGGATCCGTTTAAGCTCGAGCAACTGCGTAAGACCATCCAGCTGAGTGTGTAAAGCTATATCAAGTGAACTTCACTTCAATTAACAGGAACCGCTGAGCCATTGAAGCATCTGCTGTACAATCCGCACTTGCGCAGTGTTCTTCGTCAAATTGACACGGCGCCAAATGCCTGGAATGCAATGCGTGCGGCAATGCATGAGCCGCTCTTCACAGAGTTCGCCGACGAGTGCCTGAAAGTCGTCGAACCACCCACAGATGGGGACGACGCCGATCAGTGAATAAAAGAAACACCACACAGGAAGGAGCATTTGATTATATAAAACCTCATTTTACGAGTGTAAGTAATTGTCACAATAGTAAAGTCTTGGCGAATGGAACTTATGGTCTAATAAAAACAAAAAATAAAATTATGTACAGAAATCCTTTCTATGTGTAAGTTTGGTGTACCTATCCATCGATGAAACCAATTTTTGCGTTGTTATATATTTTTTTGAACTCAATTGCATGGGGGCGCGCGCGCTGGCACGTTCGTGGGCTCTCTTTACAATTCGGTGGAATCGTGCGTTTTACTCGGTGCACTGTCCGTGATGTATGTGAAGAGATCTTCGGGGAAATTGCATTGATCCACCTCGTGGCCAACGGCAAAGTAGCGCTTCCGGAGGAGATGGGCGGCTGCCTTCGGTTGACGGCTGCGTGTGAATACTCCTTTTTTGTTGCCACCCACTCGGGTTACAGCTAGAAAGAGACACAGACAGTGGGGTTAGGGAATAGAACGATCTTCAGTGATTCGATGGAGGACGGAGGGATATACTTTGTGCGGTCTTGAAATCGGCAAAATTCCACACGAACTCTCCAATGAACCAGGTCTTCTTGCGCAGAATGTCGAACGCCCTGAAGTGGCGCGAGAACAATTCCGCTTGATACTCCTCCGACCAAACGTATGACGGCAGCTGAAAGGAACAATGTTGCAGCAGTGGAACGTTGATGATGCCGCGATCGGGATACTTACGAAATGCAATCCCTCAACGGTATCCGCTCCATATTCGGACATCAGAACTGGTTTGTTGTGTTTCTTGTTCCAGGCAACCGCCTCGGTTACCACGCGACTGGTGATCATGTCCAAGCGGCCGGGATTCGAATACCATCCGTTGTAGCGATTAAAACTAATTATATCTAAGTGTTTGGCCTGCAAGAAAGGCGCGAATGAGAATGACGGATGAGGGATGAGGGCGTGAACTTACAGCTTTGTCATCTGTATTTGGAACTGCAATGGCGGCAGTGACTGGACGGGTGCGATCTAACGATCTTGTGAAATTTGCTACATATCTGAAAGAGGGAAAGCGATGCATGAGTGGGAGACAGAGACAAACGGACGATTGGGTCGTACTGGAAATAAGAATCTGCGTGAAACTGACTTGTCCTAGGCTCATTGGCTATCGACCAGAGCACCACGCTGGCATGGTTTCGGTCGCGATGAATTAACTGTTCCATTGAGGATATATGCTTGTCCAGCAGAGCTTGATTATAGTTTCTGCAAAAGAGGAAACCAGTCAAAATGGGTGCACGGCGTGGATTTGCATTTTGCCAACTCACTCTGTGTCCACACTAGGACACTCATCGATGATCATGATGCCATGTTCATCGGCGAACTGCATTGACTCCTCTGAATAGGGATAATGCGAAGTCCGATAGGCATTCGCTCCGATCCACTTGAGCAGATTAAAGTCCCGTGTCAGGATGGCGAAGTCCAATCCTTTTCCACGAACCTAGAAAACAAAGCATAATCGGAGTAAGTTCAACCATTCGGGAGGTGTCTCCGCCGCGTTCCTACATCAGAATCTTCATGCCTTCCGAAGCCTCGGAAGTAGATCGGCTTGCCGTTGATCATGAACGATGTATTGTTCCACGTCAGTGTTCGTATACCAATCTTCAGTCGGTACACATCGAGGACACTGGCATTGTCGTCGTGTAGGAATACTTCCATTTGGTAAAGGTAGCCCGGTTCCGGATGCATCAGGTACGGCCACCAGGGCTTGGCATTGCGTACTTCCAACACGCCCTTCAGGTCGGCCTTTGACGTCTCATTGGCGACGATGACACCTTCGCTGTCCCGCAGCTGTACTTGCACGTAGACATTCTTCAGGTCCTTCACGTCGTTCGTACTTATTTTGTAGTAAACGAATCCTGGAAGAGAAACTTGAGTGGAGGCGAATCAAGCGATCGAATGGAGCGGCGAACCTGTGTTTTCCGGATTGATGTCCGTGGTCACTTCGACGTCTTGGATGAAGACCTTCGGAGTGGTGTACAAGTGCACCGATCGATGGATACCGGCGTAGTTGAAGAAATCAAAGCTGTACGACTGCACTATGGATACACCGCCGTCTCTGGAATAAGCAGCGAACGGGTTAGAAATAGTCGCGGTGATGGGAATGTGAATGGACCTACTTAGCCACTTCAGATATCTTGCCTTGCGGCACTGTTGTCTGAATCAACGCGTTGTCACACAGAACAGTGATGCGGTTCTCCTTGCCGTAGTACAAGAGCTCGGTGATCTCAGCCTCGAAGGGGAGATGGCCGATTTCATGCTTTACTGCCATTTCTCCATTAATCCACTAAAATGAGAGTTACTTAGACATTCGGACGAGGTAACAGGGGGTGGTCGGGGATAACTTACCACAAAAGCTTCATAGTGGACGCTACCAAAACGAATCCAAACCCTCTGGCCAACGGCCCAGGCGCGGGGTACAAAGAATTTACGATCATACCACACCGTTCCGACGTGATCTCTCAGACTCGCCTCAGTGGTGACATCGTTGTAACTCGCCGGCACTGGCATCGGTATCGTTGGTTTCACCTGCAATCAAATTGCAAGCAATTATAAGGCGTGTGAATGAAGGGGAATGCCTCAGCAAACTTACCTTGTTTAGATCATCCATGTACCACTTGTCACGGATGCCTTGTGTTGGATTACTTTCATCCGACTTCATAAAGTTCCACATCCCATCCAGACTACGGACATCGCGTGTCTCGGACTCCCTGGGATATAGGACGCCCACCGTATACTTAACGTCATTTTGCACAATCATCATTCCTAGCGCGAAATGAATTAAATAAACAATAGTGCCCATAGCAAGAAGCGAAAAAGCTGCAAAAAGAAACAGAAAAGAAACAAACAAATCAAAATCAAATGCAAGCTACAGCTGAAAATGGGACTATCGTTACAGAGGTATCTCATTGCGAGCGGTTCGATAGGGAATTTGGACGAATGATGGACAGAAACGGGAGACTATCGCCTGGATTCGACATGCATGGCCAGAGAGACGAATGTGAACTGAAAAAGGAAATTGAAGCGAATGTTTTCATGTTTTGAAGGCTGACTGCCTTGCTTGCTATGCCGGCTGAACCGGCAAGTGGGATTTGTTTAGGTTCACCGGGTGGAGAGTGGCGATTTGTGGGATCCCGGCGCGGTGGCCAGAAGGAGATTGACACACAAACATGCGATGTTATCGCTAAGGGATACCAAGCACACACTCTTACCGGGATACTGTGTCGCCAGCACAACAATGCCATTGAGACTAGTCGCTGAAAGAGCTAGGAACTCAGAAATCATGCTGGATGTCAGTGGAATCTCGCTTATCCTCTCCAACTGACAGATATCTCCGTCTGGTAAATACGACACTAAATGCCAATCGATTGAATTAGAACACCAGCAACTGGAGGGTTTTTTTTTTTTTCTTCTTATCTTATCTGTGTGTGTTGTTGGTTGCACGCTCTCTCAACACCGAACCGAGATATGAGAGATTGTAACCAATTTTTACTTCGAATGGATATACATCATGTCGAATAATCGTCTAATGCCTGCAGCGAGGCATCAATCAGAGCGAAAACATGTGTGTGTGGCATGGATGAGTCTGCTGTGACACAACAATCATGGAGTTCCCGTATAATGTATCCAAAATATCGTCAACTGCGCCCGTCTAGAATTCAGAATTGTGGTCAGTCGGAGTACTTACATCATTTGCCGAGACGACCATTGTGATGATGTCAAGCGAAGCCAAGTGGAAAAATGAGACGCACGTTACAGAAGAAAAAAAAAAACCAAACACACTCAACGTCGCGTCGGCAAGATAGCGATCAAAGCGCGAATATGAAAAAATTGAAAAGAAAAAAAGAAAGAAATAAATAAATCTCCAGAGATCATATTCATCTTCAGCCGCTGACAGGTGTTCACGTTTCGAAGCGACTCCCAGAGCACTGCCACTGTTCAGAGAGTCTGTCATAGACTACGAAAAAAAAAATAGAATAGAACCTAGTCAGCGGACGAAGAAGAAGTGACCTCGAATAGAACGCGAAAACTATTCCACAAATCGGTTGGAATTAATTGAAATGACTTGAAACGACGGGCACTGGTACCCTTTATTATGCGATGGAGACCCATAGTACGAGCACAACTGAAATGAACTGAAGAAAGAGCACCGTCGCACACAGCGCTAGAGTCAATTCGCTGAAGCAGGTGACTACATCGGTTTTCATTGATGACGTATTTGATAAACAATTTTGTTTTTGTTCTTGTGTCAGAGAGAGAGTCAAAGAGAATGCGATTTTGACTCTTGTGCCTGGACTCTGGAGCATGTGACCAGAATGACATAGAAAGAGAAGTCGGAAAGTGAAAGAGAATAATTTGTTTTGTCGTTGTGGCGCGGGTGGTGGACGGTGTCGATGATAGATATGTACGACACTGTGGGCTGATACGACGTTTTCGCTTTGTTTCGAGTTGATGAACTTTTATCGAATTAGAACTCTTGGGAGGAAGGAAAAAAAAAGCAATCAGCGACTGACTTATCGGGTGACCGGTGTAGCTTTGCCATAGGAATGCAGTGGATTAACACAGCTGTAGAAGCTGGCAACGGGGGCATTTGTGCTGATTCGTGATGAATTCCGTGCATGGGCTCTGTGATGGATGGGTTCCCGATGGAACCGATGGACTGTGTGTTTTGGCAAACAGCTGGATATGGACATTGAAGGCGCATTTGTCGAGCAGAGAGGACTTTGACTACTGACTTGGAGGCAATGAAGGCGCCGCTGTGAGACTGTTGTGGAGAGCCTCTCCCCGGGTTCTTTAGAAGTCTTGGGAGTCTGTCTGAGACTCGAGAACACTGAGGATGTTGCGGAGACGTTGAAGAACGTGTGTCAATCCTCCCTAGGGTAGCTTCTCAGACGTTGAAGACCCTCGAGCGACTATGTTCGAGGGAATATTTTGACGCTGGGAAGCCTCTGTCCGTCTTCTCCAGCTTCGGACGTCTGCTCAGACTGTTGCGGCTCTGTTCTTAGAGACGTTGAATATCTTCGAACGTCTATGCTCGAGAGAATATTTTGACGTTGGGAAGCCTCTGTCTGTCTTCTCCAACTTCTGACGTCTGCTCAGACTGTTGCGGCTCTGTTCTTGGTGACGTTGAAGACCTTCGAACGTCTATGCTCGAGACAATATTTTGACGTTGGGAAGCCTCTGTCTGTCTTCTCTAGCAGTCCCTGAAGTCTGTTAGATACTCGAGGCACTGAGTCTGTTGAGGTGACGTTGAAGATCATCTGTTCAACATTCCCAGGGTAGCTTCTTAAGCCTGCTTTGATTGCGCCTCTGTTCTTGGAGACGTTGAGACTGCTGTGGAGACATTAAGAAGACTCTGTCCGTCTTCTCTAACAGTCCCTGAAGTCTGTTCCAGGATCGAGACACTGAGTCTGTTGCGGCGACGTTGTCCATCTTCCCTAGCGCTGTCTCCGTTGCCTGCTTAGGTCATTGCGGCTGTGTTGTTGGAGGCATTGAAGAGCCTCTGAGCGTCTATTTTCGAGGGAATGAGACCGACATTGACGAACATCTGCCCACCTTTCCTGGCGCAGCTTCTGAGATCTGCTTAGACTGTTGTGGTGATGTTGAAAAACGCCTGTCCGTCTTCTCTGAAATCTGTCTGAGACTCGTGAACACAGGTTGTTGCAATTGTGGCGTTTATTTTCCTCCAAACTTGACTGAAATAAAGCAGTCTGCCTCTGTTAGCCTGCATCATACAACCTTTAGAAGAAAATAGGCGATCAGACGGTCTTCAAGGTCTCCAAGAACAATGACTCCATACGCGCACACACATGTCGATCCTTTCGTAAGCTAGTCAATTTCAGACAATTAATTTGATTCTGTTTGCCTTTCATCGAAAACAAGGTAACCTTCTCCAAGTCAATTCAACTCCAAACGAGCCACCTACCAGCCACTCAAACTCCACAGAGAGCTCTCACCAGCACAGTCAACTGCCAGCTAAACAGTCCCTCTCTCTCTCTCAAAGAATTTGAAACTTGTTCATCTACAGCGTAACCAGCCGGCATCAGCCAGAACGAGTTCCACCAGTTCACTCGTACTTCGCCGAAAACCCAAAACATCTAAGATACTGCACAACTCAATCTTCCTTGAGATGAGACGTCGAGACATTAGGTCATTCAGGCTATCGCCTCAGCCGTACATTGCGTAATTTGTAAGCTGCAATCATTTTTGTGATAAGACATTCGTTATTCTCTCCAAACCGCTGATGTCTTTGTTGTTTCTTTGCATGGGTGTTTGGAAAAAGCTTGTGTGATTCTAGTCACACGTTCACCTGACCCTCTCGTGTTCCATCTATCAATGAATCATCGACTTCGGCAATCACACCCATTTATTTGCATACGAGGCTTCAACTGAACTGAGCTGAACTGAGCGGATAAGCTGCAGTCACGACGTCGGAAACTCCCCTCGCGAAGTGCAAATGCCATTAGACCCATCAATTTATAAATTTGAATGCCCTTTGTTCACTTCAGCTTCTTTGTTCAATGGATTGCTAGGAAAGTGTTTGTGTCATTTTCATTTAATGGACTCCTATTGGAGCTGGTGGCGTGATCGACGTATGCGCTGAAACTGGCGTGTACTGACGATGGGTTTATCTAGATAAGAAGCAACAAATTAGTACAAGGAACGAATGCAGAATGGCTGTTGCCAATCGATGTTTCTTTGGGCTCAAGAGGCAGTTGACTAATGGAGTCCCTCTCTAAGGAACAAGGTGAGTTTATGATTTGACTCACAGACTGGCCAACACTGGTGCTACAGTCCGACAAATTTCGAAAGCTTCCTCGCTGATTACTGAAGACATTGGGCAGCGTCAGTAGCGTTTTTGGTCTGTTGGAGAGAAAGAAAGATCGTTGAGGGCAATTGGAGGAGAAGACCAACCACGAACTATAAGGACTGTACATTGACACGAGTCTAGGCAGGCGGCTATGGATTCAACGCCTAAGATGACTGTATCATGTGGAGCGCATGGGCGATATGCTTCCGGGTGGCGATATGCCGAGGAGTCTTCTAACCTGTGGCAGGGATGTCCGCGAATGACTTGGTGTGCATAACTTGAATATTTTGACGTTGAAACTGTTGCGGAGACGTTAGGAAGCCTCTGTCCTTATTCTCTAGCTTCTGAGGTCTACTTAGACTGTTGCGGCTCTGTTCTTGGAGGCGCTCGAGACCCTCGAGCGTCTATGTTCGAGGGAATATTTTGATGTTGGGAAGCCTCTGTGCTTCTCCTCTAGTTTCTGAAGTTTGCTTAGAGTGTTGCGGTTCTGTTCTTCTTGACGCTGAAGACCCTCGAGCGTCTATGTTCGAGGGAATATATTGACGTTGAGACTGCTGTGGACACGTTGGGAAGCCCCTGTCCGTCTTTTCTAGCAGTCCCTGAAGTCTGTCTGATGACTTCATGTCCATTCGAAGACGATGCCGACTCCCGGGCATCTCAGAATTTTGTTCGCAGCCGGAGCATTGAATCGATACTGACCGAAGCCCTTGTTGTCGTTGCTTCTTTGACATGATCAACTTACTCGCTTCCTGCAACAGTGCAACAGGTCTATGACAGCCCATCCATCAGTTCATTCTTAGGCAAAGAAAATTAGCCGCCGCGTCATGCAGAAGGCATTGCTATGGCAATGGAATCACGTATGCAGATAGAGGGCACGTTGGTGGAATGCTAAACAAGCCGGCTGTGGAGAAAAGTGATTGTCAGAAGGAGTAATGGACAAGCGGCGGTAGATGGATTGTTTTGTTACCGATGTCTAGTGGGAGTTCGATTGGGTGATGGTGTGCAGAGAGGCGTGCGACAGCCTGCAACGTCTTCAGGGCCCAGTGGCGGTGAGGAGAACTCATAGAGGGACGAGGAGATTCAAAGCGGGTGCACTCAGCTTATGTCTTGTGCACTCGCAATTTATGGGACCCAAGCACCTTCGACTGAGAATCGGAATTTCAACGTGTTTACACGGCAAGTCTACTCTCCCGTGTTATGGAACCTAGCCACATTGGACTGAGGATCGGAGTTTCAAAGCGTTCACATGGCAGTGCACTTACCATGTGTCTTCTACTCTCGACTCTTTCCGGACCCAAGCACCTTCGACTGAGGATATGTAGCCCTTTGAGGCTCATCGTTGGCGATTCCAAGCGATCGAGAGGGAAGAGTAAGTCTATACCAGGATGACGGTGGAGAAGATGATCCATTGTATGGCTGACGTCCAGCGATGCAGTGCTCATTCTTTTTTAGACACAACAAAGGTTTAACGACCAAGTCGAGACGTGCCGACAAGTCAACGCTTGATCAAAAAACGAGATCTGTTCGTGGGCTCTGCGAGAAGAAAGGAAAGAAAGCGACCAGGCCTGTCAGGAGAAAAGAGGAGCAGCTGTCGAGGAACTGAAATGAACGAATGAAGGAATGAAGGAATGAGGGAATGAAGGCAACAGACTCCGTGTTTGTGGGACAAGACAACAGACGACGCTCGCATTTAAGGTGCGGCACACAATAGGAGCTGCACCCTTAACTAATTCGATGCGCGCAACTGGAGGCGTTAGAAATTTGTTGGACTGTGCACAACTGGAGGCGTTAGAAATTTGTTGGACTGAAGCAGCAGCGTTCGTTCCACAAGAAAGGAGGCACATTTGACTGCGCCAACTATCGAGGGATCGTTGTTGTCGTTTTGTGCGAACGTCTAACACCATTCGTCAATAATCTCATAGGTCCTCGGCAGTGCGGTTTCATGGCGGAGAAATTCCACAATCGACCAATCTTCACAGTACGGCAGATCCTGGAAAAGACTCAAGAGATGCAGATCGACACCCACCACGTATTCGTCGATTTCAAGGCAGCGTGCATAGAGACAAGCTGTACAACGCCATGTTTAGTTTTGACACTCCTCCCAGACTCGTCACATTGTGCAGGATGACAATGGAGAACTCTCGCTGCTCCATCAAGATCGGTAACGAACTCACCGAGACCTTCAGTGTCAAAAAAGGTTTTAGACAAGGCGAGTGGCGACACGAAGATCGTGCGAAACTCAAAAGTCAACAGCAGAAGCACGATCTTCCAAAAGTCCGTTCAACTGCTTGCTTACGCGGACGACATTGACGTGATTGGACGAACACAGCGAGCTGTCAATGAGGTTTTTGCTGGCATTGAAGCGGACGCGGCTGGAATGGATCTGGCAGTAAATCAGGGCAAAACAAAGTACAGGCTGTCATCACGGAAGGACGTACAACATCGACGTCTCGGACATAGTCAGGGACTTCGTCTACCTCGGCTCTGCAGTAAACAGGGACAATAACACCGGTACCGAGATCAAGCGCCGAATTACTCTTGCCAATCGCTGTTCTTTGGCCTCAAGAGGCAATTCACCAACTCTCTGGAAACACCAAGCTGACCTTATATAACACTCTGAGCGTCCTTGTGCGGCTCTATGGCCCAGAGACGTGGGCGCTATTGAAACCGGATGAAGAAGCTCTTGATCGTTGTGAGAGAAAAGTTTTGCGTGCGATCTTTGGTCCTGTTCGCGTTGATGACGTCTGGAGGAGCAGATTCAACCACGAACTGTACAGCGGCATGCACCTAGTTAAGCGTCTGCGGATTCAACACTTAAGATGGCTAGGTCATGTAGAGCGGATGGACACCACAGCTTCTTCGATTCCGAGCCATTTGGACAACGCATCAGAGGACGTCCTCGATCGAGATGGCGTACACAAGTGGAGAAGGACTTCAACCAACTTGGTCGTTCTGACTGGTGGGGCTTGCTGGTTGAGTTCTAGATCCACCCAGAATGTAGCGCCAAACAAAGAAGAAGTAGCACCCGGTCTGTGGCAAGTTGAATGGATCCCTTCTGAGTCATTTCTTGCACCGTGATGATTGTCACTGCGTTACTCAACTTCGATGCATGATCTCATTACTCAGTGGAAAGTCTGCAAACGCCAAGAACAGCCGTGTCATGCACTCCAGTGATGACAGCACACGCAGGTCGGCTGAATCGAACTAATTAGCCTAAAACAAAGCACCAGCAAAGCGAAAGCAGATGATGCTCAAATTCGAGACTCGAGTCTGATTAGTTTTTCAGCCAAAAAAAAAGAAAATAGAATCTTAAACTATCATGCAAACCATGCAATATTAGTGAATTGCAAAACTTAACACTCACCAGACAGTATTCCACCAATTTTTGCGAATTTTCAAATTCCGACCACGTTCCGCAATCAAATTCAGTCGGTTCCGACTGTTGCCTCTGGCCAGTGAGTTAAATCAAACAACGCCGACACCCCTGCGTTATATTTTTTTAAGTGTAGTAACGTTCAATCCGTGAATTCAATAACCAGGGGGAGATAGGAGATAAGATATCACCCGATTGGCAACGAAGCCGGGCGCACTGCCTTGACGAGGGTCTTTTGTTTTTTCGATACAAATAAACAACAATGACTAGCAAGCTACATTACACAGAAAGCGCCTGAACACGGAGTAAACCTTAGTCTTACCAAAAATTTCAAAACGCCGACACTGTACTCGAATTTGGATTCTCATTCCTGCGAAATGTGGCGGTGGGCGTGTTCGTTTGAATCGGTTGCGGCTTGTGAAACTCCTCAGCGATCGACACCTCGAGTCGTTATGCCCATAACGTTCGGTTACAAAATGCGAACTGCGCCGCAACGACACACGTGTGAGGACAATCAATTAGGGGAGCAAATGCAAAATTCCACTGAGGACTGTCCCAAACGGGAATACTTCACGAACTGCCAGAGAACATATTCACAATCCATCCCTAGGGGAACAAATGTGCAGAAAAAAAAAAAAGAGCAAACAAAAACTACAACGATAAGACCTTCCCCGCTCTCGTTGCTTCTCTCCTCCTGCATGTCGTGGCTGCGTTTGCGGGCAAACCGCTGTGCTGCCCGAAGGTCACAGCTTTAAGTCACCACTTCTAGCGCTACAATGCGATTATGAATGATACAGTGTGGATGCGAGGAGGGGTGCTAACCGACCGGAGGAGAACCGACTTTGCAGCACGTTTTCGGCACAACTTCCGCGCGTCGCTGTCTTTGCCGGCGCCCGTGGGTGGTTTTAAGCGGCCAAATCCCCCGTGCTTACCTCAAGACGCATTTACTACACTGATGTTGGCCTACTTTTCAAGTCGCAAATCGCCACGCTGCAATTCGAATTCTAAAGAGCGATTAGCCTAGTTTTTCGCTTGAAGTTCCAGTGAAAGTTCCCCTCTCTCTCGGATAGAATACATCATCCGATCGAATTAAGGGGTGTATTCGTGCCACACAAGCGTCGAATTGATAAACACATATCAACATACAGACGAGCCAATTGCAATTGGTACATCAAAGGTTTAGCAAAGCCTGGTGAACGACTGCAAATGGTGGCAGTTACTTTCGGAATGAGTCTGTTGAAGAGGAATAGAAAAAAAGGAATCAATTGAAACGCTTCTCGAGAAATGCACCAGTTACCCGGACTGGTTGTACACATTCTGATGAGCTGTGCCATTCGCACATGCATCCATTGTAGCCTTGTACGGAGAACAGCATTTTTTTTCGCCTCGAATATGGTCTCGGTTTGTTTTTCTGTTTCGGGGTCAGTCTTCTTTGCAAGCACCTCTTTGATTCGAATCAAACGATCGTCAAATCAATCATTCAATATGGAAATCGAACATTAAATCGCTTTCAAATGACTTTAATCCACCATCGTGTACTTTCGGACTTCAGCCAAATGTCCCTCTCTCTCGCCTCTCGGAATGTATACGGCCCGATCTCACTGTGATTTATGTCTTCGAGGCATGAAAACAGCCCAGTCACAACCACGTACCATGGTTTGGCATAAAACGTGATGGGAATCCTCAATCTGTGCGACCAGTGATCAGTGATCACATTCACCTTCACAATGAATCGATGGAAATTTCTTTACAAAATTGCATTCTAGCTATCTGGAGTGGCCAATCCTTTTTTTTAAACGAGGCTACGCATCAGCCTACACTTCACCAGTGCCTGTCAGCAAGAAATGCATAGCAAATGAGACGCATAAACAAGTTGTAGGCATCCACCGTCTGTGGGATGAACAACATCAAGAAGTTTACTCGCCTTTAGTTTGCCCAGCAAATGACGAACCATTAACGTGAGCCGTGGAATCGTGTATATCAACGAAATAGCTACTGTTTGTGGTGGTAATTAACGGCGCGGAGAAAGCTTGTGTCAATGCAGGTGTGAATTAAAGTGAAGAGCATAAGGCCACTAGGGCCAACGCCATTTGAAGACAGCAAAAAAGTTCACCTGACATCTGATGTACATGGACCAATTGTTTGCTTTTTATTAGTGAGTTAATAGGCATCATTCCATGCCGCGAGGCGTCTGGTCACACAATCGAGAAGGCTCTAATTTTGTCACAAGAACTAGCATACCGAGTCGAAATGAGTCAGATGTTCGTGATCGTTGTCATCAGGTGGGTCAGTGTGGCGGCGAGTCAATGAGTTGGTTTCTATTGTCTGCCAATCCACTCCTCGAACTGCTGTGACACCGAGTGAATGCCCCTCAAATTCGTCTTGAACTTGAACTGATCCACTTCCTGACTATCCCAATTCTGTGACACCGAGTGAACGCGTCTCAAGCGCATTTTGCATCAAAGAACAAAAGAACAGCAACTTCAATTGCTTCCGAATCCACTCCCTGACTGCACGAATTCTGTGACACCGAGTGAATCTCTCTCAAGCGCATTCTGTGTCTGAAAGGAACAGCAGCTTCGATTGTCTCCCAATCCACTCCCTGGCTGTCCCAATTCTGTGACACCGAAATGCATTTTGCGTCTGAAAGGAACAGCAGCTTCGATTGTCTCCCAATCCACTCCCTGGCTGTCCCAATTCTGTGACACCGAAATGCATTTTGCGTCTGAAAGGAACAGCAGCTTCGATTGTCTCCCAATCCACTCCCTGACTGTCCCAATTCTGTGACATCGAAATGCATTTTGCGTCTGAAAGGAACAGCAGCTTCGATTGTCTCCCAATCCACTCCCTGGCTGTCCCAATTCTGTGACACCGAAATGCATTTTGTAAAGACAATAGCAACTTCAATTGCCTTCCAATCCATTTCCTGACCGTTCCAAATCTCTGTCGTTGCTGTAATTATTAGTAATTCAACGTGAGCAAGGTTAAGGACAATTCGAAATCAAACAAAACTTATTTACCAACTTTCAAGGCTACCCTAGGCCTTACATTACTTCTAATAAGCTCCGCCTTTCTGTCATTTCTTTGTCAAGTCCCCGAAACGCCTTACAATTACCGCTGCCCCAATGGCAATGGACATTATTTCATCCACCCCCTCCCCTGCCAACTTCCGTCAAACAAATTGAGCAATTACTACTAATGGAAAACCGAAACTATGTTAACAACACCTCACTAAAGCGCACACCTTGTGCATACAACTTCCATTATTCAAATAAAGTGATTTATGAAGGAAACATTTTCACATAAAAAAAAATCGAATTTTGCAGTTTTAGATTGGAAGCTGAGAAGTGACGTGCCCCACCCCCACTAGCGCCAGGGACAGTAAAATATTCGAAAACTTAATTTGTATTATCAATATTGATTTATTATATTCATTGTCACTGGGCGAATGGAAGTGCAATTAGACAGACAAGAGCAACAGACAGCGACAACTAATAACATACATAACGTCCCCGAGCCCATTGAGCACACACAAAGAAGAAAACACCGAAGCAGAACACAAATGACAGTTGCATGTCTTTCGTACGCATCGCTCCAAGGAGGAAACGCATCTGAAACGCATGCGCACTATCATCCCTTGATTGTTGTGCCATATGCCGTACCCGCATGTGTGTGCGTACTTGTCGGGTGTATAGTCACTTTTACTTTCTTTTTGACACTGTTTACAGGAAATTTCAATTAAAAATGACATAAGCCAGGGAGAATGTGTTAAGTCCAACAGAAAAAAAGACACCAAAAAAAGAAACAAAAAACCCACCACTGCCAGTGGAGATGAGATAGATTCCCTTCTGTCACTTCATCCACCCCTTTTTTTTCTGCTGTGGGTCGTTAAAATTATCAAAAATCAGCGAAATATTGAACAGCACAAGGCACAAACTGAACCGTACCACGAGCCGAGCATACCGATTGATTTGCTGATGATATAGTTTTTTTTTTTTGCTTTACCTTGCTGGTGGTGGATTTAGAGTTGAGTTGAAAATACCAATTGTATTTGATCCATGCACTTGGGGAAAATCCCGGAAATCCAAAAGAAAACTGCGGCAATGAAGGATGGGTAACACACTCGCGCGACGCACGAACACAAGAAGGCAACAGAAAACAAAAACAAATAAAATAAAACCTCCACCCAACGGACGAACAGCAAGATGCACACAAAATGCGACCACACACTCACTTGGTGAAACAACAACGAGCACGTTCTCAAACCGACTGAAAGCATACGCAAGAAACACTCGACGGTCTTCACAGTCTCAGTTTGGAGGTTAATTTTTCTTCTTTGCTGTGCTTCGGATATTCTGGTGCTATGCCTTCCTTGCCTTCGTGTAAAAGTTCTTTGTTTTTGTTTGTCTCGCTTTGGATGCGATTCGTTGAGTGAGTGCAATTTGCAGCTCAAGTGATTTGGGGGGAGGGGGAGGCTGATGAAAGTTTGCTGAATGATAAGAAGATGGAGCTTTTTTTTTTTTCTTGTGAGAAGTGCAGTGAGAAGCTTGGCAGAGAGAGATGTTTTTGCAGCCCGCTGCTTAGCTCGTACATAACCCAAGGGATGAATTGATTTCTGGGGCTTTTCTTGAAAACCCTGTCGCCTCTGATTGTGAACTCATAGATTCTTGTCGGGTTGTTGTCCCCACAAGAGGTTTCTCAAAGATTGCCTCTCTGACCACCCATTCTAACCTAATTTGGAGCTGAACCACTCCACGGCGGACTGTTGAATTTTTGGAAATAAATTTCTATCTAAATATTTATAAGCTATATTTACCGTTCTACCTGTTTAACGGACCACCGAGATGATTATCTTTATCCTACCCACAGAAAGATCAATGACCGAACTAGGTTGTGTCTAAAGAACTAACAAATGTCATAAAACGAATTAAACAGGTTTTCGGGTTGGTAAATTATTTACAAAATTCACTTCTGCGTGTCATTGACTATTTCTAAGTACATGCCAGCCAATGAATTATGTAGATTAATATGGGCAACGACATGTCAGAGAGGCTGGTCACGCAAATTTTTTGTTTTGTATTGACCTCTCATTATCGTTAAAACAGGGTGTGCTTGTTTTTCGGGGACAGGACTAATTAAAGTCCCACTCCAACTGGAGTAGTCTGACAATTAGATTATAGATTTGTGTAACGGGGCAGACAACGAATGACGCATGGTAAATGGAAATATTGAACCCTTTATCCATTTGACATTTCTTTGACATCAGAATGGACGACAATCAATTTTTTACTTAAAAAATCCATTTCCTTCACTTTCACTCAATCAACCCATCGAACATTCAACAAAATCTTCATTCAGATTTCAGATGCAAATGCAGTCCATGCAACGCAGCACTCCATCTAAACCATGCAACACTCTCCATCTAAACCATGCAACAAGTGTCAAATGAATAACCGTTACTGCTGCAAAAATTTCCCAATCGCAGTTGCACCCTTTCCGCATGAAGGTCACGGTCGGTTCGGTGAAGATTTTCAATTTAGAAAAAAACGTACTTAAAGCCGTGAAAATTTTCAAAAAAGTGCATAAAAGTGTGTGTTGACACTCGAATTCATCGATTTGTATACAATTTTAACGATTTCCCCTCGATTTCAATGTTTTTCGGTGCGATGCAAAATTTGGATAACGGTCTCGGTCAGCGGAGCCCTAGCGCTCCGATGGGAAATTTAGTTTCGCCGTCGCGAAGTGCCGATTTAATTTCCCTAAATTGTAATAGAGCGGGGGGGATTTTTTTTGGTCCATTTTTTTTGAATTTGATTGTGTGGAGAAATTTAAATGTCAGCGGAAATCCGATCGTGTTTTGGGAAATTTTCGAGGGGGTTGGTTTTTTTTTTCTCGCGTACGTGTGTTCGGCTTCGCGGTTGTTGTTCGAGCATTTGTTGAGTAAAATTTGCCGGTGGATGCGTTTAATGAGCGAACAAGATTCGCATTTGTTCGCGTGTGCGTTTATTACCCCACGAGTGCGGTGGAATAGTTTTTTCTTTCAGGTTTTATTCGGTAATTAATTTTGTTTGACGTAGTTTTTATTTGTTGTGCATATATTTTGTATTTTCTATGATTTGTTTTGATTTTTCGGGGTAATTTGCAGCATTTTTTACCATCGAATCTGTGCTTGTGACATGTGGATTTCGTCGAGTTCTTTACTTCACCAGAGTCACGTTGTGTTAGTCTAAGACCTCTTATTCTTGTCGTGTTCCTTTCTACGACTTTCTCTTCGACGTCATCTTCGTTGTTTCCTTTGTTAACCTCTCACCTCTTTGACCTGACATGCTGTTGTGTTCTTCAACTTCTTCTTCGTTGCTTGCTTTGTTAACCTCTCACTAATGGCGTCGTTTTCTTCGACTTGACAAGGCTACAGTCCATGCCTTCAGACTTTTCTGTGAATAGATAAACCATTTAGCCTGTCATTCATCCATTCTCCTGGCGTCAGTTTCCTTACAAGTCCTTTGTCACAGACGGATATGTCATGCTGTCACAACAGGAACTATTTGAATCTATTTATGGTGCATACACTCAACTCATCGATACTTCGTACCTGACAGGTGTCATAACACATGACAAATTTAGCCATTCGATTGAATATTCTGGTTTCATACACGCTGGCATTCACGTCACCTCTGACGGGAACACAAAAACCAATTCGAATCAATTCCGGGTGTCAGACAATAGGTGCCCCTCAAGACTCGTTTGCCTTTACGAGCTGCAAATTGCCGTGCAGAATGGATCTTACCTTGCGACTATAATAGGCTTAACCTACTTACGAAAACGACCCCAACTCACGAAAGCCCCAAAAGCGTGACTTACATCCAAATCCAATTAACAGATGCCACCTTGCAGACAGCCGGATGAACATTTTGTCCGTTGTCCGTGTCAAAACTCACTCACGCACTTCATATGTGGCGCGTACATTGCCACATTGCACAGCCGACGCAACTAAATAAAATCACTAAACAAGGACACACCAGGACACCAATTCGTTACAACTTCTCGCGTCGAACTAGTTTGCCACTTTACCCGAAGTTAGCCCAAGAGGTATATCCTTAGAACGCAATCGAATTGATTACTCACACGCACCGCCCGACCGGCGGGGGGCGGCCACCGAAGAAACGAAACAAATCAAATGGGAAAGCAAAGCCAAAGTAACCCCGAAAGGACGCCGCGGCGGCATAAATGTATTCATCGATTCAGAGTTCTGCGTTCTGAGTTATTTCGGCTCGAAACACGAATCGCGATAAGCGTAGAACAAGCACCAAAGCACAGGCAGGACGAACGAAAGTGCTTCGCCTGACGCCACGAACAATTGTGGTGAGTTCTTTGATTACACCTAGAGACAGCAAGTCGGGTGTAAAATCGTTTACCTAGAGGTTGACCCGTAATTAAGGGGAGGCACTATTACGGCAAGTGGCCTCACTCAAGGCTGGCATGCGTGCGTATTTGTTTGTACATTCAGTCAAGTTGAGGGGCTTGTTGGTTGTTCAATCCTGACACTTCTCTAGGAATGGCTTGACATTTCTAACGACGAAAAGGGGGGATGGAGGGGGGGGGCAGTCTTTGCCAAGGGATTTGTGAGGTTTCGCATGTCTCACGTCGACTCACGGTCGCAACAAATCAAAACTCGATTGAATTCCTTGAAATTCCCCGACCTTCCAATCGCGCCTCTAGCTTTCAACTGCGACTTCGTGTGATCGGCGCCCGCAGGTCGATGAAACCCTTCGAGGGACTTCTGTTTTTCGACCAGTATCCCGCTGTGCTGACGCCTTACCAGCTGCTAATGCCGTAAGCGATTAGAAAGTTGAAAATTCTGGCCAGCCGTTGCGTGCCGCAGACCATCCTTGACCTTTTCCAATGTGCGTTGAGCATTGCCTTTGAGAGGGAAAAATCGAATCAAAATGTTTACCGACGAAAATAGTCTGGTCTCGATGGAGTTACGGAAGTGAAAACGAAGAGAATGAAGTATGAAGATGGAGATGGAAAGCAAGTGTCTGGAGGGAAACTTGGAGCTAGACATAGAAGGTGGCGTCATGAGTTTCCGTGGTGTAGTGGTTATCACATCTGCCTAACACGCAGAAGGCCCCCGGTTCGATCCCGGGCGGAAACAGATAACTTTTTTTGACTTTTTGACGGGAATTAGCTTCGCTTTTTGCGTGTGGCAAAAATATCGCCACTCTGCCTTTCTAAATTTGACCTGGCGGACGTTGAGTTTGAATTTAGGCAGAACTTTGACTTGATTTTGATCTCTGACCACGTCTTTGTTTCTATTTTCAGATTGTGTGTTTGTTCTTGTGTCAGCTGCCAATCCGTCGTCCTTCTTTTGAATGAGTTCAAGTGCGTCCAAAGTGGTCATTCGATTAAAAAAAGCCTTGAGCTAGTCTGGATCGAAGAGTGCCCGTGTTTCGATTCAAAAAGAGCCTAGAGCCTAGAGCCACTCGGGATCAAAGAGTGCCCATGCTTCGTTTAAAAAAAAGCCTTGAGCCACTCGGGATCGCATGTTGCCAGTGTTTCGCTTCAAAAAAGAGCCAAGAGCCACTCGGGACCGCATAGTGGCAGTGTTTCGCTTCAAAAAAGAGCCTTGAGCCACTCAGGATCGAAGAGTGCCAGTGTTTCGCTTCGAAAAAGAGCCTTGAGCCTCTCGGGATCGACGGGTGCCAGTGTTTCGCTTTAAAAAAGAGCCTTGAGCCACTCGGGACCGCGAAGTGCCAGTGTTTCGCTTCAAAAAAGAGCCTTGAGCCACTCGGGATCGAAGAGTGCCAGTGTTTCGCTTCAAAAAAGAGCCCTGAGCTACTCGGGATCGAAGAGTGCCAGTGTTTCGCTTAAAAAAAGAGCCTTGAGCCTCTCGGGATCGACGGGTGCCAGTCTTTCGATGTAGAAAAGAGCCTAGAGCCACTCAGGATCGAAGAGTGCCCGTGTTTCGCTTCAAAAATGAGCCTTGGGCCACTCGGGACCGCAGGATGCCAGTATTTCGATTTAAAAAACGAGCCTTGAGCCACTCGGGATCGCGATGTGCCAGTGTTTCGCTTCAAAAAAGAGCCTTGGGCCACTCTGGATCGAAGGGTGCCAGTACTTCGCTTCAAAAAAGAGCCTTGAGCCACTCGGGATCGACGGGTGCCAGTCTTTCGATGTAGAAAAGAGCCTAGGGCCACTCAGGATCGAAGAGTGCCCGTGTTTCGCTTCAAAAAAGAGCCTTGGGCCACTCGGGATCGACGGGAGCACTGGCCAAAGTGTCAGTGCTTCGATTCAGAAAAGCTGGTGACATCTCCAATCAACACTTCAAGAATCGATATCAACGAATCGGTGAGTAATTCATCAATTATTGCCCCTTCTCATCGGACATCGGGAGGTTTGTTGCCAAAGCGAATCAGAATCCTTAAGGTCGCTCAGTTGAAAGGGGGGTCCAAAGCCAGCTGATGCCACGGTTGTCTTTATTCTCTAATAAATATGTGTGCTTCTTTTTCAGCATCTAAGCAGCCTCCTTCTCGGGGGAAGTTGGCTTTGCAAGGCGCTCGGGGGTTCTCTTTCGTTTAATTCATCGGCAATGGACAAGACAATGTGTGGCTCGTAGAGGGCTATGGCCTAACTTCTCAGCAACCACTCGTGTTGTGCGCGTTATTATTCTCTCACGAGTGAATTGGACAATTGACAAGACAAGGGAATAGGAAACAAATTCAAGATACAAGGGGTTTTCCATCGGGGCAAACAAAAATCAGACAAGCTTCTGTTGTTCTTTCCTGTGGTAGGCTAGAATCTAGGATCTCTGGTAATTCGGTGCGGGGAAGGAATGAGATGGATTAGATGAGGTTAATGCCACAAATACACGACACAGATGGTCTGCGCAGACATGTGTAGAGCAACAAAATATATTGGTTTGCAGCGACGTGTCTGTGTCGTGAATGGGCTCTATAAGGTTTGACTGTCTTAGATTCTTTTGGTTCGGCTGTTTTTCTGTTTAGCAGGCATCTTAAACTGAAAGAGGCAACTTGGAATGCTCTGATTGGTGTGGCCTCTAGTCTATCGTCGCGTTGTTCCGTGTATTGTGGATCAATGTAGTTCTTTGCACGACGAGAAGCAGACAATGTTTCACCTGCAGCATGGGGAATAAGTGTAAATTAATTGAAATTCAACTGCTAACTCGTTTCCGTGGTGTAGTGGTTATCACATCTGCCTAACACGCAGAAGGCCCCCGGTTCGATCCCGGGCGGAAACAGGTCTACTCTTTTGCTGCTGCCACTTCTTCTGTGAGTCGCTGGCCAAAAAGGGGAGACTGAGCCTTTCTATTTTGTAACGATTTTTTTAAACAGCTGAAAAATAAAATATTATCTGTTTCCGCCCGGGATCGAACCGGGGGCCTTCTGCGTGTTAGGCAGATGTGATAACCACTACACCACGGAAACAACTTAAGTAACCGTTATGTCAACTTGCACAAAAACGCGTGATACCGACTTATCGACAGAAAAGCTCAAGACTTTCGTTAAATCTCAGACGACCACCCGAAGGGAAGTTTACATCGGAGACACAATCCCCTGGCACTATGATTCATCCGATACTTCTTATACGCAGCTTCTTGTTCTGGCCAACCTCGTGGGTTCGGATGTGTTAACAGGTAACGGCGCCACTGGCGTTCTTGACGACGTGGTTGAAGCATTTGCAGGTGGATTCTCATGGGTTTGTGTCATGGATAGGACGAGCTCTTCTCCTAGCCATCGCCTCTGTTAGATCTCATCAAAATTAAAAAAAAAAAAAAAAAAGAATCCCCGACCGATGGCAACCCTCTTCAAGTTCCGAGAACCGGAATACATATTTGACACATTTTCGGCAACGAATTATCGTTCAGCACGAGTTCCGAGATTAATTTTGTTGTCATTCCTCAGTCATTCACTGTGGCCTTTGCGTCTCTGTGCGCAAGACAAAACAAAAGAGTGCGATCGGTACACGACCACTTGACCCTCCGAGCTGATGTCGTAGTCGTTTTCCTTTCGTTTTTTTTTTGCGTCGCAAGCCAGCAACTGTGGGCTATCTGAGCAAGGGCTTGGCCACTGGTCGACTTTACGTCTGTGGTCTGAGAGCATAGTTGTTTTCCGTGGAATTGCCGGGTCGAGTCATTATTTTGGGGACACATGCGAGTGTTGTGGTCAAATCTGCTCAGCGGGCATTGTGCCAGCAGAGCTTTGTTCGCTTGTTCATTGCCCGTGTGAAGACGACACAAAAAAGATGATTGACCGGATTCTTATGGAAAACGAGCTCGAGTGTGATATCAGAATTTTTTCGCTAGAACTGCGTCAGAGGCCGCGACACGATCGTGATCTTTGAGGATGGATTTCGGTGGTTCGCGAATGGAGATTCCAGCTTTCTGAGTCGTCGTCGTTTCTGCATGCGTCACAGGTGGACATGAACAGCTCTACGGGCGAATATGGATTGAAAGTTATGCAAGGCCCATCCCATAGCACAATGCAATCGCCGAGAACAAGATCAGTAGCAGGACAATGTAATGCATTCCTCTATTCCTGTTCTTGCCATATCGGGCGCATGGGAACGCATAACAATGCACCCAGAGCACGGCTTGCAACGACGACAGTGTGCCCCATCAAGTCGCCAATCAATCTGCTAGCCGCACACAAGGGCAGAGAGATCGCATCTCGATCCTGCAGAGGCGTGCATTCGTTGCCCGTCCTTTCTTGGTGAATTCCCTACGTGGTCACTGTTTGTATACACTTGTCCTCCTAGCCCTCGAGAGCTGAAAGGTAATTGACGTTGCCCTGGCAATTCCCTGCTTCTCTAAATCCATGTTTGGGGAGGCAATCGATTGCGACTAGACTGCACAATGCTTCGGTTATGCTGGCAGCTGGCCGCAGCACATCCTGCGATATGGCCGCGTGTGAGTGGCTCACGTGATTGAATGTCAAAGTCAAGCTCTGTTATCATCGCCCACAGCAGTTCCTGTATGGGCAATCTACTGGGATGTGAATCATTGCGGAGACGCGTGACATTTGCTCGACTTTCTTGCAACTTGACTAGTTTCCGCATTCAAACGCCGATCAGCAAAACAAAAGTCTATTGTTCCCCGATCACTGTGGCCAGGTGCAACACACAGCCCAAGATTGGCTGCGATAATCTCATCCGTCGTCGTTCACTCATCGCTGTGACGTGATAAGGTCGTCGTGGTGGTGCATCCGCAGTCGCTCGACTGCGCGATCGCATCGGTTTTTTTTGGGGCAAATATTGGAATTCTCTGGGTAGTGTTTATTTTGACGCAGCTGTGTGGTGATGACGAGTGTGAGGATATAAAATTCTGTTTGCTTCCTCGTTCTCAGTTTTCAAGATTAGGTGGGTGTGTGTGTGTGTGTGAGAGAGAGATGCTTGGATCGGCATCGGATACGATGACACACTGCAGCAGTGTTGCGAAGTCTACCGAAGTCTGCCATTGTTTGAGAATGTGCGGCGATCTGCTAAGGTGTTGCACTCTGCTGGGGTATTTTTTTTTTGTTTTGTTTTCCGGTTGTCTCTGGTTAGAGTGGAAGATGAAAAATGGAATGGATGGTGAATGAGGGTGTTTTGTTGTCTGAAACTGATTTGGAATGGGTTACAAAGGAGAACTGGGGTCCCTTTCAACCAAGAATTTGCTCTAAGGTTGAGTTAAGAAATGTAGAAATAAAACGGGACCTAGTACAGAGCCCTGTGGGACACCGTTCTTGATTGTAGGTAAATGCTAGGTATGTTCGATATTTTTGCCAGTCCAACATCAGCATTGTACTACTTAAGGCACTTGTGGTTGGGCCTGTAGTGCTTAGTCCGATTTGGATGCATCTTGTTGATTCATAGATGTTGCCTAATGCTCAGGGGTTGGTTATTGTCCAAAATGGGCAGTCGTCTAAACTGGGCTTAGGGCTACGACCACCAGCTTGTTCTTAAGTGATTCTGTCGATGGTTCTGATGTCGCATCCACTTGGAGATGCCGCTGGTTCTACGGTTCGAAGATGTTGCCTGTCGCTCAGGCGTTGGTTGTCAAAACTGGGCTGAGGGCTACGACCACCAGCCTGTTCTTAAGTGATTCTGTCCACGGTTCTGATGTCGCATCCACTTGGAGACTCCTCTGGTTCTACGGTTCAAAAATGTTGCCTATCACTGCGGCGTTGGCTATCGTCCGAAATGGGCAATCGTCTAAACTGGGCTTAGTGCTACTACCACCTGTCACTTGCAGCTTCCTCTGGTTATACAGTTGATATTGTTACGCTTGTCCCGTCGATCGGCAAAATCGGAATTTTAAGGCGTTTCCCGTTTTCACGATTCAATGTGATCGGAGACCCACCCTCTCGACACAGAGAATCATCTGATACTTAAATCCTTCTCCATCTGCCTTGAAAAGCAACCCCATTCGACAGCCTCCTCCCAGAGTCCCTGCAGACTCAAGCGTCTTCTGAGTAAACTTTACTGAATTAAATCAGATTTCCTTATATCCAACCGCAGTCTTAATCAGTTCAAATCGCCGTGTGATTACGCTCATTATCTCGTTAAGACTTAATTCCCTTAATCGGCAAATATCCATCACCCGACTGCGCAACAATACGTCTTTTTTTTTTTTTTTGTGGGGGCCTTGAGCTCTCTCTCTCGTCTCGGAAGTCAAAAAAGGAAAAAAGAACATAAACGTACAACGGAAAGTTGATTTATAATCGCCGGATATACGAGCTTTTATACGACCTCTTAAAATTCGACTCGTCGTAAGTCCCCCCAACCCTCCCCCTCCACACCGATCCCTTACCCAGTGTGGGCGGGAGGCTGCAGGAGAACAAGGGAAAAGTTGTCGGATTCTCTGACAGTGACATTGCTCATTTCGATGGAATACTCAAAAATAACCACACTCTCCTTACGGCATAGAGCATGACAAAGCCCAACCAACGTCTTTGGTTGTGTTTTTTTTTGTTTGTTTTTGTTGGCTTTAACGACTGCATTTACCGCGCCAAATGAGTAATTAAAAAATTACAAAAGATACCCTCGCCCTTATCGCACCCACTCAATCTCTGACACCGAAATCAGTGTTTTTTAATTGCGAGACACAACGATACGGCGATTCATCAGGCAGCAGCAGACCCTTTCCTTATGAGGAGGCAACTTCTGATTCAGATTTCCAATCCAGCAGCTTGTTGGATGCTGTATGCTGGATTGCTCCATCGACGAGATGAATCAATCTGCAGACAGGCAGCGTCATCACCGGTACAGCATCCAATTGGGTAACGTCGCCCGTCGCTTAATTGAATATTCAATCATGCACCGTATTTAATCGAATGTGTGCCCAAAAAAAAAACCGGGCTAAAAATAAAACACCGTCAACGTAATGCCAAGGCGGTCATTAACGCCAACATTAAGCGTGTATAATGACAACAATTACCGCGAGAGCTGAGCTTAATTTTTTTTTTGTTTGTAATTTTCCACGCAAAGGACACGCAATCAATTGGAATTCATGTCAGGAGTGGCTCTTCGATCAGGAAATCAGTTCACGTACTACTCGTCGAACCTCCCACTCGCCCTCTACGCGATAGGTATCGACGACAACGTCTCAATCTACCTCAACCATCACCACCAATACCGCTGCTGCGAGCCATTAACCGCCGAATATGGCTGCAATTACAAGTACTTAAAGCCCACTATAGTCTGTTGGTCCAGAGTGCCGTACTGAGAAGGCGAATGGGAAAGGTAGGAACTTTTCTTTATTTGCACTTCCGCAATGATTCACTACGCATAGCTGCTGTTGACCAAAAGATTACCAAAGCACCGGAGAATGCTGTTTCGGAAGTCCATCTATCCGACGACCGCAGAAATGACAATTGAAAATGGAAATTCCCACAAACCTGCAAGACTCAGTCTCAGACTCAGACTCAGACTGACTGACTGAGTGCCACTGCAATCGGAGACAGCGAAAAAAGGGTCTAATTAGATGTGAACAATCACTTTTGCTTCGTGAACTCAATTGTGACGGTGTTGGTCTGGTGGTTTATGACACAGCACGCAAGAGGTAATTGCTTGTTCGTTGAGGCAATTATTATTGTTGTTACACTTTTTATTCTTGTTGTTTATCCTGCCCTCTTCTGCTATCCTGCTTGTGTGTGGGGGGAAGAGTTTGGTTTTTGCATAAAATTGCAATTAGAGTCTGGTTTGAGGTTGCTTGTGAATCATTATTAGTCGACAATGGAAATGAAATGGCCTAGGTTTCTCTGTGTGGTCCTGAACTTTTAATTGCACTCAGATTTGAGGTTTCTGATGAATCAGTAGTTAAATAGATGGAGCATCACCGTGATTTTCTTCGAATTTGTGAGTGTTCAAGCAAGTGGAGTACCTCAGGTTACTCTATGCGGTCCTATACTTTCAGTTACGGCCAAGTCAGAGGAGTCTTATGAATCTGAACAATTAAATAAATGGAATCTTGAATATCTATGTGTTCACACAAGCAACGGAGTACCTCAGGTTTCTATGTGCGGTCCTACACTTTTAGTTACAGTCAGTTTTGAGGTTTCTGATGAATCACAAGCTCAATAAATAGAGAATCACCCGTCTTTCCTTCGAATTTGTGAGTGTTCAAACAAATGGAGTGCCTCATGTTACTCTATGCGGTCCTACACTTTTAGTTACAGTTAGGTTTGAGGTTTCTAGCTCAATAAATGGAGAATCACCGTGATTTTCTTCGAATTTGTGAGTGTTCAAGCAAATGGAGTGCTTCAGGTTTCTCTGCATGGTCCTACACTTTTAGTTACATCCAAGTTAGAGGAGTCTTATGAATCTGCACAGCAAAATAAATGGAATCTCGAATCTCCTTACACCGAATTTCTATGTGTTTACCAAAGCAACGGAGTTCCTCAGGTTTCTATGAGCGGTCCCATACTTTTTCTACAGCGTTATAAATCGGAAACAAATCAGTTAAGTGCGAAAGCTGCGTTTCATAAGTCGATTCGGAAATTCCCAGCAATGTGGAGCCCCGTCAGGTTCGGCACACGATCCCATTCTCTTTTCATTTTTTGGTTACTTCCTTCCGAGATACAATTATGGTTTGTCACCTCAATCAACGTCACAGAATTCCCAAACCACTTCAATCGTCATCGACTACGTACGCCTTCGTCGTCTTTCTTCAGCCGTTCTCTTAAGATTACAGAAGAGAGCGCGCGACCAGAATCCAAACAAACAGCATCTTTTCCATTTCCATCCGCTAAAGATATCCAAAGCAAAACCAAACTATTCGACAATCGGCATCACAGAAACAAAACCTGATTGCGGCCTCTGCTTGGGAGTTTTTGATTGTACGCCAGCAGCCAGCCAGCCAGCCAAACAACATCGATCCAGAGTGTTTCTCTTCTTTGTGTTCAGTCTTGCTGTAGACTGTTGATGTCTGTTTCTGTTTGCTGCTATGCACTACACTCAGTTACCTCTCGAGCTCGGTGCGAGTGTGTTCGTTGCGTTCGGAGTCTCTGTCGCCTGCTGTTTGAGTGAACTCCACGCATTGTTTTCAATCCTCTTTTTTTTTTCTCTCGTTATTTTCGTTATTTTTTTTTTGCTGTTGTTGTCGTTCGTTTGTGTATGCCTGTGCTTCCTTGCCGCAACGTGTTGGTACGATTCGACGTTCGATCCTTGCCACATGTCCTTTTGTGTTGTGAGTGAGACTCCAGTCGCGTAGTTGTTTCGAGTTTATTTAAATCTGCGCATGCCACACGAACGTGTTGCACACATCCTCCGCCTGCTTCTTCTCCTCCTTCGCCTTCACCGCACTTCTTCCCCTCGCATTTGGTGAATGCAGTTTCCTTTGAAACACACAAAAAAGGAATCAAGAGTAAAAAATCTGGGAAAATAAATAAGAAATTTGCATTTGTTATCCTGAAGAATTGTCAACCACTCCCCTCATCGTCGCGAGCACTATTGTCCTTTCCCAAACTATCCGTCTTCGGTGTGTAGGCGAGACACACATTGCGTGTCATCTTCGTGTTTGTTGTGAGCCACCTCATGCGTGGCATGTCCCGTGAATTATGTTAATTTCGTCCAAGCGATGAGTGAGATTCATAAATTTTGCAATAAAATTAGAACTTGAAGTTTAGTCGGTGTTCCGCAGAGAAACGTTATCCTCTGTGTATCGTTGTTGTGTTCTATCCCTTCGTCCATACAGTTCGCCCGTCGAGAGTAGAGAGCGAGAGTGTGTGGAAAGAGAAAGAGAGAGTGTGTGTGTCAACCCCAATCATCCTCGGTCATCAGTTTGTTTTAAGCGAATGTGTTGTTTGTGCTGCCGGTAGTGCAAAATGAAGATGATTATGCAGAGCCTCTGGCTATTCGTGATTTTGTGTACACTTATCCTTTGGAATACAAGCGGCTCCCTAGCGTTGCCGGTTCGCAGCAAGCTGAAGGATCCAGCTAAGTTATCGCAGGACAATGTGGTAAGTTTCCCTTTTGGATTTGTTTGCAATTGAATCAGAAAAAGAAAACGAGAATAGCGGACACCACGTGGTGACTCATTCGGGGTAGTGTTTGTGTTTGTGTCCTTGTTCTGTCATCTGCTGTTGGAGTGAGTGAGAGATGATGGAGTGTCTTTGAGTGAGAATTTGTGCCATCTTCTGTCCTCTTCCTCCGCTTGCCACCTTTGGGGAGGGTGAGGGGATCCCTTCGATAGTAAAGTCCTTGCGTGCATGTCAGAAGCGAAACCATAACATATTTCCATACAAGCCTCACATGCGGGCAGTGTTGAGGTGAGGGTTGATTGACCTATTCTCTCATCGCTAGAGGGGTGTGTTTTATTCTGCTGAAGGTGTGCCAGTGTATAGACGTCGCCAAGCAGTCGTAGCTAAACAGCGAACAACTTGTACACGGCTAGACATTCATTTGAGACCCATTCGAGACAGGGTGAATCAGAAACAAGATTAGCACAGCGGTGGGCAAGAATTCAGAGGACCTCTGACGCAAGTCCAAAAATATTCCTGACATTTTTTTTTTAATTTCCCTTTGAGAGATTTTATCGAGAATTAGAGAGTCAACATTCGAGATAAGGTTTGGCATCATTTTCCTGAGAATTTGAGACTCTCGCTGGCGCGAGATAAGCAAACGTCAAGAATTGGACGTAGCTTGATGACTGCAAATGTGGGAAATTCGAAACTAACCAGACTGTGTGAGTTTGATTCATATTTGCGTGGTTGTCGTCGTACATTTCTCCTCCGCAGACCAATGTCAACAGTTCCGGGTTGTTGCATTGGGCCCAAGAAGGGAACCCTGTGGGATGCTTCTGAAAATTATGGCCTCTTGCCATCGAATGTTGAGTCAAAGCAAGTGTGTTCGGTTACAAGAGCAACGGCCCAAGAAGGGAACCCTGTGGGATACTTCTGAAAATGTCTGTTATAAAAAAAAGCATCGGGCCTAGAAGGGAACCTTGTGGGGTGCTTCTGGAAATGATAACCTCTTGCCATCGGTGACTGAGTCAAGGGATGTGTGCTGTGTTATAAGAGCAACGGCCCAAGAAGGGAACCATGTGGGATGCTGCTGAAAATGATAGCAATGTGTCTGTTATAAGAAAATAGCGTTGGGGCTAGAAGGGAACCCTGTGGGATGCTTCTGGAAATGATAGCCTCTTGCCATCGGTTGTTGAGTCAAGGAGAGTGATACTTCTGAAAATGGCTGTTATAAAAAAAAAGCATCGGGCCTAGAAGGGAACTTTGTGGAATGCTTCTGGAAATGATAGCCTCATGCCATCGGTGACTTAGTCAAGGGATGTGTGCTGTGTTATAAGACCAACGGTCCAAGAAGGAAACCCTGTGCGATGCTTCTCAAAATTGATTGCGTTCTTATAGCTACTGAACGCACCAAGATCTCTTAACCTTCAGCTAAGATGAACTCCTTGCCAGTTGCGTAGGACAAGTCAATTTGTTCCACCACGTCCCTAGTTAAACTATCCCTCTCCACCACCCCTTACAATTTATACATCTGTCATCAATTTAAAGCTTACAGGGTGATTCAATTATGGTTGGAATCTGTTTTTTTTTTAAATTTTAATCACAACTTTAACTGACGTTTTTCATTAAACAAATTAATTAAAAAATGAGTTAATTAAATGCACATAAATAGCATTCTTCTTCCTCGTTTCGGTTTAGCTCTTATCATTGCTGTGCGTCGAAAGTTAGGGGGGCGCCCAGTCAGCTGTCAACATGATTTACGTGATCGGTGAAGCCACCCCAACGTCGATAACAACACACCCCTTATACCGGAACAAAAGCATTTTATTATTTTATTTGGATTTATTTTATTCCATTTTTTTTTTGTTCATACATTTCAATCAATAATAATGAGTGAGAGAGATTCGATTAAAAATGCACAAGGCTACCCGCTGAGTCCATTCCCCCGCGCTCTCGACAAGGCGCGGTCTGAATGTCGTAAACAGGGAAGTTGCAAATATTCTGTTTCGTTGGTTTTTTTTTTTGTTTCGTTTATGCTACACTGCAACGCGATAGGGTGCACGGCAAATATTTGACAACACCTTGCGTGTAAATAAAATGCCAGTGAAGGACAGTGGCCTCTGGGAATGGCGCCAGAATTCGATTGAGTAAGAGGCCAGTGATGAATTTCAAATTTGTCAATGCGTGCCGAATGGATTGGGATTGACTGCGACTGAGGGAAATTGAGTTCTAATCCCTGACAGGCCACTCGACCTTTATCTTCCGTTCGGCACTCGAATGGGACAAAAGAATTCTTCTTCGCCATTGACTGGGTGCCCGGAGTGACTGGATGAGGAATGGAAGTGCGATACAAGGGACGGGTCATGGGGGGATTGACGTTGGAATTGAAATTTATACCGAAGACCGGTGGGGGAGTGTCAATTGACAATATTCAGTGTCAATGTGGGCACCCATCAAGCACATTTTTTTTTGTGGATGTGCGCGTTTGTCTCTAATTAAAAGTGAATGGGTGTATAAATAGAACCCTGTGGCGGTCCAGATTAAATGCTCCCTCTCTGTTTGTCTCATGCTCATTCGCATTTCGTGTTTGTGTGGATCATCTGTCAAACATCAGATTGTCGAGAAGTACACATTGATTAGCTGAGGTCATACTGTTTCATGGATATCCCTTGTAGTCGCTCATAAATTGGTTTAAAATTAAAAAAAAAAAAAAACGACTCTCCGAACCCCCGACATTAATAAGTAAGAAGAAACCCAAACCATCTGGCAGTCGTTGCTGCAGCCGTGATGGTGTCGTTGATGGAACGCATTCATTCATTTCGATACGCTTAGAGGGGCGCATTCGAACGGAAGTAATCGTACTGCCTTTTCGTTGTTTTTTTCCACTCTCTCTCTCTCTGTCTCTTTTTTTCCATTTGTGATACAGAAGGGACAAGATAAACGAACGAACTAACGATCATCGGAATTAAGCTGAGTTTGACCCTTGAAACAATTGTGTGCGTATGGAAGTGTATTGTGGTGGTGGAGTCTATCGCGCAAGACGAAATAACCAGGGCGCCTTATCAGTCATTGATTGCTGCTACTTCATGCTTTAGTGCTGTTGCTTGCAGCTACTGCTGTTGTTTTATGTTTTTTTGGTGTGTTTTTTCTTTTTCACTCGTGTTTGGTTTGATTGAAGCTCTCCCGGGGCTTTTGGCGGGGAGGAGGAAGTTTAATTGATGGAGTAGTGCGCGAGAGAAAGGAGCAGGGTTTTTTTATAGATGATTGATCACGGTTCGAATGGAAGTCTGTCTATGAAAACGAAGATTATCAGTGAAAATATGTGAAATGCTTATCAGGGGGTTATTTTCGGAATAGATCTTCTTCAGTGAGCGCAATTATGCTGGTGATAACATGTTTTACAGTGCGACAGAGGGCAAGTTGCTTGATGAGAGGGCTTAAGGGACTGGCTGAGTGACTGATCGATTTGGGGTACAGGAAAGACGCAAATTGTGCCTGTGCGTGATGTAATGAATGGAGCTTAAGTGTGATGGGGTTTTATGGTGGCTTAAACATAAGGATTTTCCACGTTTCTCTTCGGTGTTCCACTAGGTTCCATATTGGGCACTTTTTTTTGTGAGATACAGTGCGCACTCCCTAAGTCAAATTTCTCTTTAACTCGAACTGATTTTGATACCCCGTGAGAATTCGACTTAGAGGGAGCCGACTGTAGTTCTCTTCTCATGGTGTTCCAGAAGCTGCATGACAGCTCCTTTCCTGTGGTGTCCCAGAAGGTTACATACTAGGTCCATTGCTTTTTGATATGAATGGAATACTTCCTGTTACAGTTGTGTTCCACAAGGTTTCAGGCTTGGTTGGTTTTTTTTCCAACGTATGGGCAGGTTTGTAAACAAGGGATTTTTGTTTGTTTCTCTGCGGTGTTCCAGAAGGTTACATACTGGGTGCTCTGCTTTTTATTTATTTTTTTTATGAGATAGTTCCCTTCTATTGGTGTTCCAGGAGCTCCATGACATCTCCTTTCGTTTGGTGTCCCAGAAGGTTACACACTAGGTCCATTACTCTTAGAGATGAATGGGATACACTGTTACTATGATGTTCTACAAGGTTTCAGGTTTTTCCAACGTATGGGCAGGTTCGTAAACAGGGGATCTTTTATGTTTCTCTGCCGTGTTACACAAGGTTCCATACTGGGTCCACTGTTTTTCTTTGTTTTTTTTATGAGATAGTTCCCTTCTCTTAGTGTTCCAGAAGCTCCATGACATCTCATTTCTCTTGGTGTCCCAAAAGATTGCATACTAAGTCCGTTGCTTTTAGAGATGAATGGGATACACCCTGTTACTGTGGTATTCCACAAGGTTTCATATTTGGTTGTTTGTCTTTTTTTCCCAACGTAATGGCAGGTTCGTGCCTCTTTGGTGTGACGAAAGGTTCCACACATGGCCCGCTGCTTTATTTCTGACGACAATAACCAAAGAAAAAGCCTTCGTAGAACTTTGATCCGCTAGAAAATGTCTGAATATGGCCTTCGTAGGACTTTTATGCGCCAAGTTAAAGAATATTCTAAAACTTCGACTTTCTGGTCCCTCCTCTTGCAGATAAATCCTTCTCTTCTCCTTAAATTCCACGTCAACTTGCACCTCCTCCGCGACGACGACTTTCAAGTGAACTAAAGACAAAAAAAAAATCACGTCCTACACCTTCACGACAGCAACTCATCCTTAGTTTCAGCTGTAATTACTATTTAATTAAAAAAAAATAGAAGGAGCAGAATTGAAGAACGTGCAACATTCCAAAAGTCATCCTGTCGCGATCCAGAACATCTATTCAGGCACGCACACGGAGAGCACTTGAAATTAATTCCAAATAGGAAGTCTCTCTCCACACACACATACGCACACCTTGGCCGCCATCCCGCCACTGCCGCATGCATAAACAATGCGTTTCGTGGTATCTGCCCCGCATCCGTTGACTGCGCACGAAAGCAGTTGAAATAAAATTCAAAACTCAGAAACAAGACGAAAAACTACAGCAACGACGACAACGACGATGACGACGAAGAAAACGACGATATCGCACAAGCGAGTGGAACAATGACTACGATGCCGCCGCCACTGCTGGCTGCTGGCTGGTGGATGGTGGATGGTGGATGGTGGCTGGTGCTGCTGGAGCAACTGAGAACAACTGTAACTCCGACAGGGACACTGCGAATAATTCAACACAACAAAGAATAAAGTTGAGTAATTAAAATTTAACGATCCTCCAGGCGATATCCGTTCTCCCTGGAGCCGTGGAAGTCATGCATTCCAAGTACTTGTGTACTATATGGCTTCCCCTTCATCAGTGCAACGCAGATCGGATTCAAATCCCAATCCCAGGGTCCCCAGACTGCAGCTGCTGCTGCTGCACCCACATCGAAGAAGGAAAAAAAAAACGACAGTCAGTCAGTCAGGACAACAACAACAACAGCAACAACAATGAGAACAAATGAACGCATTCAGCTCCATATAAATATAATTCGCTTAATATTCACACCGATTAAATAGAGCGAGTGCGACTCGACGCCGGAGTCCTTAATTGTGTCACGTATTTCGTGAGCCAACTCTGCTTTCATTTCGTTGCTTTGATCGTCGTGCCACAGTCTCTGCGTGGTGGCTGCTGGCAGTAAGTGGAACTTTCCTTTCCATTTGATATCCTTTGCCTTTCAGTCAGACTGCCACTCACGATACGGCGACGACGACGATGACGACGACAACTACATAGCTTTGGTCGCTAAATTGTTGGAAATTTGCATTTCCCATTGAAGGCGGTATGTGTGGGTGGATGGGTTTTGGTGACGTTGAACGCATTCAGTATCATGCCTGACTGATGGTACACTAGACTAATTTGCGATTCTGAACTTGTGGATTCTCTGTAATAATCGAAAACACAAGGACCTCGTCGTCGGAAAGGCGCAAATGTCACCCACGGGACAATAGTTTCACTTTGTTCAACGTTGACGGTGGCGCGGCGCTACGTGCCGAGAGGTGGAGCGTTCAAGTGCTGTGATGGCAGCTAAGTGAAACAACAAGTCCTTAGATTGTGTGCATGGCATTCGAGGACAATGGGTGGGTGGCATTTGGGGGATACGAATTGATCTGGGAGAAGGTATTCACACTTTGACATGCAGATGTTGTGCGGGTGAATCGGAACACCTTTGTTTCTCACTGAAAGTGATCCTTCAATCGTCCTTGAGCTTAAATTGAACACAAAAGACTGGTTGTTGGTGTCATTCTCTTTCGAAATTTAAACGAAATTTTCTTGCAATTCAAACTTTAAGTCATCACTCTTATCTCCTCGAAATGACACTTCATGGCAGAGGCCCCCTCCCGGATGCCGGAAGCGCGCATTCATTTATTCATGTAGACCCCCCCGTCCCCCGTCCGTGCCTCATCCATCGAATCGTAAATATTTTAATTCACAAGAATCGCGGAAAGTATCCACACGTCCACCTTCATCATTGGTCACAGGCCACTGGTCAGTGGATCACAAACATGTTGTTGCCGCCGTCACCGTCGTCGTCGTCGTCGTCGCCACTGCTGCCGCGATGCCTGTTAAATTGAGTTTTATTCGCGGGGAAAAGATCAAAATGCTCGCCACCACCCCACCACTCAGCAGCAGCAGCAGTCATTTCCATATGCAGACGCAGCATAAATCATGGAGACGGCATGGTCTTCGGCAGGCCATGCCATGCCATGCCATTGCGCAACATAATGTCCACTTTAAGGCCAATAATTTACAGTTTCATAGCACTTCAGTGCCTTTAGTGGCTCGTCGGTCGGTTGTGCCGATTGCCATCTCGTCTGTGCTGTGGTGTGGTGCGCGGTATCTCTGCGTATCTCGTACCGGAGTAGGTTACTACAATTAAATGGCGAATCCACCTCTCTTGAGTTCCCAGCACGTCGCGTCGGGGTGTAAGTGGTTTTTAATTACGGGTTTCCGTCGACGGATAACAACCGCTGCTCTATCGCTATCCATCGGTGTTCGTTGTCAGATGCGTTGCATATTCACTCGTTTGACGGCAATGGCAACTTTTGGCCAAACCTCCATCCCTCCCCCCCACCGGTGAACTGGTGTAAAAATCGAACCACAGACCAGCCACATCAGCAGAGTTTCCGTGGCGCACGATTGTTTCGTGACGAATGACGAAGTCAGTGACTGCTCCTTTGCGGGGATGCGGGCTTAATTTACATACGAGTAGTTCCCCAAAAAATCCCGAACACAAACTGCATCGCAAGTTAGCCCGTCAGTGAGTGCGGGCGGGTGCAACAAAGACCCACATTGTTCCACAATCCACATGGCGGGTGTTCATAAATCAAATCGAGTCATATGCGTCTCAATGGAGGGGGTCCAGGGGGTGAAGAGGAGGTCGGGTCGTCATGATTCTCTTTCGCTGGCGATGATGACGATGACAACGAACGAAACAAGAACGCGGCAAGCATAACAATTGACAAAGTGCAGCGAGCGCATCGCGTACATTGCGCTCGGATTATTATCTGCTTCGAATGATTTATTCGAATAAGTACGAGTGCACACAGAGAGTGAGAGAGCGCAGCTCTAGTATGATGGCGTGGATTGTGATGGTGATGGCGATGGTGGTGGCAGATGCATGGCAGATGCTTTGACGCCTCTTGACACCATCATGCACTTGAAGAATGCCGAGCTCCCTGGTGTCCCTATCTCGCTCTCTGCGTGTGTGCATTAAATTCGAGAAGAGTTACTGCAGAATGTGCACTCAATTAGGATTGAACTTCTTAATTTACTGTGGCGCCAACTGAATTTACGCTCCCCCCCCCCACCCTGGCACCATCGAACAGCAGGCAACAGTCATCGACAGCGCGGCAGATAGATGTGTCACTTGCGCGCCACTGGACGTCAGCTGCGGCACCAAAAGCGAATTTCTAATTTGCAATCGATGCGTCATCGTTGGCTTGCTCGCACACATGTCCGACGTGGAGATGTGAGATCGTGCCAATTTCAGAGTCTCCCTGGTCCGTCGAGCGTGTACTCGATGCGTGTAGCCAGCTCACCTTGGTCCGGCCATCCATGGTGCGACCGCGAAAATGGAAGATCGAATCGTTTATCGTTTATCGAACAAAGTGTGTGTGGTCGTCGTTTGCTTCAAATTCCCCAAAAATTCCCCTTCCCTTCCTTTCACATTGCCACGATGAGTCACACGTGACGTACATATGTGCCCAGCTGGGTGGGGAAAACCCATGGGAATCACCTCACGAATTTGAAAGTCTAATCCGTCCACACGAGCGCCTCGGATGGAGTTTCATAAATCACACGACCAGATGATGACCCTGGCCCCATGGCGAACTTCTGGGTTACAAGAGCGTGCACCACAAAGAGCATTCCTCGCCGGCCAGCAGCTGCATCACAGACTACGCACGACCGACTGGGAGCCGCCTCCTCACACCTCAGGTGGTCCACACTTAGCCGGCACCCGTGTTCGCTTTCATTGTTCGCCAGAGACTGCAGTGCAATGCAATGCATGGAGGTGGGTGGCTGACTGGCCTTGTGGCGTTCTGTTGATTGATTATTATTCGCCGCAGAGACGCTATCCTCTTCACTTTCAATTGAAATGTCTGCCATCCTCTCCCTGCTGCTGCTTCTACTTCTGCTGTCCAATGTGACAACGATGATGAGTGAATGGCGTTGCAGTGGCACTTGAAAATCAGTGCATTCAGCAGTCGAAGAGGGCTTCTCTCAGATGTCCTCCTCAGTCGATGGGCTCCTTGTAAGAGTGCCATAACCAACTGATTTTCGATTCGTAACCAGGAAGTCGCCACTTGGGCTCAATTCCCTCCCCCATGTCAAGTTACCTAAAGCCACCATGTCGTCGTCAATGAACAATTGGCAATTTGTATGAGAAGTGAAACTCACCAGCAGCACCCCACCACCCAGCGTAATATCATGATGCACCATCAGCTGATTTTCTTTTGAGACACGACACGGTTTGAAAGGAATATAAGATGCCTCTCGCTCGCTCTCCTGCTCCAGCACTTTACACCAAGCACTGTGCCTGCCTACGTGGCATAAATCCTTTCCAGCTCTCAATCTCACGTCCCGCATGCTCTACAACCCGGTGCTGTGCTGCACACAATTTGAATAAAGCCATGGCAACATAATGCGCCACAAAGTCCTGAATGATGGCTGAATGCGCTGGATGATGGAGGAGAGCGAGAGTCCGTTTCAAGAGTCGCTTGTTTGGTGTACCATGCCAGTACACACGCAAGCAAGCAACATCATCCTTATCTTCACTCACTCCAGCACCTCGGCTCACACGACGACCCTACGTTCTCGTCGTCCTCGTCGTTGTCGTCGTCATCATCCATTCAATACAAGTGGCTTTCATTTGGTATTTTCCTTTTTGCTTTGCATTGTGCGCCTTAGCCTTTCTTTGAAGTGCGACAAGAAGAAGACACAAGCACTCTCGCCAAAAGACGAGGCGTGAGGGAGGAAATTAGAAGCCGAGTTACGGTCGGTCATAGAATGAGCGCTTTTTTTCCATTCCTCCGTCATTCATTTTGTGCACAAGGTATTACACAGCTGCGGCCGCCACGCCGCTCCGGGGGCCGAGAGCACCGACAAAGGGGTCACAAATGTGTCATGGAATTAATGCTAAAAGCCTCTTCTCTTTCACCTGAGTCACTTAGGTGGGGGGGTTTTATGTTCCAGCGGCAGCCGGCGATGCTGGTGTGATTGTCAGAATTGCCGGCTTGAAGATTCAAGGCATTTACTCATATCGAATTCATAGAACTTGTGATCTTTGTTCTTTGACCGAGGTCCCTGACTGACATTCGCTGGCTGGCGGTTGCGACGATTATGGCGGTTATGGGATTTCCCTCGACTGAAGGGTCACTGAATCAGTAAAACCAAGTGTATGTGATTTATGCGTGTTCGTTGGTCGGATTGTGAGCAGCAGCGGCGGCGGCAGTTTATCTGGAAGTGGTGGCTTTGTGCCTGATAACCCCTCTGCTCATCGCCGGGTGATGAGTCAGTCAGGCAGGAAGGGCTTGATATTGCGTATCGCGATGTTTGTGAAATGACTCGAATTGTTGAACTTGTTTTTCTTGAACTTCTCTTGGGATTCAAGGGGACTTTTCTTGCTAAGCCCTGGTTTGTGTGTGTCAAAGTTTAAGCTTCTTCTTGGGTCTCTCTCATTCCGTCTCTATCTGTGTTTATCTCTGTCTCTGTTTGAAATCTCAGGGCGTGATCATAATTTGATGTTGTGACTGAACCGGAGTAGAAGAAGCTTCGCTAAATTTCAAAGCACCCATAATTGCGTGTGGGAACTGAATGACAACACTAATTGTCATAGATTTCGCTCCCTCTGAATCAAAAAAAAAAGTGAACGAAACTCAACGAAACTTTGTAAAACTTAACGAAACTTAACGTAATTGCTCTACATTGAGGCAAGCAGTTTTTATGGTCGTAGTGCTTTACTTTTATTAATCATAATTGATGTTGTGTCAGAACCGGAGCCTTGGTTTGTGTGTGTCAAAGTTTAAGCTACTTCTTGGGTCTCTCTCATTCCGTCTCTATCTCTGTTTATCTCTGTCTCTGTTTGAAATCTCAGGGCGTGATCATAATTTGATGTTGTGACTGAACCGGAGTAGAAGAAGCTTCGTTAAATTTCAAAGCATCCATAATTGCGTGTGGGAACTGAATGACAACACTAATTGTCATAGATTTCGCTCCCTCTGAATCAAAAATAAAAGTGAACGAAACTCAACGAAACTTTGTAAAACTTAACGAAACTTAACGTAATTGATCTACATTGAGGCAAGCAGTTTTTATGTTCATAGTGCATTACTTTTATTAATCATAATTGATGTTGTGTCAGAACCGGAGCAGCAGAAGATTCGTAAAGTTTCAAAGTACCCATAATTGCTTCTGGGAACTTGATAGCAACAGTAATTGTCAATGATTTCGCTTCCTCTAAATCAAACAAATGCGAACGAAACTCAACGAAACTTTGTGTAACTTAACGACACTTAACGTAATTGATCTAAATTGAGGCAAGCAGTTTTTATGGTATATTAATCATAATTGATATTGTGTCAGAATCGAAGTAGCAGATGCTTCGTTAAATTTGAAAGTACCCATAATTGCTTCTGGGAACTTGATAGCAACAGTAATTGTCAATGATTTCGTTCCCTCTAAATCTTGATCGAACTTGAGACAGACAGACCCTCTAAATCAAGCAAAAGTGAACGAAGCTCAACGAAATTTTGTAAAACTTAACGAACAGTCTCCGTCTCAGTCTCAGTCTCAGTCTCAGTCTCAGTCTCAGTCTCAGTCTCAGTCTCAGTCTCAGTCTCAGTCTCAGTCTCAGTCTCAGTCTCAGTCTCAGTCTCAGTCTCAGTCTCAGTCTCAGTCTCAGTCTCAGTCTCAGTCTCAGTCTCAGTCTCAGTCTCAGTCTCAGTCTCAGTCTCAGTCTCAGTCTCAGTCTCAGTCTCAGTCTCAGTCTCAGTCTCAGTCTCAGTCTCAGTCTCAGTCTCAGTCCCAGTCCCAGTCTCAGCATCAGTCTCAGTCTCAGTCTCAGTCTCAGTCTCAGTCTCAGTCTCAGTCTCAGTCTCAGTCTCAGTCTCAGTCTCAGTCTCAGTCTCAGTCTCAGTCTCAGTCTCAGTCTCAGTCTCAGTCTCAGTCTCAGTCTCAGTCTCAGTCTCAGTCTCAGTCTCAGTCTCAGTCTCAGTCTCAGTCTCAGTCTCAGTCTCAGTCTCAGTCTCAGTCTCAGTCTCAGTCTCAGTCTCAGTCTCAGTCTCAGTCTCAGTCTCAGTCTCAGTCTCAGTCTCAGTCTCGGTCTCAGTCTCAGTCTCAGTCTCAGTCTGTCTCAGTCTCAGTCTCGGACTCAGTCTCAGTCTCAGTCTCAGTCTGTCTCCCTCTGCCACCTCCGATGACCACAGGCCCGTATCTGAAGGCCCATCAAGCACTTAGGCTCCCTCCGATGTTTTATGCGCAAATCGTGATCTGCAATCCACCTCAGCGCTGCGTGGCGGCGTTCCCTTTTACCGATCAACTGGCTCGTTAATCCCCGCCACAGTACGCGCACTGCACCAAGCAGATTGATTGGATTGATGGCATACCCCGAACATCAAAGGAGGAACCCACGAGGACTCCGCTGACACAAATTGAAGATAAAAATCTTGAATTAACGCAACGAAAAAATAACGCTTTATGGGGATTATTGTGGAATGTAAATATGGAATTTTAAGTGCCACCTCTCCCGCAGGGGACTCATAAAAATTAGTTTTTCGTCATCATCATTGTCGTTGCCGTCGTCGTCGTTGTCGTTGTCTTCGACGTTGTCGTTGTTTAAATGTAGGTGGGCGGCCATCAGAGTCTGCGATTAGTTTTACGACATTCATCTGTTCTGCTTTGAGTGCGGTTGGCTTTTCATCTTTGATTTCCTTATTTGCCGCTGTGTGTGTGCGTGGCTTTGGAAATGTCAACGGCAGGTGTTTTGTTTGCGAATTGTGCCGAATTGTGTCCACAGACACACCGCTCTGTGGGTGGGCTACTCCGTCTAAGTGGGTCGTTTCGTAGTTCCAACACGTCTTGTTGTTCACAAATCAACTTTATCGGGGTCAGTCACTCTGTTTTGGTTCTTCGGCTGTGATTTATGCTGAAATCCAATCGCGTGCGCTCAATGATCCGTCGTCTTCCCGGTTGCATCACAGTTTATGAAACGACATTCCATTCCACACCCTGTTCTGGCGCGCACGTCGTCGCGTTATCAGAGTCTAATCTATTTGGGTGAAGATATCGGTTTGTTTTCTGCCTTGGACACTACCGTCTACCGCCATCGCCATCGCCACCGCTACTGTTTCTGTTTACATTCCACTTGTGTGCTGACAAGACACGGGCTGCTCACCTTCAGGTACACACTCTCTTTCGCTCTGGCTCCACACTCCAGCACTCAGAGGACAAACAGTCTGTGACAAAAGTGCCTTTCGCAAGCGAATTTGCACACACTCTCTCTCTGCAGCCCACTTCAAGTCGCGATTCGCAATTGAAAGGCAATCAAGTCATTCGCTTCTCCCATTTACGTGTGCGAGCACGTGTGGGCGTATCGATTGTGACAGCGGAAATGGACAATGCACCTCGATGCCCGAGCTGCACCCGGGGTCACAGTCGAGCTGACTCAAAGCACATTACGAATTCCCGCCACACTCGGCTGAGTCTTGTAACAGCCGCCAGCCTGAACTCTGTTCACCGATGTCGCGGTGGATTCTTCGATTATATCAATGACCGGAAATGACACTCATTTCTCTCTCCTCCTTGAAGCAGAGAGTCGAGATCAATTATTTACTCCTTCTCTCTCTCTTTCTCTCTCTCACTGTGTGTGTCTCTGCCCACCGGTCAAACGTACAAAACGTCACTGTTGCCTTGCGGCATCGTTCCAATTTTTGCCAGCCATAGTCGCCGATCTCTTGCGCTTGCCCGGTTTTGAATCTCGCTAATTAGCCACTCGGCATGCAGGCTACATCGCATTTGATTGCCACGAATTTATGCCGCTCCAATGATGAATGGCTGGGGGAGAGGTGGCGACGACTACTCGTATTATTCCAAGCGACGGGCGACGGTCAGTGAATTGCGAGGCGCGCAACAGTCAGGGGAGCAGACATCGTGCGGCTATTTCGAATTTGACATGACGATTCCATTTGACTTATTGGCCATTACCGTTCGATATGCTAAGCAGTGTTGACGTGGATACCCCGATTTGAGTGGAGAACCGTCAGTTGGGGTGGGTGGGTGGTTGGTGGGGCTGGGGGAATTATGAGGAAAGATGACACAATGCCTTTTTAAGTCGCCCAAGCTTTGGCATGCATCCAACTCTCTCGGCAGCAGATTAGGGCTTAGAACTCCATGCGCCAGCAGAGAGCAAATCCACTCCTAATCCAGGGCTCATCCAACAAGTGAGCTTGGTTCTCCTCTCCCCCTCGGATTACACTCAAAACCCATCAAAGTGTCAATCGACACATGCCAGCCTACTTGACTCGCGAATTAGCATCCATTAGGCGACTCAATCACTGCCGCTGTTGTTATTCACAGCAAAACATTGCACCTCTGCGCCGCCATGTAATTGCAACATTTCACCTCGACACATTTCACTCCACCCCGCGCACGGCTACCGGGCGATCATCAGACACTCAAACCACCTGCTGTCGTGTGTGTGCCGGCTGGTGCAAGAGCAAACATCAGTTAATCCCAATCATCTATCGATTTGAAAGCCCAATTAGGCGCCGCCAATGTCATCATCAGCGGCGGGTTCCCATCATCATCAGTCATTCATCATCAATTAGCAATCAGAGGGATGATTGTGTTTGTGCACGAGAGGGGGAACGGGGTGGATGGTGTATGTTTTCACCCACATGTGCATTTGGGATCAGGGATTAGGGATCCTACTTCCTGGCGTATCTCGCATAATCCCCCGGCCCAGAGGCTGACGATGACTCAAGAGGCAATGTGAAGAGAAAAATCAACGCTATCTGCAAACAAAGCCCCAGACGACGACAACGACGACGATGGCGCTGAGACCTTGAGCCGAGTCTCACAAATGGCAACAAAAGGAAGCTAATGCGGCCGCAGCAACAATAACACGAGAGACATCAAAACCATGAGAACATCGGCAACAATCGCAACGCAATCATCGTCAGTTGTGGCTGTGCGACTGAGACGGGGGGGAGAGACCGCGCCGGCTAGAGTACACAGCAGAAATGTTTAATCGGCTTTGCAAGGAATCGCGCAGCTAAGTGGCCGGGGAGGAAGACAACGAACTACAAAGGCGATCTCCGGCTCTTGTTCGTGGGTCACGACAAAAGTTGTTTCACATCTACTCCCGTCCCCCCGCCCGTTCGTTGTCTCGGCAAGCAGTGACATTTGAGACTACACTCTCGGAATAGTCGAGATAGTGATGGCGGCAGCGACGACAGCGGCAGCCATTCGAGAGAAGTTATGAAATCAATTGAGTTTGACCGTCGTCAACCCGCCCCAAATTGACCCCTCGGTCTGTGGAGGCCTGCATTAGTCAGCCGCTGCGTCCTCATAAATGAAGCGGAATAGGTGCCGCAGAGATGTGTGGCAGTTGGAGACGGATGTCATGCGATTTGAAGTTTACGAGGCAAAAAGATTGATTGATTTGAACCGAGCACCGCCGGACGGATGAATTGGGAAACGGCGTGACAGATGTGTGTGGACATATCTGTCGAGGACATGCGAAATGATGGATCGGATGATGGTTGTGTGGAGCATTTGGTTCAACCTCAATTGAGGTGGTGTTTTGGAATTAATGAACTCGTGCTCTTTTGATGCGGCGGAGATCGAGAGCCGCACTGGGGGCAATGACCTTCAAATTTTGTGGTAAGAGATGCCTTATGGCACGCCACATCTTTCATTGAACCACTCCATGTGAGGACTTCAGCAAAATGTCCGTGTTCGGCTGGCGTTCTCTGACGGCTCATGGCATCCTCCTTCCGTGAGAGGGCTCTTTCGAAGGCTCCGCATTTGTCGGGAAGGCTTCGCATCTCTCTAACCCTTGATGGACTCCGACTTAAGGCTCATTCTCAGGGTTCCCCACGTCAATTTAGCCCGAATTAGTTGAACTTCACTTGAATCCAATCAGCTTCCCATTGCCATCTGCAAATCTTCGAATTTCCTTCACAAACGCCGACCGTATGCCGAAGCAGATGCCAGCCTCCCGAGCAATGCAAGCCCCCAGCCAGACGCCCGACCGTTCCCTGTGCCGGTAGGGATGCGTTCTTGTTGAAATTTATTAAGAATAACACATGTCAACGGAATTGATTTCCTGCTGCTAGTGCTGCTGGTGCAGCAGTTCACGGAATCACAGAGCACACACAGGGCTTCGGTGGCAAGTGTGCATGTGACATCTGAACCAGAAGTTCTTGGGTGGAAAAGAAAAGGACCCCCCCCCCCCAAAGTTGTGATATCAAATTCTTGGAGTGATTTCCCGCCCATCCTTCCAGATGGAGATGTCTTTTTCGATGCCGCCGCTCTCGTCTGGCGGTGCCAACCAAGGGAGCAATTTCGTGTGCTGCAGAAATACTGCGTGCACCGCCGACATTGTGCGAGTGACGACGACGATGATGGGAATGACGCCACAGTCGTCTCCCGCACACTGTCTTCGCCCACCGTCACCACTATTCGTTCAACCGTCAGAATCGTGGCCTCCATCTTTGGGAGAGCAGCTCCTATTGGAATTGACATGTGCAAGACTTAATAAAAGTGTCGTCATAAAAAGGAAAGGAACGGAGGAGCGAGAAGAAAAGGAGATCGCTCTGTGCAACCAAATGAAGGCAGATAAACAAGTTTTCGTTGCGAAGACGTCAGACGGTGCGGGGGTGGCAGAGTGACAGTGGCAGTGCACGTCCCACGACGGGATTGGAATTGATTTTCGTTACGAATTCGGAATCATCGGCGGAGGAAGTTTCCGCGAACGAACACACAAAAAAAAAAAAAAAGAAGCAGTCCAACGTCGTCGTCTTCGTCGCCGTTGCCCTTTTCCCTTCAATCCGCCAGGCCATGAATGCACTATTAGTATGTTTTCTCAGTGATTCTGGAAAAACAAAATGCTGTTTATACACAAGAAGGCAGAAACCATATGTCTGGCTGTACGCCGCGCCGGAATGCATTGCACACAGATCTGGATCCCGGAACGCGTTCGAGCGATGACAGTCAATCAATCTCGTTTGTCGACTGACTGACTGACGGACAGACATGGTTGGTCCTCAGACTCAGGCCGAAGGAATCCGAAAAAAAGGCAATTACGCCATACAGTGTAATGGTGGTGGTGGTACACTGGTGATTGGCGCATGTGGCGACAGCACAATGAAATAGTTTCTGTCTATTTGTGGGATGTCGGCCTCTAATTGCCGTCTCTCGACGCAATTAATTGTGACAACTATGGAGCGAAACAATTGCTTCGCCTGCCGCCGTTGTGTTTTGTCCACCAGCTGGTGGTGTGTAATGTGATATGACTAATGGAAGGATTGAAACGCTATCCCCCTCGGGGGCAATTAACTCTCAATACACGCAATTAACGACATTACCCGGGTTAATTATCAACGTCCAGCCGAAGGCACCTTCTATTGTGCGAAGTCGTGAGATGATGCGGGGCGCGGGTTTGACCGAAAAATTAACTCATTCCCATAGACTCTAGAGGTTGGCTGGTGCTGGTGCGGTGCGGCTAAATATGGCGGAGATCGTTATCCAGTCCAGCTTGACGACTGAGTGACGGACGCTGACCACGCTGATTGTGGTTTCACCTAGAATGACTTTCGAAATGTTTGCTTCTGAGTCATGGAGGTGGAAAAGTTTGAGGGACAAACTGATCGAAGGACAAATTCCACATCTCGGTGACGTGAAGCAACGAGAATGAGGGTGGAATTGGAAATTAGGTCTGACTTTGCTTTCCTGGGGAGAAGGTCGAGTTGGAATAGAGAAAGCGAGCAAAGCGCATTGCAAAGCGTTTACTAACGCGACATTGGAACTGATAAAAAGCGGCTTCTAAGACGAAAATGGTGACCGAAGCGTCTACTAAACTGGAGTGAAGCTGAAATTGAAATTAATTAGGCGGGCGAAGCCCTTGTGGAACGCGTTGTCTAAGAAGAGAGTGGTGCTGAAAGGAGAAAAGCGCCCGAAGCGTCTGCTAAACTGGAGCAAAGCGGGAGTGAAGCTGAAGTGCAAATGAATAAAGCGGGCGAAGCCCTTATGGAAAGCGTTGAGAGTGGTGCTGAAATGAAGAAAGCGCCCGAAGCGTGTACTAAACTGGAACAAAGCGGCAGTGAAGCTGAAGTTGAAATGAATAAAGCGGGCGAAGCCCTTGTGGAAAGCGTTGTCTAAGACGAGAGTGGTGCTGAAGAAGAAAGCGCCCGAAGCGTGTACTAAACTGGAACAAAGCGGCAGTGAAGCTGAAGTTAAAATGAATAAAGCGGGCGAAGACCTTGTGGAAAGCGTTATCTAAGACGAGAGTGGTGCTGAAATGAAGAAAGCGCTCGAAGCGTCCACTAAACTGGAACAAAGCGGGAGTGAACTTAAATTAAGGAAAGTAGGCGCAGACTTTTCTAAAGCAGGTGAAGTTAGAATAAAGAAAGCGCTCGAAACGCCTTCGAACTCTATTTCTAAAGTCGGAGAATTTCCCGCTCGATTTCGACTTCCATCAACGATGCTTTCAAAAGCGCTTCAAACGCTTCCTTTCTTCCACCTCCACCTTCTTCACTTCGAACGCAGTAATAATTCGATCACCAAAAAGTGCCTAATTTCGTTTGTCCACATTTCACGTCACTCTTCACCTTCTTCGAGAGCCCTTCACCCAAATGGTGTTCCTCTCGTGCCGAGAAGTCTCCCAAAAATCGCCCCATGTCGCTTCAACTCTTGTGTCCTGCATGCAAATACAAGCATTCTAAAACGATCCATCTCCCGTGACACCAAAAAATCACCCTTCTTCCCCCATTCGTGTGGTCTCACTCGCTTTCAGCAAAGTCAAATGATTCCCATCTCGAAATGAACTGCACACGTCTCCTGTCCTCCTGTCCTCCTGCCAACTGATGATGCTGATACCGATACCGAGCTTGCATCCTCCACCGCCATCACCATGTATACAATGGCCCAACTGATGATGACTTTCAGGAGGCATTCGCAATGCGAATGAGTCATTGCATCTGTGCTCCACATGCAGCGTCGTCAAATACTCGAGCGGCATGAATGGGGCGCCTTCATAAAGCCGGAAGAGCCACAATATCTCCAGGCATATGCAATCAGAAAATATCTGAATAAAAACTCGACGAAGAAAGAAAAGAAAATATTAATCAGCGAATTTAAAAAAAAAAAAAAAAAAAAACTCTTCCTCCATCCCCGTCTCCGTCGTCGCAGTCGTCGTCTCCTCGGCAATCGCTTCACGGGTACGCGGAGTACTCGTCGCTCGCATCTAACAAAGCCTAGAGACACACACGAGTCCCAACCCCACCCCAGCGCACACACACCCGCACGTACTCGGGCCGAAATTCACACAACATGTGCTGTGTGGTGCTGTGCACGTTATATTTAGCCCCCGAAAGTATCCACAAATAGCCGAAAAAACGCTCGATTGGGAAGCAGAAAGTGAGAATAAAGAATAAAAGAAACTGGGTCACGCCGAAGAGAGCGACCACATCGGTTCAGGGCTCCTGGTCTGGTGGTAGGTAACCGCTTGCCGGGCACTGGACGAGCAAGAGAGAGAGTGAGATTTAAGACGGCACGATCTGATGTTTTCCAGGTGGTTTGGGTGCCCTTCTTGTTTCGGTATCCCGCTTCATTGGACATGTGCACGGGGGCACGCACCCTCGCAAGTCGGGCGAGTCCGTCGAAGAGGAGATGGGCGTGTGTTCCGGTGTTGCACATGGAACTGCCTGTTGTGGCCCATCTGGAGATTTGTGATGGCCTCTTTGAAGAAGGCAGTTCTTGGAAATGTTTTCCTCGTCAGTTTGTAGGGACTTCTGTTCTTGTTTTGAGTCAGAATTGAGGCTGACTGGTGGTCCCTTTCATCGAAAGTCTGAATTCAAGCCGAGTTTGGGTGCATTTAGGGCGAATTAGGACCACGCTGGCAGTTGAGCTCGAAGCAATGAACGTTCAAGGCGAGTGTTCGGGGCAAGGATTGACTTGGGGCAGCCTAGGCTGGGAGTTGAGTCTGAATTCAAGCCGAACTTGGCTGCATTGAGGACGAATTAGGGCCACGTTGACAGTTGAGCTGGAAGCAATGAACGTTCAAGGCGAGTGTTCGGGACAAGGATTGACATGGGGAAGCCTAGGCTGGGAGTTGAGTCTGAATTCAAGCCGAGTTTGGCTGCATTTAGACCGAGTTAGGGCTACGCTGACGGCTGAAATCGGGGCAATAAAAGTTCGAGGCCAGTGTTCAGTCCAAAGTTGGCCAAGGCCTAAGCATCAGGGCTTCAATGCAAGCTGGACCACATTTTGATGGTTCAATGAAGATCCTCAGCTGTTGTCGCCTTCTCACGTTCATCAAGAAGATCACGATCACCATCAGCCACACTTTCCCCGATCAAATATGTGCCTAAACCCAAGTTTCACTTGCAAATGCGTGCAATACCCATCCATCACGGTCCATTAAGGACTCCATCTGTGTACTTAAGCTGCCCGAAGAGGCTGGCAGCACTAAAAGATACAATCAATTAGTCATGACCGCATCGGCTTGCGCGACTACATGCCACTGGGAGAGTGGGTGCGGGCGAGCAACAAAAGCCCATTTGACGTCAACCCAGCACTGCACGCGTTGTGTGTGTGACGCGGACTAGCCGTAGCAATGGCGTTTGGGGAACGATTCGATGCCACTGCCACTACCGAGACCGCCACCACCACTATCACCACTACCACCACCAGGACTACTTCCATTATAGGAGATTAATAAAATTATTCCCAACTACACGACTGTTGAGCGTTTTACACGAGCGAGCTAGTGCTGCCTCGGCGAAGGAATGAAGCAGCCAGCCACAGCTCGGCCGGCCGAGTTGCAGGAAATTAACTCGAGAAAATAAATTTAGATTGAGCGTGAATAGGTGGAGAGGGGGGGAGGGGAGGAGGTGGACAAGTGGGTGGGTGTGTGTGCGAGGGTTGATGCACTTTGGTCGGCTCGCGATGTGTGTGCACTCGCAACTCGCAATGAGATTAGTAGGAGCAACTCTATGAAGTGCGATATGGCGGTGCACTCGATGTGCGAATTCGCCAGCGCTGGAGTGCCGTTGGAGCAACGGCTCGGCGGCCGTTGGCAGTTGGCACTGGCACTGGCACTGGCTTTGGCACTGGAGCGCACGCGGAGGGTACTTGTAATGGAATTACAATTGATTATTGATGCACCATGATAGCCGAGGAGGGAGTGGTGTGTGCGCGCTCGTGGATGTAGCGAGCACAATGACGACGATGATGATGATGAAGATGAATTGAGATCTTTTTCTAGCGAATTTGCAAGTAGACTGCGAAAGAATTGCCGGCTAATGGCTGATGTAGCTGATTGAAGGCACGTTCAATGGGATCCATACAGCTCAAGTGCACTGCTTGTGGGGGTGTTCCAAAAGGGCATTCGAGGAATTCGACTGAATTGAACGTTAATGCAGGCATTTGTTTTGGTTCGCATGAACGTGTCCCGTCTTGACACAACCCACTCAGGATCCACACAATCTGTCAATTCGGTGGCCATCTGAAAACGGATCTGCCGATCCGTCCGATGAGTTATTTATGCGTCAAGTCCGCGCGCGCACAGTGTCCCATAAATTATGAAACACTAACCACCACTTCCCAGAAATGTCAGCCATATCTTTCGCATAAATGAACGCATGTCCCCGCTGTCGCCGCCATCAGGTGCCGCCAAAAAAAAAAGAGGCAAAAACAGACGACAAAAATGCCCGGTTGCCCCGATCGCGCTCGTTTGCTTATTAAATATTCCTCTTTGCATGATGGGCGATGTCTTCATTGGTGCCAAAGTCTCGCGACACGACAAATCAAACAAGAAGAAGTGATTTCGACAAGCGAACAGACAGGGCAGGCCTCGGAGGTTAACCCATGAGTTGTCTCTCTGGCCGCCCCTTTTTGGGGGACAGGCGATGATGATGCCTGTTTGGTGGCTTTTTAAATATAGCGCGACCGTGGTGCATGGCGCGGCGTCTATTTCCGCGCAAGAGAGAGAGAGAGAGTGTGTACCGACAATTTGATTGTTTTTTGTTTTTTTTTTTTGGATGACGATGCACCTTTTTTTGTGGATCGGAGATCAAAGACTCAAAGATTAACGAACTTACTTAGTTGATGCTGCTCTCCCTCGCTCTTTGGGGCTGACTGCAACCGCGACAGTTGAGAGGGATGCTGTGGTGTGTCTGCTTCGAAAGATATTTCCGTGTCACTCATGAATTATTTTCGAGCAACAAAGGGCGACAGGCGACAGGCGACGGTTGACAGGCAGTGTCTACCCGATGACGGCGATGTTTTATTTTTGGAAAGCTCCACGCATTTGGCATTGAACGTGGGTAATAGCTGTCCATTGTCGAAAGCTGAACAGCGGCAGATGATGTATGGCCGAATTGAGATGGACCAGTGTGCTGGTGCTGTGCTCTGCTCTGTCTGCCTCTCGGTGGTCAGTGGTCAGTGGCCGGAGTCATGGGGTAATTGTATTCGAAGAGTTCGCATCCGTTGTATCCCGTCATTTGCATGTTGCATCGTTAGAAACCCATTTGGCCACTTGAGATGCGAGTGTGATCGAACATTCAACTGCTGCTGCTGCATAGCAATAAATTGTGACCTCCTCTGCTCTGCAGTGAGACATTGTGTAACGTCCCCTGGATTTTATGGAAATGCGAATAACCCCCCCTTTCCACGCATACAGAGTCATCCGAGCCAATGACCTACAAAACATTTTTCGATAAACACCACCCACATCCACCCACCCAAGCGATCGCCGGGGAAAATGCCATCGCAGGCGACTAACTGACAAGCACACACACACAGCCGAGGGGTGTCCGATAGAGTTCCTCTCGGGATAATGCACTCGTTTCATTCGTCCTTCGTGCAATGAGAAGTGTGCGTCTGTGTGTGTGTGTGTGCCGAGTTGAAACAGTAAATAAATTTCAAGGAAAATACCTTTTGAATGCACTCTGTGTGTGAAGTCAATGAATTTATCCGTGCTCGTCGTCGAATGAATGGGGTTCGTTCTATCATTGCCGGCGGTCGTGGTCGTCTACGTCGTCAGTGGTGGGAGGGTGGGCGTAGGGAGGAGGGGGGGGGGCGAAAGGAAAGTCATCTTATTTGTATCGAACTGAAATGGGATTCCCTTTCGATTCATTTGTGCGGCGGAATTGGGTGTGCCCTTTATTGCCATCCTTTTGTTTTGTTTTTTTTTTCTGCGAAACGATTATGCCCAGCTCAAGGCGAGGACGACATCGCATACAGTAGCGATGGAATGTTGTCAGTCACTGTTTTAAGAATATGCTAGATGTGGAGAAATGTTGATCTTTTGCAGATTTTTGTATCATTTCTTTAAAAATTCACCATTGAGTACAGTGGGGATGAAAAGTGTTTAACCCTTGATTTAAGAACCGGCGGGATGTATAGAAATGTTGCCTTTTGAAGGCTCTCTTGCAGTTTTTTGTAACATCATCTCCTTACAAATTCATCATGTGGTACAGTGTGGATGAAAAGTGCTTAACCCCTGATTCAAGAACCGGCGGGATGTGAAGAAATGGTGTCTTTTGAAAGCTCATTTGCAGTTTTTTTTGTAACATCCTCTCCTCACAAATTCATCATCGGGTACAGTGGGGGTGAAAAGTGTTTAAGCCCTGATTCAATTCAAGAACCGGCGAGTTGTGAAGAAATGTTGCCTTTTAAAGACTCTCTTGGAGTTTTTTGTAACATTCTCTCCTTAAAAATTCATCATCGGGTACAGTGGTGATGAAAAGTGTGTAACCCCTGATTCAAGAACCGCCTAGATTTGAGGACATGTTTCATTTTGAAGGGTCTTTTGCAGTTTTTTTTTGTAACGTCATCTTACAAATTCATCATCGGGCACAGTGGGGATGAAGAGTGCTTAACCCCTCATTCAAGAACCGGTGGGATGGGAAGAAATGTTGCCTTTTGAAGGCTATTTTGCAGTTTTTTGGTAACATAATCTCCTCACAATTCACCATCAGGTACAGTGGGGATGAAAAGTGTTTACCCCCTGATTCAAGAACCGGCGAGGTGTGAAGAAATGGTCCCCTTTTGAAAGCTCTTTTGAAGTTTAACATCCTCTCCTTCCTCTCCATCGACTACAGTGGTGATGAAAAGTTCCTATTGAATCAATAAAATGTGAACTCCAATTTGACCTGTTAGAAAACTCCTAGGTCCCACTGTCCACCTCACAAGGACGCACCCTTCTCGATATCAACAAGTTTATCAACACTTTGGGTGTGGTTCTGCCGCCTCTGTGGAGTTGACGGTGCCCGGTTTTCGAGGTACGTGCACCTTGTTGTATTTGTTTGTGTGAGTGTGTGTGTCGCCCCAGCCACTGACAGCCAGGTACTTCGGTCAGCGGAACACAATTAATTAGACGCCAATGTTTGTCTTATCCCGAACGATAAATTGTACACACTCCCGAGCGGTGCGGTGTACTTGCATGCGTGCGTACTATGTCCTCTGGTGTGTCTGTGGCGCTGAGGATGGGGTGGGCGAGTGTGTGGCTGTGTCAATAGGATATCGTGAGAAGGATAAATGACGTTTGGTCATCAAACTACTCCTTTAGTGCACCATCTCCCAGTTAATAGATGTCGGCCAATATCTCATTCGAGTTTCAATAGAAATTTAATTTTTTTTCCCTGTTTGCCTTCGCTCCTGCCCCGCCGCGCCGTGCCGCTCCCATTTCTCTCTAAACTATTCGCCCTTGGGCGCGATGTTTTTTGCTCCCCCATTCGGTGGATCGAAATTTATCGCAACAATTTGTGAGGCAGCAGCACAAAACACACAATGGCGTCGGTTACACTTGCCTCGCATACATTGGCTTGGTGTGCCTACATGTGTGTGCTCGTGTGTATGTTTGTGAATCCTTTAAAATCGTGCCGGGCATGTGTGTCCTGTCGGGGGGAATGTACCCTGTTATGATATGCGCAGGCCAAGCGAATTAGTCCGAATTGGAGCAGCGGAATTATAATTTGAATGGGAAACTGTGTATTGTTCTAGGACACTCATGGGACAACACACATTCTTGCTGACGGATATGCGATTGTTGTTTCGTGTGAGGGCGGAGGTGGAGGTGGATGGGTGCTTGGACGGCATTCATTATTTTTGTTTAATTTTTTTTTCTGGATTTCTGTGTATGGCAGGACTAATGATTGTTTTTTTTGTTTCATTCTCTTTCCAGGTATGTACTCAAAAATGATGCCAGGTTGGTGATTGTGGTGAAATGGTGAAATGTTGTTGGAGAGGTAATTGTTTTTTGTGTTGTGTCTCACTTGTCCTAGGTGTGGGTAATTGAGGGTTGTTTTTAGAGGCATTTGCAGCTGTCACTGATGGTCCTTGATCGATAGGGCATCTGTGTCGTCTTAGAGACATTTTGCCCATAATTATGGTTCTTAGGGCCCTTCTTAGAGGCATCAGACTTCAAGGAAACACGCTCGGGTGTAGCGTGTGACTTTCGGTTACCTTAGAGGCTCCTAGGCACTGCTAGGCACTCCTAGGCACCTACAGCAGGTCCTCTTAGAGGCTGTTGGTCTCCAAAAAAAGCGCGCGAGTGCCGCTTACGATCCTTGTTCCTCTTAGAGGCTCTTGACTTCTAGAAAAAAAGCGCGGCCCCGCCTAAATTCACGATCTCTAGCACTCATATCTCCTTAGAGGAGCCTGGCGTCCAGGTCAGCCGCGCAGGTACCGCCGCCTATTCTTGATCCTGCTAGAAGCTCTTGGCCTCCAGTTCAACAGCGCGGGCTCCGCCTATATTTACGGTCTCTAGCCCACTCACGTCCCCTTAAATGCTTGTGACTGCCAGAAAACCCGCGCGGGTACCGCCACCTACTCTTGGTCATCTTAGAGACTCTTGGCCTCCAGATCAACAGCGCGGGCTCCGCCTATATTTACGGTCTCTAGCACACTCACGTCCCCTTAAATGCTTGTGACTGCCAGAAAACCCGCGCGGGTACCGCCACCTACTCTTGGTCATCTTAGAGACTCTTGGCCTCCAGATCAACAGCGCGGGCTCCGCCTATATTTACGGTCTCTAGCACACTCACGTCCCCTTAATGGCTTGTGGCGGCCAGAAAACCCGCGCGGGTAAAGGTCTTCTTAGAGGCTCTTGGACTACAGATCAAAAGCGCGGGCTCCGCCTATATTTACGGTCTGTAGCACACTCATTTTCCCTTAGAAGCTCCTGGCGTTCAAATCAGCCGCGCGGGTGCCGTCGCCTCATGGTCTTCTTGAGAACCACTCTTGGCCTCCATATAAATAACTTCGGCACACTCATGTCCCCTTAGAAGCTCCTAGCGACCAACTCAGTCGAGCGGGTTCCGTCTATATTCACTCTTCGCCGAGAGTGATCTATTTCTTTCTTTAGACCGTCACCCAGTCGCTCGCGCAGTATGGCACCTAAAACGTGGCAATGGCAGCCGTGACAGCTTCAAGATTGCTTTCAGGGTCAATTACCGCGTCCACGATCCTCACCCTCAACGTCTTCTTATGCGTTCTTAGACCTGTCTGGCCTTTGATTGCCTCTGATCCCGTCCACGATCCTCACACTCGTGTCTGGTCTCTGATTGCCTCCCGTCCACGATCTTCACCTTCGTCGTCGTCGTCGTCGTCTTCCCATGCGTGCATCCAGACCTGTCTGGCCTTTGTTTCAAAGTGACAGCACTTTGCATCAAATGCGCTTATTGCAGTCTGTCAGCTGTCGGTTGGCTTTCAGCCGTTGTCTGTCACCTGTCAACTGTCACTTGCTAGCTTGGCAACTGGGTAAGTGATCAGATTTTCTCTCAAAAAAAATTGAATGACAACTTGGGGCACTCAAATCCAGGAATATTGTGACGGAAATAGACACACCTCATGTGTCCCGGCCAACAGCAGCTGTCAGGGGCACTAGCACCCAATTGAGCACTTTTGGAATGTCAAGGCATCGTTTCGGATTATGGACACCAACGTGAGCTTTAAAAAGCCCTTCAGTTCGGCGCTGTCCGATGTCCCACCGAGCATCTTGCAGCGCCCCATCTCGAGGATGCTCCCTTGGCAAGTTGCATCAACTTCATGTTGACACTGTCAACTTGATGTAATTGAAAAAGTTCCCAGCTTTAGGTGGCTGCTTTTCCTCAAAAGATAACCAGGCCCGGTCGTCTTCTACTCACACGTCGCGGCCTCGCCACTTGTGTGCTTTCGCCGATAAGGAATCTAAAATACGTTCGGTTGCTAATTGATTACTCGTCGCGTCGCCGCTAGCCGTGGGAGATTCATACGGGGCAAGCCCGTGCCATGTAATTGCATTCACCTGACTCGTGCACCTTTCACACTGATCGTCATCACCAGCATCATCCGTCATTAGTAGGACCAAGTTGAAACACGTTCGCCTCTTCACCCGCACTTGCGAACATTTCCAAGCCAACTTGTTGACGGAAGAAGTGGCAACTTTCCTGGCCAAAGTTTCCGCCAAGTGTTTGTTTTTGTCAGAGAGACAGAGCGAGAGAGAGAGAGAGAGCAAGCGAGCGAGCAGCCGCCCTTTTCTGGTCTTATCAGTCAGTCAGTCGACAGAAAACAACATAAAACTTGAAAGAGGAAGCAGAAGAAAAAGGAAAAGGAAAAAAAAAGAACGAACATATTGCCAAGACAACGGATAAGACGCGAACGAGGAAGGCGAACGCGAAGGTGCCCCGGGCTTGAGCGTAAAATTCTTGCGAGCATTAGTCAGTCGCAAGAGCTGGAGTTGGAGTTTGAGCTGCTGCTCCAGAATGTGGTGGCCCCTTTGTTTGCGCTGCCATGTGGGGGGAACACACTGAAGTGCTGCTAATGGGGTCATGACTTGCGGAAATAAATTCAAATTGCACGCCGCCGACTCGGAGCGCCTGAGAGTTTGCCAACGAGATTTGCTTATCACTTTCGAAGAAGAATTTCGTGTTTTTTGGGGATTTTTTGTTTTGTTTCCTCTTGATTTTTCGGCGGTGTGGGTGAGAGGAGGGCATTTTCTGCGTCATGTGCTGGCGTTTCATTTGAAGAAGGAGTAGATTCGCGGTTGTAATCGACGCGGTTGAGAAGGACTCGGTTGCGGTCGGTTGTGTGACTTCAAGTTGCTTCCATTCAGGCGTCTAGAGGCGACTGTGCTTGATGGCGATGAGCGCACAGAACCCTAGACACGACTGAATTGGTTGGCAATCAGTGCGTCGAAAACATAAACGAAGGACCACGAAGGATGTTGATAGGGAGTGCAAAGAGCGGCAAACATGAAGAAAGTTCAGAGTGAGCTCAAAGAGCGGCAAACACAAAGAAATATCATAGGGAGCTCCAAGAAGACCTTCTGTGGCAAATGTCACTGTTCCTCGAGTCTGCACTTGACTTCGCTTGGAAGCAGACCCTGTCTAGTACGCAAAAGCATCAAGAAAGGAGTCGCTGTGGTCAGTTTGCAGTTCAAAGAAGCTTCTCTGTGCTCCTTGGGTGCGAGTCTTCAGTTTTAGATGCAAATGGCGTCCATTTTTCTCACCTCACAGCGATCCTTCACGAAGGAGCCCCCGTCTGGTGGGTAATCGAAGGAGTTTTTCGCATTCTTGCCCCACCCTCATTCAAATCAGACGAGTTCATTCCTTCGTTCCTCAAAGGATAACAATATAAATGCATATGAGGTGATGGCGGGACTCACATCCGCCTCTGACGCGGCAGACTGAACCTCGTATCGACTTCGTCATCATCTACCTCTGTCCCACCGGTCCCCCGTCGTCATCGTCGTCCTTTGACTGCGAAGATTTCTTTTCTTCGAATTCGATAACGTGGCATCCTTCGCCTGCACTTACACAGCGTCACACCGTGTCTAGGCGGTGATTTCCTTCACACACGGTGATGTCGTCCTTTGTGCAATTGCTGCTACATATCCCTGCATTGACTTGGTTTGGATGGGTCTTCTCTTCTTTTTTGGAGAGAGTCTCTATTTGGATTCCCATTCACATCACGGTAATTTTGATCATTTGCACGCCGGTCACGGTGGGCATTCGCGAATGTCGGTTACGCATGGCTTTTTGAACCGTCTACGTTGACGCTGATCGCGAACGGAAGTGCACATCGGTGGTCTGCTGGTGGATCACGGATGGTTTATGCGTCATGCTGCAAGGTTATGGTGAGTGAGTCTTTCACTAAATGCTTCTGTGTCCCGGTTTTGTGTTCCACTTCTGCGTGATGGCCTGGTCCCCTGCGGCCTGCTACAACACACACTGAGGGTGTGGTCACGGTCACGTACAGTTATTTGGTGATTCAATAGGATGCAATTAATTCCATTGAAACCGGAAACAAACCGATGGCTTGGACTGTGTGTTTGACTTGGACTCTCGATGGGATTTATATGCGCGGCAGGTGTGAGAGAAATTGTGTTCCATGTTTGGTCAGCAGCGAGCAGTTGCACTCTCAGCCACGGCATAATGAGTTACGTAATGGACAATTGGACATTGTGAACATATTTTAATCCTCTCAACTGGTTGTTGTTTACGTGGACTTGTTGCGTGAATCGGTGGGATGTGCCTGGAATGGGGGATGAGTTGGAGGTGATTGATGGGGTTCCTCGTTGAGTGACGTCGACTTTATGTGCTTCCTTGTTTCTATGACCACAGGTGTTCTTGGAGTCGAGGGAAAGCAGTGGAATCAGTACCCCGGGAGTCCTTTTAAAGTGGTCTCTGATGCGTGTTTTAAGGGAATTGAAGGGATATGGGCACAAGATCGGTGTTTGAATCTATTTAAGTGGGCCTTAGACTTCGTTTAACTTGATTCTCTTGAGAGACTCAAAGGAAAATAAGCAGACGATCAGTGATCGTGTCATTTTCCGTCGCTTTAGAGGATCGGAACCATTAATTGAAGGTTAGTGGACCTCGTTTAACTTGATCCTCTTGAGAAACTCAAACGGAAAGAAGCACAAGATCGGTGATCATGCCATTCTTCGTCACTTTAGAGGATCTGAACCATTCCCAGAAGTTCTGTGGACTTCGTTTAATGGGATTCTTTTGAGAAACTCAGAGGGAAAGAAGCATAAGATCAGTGATCGTGTCATTTTCCATCGCTTAGAGGATCGGAACCATCAGTAGAAGGTCCGTGGACCTCGTTTCACTTGATTCTCTTGAGAGATTCAAAGGGAAAGAGGCAGAAGATCGGTGATCGTGTCATTTTTCGTCGCTTTAGAGGATCGGAACCATTAATTGAAGGTCCGTGAGCTTCGTTTAACTTGATTCTCTTGAGATACTCAAACGGAAAGAAGCACAAGATCGCTGATCATGTCATTCTTCGTCACTTTAGATGATCGGAACCATTAATTGAAGGTCCGTGGACTTCGTTTAACTTGATTCTCTTGAGAGACTCAAATGGAAAGAAGCACAAGATCGGTGATCGTGTCATTCTTCGTCACTTTAGATGATCGGAACCATTCATTGAAGGTCCGTGGGCTTCTTTAGATGATCGGAACCATTAATTGAAGGTCCGTGGCCTTCGTTTAACTTGATTCTCTTGAGAGACTCAAATGGAATGAAGCACAAGATCGGTTATCGTGTCATTTGTAGTCACTTTAGATGATCGATTGAAGCACCGCTCTGATCCTCCTCTAAAGCGCCGTTAAAGCCGTTCAAGTGTGAGTTGTACTCTGATTTCTTGCGCCAATGTCTCGAGTGCAGCGTTTTTTACCAACATCTTCATCTTCAAACTACTAAGCCCAGTGTGCTCAAGGATGAATCATGGATTGCGCCGGAAACCAATTTATGATGCTTTTAGGCTCATTGGCTTGGAAATGGCGACATGTTCCCATTTTGAACCAAAATTTTTGACTCCTGAGCCTTAAAAGTTAATGCTCCTCCCGCTCATGTGACCCCACAGGCATCTCTCGAACGTTTCGCACCTCCATCCATGGCTGGGTGTGAAAATAAAGCCACCCCTTGTCATCTCAATTCACAGTTGTTCGCCCATCGCGATTCAATGAGGTATCCTTGCGTGAAGGAATTATCTCGGCATAAATAAATCAATCCATCCTCAAACACACACACGCAGCAGCCTACACCCTATCCCGTGAGCATCGTATCGCGACTTGAATTGAAATTTTTTTCACTTAGAAGGTGGAAAATAGATAAAACCCGATCGGAAATTGCCCCGATTAAGCGATGCGCCGCACTTTATCACAGCCAATGAACCGCTGAAGCTGCAGTGAACAACAAAAGTTTTTTTTTGTTCACTCTCTCTCTCTCTCTCCTGCATGGTTGTACAAGCACCAGGACCCCCCGCCCCAGCTGCACTTGGTGGCAGTCAGTGTCCATAGATATTTTGCATCGACGAGTGCAGTTACAAATTGCAGCTATAAATCGCTTTTGATACAAAATAGTATCTCTTCCACAAAAATGTGTATCTCACCCTTATGTTGGACCCCCCAACAACTTTTGAACCAGTATCAACCACCTTACCACATCACCCCTCCCCCACACCTTCCCCTCATCGCCTGCGGGGGGTGGCGTGTGTGTGTGTATGTGTGAGAGAGGCAATGAATGACCACATAAAACTCAACGACTTTGACAGTTATTACAAATTGAAACTGTAAATTTTCCCAGCCAAGCAAGTGGTGGCACTTTTGGAGTGGTTTGACAAATACACACACACACACACACACACAAGCACACCACCAGCCTCAAACCTGATGAGCCACCAACACGCTCCAGCACCACTCCATCAGCCCCAAAGTAGCAACGCCACATCCTGCTTGAACTAATGCGACATGAGGTGGATTATGGTGTCATAGTTTGCCGGACGACAGGCACAGCACCGTGTTGGGAGGAGGGCGGAAGGGAACATATCGAGAGCTGACTTTCAGGACGACATCGAGCATCGAATGAATAGACCCGTAGCGCGTTGGATTCACACAAAATTACCACGCCTCAGGCCGCAACGGGTGGCGGCGCGTAAGGATAGCCCTGTGGATAGATAGACTCTTGGTTATTCATCACCGTTGCATTAATTGCGAAAGTGGTGTGTGAGCCTCGCCTCACATCAGCGCCAGGGCGCCACTACACGACCTCGGCAGCGACTATAACGACGACTACGGCGACGACGACAACAACGACGACGACGATGGCGATGGGCAATGACGATGACGATGGCAACGGTTATGGTGATGGGCGATGGGCGATAGCGATGACTATGATAAGGACAATAAAACGCTTGAGGCAAGCGGCAGGCGGAGCAGCTAGTTGTTTAGGATGTGAGTTGGTGAATTAATTTAAATTTTTATGACGACGTCGACGTTTAATCCCGCCGATGTATGGCACACATCCTGTCATTTGTGGCACTCCTTCTGAGAATGGGACCCACCCATCATTCACCGTCATTGCCACCACCAGTCACTCGGCCAGCCAGCATTGACCTTTGCTGCCAGCGTGTATCTAGTCTGGGATCGTGCATAGTGCTGCTCAATCGAAATGGAATTCAAAGTTTTAATTGAACCTGCAGTGGAGCTGCAATTCATAACTTCTGCTGCCGCTGCTGCTGCTGCTACTGCTGTTGCTCTTGTTGTTTGTTATTTGATTTCTACCCTTTCATTCGATCCGACTCGCCAGAATCGGTTTTGTCTTGAATTGATGCAGGCCTTGTGGGTCAGTGCGATTGTTGTATGGTAATAGCCAATTAAATCAGTTGGTCGATCGAAGCTGCGCGTGTGTGTGTCTGTGGGGTTTGTGACCTTTGTTTGATTCTTTTACGACAACACAAGCGGCCTGTCAGGGAATTATTCAAAACACTTCTGCCGGATGGTGACGTTCCAAAAGATATAAATCACGAGCTACGTGACAAATTAAGTGAATCTGGATACAAAATGATATGACAAGCACCGGCCACCTCTTGGTCAATGAATTGAAGCTCAATTCATTCATTCATTCATGAGCTGGAGTCGACTAGTCGGTCTCTGCGGTTCCTTAGGTTAATCAGCATTCGTGCTGTCCCATGGGCGAGGGCACAAAGGTGGCTGGCTGGTGACTCAGGTGACGGTGGGTCGTTGAGTGTGTGTGAGTCACGTTGAACTTGGCTCTGTCGTAAGAGGTGTGCACGTTAAAAGCACTTGGCCAGCCAGCTGTTCCCGGTTTCCGGTACAAATTCTTAAAGTTTACGACATTTTTTTTTGCGGGCTATTCCTTGGAATCTTTATGAGATTTATGCGAATTCCCCTTGTCCATCGGCTTGTGGCTTTGATGTGATTGTCATCGTGATAGGTTTTCGATGAACTGTGGCCTTCGCTAGAAGGACTGACGCTTTTGGCCTTGAACGTGTTGTCGTTGGCTGGTCTTTGAGCCTGGGGAAGCTCTGAGTGCGTTGGGGTCGTTGTGACTTGTAGACGAAGGCCACTTTTTGCCTTGAACTTGCTGTCGTTGGCTCTTCTTTGAGCCCGTGGAGCCTTTGCGTGCGTTGGGATCGTTATGACTTGTCGACGAAAACCACTTTTGGCCTTGAACTTGCTGTCGTTGGCTGTTCTTTGAGCTCGTGAAAGCCATCGTTGGCTGTTCCTTGAGCCTGTGGAAGCTCTGAGTGCGTTGGGGTCGTTATGACTTCTCGACGAAGACCACTTTTGGCCTTGAACTTGCTGTCGTTGGCTATTCTTTGCGCTCGTGGAATCCATCGTTGGCTCTTCTTTGAGCTTGAATGCGTTGGGGTCGTTATGACTTCTCGACGAAGACCACTTTTGGCCTTGAACTTGCTGTCGTTGGCTATTCTTTGAGCCCGTGGAAGCCGTCGTTGGCTCTTCTTTGAGCTCGTGGAAGCCATCGTTGGCTCTTCTTTGAGCTTGAATGCGTTGGGGTCGTTATGACTTCTCGACGAAGACCACTTTTGGCCTTGAACTTGCTGTCGTTGGCTATTCTTTGAGCCCGTGGAAACCGTCGTTGGCTCTTCTTTGAGCTCGTGGAAGCCATCGTTGGCTCTTCTTTGAGCTTGAATGCGTTGGGGTCGTTATGACTTCTCGACGAAGACCACTTTTGGCCTTGAACTTGCTGTCCTTGGCTGTTCCTTGAGCCTGTGGAAGCTCTGAATGCGTTGGGGTCGTTATGGCTTCTCGACGAAGACCACTTTTGGCCTTGAACTTGCTGTCGTTGGCTATTCTTTGAGCCCGTGGAAGCCGTCGTTGGCTCTTCTTTGAGCTTGTGGAAGCCATCGTTGGCTCTTCTTTGAGCTTGAATGCGTTGGGGTCGTTATGACTTCTCGACGAAGACCACTTTTGGCCTTGAACTTGCTGTCCTTGGCTGTTCCTTGAGCCTGTGGAAGCTCTGAATGCGTTGGGGTCGTTATGGCTTCTCGACGAAGACCACTTTTGGCCTTGAACTTGCTGTCGTTGGCTATTCTTTGAGCCCGTGGAAGCCGTCGTTGGCTCTTCTTTGAGCTCGTGGAAGCCATCGTTGGCTCTTCTTTGAGCTTGAATGCGTTGGGGTCGTTATGACTTCTCGACGAAGACCACTTTTGGCCTTGAACTTGCTGTCCTTGGCTGTTCCTTGAGCCTGTGGAAGCTCTGAATGCGTTGGGGTCGTTATGGCTTCTCGACGAAGACCACTTTTGGCCTTGAACTTGCTGTCGTTGGCTATTCTTTGAGCCCGTGGAAGCCGTCGTTGGCACTTCTTTGAGCTCGTGGAAGCAATCGTTGGCTCTTCTTTGAGCTTGAATGCGTTGGGGTCGTTATGACTTCTCGACGAAGACCACTTTTGGCCTTGAACTTGCTGTCCTTGGCTGTTCCTTGAGCCTGTGGAAGCTCTGAATGCGTTGGGGTCGTTATGGCTTCTCGACGAAGACCACTTTTGGCCTTGAACTTGCTGTCGTTGGCTGTTCTTTGAGCTCGTGGAAGCCATCGTTGCCTCTTCTTTGAGCTTGTGGAAGCTCAGATTGCGTTCATTTTGAATGGCTTCTGGGACGAGACACTAAACAAACAAAACACTGCCTCCGCGCTGCTCTTGCTCGTGTCATTTCAAAGCTTCCTTTGATTTCCCTGAATACTCACACCCGCAGTCTAAACCCCTCCTGTCGTTAACTGCCATTAACAAGCCTGAACGCATCCCCCCACGAACAATCTATTTCCCATCTCCGATGTAAACACCGACAATGACTCCGTGTGAAGGGGGGGACGAGAGAAAGGGTACAAAACAAAGCCAAACCAGATTGATATCATCAAAACAATTGTAAACCGTTTGCGGATATATGCCACATTCAATCTTATCATTGCAAGTCCCATCACATCCGACACAGGGATTGCTCCCATTACTCTGCATTATTATCGCATAACCCACGATACACCGAAACCGAATCCACAGAGGCGAATGCGAATGCGAATAGATGCAGGAACAGATCGAAATCGAAGACAGAACCAAAGAATCACAAGAGAGGAACACACACGATTTACTCATGTTTTCAATTTGTAACTCATCACTGCGGCCCAGTCGTGAGAGAATGCTTTGCCGCTGCCGCTGCCTCTGCCTCAGTCCCCTGCCCCGCGGTTCTGCAACATCCGCCATTCCGCCATCGTTTCCAATGACATCGATGAGATATCGAGAAGCCACCACGAAGGAAGACGAAACAAAAAAAAAAAGAAAAAAATAAGTACGTCTGAAATTGACTGAACATCCTCCTCCGTGGCTCCCCGGCTGTGTTGTCGCTTCACATACGTGATAACCCCTTGACATTATAACCCGTTGCAGTCATCCTGTTTCGAGGAAGACACACGCACACACCTCACGTGCATACATATCGAGTGGTGTAAAGGATGTTTAGAAGGACGATTCTCCATTGAATCGGAAAAGTGTGGGCGACCGAGTCGACGACAGAGTCTTCATCTCGAACGCTCGTGAGTTCCACAAAAACGGAAATCGATTCTGTGGCTGGGACGGGAGCTGTGTGTGTGTGTGACTTGAATATTCCACGACTCATTAGTTGCCTGAGACTCGGGTTTGCTGGTGGCGTAGCGCCTCATTCGAATGACATTTAGCCACCGCGCCCGCCAAACACACACACACACATACAAACTCTGGGCCAAAAAGGGGTTCATTTTCGTAGATCGGCGTGCATATCCTGTTCTCCATCCTCTTCCCGCGCCCCCCGCACTCACCCAGAAACAATGGATGAGCGAGGAATTTAAATGCTGTCATAGTGTACGGTGTCCCCTTACACAGCGCCTCCCTCCCCCCCCCAGATGCCCACACTTCGGCAATCCTAATCGAAATTTGAATTCCACAACCAGTGACTGAAGCACAGACCTCGTAAGGCTTCGCGCGCATATTAAACCGAAAGTCGAAACTCCCTCTGCCGCCGCCGCCATATCCTTCGACTATGAGTCAGAGGATGATACACGCCATGTGTAGGTCCTGAACTACAATACAACTTATTTGCATATCCTCCTCCACCGCCGTCGCCACCGATGGTTCCGCTCCGGAGGGGCCATCGATTGAAAATCAATGGAAACCTTATACAGTAATCAGTTTTGACAGTTTCAGTAGTCCTCGGTGTTTGTGGGTCGACGGAGGATTACTTCGCCTTGTTTTGTCTTTCCCCCCAAAAAAAAAAAAAAATGAACACTGCCTGCCCCACCGACAGGCTCTGTATTGAGATTGAGCTGAATTCGAGTGAGCGGTGCGGAGGTGAAAAGGGCTTAGTGGATTATTCATGTTGATCCTATGTGTTCGGGGAAGATTTTATTTGCACGTTCGATTGGCGAAGCAGACGCCGCCGTTGCATTGACTATGACTGAGGACCGAGCAGACCGAGAGAACGAGACTCATTGACTCATAAAAATGGTAAATTTCATTTTGACATGTGGCAGGTGAGTTGGGTTGAAACATTTATTTGGTAAAATGCTCTTCAGATTTTCTCTTTTTTTCTTTCCTTTTTGGTTTGGTTGCTTCCCGTTGTTGTTGAATAAATTATGCAGCATTCCTCTTTGGTTAATGAGAGAGTGATTTAATTTGAGCGTAAGAGGGAGAGTGATGTGAAGTGATTGGATGGATTTTGATGGGGTGCCGAAGGGTTGACAGGCAGCCACTGTATCTTTTCACGTTTCAAAATTCAATTCAAAGCAAGTGGGTTGGAATGATTGTACAGCACTCACGTGGCCTTGGCAAGCTCTGGTTTGGGCGTGATTTTGGAACTTGCAGCGTTTAATTTTGGAAAAACGTCCATGTCTCGAAAACGATCCGTTTTTACAGATTTATGCACAAATTCGATGCAAATACTCTTTTTTTTCCTTCCATACCTTCCATAATTTTGAAACTTGCAGCGTTTAATTTTAGAAAATCGTCCATATCTCGAAAATGATGCGTTTTTACAAGTTTATGCACAAATTCGATGCAAATAGTCTTCTTTTTCCAAGCCATATGGTCACGCTTACAAGCTGACTACCAACACTAGCTTCGGATAGGACCATCCATCTTCGATTCCCAGACCGGAAACAATGAGAAGAGCAACTAGCAGCAGCAGAAGGGGAATTTTTCTTCAAAAACGAATGCGGATACGGGCGCAGGAGTATTCTGTGGCAACTCCGAAAAGTCCCTGGCACTAAGAGACGACTGCAACGTCTTCCAGGCAGAAGTGGCTGCGATACACGAAGTAGCACTCGCTCTGAAAGAACGCAACATAACCAACAAAACGATCTCGATTTTTTCCGACAGCCAAGCGGCGACAAAAGCCATAGCTTCGGACATCTTGACATCGAAACTTGTCAGGTTATGCAGACTGGGCGTCAGCGAGATATGAACACGGTGACCCTATGTTGGGTACTTGGAAATACTGGCATCCAGTCAGGACAGTCACGCAAAGAACGGACCTGAGCTTGGAGAATTCCACGCAATCCCTTACGCGCTCTTTTTTTAAAGTTTCGGAGCTTCGTTTTGAGTTCATTGAGAACCATCGGAACTGCGACCTTAAGCGTTCTTCTTCCATGCTCCTTCCAGTATCTTGGTACTTCATAGAGCTGCTTCAGTCGTTTTCTGGTGTTCCTTGTCTGCTGCGTCTGCACTCTGTTGATGTTGTCTTGTCAAAATTCGTCAGAGGTTTCAGATTGTTAGTAGACGCATTGTTTGGTTTGCTTCTTGCTGTCCATCGATGCTGCGTCCTGCTTTTTGTATCAGATTTTAAAGTCTTGTATGCGCTTGAGGTAGACTCTGCATTTGCGACGCTCTCCCCCATCCCCCCGCTCTTTCCGCGTATCTTAGGTGCGATTCCACCAATTCGAAATAGCATTCTCTGATTACATCTTCTGTGCTGAGGTTGGTTAGGTACGCAGATTGACACATTTTTTTCTTCAAATTGTCGATATGGAAGCTCCATTTAAAGTTGTCGACAGCCGACTGCCAGTCCAAGGTATTTGCATGTTGAAACGTTCTCTATAACTCCGGTGTAGTTATCTTCTTCTCTTATACCGTCACATCTATATTTCTGTGCAAGCAATCTACGTCGTGCATCTTAATCTTCGGTTTTGTTCTGAGAATATGCGGCCGACGTATGTGCATTACCTTTGTCTTAAGTGCGTTCATAATTAATCCGTAGTCGTGACATCAAGCAGCGACTCTATTGAAATCAAATAGCATAAGTCTTTCTGCTTCGTCAACGCTCCTATGGCCAGCTACGATCGCTGTGTCGTCCGCATACGCATAACCCGTGCTATACTTTACCACCGACAGTAAATATAGCTGTCCCGCAGGGGTCCAAGCTAAGTCCACTGCTTTTTATCATATACGAAGCGGCTTGAAGTACAATCAAAACATTTACGAATGAAACTCGACTTCGTTCACATGGTCACCACGGGCACGTTTGCAGCGGCCGATTCGTTGGACCCAATTTTAAACGACTCGGCCACACAATTTGGCCGAAACGGCCGCTATTTTGCGTTTAATGTGTGCTCTGAGCGCTTCCAACGTCGTCGGCTTGTTGGCATAAACCAAACAATGGTAGAGCGGCGTTAAATCACACGAACGAGACGCCCAATCGACTGGCCCATTTCTTGAGATAACACGCTCACCATACTTACTCTTCAATAAATCGATTGCTGTGTGGTGGCTTGTGGCACCATCCTGTTGAAACAACATGTCGTCTCAGTCCGTCTATCCCCGCCGATTTATTTAATTAAAATGAAATTAGGATATCGCGTATCTCCACAAACAGAGGCATTGCATGACCAGACTATGTTTGGTGTGAACATTCATGCACAATGTTTCTTACTTCTGACGTTATCTTTTTAGCAAAGGTCCTGTAGCCGACACTGAATAAAAAGAGGTCAACGTTACTGACCAGCTTTAGTCGTGAAAAGGTGCGGACGCTAATAGGAGTCCTTACCGGACACTGTGCCGTAGGCATGCATGTATCGCGTCTGAATATACCACACAACGACTTTAGCAAGAGCTGCATAGATCAGGAAGAAATAGAATCTATCCAACATCTGCTATGCGAATTGCCAGCCCTAGCAAGGAAAAAGCGCTTCTTTGCAGAGCTGGAAGACGACCTGTGCGGTGTAGAGTTGAAAAACCTCCTGAAGTTCTCAAATGAAGGTGTTTTTAGTAAAAATAAAAGAAGCGGTCATGGTAGCAGTAAAGCGTCACCTACTAATGGTGATCTCGAAAAGGATTTCCTACAAAAGTGTCAAAATATTGAATAAGCCAAGGATTAAGTGTGCCTTTATCCCATAGCTGTGGCGTCACCGAAAAGGGGTGATATGCACTACAGTCTGGTAATTTTTTTATAGAGTAATTTAACTGCCGCAACCAGAAATCTCCTTTTTCGACACTCGACAGGACCAAAAAAAAGGGTTGCCGTTATTGTTTTCGATACGTTGCTTTATTTTTTTTTCCACGTTTGTGGTGACTTTTTCCACACTTACGCGGACACATACATATATACAGACAAATGTATAGCAAGGCAATGTACTAAATTATCTGTCCAATTCGCTTGGTCGTTTACAATATAGCCCCACCCTGCAATTTGATATTTTACAGGACTTTTTTTTTTGTTTTTTTGTTGTGCTTTTTTTGTGATTTCAGTTGAATTCAGCATTTTCCTTCACTGGAATTTAATTATTAATTTTAGTGAAGTCTTAAGGTATGTATGTATGTAATATGTTATTCGCTCGGTATGCATATCCAAATATTACTGCCTAGACAATCTGCGTTGTTTTGCATTGAAGGAACAAACAAAATTTGGAACGACCGCAATGCACAAGTGTTTGACAAGTATCAGTGCATCTGCAATGATTGACTGATTGGTGCGGTTTGTATGAAGCCCGTATTCTTTAGAAATGATGTTCTGTGCCATCCTTCGACGCGTGCACTTGTCGCCGACCGTGCATCACGCGTGTGCCAAAAAAAAAAATAAAATAAAAGACCCCGCGGTCCCTCCACCCACAAAAGCCCTGCGAATGCCGACCAAAACAAAAAACAAGTGTTTGTGTGAAGTGTTTCGGTGTCGAGTGCGTTCGGTCCGCTCCCTCTCGCCCCTTTCCTTCACAAGCCACTGCTGCGCATTCTCGGTCGCAACTCCCGTTTGATTTCATCAAGCGGGTTGATGCTATGACTGAGAGTGCGTAGCATCTGACGTAGCGGATTTTAGAAGTGTGAATTCGTTGGTGGACCAACTCCAATCGATGTATGGGCATAACACCTACATCGTTTGTTGCTGGGAAGCTATTACGGATTTTGCACTTCTCAACTCTGCTTTACCACACGCAGTCGGAGTTTGGTAATTTTATATCTCCGTCTTGTTTTCTATGGAAAACTGTAGGGTTGATGTGTGCAATGTTCGTGGGCTAAGAGTGAATCTCTTCGCTGTGTATGTCCACTAGTTTTTATATAAACCAGCTGTCTTGGCACTAAGCGAAACACAGGTAGGTGAGAATACCGAATTATCGGATTTGACCTGCCCGGATATAGCTTGGTGCCTCTTTTCTTTTTTCACCGCGGTCTCGCCATCTACGTGCGTAGTGATGTAGTTTACCAACTTCAACCACAATATGGCCACTGTTCCAATCCGGAATTTAATTTTCTGTGGTTAAAAATCCATGTCCGTAAGCATTTAATCCACTACTGTTTTATTTACAGAAGTCCAAACTTGGATAGCAATTCAACTTTTAACGAATTTGATGCGCTATCCGATTCCGTCTCAAGAATTGTATCCCTGTATCCTCGCACTGAAATTGCCATTGCGGGCGATTTCAATGTACACAATTCTAATTGGCTCCGACATTCAGGCCAGACAACACCCGAAGGAAGGTATGTCGAAATCGTTGCTGAGCTAAACAATCTGACTCAGCTAGTAAATGAGCCCACACGAATACCTGACATCGCAGATCATTCCGCCAACACCCTGGACCTGTTTCTCACCTCTCACCCTGATAAATATTCTGTTGACATACTGTCGCCTCTAGGCTCGTCTGACCATTGTGTCATATCAGCTAATTTCTCGTTATCACCACACACAGAGAACAAATTCCTAAAAGAACAGTATGGCTGTACGAGAAAGCCGATTGGAGAGGACTCAACAATTTCTTTAGGAATTTTAACTGGCCACTATGCTTCCTCGATAGCGACGTGGATGCCGCTGCTGATATGATCACAAACATTCTTCTGCTGGGCCTGAGATCCTTCATTCCGCATAGAGTGAAGAGTATCAAGCCCAGAGAAAATGCATGGTATGACTCGAGCTGTAAAGAGACTATCAGGTTGAGAGAGTTGAATTTCCGGGCATACAAAGCCAACCCTACTGAGGAAATCCGGAATAAGTTTAAACGGGCCAGAAATGACTGCAATGCAACTATCAGACGTGTGAAATTCTCTTATGATCAAAAGTTGAGGCAAAAAGTGCTACAATGTCAAAAAGGTAGCAAAAACTTTTGGTCATTTGTAAAAAAACTTAAGGAATTCCGCCTCGTCTTCAATTCCCACGCTCATTTACAATGACATTCCAGCTGTCAGCTCTTTAGACAAAACCAAACTGCTTGCGGCGCATTTTGCAGCCAGCTCAGCACTGCCAGATTCCAATATGTCTCCACCTGTACTTGAGTGCGTTGATTTCACCATGGGACAAATCCACTTCCGCACTCGTACCGTTGCAGGAGTACTTAAAGATCTCGATGTGTACAAAATCCGCTGGCCCGGATGGTATTCCCCCTATACTTCTGAAGAGGTGTTCTTCTGCGCTGGCAAAACCATTGCGTAAGCTTTTTCATCTATCCTACGCTTTAGGTCTCTTTCCGAGCAGATGGAAAACAGCATTGGTCCAGCCCGTCCCTAAAAAGGGCGAAACTTCGTCACACACCTCGTACCGACCCATAGCACTTACGTCCCTTCTTTCTAAGGTCATGGAAACGCTGATAAATCGTCAGTTTATGAAATATCTTGAATCGCGGCAGCTTCTTAATGACCGGCAGTACGGTTTCCGTAGTAACAGGTCCACTGGTGATTTGATGGCTTATCTCACCGAAAAGTGGAACACATCGTTGCATAATGCAGGTGAAAACAAGATCGTTGCACTTGATATTTCTAAGGCATTTGACAGAGTTTGGCGTCAAGCTCTTTTGTCGAAAATGCGTGCATATGGTATCGATGAATCTCCTCTTCTATGGATTAGAAATTACCTTTCGAACCGTTCAATTCAAGTTGTTTTGGATGGGTTCAAGTCTGATATCCACCAAATAAATGCTGGTGTACTCCAAGGCTCTGTTCTGTCTCCGACACTCTTTCTCATTTTTATTAATGATCTCTTGTCTGGTACTTCTAATCCAATCCATTCCTTCGCTGATGACAGCACCCTCAGCTTTTCATATTCGTTCCGAGACTCACGACCCTGCCCTTCGGCCGTAGAATTGGTACGGCAGCGTATGCTAAGCACATTGAATTCCGATCTTGACAGCATAATTAACAGGGCAAAAAACAACAGAGTGGAATTCAATGCTTCTAAAACTCAATGCTGTCTGCTGCCACTCAAGCGAACCCTTGTTAATCAGCCATTATCCATGAATGGTGCTTGTGTCGATGAAACCGGAAAGCTATCCATCCTTGGTATGTGTATCAACAGAACACTTAGTTGGAACGATCACATATTTGAGGTCGCCAAAAATGCTGCGAAATGTTTAGGTTTCCTTAATCGATGCAAGAAATATTTCACCCCCTCTGATTTGGCTTTCATTTATAAGGCGTATATCCGCCCCAAGCTTGAGTACAACGCTCATATCTGGTCTGGTGCCCCAAAGACCACCCTGCACCTACTAGATAGAATCCAAAAGCGAGCGATAAAACTTATAGGAGACAACAATATCGCAAAGTCATTAGACTCGCTCGAACATCGACGTACCGTTTCTTCTTTGTCCGTATTTTATCGATATTTCAACAAACGATGCTCAAGTGAGCTAGCCAACTGCATTCCTACTCTCCATGAATTCACCCGCAATACTCGTCTCGCCAGGAATGCTCATCAGTTTACCCTTAAGCCTACTTTCGGACGCACAGCCGTACTACGCGAATTTGGAATGCTCTTCCCAGCCCTATATTTCCCACAGACTACAACCCGCAGATATTTAAGACCAATGTGCACAGGTACCTCCTCTCCCTTTCTCCCTCTATACCTTCGGCCCGTGCTGTGTCTTGACCCCGGACACTTAAGGGTATTAGCAATCCCTTGAGCGCGCGCAAATTATAAAAAAAAAAAAAAAAACTATTACGGTCAATCAGGTGTACAGCCATGTTAACCGACCTTCTGTGGCCTGAGATCACCAACATCGATATATCCTGTGGTTTCAACAAGAGGGCGCTACATGCCATGCAAGCGAAGAAACGCTAGAAGTTGTGAAGGAGAAATTTGGCTTGAAACATTACCGCCGAAGCAGAGGTGGCTACTTGAATAAACGCATAGTGTGTTATTTTCCACATCTAGCGGAACTTTATTCCTGTTGCCCTTGGGATAGCTAAACTATGGATTTTTCAATTCGGTGAAGGAAAAAAAGTAATTCTATCAAGTTTTTAAAACCTTTAGCCATATGTGGTCACCGATAGGGGCCATCCATCCTCCATAAACCTCATGGATGCAAACGTCTCTAACTGAAAGACCACTGGACCGATTTTGTTCAAATCGTCATCAATGTGTTCAGCAAAGACAGTACCCCAACTAAGGCCCAAGATATGTTAACGACACTAACACAGTATACGTCCGTCATTACAATTTTTAAAACTATTTATTTATTGATTTAATTCATGTTTTTATTTTTTGACTTGAAGTTAAAAATCATCATTGTCTCTAGGTTGTGCTACTCGTACTTCGAGAGCCTTTAATAGGGCAATACATTCTTGAGGCGGTGGGTTCCTTTTTGTATGGGGCGCTGTGCTACGACTCGAAAGGTATGAATCTGATGATATTAAAAACCTGTTTAATACATCTCTATTCGTATTTTTTCTGAATGATTCACGGCTAAAATGCTCTCGAAATCGTTTGTATTCCTTATTGCTCGCTTCTTAGGCTTCCTGAACAAGCAGGCTTGAGTGTATCAGAAGTTTATGTGTGCTTGCAGGCAAGTGGTACCATGCGTAGTGCGGGAGATATATGTTTTTTTTTTTTCATTGGCATATTTTGCAAACTTGTCTGCATCAATTTCATAATCACTCAGAAATGGTAGATTAAATCAATGCTGATGCTTGTTATATCCGCGCGTCATCTCAACGTTTCTACAAAATGTTCGCGCTGTGTTACCATCATTCGTATTACTCGCTACTTGCTTTGGCATGTCGACTAGCAGTCCCATTTCATCCCGAAATCGTTTTTGAATGTGACTTTTTTTGTTCGTATCTAAACTATTTTCTCTTGCTGTGATCTTGCTTGCCATTTCTTAATGTCTAACTTGTGAGAAATGTGTAATAGACATTCAAATGATCCAATCCAAGAATGCAAAGGAGAAATCCCAAAGTTGCCAAGTTGTATTGGTACACAGATAAATAGTCGTTAATTATGTAAGCGATGTTAACTCACACAGAAAAAAAAATTTATGAGGTGCGCATATATGGTGGTTGTACATATAAATAAGTACATCACACTTTGCTTTTAAACAAACTAAAGTCTTTGGGATTCCATTCGTCAATGTTAGAGTGGTTTTCCAATTACTTAAAGGACAGGAAGCAATTGGTAATGATCGATAGTTTTAGATCTCGAGTAATAAAAGTTACATCGGGCGTTCCACAAGGTAGCCATATGGGGCCATTACTCTTTCTATTGTTTATAAACGATGTTCACGAAATTTTCAAATATTGTAAAATTCTAACATTCGCAGACGACTTTAAATTGTATTTGTCTATTATTAGTTTAACTGATTGTAATAATTTCCAATTGGATATACATGCACTAGTGGAATGGTGCAAGCACAATGGACTAGAGCTGAATATTCAAAAATGTAATATCTTTACGGCATATCAAATTACATCCCCGATTGTCTATGATTATTTCATAAATGATCATAGACTTAGTCGCCTAGAAGAGGTTAAAGATCTGGGTGTAATTTTTGATACTAACTTAAATTTTGCATCACATTATGATTATACAATTGCGAAGTCTAATGCTATGTTAGGTTTTCTGAAAAGAAATAGTAGAGATTTTCGGGATATAACTAGTCTTAAGTCCATTTATTGTTCGTTAGTCAGACCGTATTTAGAATATTCTTCCATCATTTGGGATTCGCCATATGATACACAAGAACTCAGATTCGAAAGAGTACAAAAAAATTTCACGAGATATGCTGTCCGTAAATTGTATTCCTTCGAAGAACTCCCTAAATATGACGATAGATGTAAAATAATAGGCTTGCTTGTTTCAGGCGTAAGGCAGCGTCAGCCATGTTCATCCGCGATATTATTAATTGCCGTGTAAATTCACCAGACTTACTTTTTCTCATGAATATATATGCTCCCCAAAGATCTCTTCGGATGAGAAATTTACTATATGATAAGAGGCATAGAACCAACTATGGTTGTAATGAACCTATTACAAGGTGTATAAACACTTTTAATGAACTTTGCAACGAAATTGATTTTAGCTTGTCTCGATTGGAGTTTAAAAAATTGATCAATGCACTATGCTATAATTAATATTGTTTATTTGATGTAATCTGTGAGATGCAAAATCGGTAGATGATCCTTAGTCGCGCAGCAAAATCTGCTGTGTAAAGCGATACTGAGAGTTAACGCTTAGAGAACGTAGTGTTTTGTGTACTCTGTGATGGAAAATAAAAATAAAAAAAAAAAAAATTTACTTATTTATCAAGTAATATTATTATTTTAGTACATTCATGTAAAATTTCATATAAATGTGATTATTAATTCGCATTTTATCTCTAGTTAAACAAAATGCCCGCTTATTGCCGACTTGAGTTCTTCTTGAGGTCTGGACTATAGGGTGGGTGTTGGATTTCTTCGAAACCACAATCTAGCGCAGGAGGCTTGGAAACTCGCGCCGTGTGAACAGGAGCGTTGTCATGAAGAAGCAACACACCCGCTGCGAGTTTACCCCGTCTTTTCTTTTTAATTTCCTCCCGCAAATTATGCGAAGTGGATGTGGCGTTGATGGTTTCACCTTTTTTTTGTACTCAATGAACAAGATTCCCTTTGAGTCTTGAAAAAACTGTGGCCATGAGCTTCCCGGCAGACTTTGAACTTCTTCGGGGGGTCTGTTCCTTTTTGATGCCACTGCATGCTCTTGTTTGCTTTCAGGGTCATAGTGGTTGACCCATGTTTCGTCACCAGTAACAATTCGATCCATAACACCGCGTTCTCACTACACATCTCCAAAAGCTCTCTACGGCATGCGATTCTCGCTTTTTTCTGGGGCGCTGTGAGCATTCGTGGCACCCACCTTGCACTGACCTTTGAAAGGTTAAGGTGATCATGAAGAATGGTGTGAATGGTACCAATAGAAAGCTTGGTGATCTCTGCCATCATTTTCATCTTTATTCGGGCATCCTCAAGAACAAGTTTTTCGACTTCTTTGATGCTTTCTCCCGTACAAGCAGTAGCCGGGGCGCCGGGGGTCGTCTTCAATGCTATCTCTGTCTCTCTTGAACTCACTTGACCACTTTTGCACAGTTGATAATGAAGGTGCGGAACCCTGGTAAACAGCCACCATCTCTTCATGAATAGTTTTTTTGACTTTTTCCTTGCTTAGTGAGAAATTTAATTACAGCGCGACGGTCAATTTCCACCATCATCGATATTCCCCGATACCGAGAATATATTGAACGAGAATATATTGAAAAAACCGGATAATTCTAACGCCTTCAAGCAAATCGGTAATTACTACCATTTGCTGAGGTCGTACAAGGTTCAAACTTACCAAAAAGATTCTTTAAATAACAAGAAGGATAGCGTTGCTGCTTACTTCACACGAACACGATCAATTTGAGTCACATAATGCAACTAATGTTATACATTTCTCTTGCTCAAAAATGTTTACTGTTTGCGATGTCACACAACGGTAAATACCGTTTCCATGACGTTCATAAATTGGACCAAATACTGAAAAACCGACTTCACTTTGACAACAAGCTTCACTTTTCTGATTGCAGATCTGCGAAGCTGTTGCAAAATTGACTCCGCTTGACCAATCCCACAGGAAAGCTTAGCATTACTACTACCATCAGTCGTGAAAAAGACACTTGAACTTCTCCACCTGCTTCAATGGCACTCCACTAACATGTAGAGGGCATTGATTAGGCCGTGTGCCTTTTTCAAATTCACAAAACAGCTGTAGATCGATTTGGCATACTCCCAAGTCTTCTCGAGTACCATTCTTTGAGTGAAAAGCTGTTCGGTTGTACTTCTGCTGGGACGAAAGCCACTCTATTCATCCCCCATCCTGAACTCGACCATAGCTCTAGATCGCGCCCCCAACATCTTAGTGTAGACATTCTCGGGCGACTTAAAGGAGCTATGCCCCTGTAGTCGGAGCAGTCTCTTTTGTCCCCCTTTTTGAAAAGAGGGACAATCATCCCAGTTTGCCAGTCGCCAGGTGTCTCACCGCATTACTAGGCCACCTTAATGACTCGAGAGAGCCATGACTTCTCCCTCGATGAGAAGAAACTGAAAACGCCCACAATCCTATATATACTCGTTTGATACCAAAATGTTGTCATTCGGACGTCTTTGAATTTTGAGTTAAGTTCCGCTAGATTTGCAAAATTACACACTGTGCAACGGACCCATCTTGTTGGGCTAAGCGAGCCACGGCTGTAAGGGCATCCATATACCTACCTACCTCCGCTTATTTTGTGCCCTCAACTATGCCGCTACGGTGGCCTGAAGCACTTCATTTCGAAAGTGTTCATTAAACTCATGACCGCTGCGCTTGATGGTGAATCTCTCGAGGCGTTCACTCGTCTTAAACTACAGACAACCAACCACCTTTAACCATCGACATCGTCGCTTTAAATCTTCAATTCTCACACTTTAACCCTTCAAACCACCTCCATCCGCCATTCCGACTGAATTCGGACAGCATCCATAAATCGCCAACCCTACCAACCATGAATTGAATCTTCAACTAAACCAACCAACCAAACAGCCAACAAGAGCACCAACAATAACAACAAAGACGATGGCACTTTGCGTGCCCCATGTCGCATTGTTCTAATTATTAAATTAACTCGAATAAACCAATCGCACCCAACCACAACGCTGGGCATCCGCAATTGCCATCATGCCACTGGTCTCCAAGGAATCCCATTCCCCCTCCTTCCGAACAAAACTCTTGGGGAAACTTCAGCAAGGAGCAACACAACAAGCTGGAGAGGAAAAAAAAATTAACAAAATGAAAAAAACAAAGTTTTTCCCAACTGAATATGGCTCAAGATATCCCTGCTTCTCTACCCCTCCCCCCACCCCATCGACAGCACTCAGTGGCTCACATATCGTTGTGCTTGTACCCACCGCAGCGTGTATCGCTTACCCAAGCCCCAAAGTCAATTGGCGCTGATGGAAATGGCGCGCGAGTCTCTCTCTCCTGCAACCGCCCACCCACCGGAAATGTACATAAATAATATTTTTAATGGAATGGAAGACGAGTTAGAAAAGGGAGTGACGGGGGGGGGGGGGGGGGGGGGGCAGGCGGTAGGAAGGAGGTGGCAACAGTAGCAGCCGCCACCACAGAGAAAGAAACGAAACGGAAAAAAAAGGAGTTCGCCAATTTGACATGGTTCTCTACTTACACTAGATTAGATGTGAAGCTGCATGTGGTAGGTTATATCTGGAGACGGAGTGTGGTGGGGGGGGGCACCCCGTGGTGATGGTGCGTACAACAAAACGCCTTAAGGCCACACCACCCATCATTACCCGGGCCACCGTTTTAGCAGCGGCGCACAGCAGACGACGTCCCATCGTCTTTCACTTGGTTGTCCCGAAAATTGCGTCCCCAAGGGGGCAAACAAAAAGAAGTGCTATTCGATGGTTTGTTTTGGTTTCGTTTCTTTTTTCTTTTTTTTTTTTGCGATTTTTGCACGCGGTTATGGCGTGTGTGTGTGTTCTCCTTCGTTTATTAGCATTTGAAGTCCTTAAACTCTAATGTGATTGGAATTTGTTTTCGTCTGCGTCGAGGACGCTCAGGACCTCTTGTTTATCTTGCACAGCAATCCGTGATGACGCCCGGGCTGGGATGACGTTCTCTCGGTCGCCACTCTCTGGGTTGGGTGGAGGTGGTGGTCGATCGGTTGGATGAACCATGTGTGCTTGATGGTGATGGGGGGGGGGGGGGGGGGAGTAGTTTTGCTCACCCATTTTATGACTCTTTTAATTGGATGCCACATAAAACTTTGATTAATTTGGAATCAATTGTTGGGACAAACCACGGATGTTGGGGACTCGCTATTCATTCTCCTTTGTCACCAAGGATGGAACGACGCGGCGTTGTAATCAACAATCCATTCAGTCCTAAGGTTTTTAATGACACCTCCCACCACACTGTCTCAGTGGCATTCAACGCCCTGCATCCCTCTCCGCCCTCTTCGAGGGCCAGCGGTGCCGGAGAGTGGGGAACAATCAAGGGATGGATGCAATAAATTGATTGCATTACATCGACGCACGAGTTAATTGTGAAATGAGGGAACTTTTTATGTCCGCACGGCGCGTGTCTGGGGAGTGGGAGCACTCGCATTGTGGATGTGTAGGAGACGCCAGCATTAAACACGAAAATATTATTTTTTTTTTTTATTATTATTTAATTACCCTCGTCAATGTTGCGAGTCTCCTCATGCGGTCAGACGAGAGGGAGGAGTGGGAGCAGAGAAAAAAATGCTCAATTATGTCGAAGTTAATTCGGATAAAGTGGCGGAGGGGGAGCGTGCATGCATGAAGCGAATGCTATGTGTGGTGCCATGGGGGCTAAGGATGGACTGAGCTACGAAATCTGGAACTCGTGGTGTGTTCTCCCAAGAGGCAGTGTCCTGAAATGGCAACAAGCAGAGAAAAGAGCTGCGATCTAGGTTGGTCCAGATTGTCTTAGAATCGTAATTTAAGCTGAATAGCTGGGCAGGGAGGGATCGTCGACGAGGTGGTTATGAAATTCGACAGACTAATGACTGGAGGGATGCGTGGTGTTTTGAGATCTGACTCCTTTCAAATTCTTATTGTGCCAGCGAGCTTCTTGCGCTGCATCTTTGTGGCTTCTCGTCCGACACAGTCGCGTGAACCTGAAGCCGTTGAAAAACCTGCAAAAGTAAGTGTACGTTTATGCTGCAGGGATCGGAGAGATCTCTAGCTCCCAACCGTGACCTAAACCAGATCCCAAGCGCCAGCTAAGTCAGATCCCAAGCTTGGTCTAAACCAGCTCTAAAGCCTGAACTGAGCCAGATACCAACCGAGGCCTTAACTAGATCCAAAGCGTTCCCTAAGCCAGATCCCAACCGTGACCTAAGCCAGATCCCAAGCGCTAGCTAAGTCAGATCCCAAGCGTGGTCTAAACCAGCTCTAAAGCCTGAACTGAGCCAGATACCAACCGAGGCCTTAACTAGATCCAAAGCGTTCCCTAAGCCAGATCCCAACCGTGGCCTAAGCCAGATCCCAAGCGCTAGCTAAGTCAGATCCCAAGCGTGGTCTAAACCAGCTCCAAAGCCTGAACTGAGCCAGATACCAACCGAGGCCTTAACTAAATCCAAAGCGTTCCCTAAGCCAGATCCCAACCGTGGCCTAAGCCAGATCCCAAGCGCTAGCTATGTCAGATCCCAAGCGTGGCCTAAACCAGCTCTAAAGCCTGGACTGAGCCAGATACCAACCGCGGTCTTAACTTGATCCAAAGCGTTCCCTAAGCCAGATCCCAATCGTGGCCTAAGCCAGATCCCAAGCGCTAGCTATGTCAGATCCCAAGCGTGGCCTAAACCAGCTCTAAAGCCTGGACTGAGCCAGATACCAACCGCGGTCTTAACTTGATCCAAAGCGTTCCCTAAGTCAGATCCCAACCGTGGCCTAAGTCTAGTATGCTACACGAATCGGAGAGTTCCCAAGCGCGACCTAAGCCAGATCCCAACCGTGGCCTAAGCCAGATCCCAAGCGCTACCTAAGTCAGATCCCAAGCGTGGCCTAAACCAGCTGTAAAGCTTGGACTGAGTCAGATACCAACCGAGGCCTTAGCCAGATCCAAAACGCGACCGAAGCTAGATCCCAACCGTGGCCTAAGCCAGATCCCAAGCGCTAGCTAAGTCAGATCCCAAGCGTGGCCTAAACCAGCTCTAAAGCTTGGACTGAGCCAGATACCAACCGAGGCCTTAGCCAGATCCAAAACGCGACCGAAGCCAGATCCCAACCGTGGCCTAAGCCAGATCTCAAGCGCTAGCTAAGTCAGATCCCAAGCGTGGCCTAAACCAGCTCTAAAGCCTGGAATGAGCCAGATACCAACCGAGGCCTTAACTAGATCCAAAACGTTCCCTAAGCCAGATCCCAATCGTGGCCTAAGCCAGATCCCAAGCGCTAGCTATGTCAGATCCCAAGCGTGGCCTAAACCAGCTCTAAAGCCTGGACTGAGCCAGATACCAACCGCGGTCTTAACTTGATCCAAAGCGTTCCCTAAGTCAGATCCCAACCGTGGCCTAAGTCTAGTATGCTACACGAATCGGAGAGTTCCCAAGCGCGACCTAAGCCAGATCCCAACCGTGGCCTAAGCCAGATCCCAAGCGCTACCTAAGTCAGATCCCAAGCGTGGCCTAAACCAGCTGTAAAGCTTGGACTGAGTCAGATACCAACCGAGGCCTTAGCCAGATCCAAAACGCGACCGAAGCTAGATCCCAACCGTGGCCTAAGCCAGATCCCAAGCGCTAGCTAAGTCAGATCCCAAGCGTGGCCTAAACCAGCTCTAAAGCTTGGACTGAGCCAGATACCAACCGAGGCCTTAGCCAGATCCAAAACGCGACCGAAGCCAGATCCCAACCGTGGCCTAAGCCAGATCTCAAGCGCTAGCTAAGTCAGATCCCAAGCGTGGCCTAAACCAGCTCTAAAGCCTGGAATGAGCCAGATACCAACCGAGGCCTTAACTAGATCCAAAACGTTTCCTAAGCCAGATCCCAACCGTGGCCTAAGCCAGATCCCAAGCGCTAGCTAAGTCAGATCCCAAGCGTGGCCTAAACCAGCTCTAAAGCTTGGACTGAGCCAGATACCAACCGAGGCCTTAGCCAGATCCAAAACGCGACCGAAGCCAGATCCCAACCGTGTCCTAAGCTAGATCCCAAGCGTGGCCTCAGCCATATCTAAACCGTGGCTTAAGTCAGATCCAGAGCGCGGCTTAAGCCAGACCCCAACCGTGGCCTGAGCCAGATCTCTAGCGTAGCTTCATTTCAGTCCAAACGTCTTCTTTCGAATAGGCTAAGGACATCTCGAACAGATCGAGGGCTTCCGACACCGAATTGAAGTTTTTCTGCGCTTAATCACGGTACCTATCGCTTAGTAGTGTAAAGGCTGACGAAAGGCAGGGCACACAAGTCTCTTGGATAATCTCTTTATAGATGGACCAGGACTTAATTGAATCCCACCGTCCCTTCCCTACACGTTCACAGGCAAAAATAAGAGAATGGACACCGCTTGCGAGCCATCTGTTCTCCTTCAGTCGGTTAGTTTGCTTCGTTGGCAGCGACTATCGGTCACAAGCAGTATGTCCAGTAAATGGACGGACTCGTCAACTTCACAATTTCGTGGAATGTTTCTACGTTCTCAGAAGTATCAGTCGGTAATGATTTTTAGGAAATTGCATTAATTTTGCACTCAAGACAAGCTTCTGGACACAACAACTGGCAACATACAGGGCCAACTACAAGATTCTTTTTAAAAATGCAATAAAATGAACAAAATTCCAATTTTTCAAAGTGATTATGGCTTTATTAGCAAGAACAGACATTCCCATTAATTATAAAATTTACAATGTCGTTCAAGTGGGTGTCTCGACTGGCTTCGCCGGTAGCACATTCTGTCACCTCAATTTTCCCAGACCTTGTTGATGGTTTCGGGCTTCAGCTCACGGATTGCTTGGATGATGTTGGCCTTAAGTGCTTGAATCGTTTCCAGATTGTTGGCATAACATCGGTTCTTCACGGTTGCCTACAAAAAAAAGTCCAGAGGGGTCAATTCGCAGCTCCGAGGCGGTTAATTGACATCGCCAAGACGGCTTATAACACGATTTGTGAATTTGATGCGAAATATATCGATTGTGGCATGGGCTCGTGTGGCATGGCACACCATCGTCCATGAATCAGAGGTCGTCCAAATCGATGTCTTCAATTTCAGTCAAAAGTCAGTTAACATGGCTCTGTAACTCCCACAGTTAGCCAAAACGTGGTTCCCAGCCTCATTTTTGAAAGAAAATGGTCCAATGATGCCATCCTTCCACAAGTCGCACCAAATGGTGACTCTTTTACTCGACAAAAACGCGAAGATTTCCCGAGCTCCAGACACGCCAATTTGGTTTGTGCCCCGCCGAGATGAAAATGCGCCTCGTCAGAAAAGATGATCGTTGTCCACTTCAAGCCGCTCTAAGGCACAAACTGCGAAGCAATAACGAAGCGGACGGTCGCGCGCCTTCAACTGCTAAGTCAATTGGACCCTGAAAGTGAATAATCTGATATCTTTGTGCAGAATTCTCCTCAAGCTAGTGCGTGAAATGTTGAACTATTGACATCGATAGCGAGTTGATGTTCATGGATTGAATCTCACACTCTCGGCCACAGCAGTCACATTCTCATCTGTGCGCACGGTACGACGACGGGGACCATGAGTGATGTCCACTAGCATACCAGTCTCACGAACTTTTTGCAAAAACTTGCGGGATGTGCTTCATTTCCATCAAAACTTCTTTTCAAAAAATGTACTGTTTGGGCTACACTGCGCTCGCTTTGGAAATAGTGTTGTTTAAGCGTAAAGTGACTCGTATCGTTCAGCGGACGTATGATACAGACTTTCTGCCAAGATTACGAGGGGGAAACAGATGTCAGTGTCAAAATATCTCACGATTTAAAAAAAAAAACCACTAGATGGCCCAAGAAGAGCCCCCAAACGGGTCACAAACATCCTCGTGCAAAATATCCCAAAAAGAGCCTCCAAATGAATCAGAAACATCCTCCTACAAAATATCCCAAGTTGACAACAACAAGATCATCAAAAGCAACATTTGAGATGTTGAGAGACCTCAAATGTATACAAGCGCCTCTGGTTTTGCCAGTACGCATGTTGATGAGGCCCAGTGTGAGAGCGCACTCAGTGAAACATTCACAGCCAGACACATGATCGTGCATGTCCTAGAGTTTTGGGAAATCTGACATGTTGCAAATGAAACGCAAGACTGATCATGTCCGCTTGGAATTTTTCTTCATCATATGCAAAAGTACTGTGCCGCTGAGAGGCGGGGTTTTCTTTTGTTCGTTGAGGTGATTGGCGAGGTGGTACGAAGGACTCAGGTAATTCATTGTTTTTGCGTGAATTTGTACACAATATTTCGAAATTGGTCGCCTTCTCTCCTTCACACAAACACTTGTCTCAACTGTTCTCTGTTCATCTGTTGTTGCGTCAACTGGAATGTCTGCTGCGAAATCTTAACAATTCATCATTTATTTCACTGCGTCTGGAGAGGGACAGATTCTTCACTCTCTAGCATGAATTGCATCGAAGTTGAAGTCAATGTGAAGTGATTGACTTGTCCACATGGCCTAAAGAGGAATGGTGTGCGATAAGGGCGTCGCCCATGTCATACCGAGCTTCTTTTCCACGTCCAGGTACGACTCTGTGTGGCGAAACCTTTGAGGTGCCCAATCTAGAACTCCCCCTGTACTCCGTCATCGCATTCGTATAATTTTCGCATTTTTCACAAGTAAGCACGTAAGTCTGGTCGAATTTAAACTGCATCCATTCAGCTGTGTCCTCGTGGTTCTTGGTCATATTTTCGAGTTCCTCATCCCAATAGTGGAGTCTCAGGCGGTTTGAACTTGTAAGTCTCGTCAAATTTAGAACTGCCTCCATTGGCCTGTGTCACCGTGGTTCTTAACCACATTTTCGAGTTCCTCATCCCATTCGTGGATTTGGTTTGAACTTGTAAGTCTGTTAAAATTTCGAACTGCCTCCATTGAGCTGTGTCTCCCTTCGAGTTCCTCATCCCATTCGTGGAGTCTTCAAAGTCTTGCACGTCGCAGGCGGTGTAACCTTCTAAGTCTGCTAAAATTTAAAGCCCCCTCAAATCGAATTTCCGTCTTTTCCCGAGGCCCAAGGTACTGATGTCAATCTCCATCAAACACGCTCGTGGAATTCACGCATTTTTCAGAAGTCTGGTCCGCAGGATTGAGCATCTTAATTTAAGCACGCCCAAGCCGATCCCCCAATTCCTTTAAAATTCTTAACCACGCAATAGTCTGCCTCTATCCTTGCATGCCTCGTTCTCCCTTTGTCCTCTGGTATGCACATACATCGCATCGCAGACCCTTGTCGTCTCCTCGTTCGCCCACGCGTCCAGCCATGTGGTCATCGTCGTCATCTCTCACAACTTGTCATCATCCACAAACAGCAGCAAAAAAAAAAAAAAATCAGACCTCTCCCCTCTCCCAAAAATTACATTGTTAACCAACGACAGTCCTTTTTAATTAAAATATCTGCAGGAACCTTAAATCTTCATATCGACCTAGTACCCCGTTGGTTTCACATCACATCACACAGCTCAGCCGGGCCCGGTCTCGGCATCAACAAGTGTGTGCGGTAACGTGTTATCCTGTTGAGCTGTACAAGGCGAGGGGAGGCGGAGCAGGGAGCAGACACAACAGCGCCCAGCAGCAGCAACAGCAGAAGGGAGGCCAAAAAGAAATCACAGATCAAAATTAAATTTCACCCTTGCACCAGACTTTGGCTCCGCCGCCCGCCTACAGCCGGCACTGAAATTGTCTCCGTTCTCCGCCACCTCCTTTAGCTCGTTCAACTGGCCTTACTTACGAAAGTTTGCAGTTCCCGCATTTTAATGTCCTTATGAATATCCTTTAACGAATAAATGGATAGCAGAAGCTTGGGGATATTGCAGAGTGTAACGCCATTCCTCCGCATGCATTTGTAGCGAATGACTCAAGCGCTTAACTTGCATCCTCCTTTCATCTGCTCTGCCCTCTGCGTGTGTGTTTGTGTGACGGTGAGTGCCTCTGTCGCATTTCCATGTTGCGTAATTGTTATGAGGCTAGGCATCCTCTCCAAAAGCGTAGAGATAGAGAGCGACGACGGCAATGGTGCAGTTAGCATTATTTGGTTGCAAGCAGACAAATTCCAATCCCAGGAACCAAATGAGCAGAGAACGAGCCACAGTCGTGTTGGCGACGGGTTGCAGTAAGAAGGGGAGTGAGAGAGAGGGAGGAGGGGGAGAAATATTCAAAGTTCCAGCCCAACCGACCGAAACTACTTAATGCCCCCGAAAAGTTTTGCAATATATTTATAGGCAAAGCGATCGCAGTCGCAGTCGCAATCGCAGGAGAGCTTGTATACGCGTGTGTGTGTGTGTGTGTTAGGGAACATTGGGATTTAAAAGTTTCCTGACACCTCTCCTGGGATGACTGGTAATGAGTGCTTTAAACTAAGTCGCGCGAGTGGGTATCATAATTGACTTTTGGACGACTTTACCGAGAAGCTTACACACCGGATGAACGTGGAGGAGAGTTCGATTGTTATAAGGCTGGGCTTTAAGTTGAATGAATTTGTGGGGATTATTTGATATGAAAGTGGGTTAGTTGGTGTGTGTGTGTGGTTAATAGTTATTAGCGTGTTTCAAAGAGATATACTGGCCAATGAACTTGGACGAATGTGGTGCTCGTCTGGGATTGTTAAACTTCGAAATTGAGGTGTTTTCTGTGGATTGGGACAAGCAGATCCTGTCCACTCGGAGTTTGGGTTTTCCTCTAACGGAGAGGCGACATTTTGAAAGTTACCAACTCTTTGACCTGTTGGCCATCTGCTGCTGCGATTATCGGCCCGATTTTTTCCAGAATCTCGTGGACATGTAAAGAACTCAGACAGTGATGGGCTTGTCTTCCCTCTTGGAGGGTCTAAACTTTCAGCTGGTGGACGCCGAAGCGTCTCTTTAACAACACCCTAGGTTAAAGAATCGTATTTAGTGCCCAACTTCTCCTAACGAACACTTCATGTTTCAGTTCCAAAAGTCAACAGAATTCCCTCACATCAACTGCCACCAAAGGCATGGTTCCCCTGCAGACCTCATACCACAGCGCCACAGGCCACATTCACCCTATAGACAGTATATATCCTCAGAACTCACTCACAGAACGCACCCACTCCAAAAAAAGCCTCCGTTCTTGAACATCTTCAATTTACCCCCTTTTTCCACCAAAAACCTACCAACTTTGGACTTTTTTCTGAATTCTGATTTAGTTTTAGCATGCTCTCATCATTCTCCTTCATTAAAATCCTTCAAAACTCCTTAAAATCCGAAATTCCAAAATCGACTTCTTCAGACCAAAAAAGTCCACTCACTTCGTTTCACATTTTACTTAATTTTTTCCCCTGAGAGCCTGCAAACTCTTCAAAGTCGATTTTTTTTGCTATTTTCGCACCAAAATGAATGAAATAAAGCGCGGCTGTGTGTGGTGAATAAATTATAAGCGATCTGCATTCCAGTTTTCCCATTTGTTTGCTTTATTCGGCTGGAAATGGAGTTTTTCAATATTGATGACGTCACAAATCGGTTGGTGGAAGAGTGTAAAAATGAGAATTTCACAGCTAGTCTGGCAATGTCGTGATCGATTTGCACTGAATTTTGACAGTTTGTGGTGAAAGTGTTACCAGCAGGGGGAAATTGATGATGCAAGTGAGAATGATTTAAAATGGATTTTTTTTTTATTAAATTGAATTTATTTTGAGGGACAATGTAGGGGTTTTGGTGGGTTGGTGTGGTGGATGTTGGAGGGGGTTATGAGGCATTGGAATTCAGATCCAAAGCTTAGGATTTCGTCTAACGATAAGCCTAGATCGAGGTGTGCCCAAAACGATAGGACCAAAACGAATGCTGACACGAATTGCCTCCTTGCATGAGTTTGTGGCTAAAACTTTCCTTAAAGGAATGGCCCTAGACATCAACCTTGTGGCTTGTTGTTTCATATGAATCGACGACGTATGTGAGTCAACCTCCTTGTCTCCTCTTCTGAACTGTAATCAATTTTTCGTAAATCATATACACCAAACATGTGCCAGACGCCAGTCCATTCAAAGCATTTTCCATCGCCACTGTTGGTCAGTTTAGTACCGTCAACGTCAACGTGCACCTCGGACTCCTCTCAGGTCGTTCCACAGCAGCTGCAGCCTGTTTTTTGTTATTGTTTTGATTTTCGTGAATGCCCATCTCACACAGCAGGGGGTGGGGAGGTGCACGTTGAATACAAAAAAAACCATCTAGCAGTCCATTGCTCCGGTGTACCGCTGCCGTTTTGTTTGTTTAATTTTCCAATTCTGTTTCCTCCTCGAGTCTTCTCTGTGGCACTCTCTGTGTGTGTCTTATCTGGTCGGGTCCGTCGTGTCGGTTTGTACCTCTTCAGGTAGCCCATCATCTCTGGGTTATCAGGTTGGGATTCTTTTCAAATTGCATTCGCTATTCCAAAGGCCAGTATCTTTGCACGAGTATCTGTTGTGGCCTTTGTTCGCCGTCGCACACCGCCCGCACATTCACTGCTCAAACGTCAACTTTCAAGGATAAGAGAAGGCATTTCTTTTGTTGTTTGCCTCCCTGCACCGCTTACTGCAGCATCTACAGCGTATCCTGGTTGGGGGAATGTTAAATCAATCTTTTGGTTAAGTTTTTTACCTTGTTTCGCCGCTTCTCGTGGCCCGTGCAAATTATGAAACGCTCGCACTGTGTAGTGCTTCACGAAAAAGTTGTTCCTTGCCCCCACCTGCAACCACCCCCCCACACGTACAGCCCTTTTCCCACTAGTGGTCGTGGAGAAGACAACCGTAGCGTGGTGTAAATAAAAGGAATCCTTCTCAGGTTACGTAAATGTAATGCAATTTGCCATGAGGCACGGGAACGTCGAGCAGAAGGAACAGGAGTGGATAAGGTATACAGAGAACCCCCGCTCCAGTTCTGATGCAACTCACGAAATGTGCGTAGTTTGCTGAGGTAAGCAGCTTTGAATGCACAGTCACCGGGCTCTGTGCTCCGGTGGGTATCACAACATGTCGCTTGCATTCATCCGTTCGTCCTTATACCTGGTCGTTGCCTGAATATGTCACGTTTTTGTTCTCCCCACGCCGCGCTGCTGCCGGGCGAGAGTAGGCAGTAGGATTCAAGGGAAATTACGATTAGTTTTCCATTTCCAGCAGAGTCCCACACTCACAGCCACGCACACACACAGATGTGCAGGCGTACACAATAAACAATGCGGCTCATGGAAGTTTGTTGTCCAAGTTTGATGGAGCACGTAATTTGCTTGCGCAGGACGTTTTGTCCTGGAATTTGAAATGGAACCAGCGGGCCACGGTTAATAGGAAACAAAGTTACACATTTTACTCTTGGTCTCTTAGTGGGTTGCTGTTGCTGTTGCCGTTTTCTGTTCTGTTTTAGAGACACACTGTGACGGCAGGGGGGAGGGCTAAGGGATTGTTTGTGTTAGCGTTTGTGACCACACCAGTCCTGGAGGATGAAGCAGAAGCCTATCAAGTCCAATGCATGTATAACGATGACGGTTGTTGCCGAAAGGGGGGGAACACTCCAGGATATCGAAATTCTTGGCGAAGCGAAGTCCTACAAGTTTACATAATGGACTCCGCTGGGTTAACTGTGATTCAGAAGGAGGGGTGGGAGGACATTTTTCGCATGGCATGAGAATGAGCGAAAAGAATGACGTTCATTTCGTAATCGATGAGGGCGAACTTGCAGTCCCTTCTAGGAATTCGCTTGAATTTGAATTCAATTGAACACTGAACCGGTTTGGTTATTCTCCGTGGATATTGAATTACATTTCGTGGAAATGTTTTGTTAGCAGATTTGCTTGAAGGACTGACGACACCGATTGTGAGGAGGTCGTAACGATAACGAGATTCAGAAGGAATTCAGGAGAATTTAAACCTCTCTGATGTCTCCCCTATCCTCTCTGATTCAGGCAACTTGGCGTCATTGGAGTGGCTTGTCGAATGTGGCCCACATAGAAGAAGATAAAGTCTAAGGTGGCCAGACCACGGAGAGCTGGTCCGGTGCTCCTAACTTGCCCTACTTCTCACAGCTTTTTCATTCCCTTGGTGTCCCACTTTTGTTACATCTCCCCAGCTCGTTGAGAGAAGAGTAGCAGCCTGGAGTCGGTTTTGGGTTTCATTGGCGGACCGGTGGCTTTCCACGAAGTTATTCATACGCGCGCTGTGACGATTTCAGTTGCGTCGCATTGATGGTGACAGGTTTGACTTAAAATACGCTAAATTCATCTGGCAGCCTGAGGAGTTGAATGTGGCTGGAAATTTCAGCGTCAGCTCCGACCCCGGCGTTTTTTTTTGAGCCACCTGTTGGCTATCTGTGGCAAGATTTGTCCAAAAACTCGTGGATATCTTACAAATTCAGACGGAGGGTCTAAAGCAGCAGCTATTCACCCTCTTTGGCCTCTGAGCCGTCTCTGTAACAAGCAGCGTGATGCACTGAATGTGGCTCTGACGACGGAATTAAAAACTCCGGTACCAGTGGCCACTCCTGGAACTCTGGAAAATATGTGGCTACAGTCATTAGCACAAGTTGTATAGAATCTCGTAGACAGTCATTAGATTATCTTTCCTCTCGAAGGGACTAAACTTGCAGCTGTTCGTCTCCGAAGCGTCTCTTTAACAATACCCTGTGCCAAAATGGAAAACAACGATAGATTTGGAATCGTGCTCACTCCCGAAGACAAGATCTAAGCCTGATGCTAATGAGCACTTCATGTCTTAGTTCCAAAAGTCAACAGAATTCCCACAGATCAAATGCCTACAGATGCATGGTTCCCCTGCACACCTCATACCACAGCGCCACATGCCACATTCACCCTATAGACAGTATAGATCCTCAAAACTCACTCGCAACCACTCAAAAGAAAGTCCCCGTTCTTGTTCGAATGAAAATGTCCAATTTACCCCCTTTTTCCACCAAAAACCTGCCAACTTTCGACTTTTTTGTGAATTTTGATCGAGTTTATTCATGCCCTCATCATTTTCATTCCTTGAAATCCTACAAAACTCCCTAAAATCCAAAATTTCAGAATCGACTTCTTCAGACCAAAGAAAGTCCATCACTTCGTTTCACATTTTATTGAATTTTTTCCGCTGTGAGAAGGCAATTTCTTCAAAGTCGATTTTTTTGCTATTTCCGCATCAGAATGAGTGAAGTAAACCTGGACTGTGTGTGGTGGAGTAATTCCAAGCGATCTGCATCCCAGTTGGGGTTTTTCAATTTTGATGACGTCACAAATCGATTGGTGTAAGAGTGTAAAAATTAAATTTTCTTAGCTAGTCTGGCAATGCCGTGATCGATTTGCACTGAATTTTGACAGTTTGTGGTGAAAGTGTTACCAGCAGGGGGAAATTGATGATGCAAGTGAGAATGGTTTAAAATTTGTTTTTTTTTTATTGAATTGAATTTATTTTGAGGGACAATGTGGGGTTTGGGTTTGTTGGTGTGGAGGACGTTTTATGGGGGTTAAGAGGCAATGAATTTGGAAGGTGTCGGGTATATTGTACTTGATTGTAGTGCATATAAAGGAGTGCGTCTCGTATGTTTGGAGTGTGTTTTGATCTCTTTCGATTGCCTTTTGGTTGCGGACGGTATTTGAGGCGATCGGCACTCTTTATATATATTTAGGTTTGACAAAATGCTGCAAGACACAGGTCCTTTAAAAGCAAAGACATGACATGTAGGCACACTTTGTCCAGACAGGAGGCAACTACCTCTTGAAGAGACTCATTGGTTGAAGCCAGTTGAAAGCAGCCAAGACTAAATATCTCACGACATTTTCGTTGTGTAGTTAGCATGTTATCGGATTCAAATCCCGCTGAAGACACCAACTTTCGGTTACGTCTTCTCGAGTCACTGACTGTGTTCAGAGGGCACAACTGGTGCGTAATGCTTCCCAAAGTTAGCCATTGTTAGTCATTCTTCAGGTCAAACATTTCAGGTCATCTTCTCCGACATTTTTTACTACTTTCTACTGGTTGTAGCGGCATGGCTGATAGCACAAAAGAAGCGTTCGCATCTAAAGCAAACGAACCGTCTTCGAGATATGGCCTTTTTGCCAAAATGAACTACTTCAGATCAACTTTTCTGACGCTTTTTTTCGACACTTTGGTTTTCAACACATGTGGTTGATGCAGGAGTTAAGTACAAGGCAGCTATGCGTGGAAGTACTTACTTACTTACTTACTTACTTATTAGGCCGGCTACCCATGGAGGGTCCGAGCCTGGGCAATTGCTGCCTTCCATCGTTGACGGTGCTGGGCACGCTGCTTCCAGTCATCAAGACCAAGCTGTCTTGCATCCGCGATTACTTCGTCTTTATACCGGAGATTCGGTCTTCCTCTCCTTCTCGAACCAGTAGGCTCGGATTCAAAGACCCATGGATCTAGCCCAAAATCTAGTCCAGCGTGAGATTCTGAGATCCATCGTCCTTGACATGGACCCAAGGCCTAGATTGGCTGGAACATGTGGTTCGTAGGGACATCTTGTGCCCAGTGCTCCTGCGTCTTTCAACGCAAGTCAGTGAAGCTCTATGTAAGGGAGGACGGCCACAAACCTTAATCAAGATCTTATGCGAAACTGAAGGGAATTAGTAGGAACTGGAGTTACTAGTTGGGGTCCACACAGCATCACCCTTCCTCCCGTCAGTTTATGCCTCCATCCGACTGTCCCCGTCATCCTCATCTCTCGCTCATTGTCTTGCACAAAGTTGATCTTGTGTTGCTCGTCTCTCTGTGCATAAATAGGTCACCGAAAAAGCCATCAAATTTGCATTTCATTGCAATCTTGATTGAACTCACTTTCTCTCTTTCACTCTCTCTCTATCTAACAATTGGACGGAATCCAAAAAATAAATAAAACCAACTTGATGCTGGAGTGTCCTACTTCGACGTTAACTGTAACACCTACCCTGCCATCCTTAAATGACTGATATCCGAGAGTAGTACCTACCATTGCCCCACAAGAAATCATCTCACTCTCAACAATGACACTGCAGCATTTCACTCACTAAGCCACCAGCCACCTTTCCCCGCATTCAGCCATCCACAACCACAATCACAATCCAACCACCATCCATCCACCAACACAGCTGTTTTTCATGAATTATTCTAATTTCCTCGTTGTCCTGTGATATTTTTTAGCACAATTACCTAATGGAGTTTGGATACCTTCCAAAATCGAACATCGAAACGGGAAACCTGAGGACCGAGGCCCAGCTGAAGGATGCCATTAGAAACTTACAGGTAAGCAAACAAATTTCCTTTTTTTTTTTTTGTTGTGAGTCCTTCCTTCGTTCCGTCTTCAGGTTGTTGTTTCTCGTGACTCGTAAGTAAACACAAAACCACAGACACAGAACCGAAGCGCGGATGGGAGGAGGGGCTGCTGCACAAATTCTTGGTGCAACGATGCTTTGAAAGTATCTACATTATCTCGTCCTTTGCAGAGATTTGGAAACATCCCAGAAACCGGCGAGATCGATAATCGCACACGGAAGCTGATTCTGAAGGCACGTTGCGGTGTGCCCGATAAGATGGATGCACCAGACTTTTCCCCGGATAATCTAGGCGGCAGCAGATGGTACAGAGACCGTGGCGGCGGCGGCGGCGGTGGTGGTCATCGGCGACGTTCGAAGCGTTTCGTTATCCAGGGAGCCAAGTGGGATCACACCGACTTAACATGGAGGTAAGTTGTTGTTTGTTGTTCAACCCTGCCACCTGTAGTCGAATTTCCTCCCTCGCCTGTATCTCATTAATTGTTTGGCGCATTCGTTTCATTTCGTTTCTCCTCTTCACTCACTTTGATTACAATCACAGACCCGAAGGACATTCGACACAGACACACTCTGACTCACACTCAGCCGCACACAGAAGTGTGTCCACGATGTCGGAATGGCGCTCGCGTGCGATTATTTTTACGACACCATGAAGCGGAATTATGAAATTTTATTCGTTCGTCCTTGCAGCGCTCGGGCATCTCGATGCGATGATCCTTTCGAACAACAGCAACAACAACAACAACAACTACTTACACGACTTGAGCGAGTGTGAACTTCATCTCTGCTCATTTAATAAACGCCAAATTAAATTTCAATGGAGCCGAGGAGAAATGAAGTGCAGAGAAGTATCTACAAAACGCGAATGACGACACAAACGGCAGCGCGGAGGACATCAATGATATGGAGGGGGGGAGAGGGCCATCGTACACAGGGCGCTCTTAACTGAACTGAACTTAACTGAACGTAGACGCCCCATCTCCCCCATCGTACGTACATCCTTATGCTTAACTTTATGCAAAATTGCTGATTGCATAATTTAGCATGGAACATTAGGTACTTTGGTTGGCGCTGGCTGCCTTGGTCTGGGGGCGAGGAGGGGGACGTTTTATTCTATTCAACCGATTACATATATATACACACACACACCTACTGGTTCATCACTGCACCCTGGCCAGCCCTGTCTTGGCGCTGTGCTATGCCATGCCATGCCATGCCCTGCCTTAGATCAACGTTAGTGCTGTTTGTTTTAATTAATTCAAAATGCATTGGGTTGAGTGGTGTTTGCACGCGTATGTCTATGGCTGTGTGGGTGGTTTGGGCAGAGAGGGGTGGGGTGGGGTGGGGTTAAGAAATTCCACTACTGACTAGTGGTGGCTGCTGCCGAGTTACACTGTAATTGCATAAGAGGGCTGCGGGGTATTGATTTTCTTTTTCGTTTTTTTTTTTTTTTTTTTCCTGTGTCTTCTACTTCTGCTCAGTCGTCAGACAACCAGACTACCTTCCATCACACCCCGGCATCCTTGACAAGTAGTCGACGGGGTGGACTGGGTGGAGGGTGGATGGAGGGGGACTAAGGGAACCTCTTGTGTAAGTGAGATGGGGCATATGTTGCAAAGTATGACAATGGGTTCTGACGTCTTCTTAAGTTGACAAATGATTAGAATTGATAGACAGGAATTTTTATGTGCATGCGACAGTGTGTGCGCGCGTATGTGTGTCGAGTCTCTTCAGCCACAGGGATAGGCGGGCTGTGCTGACAATGTGATGGTTGTTACTTGTCAGCTCTCCCTCTCTGGAAGGTTGCTTAATAATTTATTTAATTTTTTTTTTTTCAACAACGAACTGAAGAAGACTCATGCAACTGACAGGTGGGTGGGGGACAACGTGTGTGCGTGTGTGTGTCTTTCTTATTTACTCGCGAAAATGATGCACGGTAGTGGATGATGAAGCCACATGTCTCGATTCAGTGCAGACTGAAGGCTAGTCTCCTGAGGAGAAGAATGCCCACACCACGCCAGTTCCCACGTGTAAAACTGTCAACTTTTCAAATTAAGCACAAATCCCTCGGAGAGAAAAAAAAAAAAAAGGATCTCCTTAAATTTTGTTGTTCTTCAGATTAGCATTCAGCACCATTTTGTCGTCGTCTCCTTTTCAATTCGAATGAAATATTCATTCTTCAAGAGTGAAGACATTCACTTGGGCGACAAAAGAACGAAAGAAAAAAGAAAACCCCTTTCTTCTGCATCCTTCCACTTGTACATTCGTTAAATAAATCGCTGATCCCGAATGTCGAATGACCGGGCGGCGGCGGCGGCGATGACATCTTGTGAAGTGAAGGAACTTCGCTGTGCTAACTACCCCTGGACCACTGACACATCCAGCCCACACCACCCCAAAACGTCCCTATTCTCGTTGGCGAGTGGATGAGAGAGAAGAAAAAGAACTCAAACTTCGAGTTTAGTCGAGTTCGTTGCATAAAACTTTTCAACATCTTCAAACCCGGTTTCCCCCCCCCCCCTCCCTCCCCCATCATCTTGACGCCCTCGCGTCGTGCGCGACAAATGAACTGAACACACAGGGCGACACAACAAAACACAAAGGGGATCGCTCGAAAGTAATAATTAAACTCTAGGATGTCCTTTCGATGATGGCACTACCGAATGACGGGACTGAGAGGGGGCGATGGTACCGAAAAACAACTGTTAATTGCTTCAACAGTTGCAAGGATACACAAGGATTCCCATTTTTGTTTCATTTCTTTTTCAACAACTGCTTCTGCAGCTATTGCTGCCACTTACTCAACAACTTTACTTGCACTTAGCAGCATTTAAGTTCGTCCTGTTCCCAGCAGCTGGGGCGAGGATGGTGGGTGGTGGGGAGGGGGGTGGGGGAAGGGGTTTGGGTCTCAGTCAGTTATTTTCTCTTGTTAAAACTAATTCACAATTGCAATCAACATTTGCAACCGCATGTCACATTAATTAAAGCCTCCGCGCGTCCTGCAAACACACGCAGCACAATCGAATGCGGTCTGCGAGTACTTCGGGGGAGGGGGGCTCTGGGTCAAAACGGAGAGCTCTGGCTTCGAAAAAAAATCACGTCTGGGCGTTCGTTTCCATTTCCATTTCCATTTTTTTTTGTCGCCAGCGTTCATTGGTTGTTTCAGTGGTCAGGCGGGTTAAACTGTCACCTCGGGTGATGAGTGTAATTAAAATCCCAGCCGCGCCGAAGAGGGGGTTAGGTCCTTTCAATTGGCGGTCGATAGTGCGCCAGGATGTGTGTCATATGTGTCACAATTGAAATCGACACAACAATGGGGCGGGCCATGGAAAAACGTCGAAATTCTCTGTAATCGACCGCAATTAATTGTGCAGCAAACTGTTACAGCATCACATCGGTTGCGCTACGCTGCATCGGCGGTGGACTGAGAGGGGGAGACACGGACACTCAGTGGCAAACCAATGATGAACCGCTTTAAGCAATCTGGTCAGCATGGTCGGGAGTTTGTTGAAATCATCCTCATCGGCAAACAATAGGCCGGCATACCGGTGGTTTAGCCACGGGCTTAGAGCAATGCAACGCCATCGCTGGCTAATAAGTGCGAACGAATGTGGATTTTCCCCGATTGTGGAATGGATTAACGCAAAATATGCTGGTTTGGGGACTTACGAGTGGGCTCGATGGTCAGTGGAGCTTACAATGTTGTTTGCTTTGAGGTTAAGCTGAATTTTTTGTGCGCTAATTTTCGAATCGATTCATTTGAGTGCCATTTTGTTGGTTCATTCCTGTTCATCCATTGTCAGTCCAACATCATATGGCTCCACAGGCGGTGATTTGAATTGTCCTCCATCACACGTCCTGGATGGACGGCGGATGAGGGAAAAGAAATGACATTAAGCCCGTCAGCCTGGCGCCGATAACCTTTCATTTGAGCGCCGTCCGTTCGTTGCGGTGTCTCACAAACCTTACAAACCAGCAGTAGCTGCTCCATTGGGAGTCCGTCATGCTCTCTCTCTCTCTCTCTCTCTCTCCCTCTCTGTCTGAAGGTATCCTACTTTCCTTCATCACTTTGATGGAAAACAAAGCGCAGAGAAAAAAAAAGAAGAATCCATTTTCCGTCATCCACAACGATGATGGCGAATGGCGAATGACGATGGCGAATGGATGGTTTAGACAATTGAACCTCGCCCCAACCCCCGCGCCGGCGGTGATGCGGTATGGTCTGGTGTTAGATCGCCCCCTTGGGGAGTAAATATCTAAAGGCAGTTTACGTTGGAAGGTAATAGGCAATTAGAAGGATACGATCCGCAGTAATTAAATTGGGACATCTCATGGTGTGTCCTTCATTTTGTTGTGAACGTTTTGTTTTCTCCGCCTGTGCCATTTTCTGCTCCAAACAAAACACACACATACACACCGTATTTTATTCGATTTTTCTTTTTGCTCTCATCTGATGGTGGGTAGAGGTGCAATCTATTTCATCTCATTCCTTGCCGTACCCCAGCGCAGCACTCTTGGGCTACAATTCGATTTCACTTCTACCATCAGTGTTGTCGTCTGTGCTGTGTGGTGCTGCTGCTGCTGCTCCTGCTGGGTGGGCAGGGGGGGTTGAGTTACACTGCTGATGACAAGGGTGATGCGTGCGTACAGAAGGTTATTGCCGACGACAACGACGATGTCGATGACAACTACAGCTGCGATAGCTAATAATAGCCCAGGAGACTAATTTTATTAGGCCTAGTTCCTTTCCCGCCGCAATCACCTTCCATTTGCGCCCTGCTTAAACACAAAATCGAGTTAATAATGATAACCTTTAAGGCAGTGCCACTCGTTCTCCTTCGCAGTGGCATCCCTCTCATACTTCTCTCTCGACTGTGTCGCTCCCTCGACCGTAGCTCACCCTCAGCCTCACCTCACCTCACCTCGATTTGATGCTGAAATGTTGGAGTAAATCAAGTTCGTGTCGCCATGTTGTTTCCGTTTCCGTCTCATTAAATTCACTTGCTCACACTTTCCATGTCATTTGCTTAGCTTCCTTCTTCACACACGTACACGCTTATTTTTTTCTTTTGTTTAATTCCCTTCAATTCTCTTCCGATTTCTTTTCTCTCTCTCTCAAATTTACACACATCCCGCCGCACACTCGGTTCACAGAGGCCAAAGGAATCAGTTTTCTTGGCTAATGTGGATAAATTGTTTTTCTTTTTTCGTCCGTGTGTGTGTGTGTGTCTGATTTATGCCATGTTATCATTTGTAAATCACAGGCAATCGCAACGAATGATAAATGATTCAGTAGTAGAGAGGATCTTTTGCGCGCCCTTCCACTCACGCTGTGAATGCGGGTTGGTTTGTCGGGCGCACGTGGATGGTTGTTGCCTGCACTATGGTGCGCCTGAATGAAGACTTCGAATTTGAAGTTTGACGGGTGATGTGAGATCATGTAACTGGGCTACTGATGCATGTAAAAGTATGCAATGAAGTTGGTTTGAGTGAATTTTGTTCAATTGAGTTTGAGTTCTTCGACTTCGTTCACATTTTAGCCGCTTCCGCCGTTGATTGCTGCGTGTTCAGATGATCAAGGCTTCAAAGCATGATCGTGTGCTTGATTTTTTGGGGAAAATGAAGAGGGGAGCTGGATGGAGAATTGGATTTCGAACGTCTTTTTTGGTTAAGAGTGTCATTTTCTAAGAAAACCTCCGACTGACAGACAGAGAGTCAGACTACATACGTAAAATAAAGTGCCACAAGGTAGACAGCTAACTGCCATTCTTCTTCTGGTCGAACCGGAACAAGGACCTCTACACAATCCAGTTCCAGATCCCTCCCCAAATGATGTCGTAATTCGCATGAATCTCTCTCCTGATCTTGAGATTTTTCAATTCGGCCAGATGAACCCATTCCTCGTCGACACCATAACTCATTTCCCGCGTTGCCCTTTCCACTCTCACACTCCGCGCCCGGTCTCAGCATGCGAAGCGGCGAACGAAAAAAAAAAAACGAGTGTTAAATCGTCCGACATTTAATTTTCCGTGTATTCTTCCTCATTTTTTTTTTGTTCTCTGTTCGTTTCCCAAACCAAACAGTGGAGTTCCAAGGATGAAGTCAAAATACAGAAGAAAGGGTACTGGCTCTCGTTCTCATCGTCGCAGCATGCATCCTGTGCTGCACACGCCATGCCATACATAACGTGCTAATGTGTATAAATGTCTTCCATTGTGTGAATGATGGAAAACTCCACTGAAACGGGCAATGATTAATGAATCCTTGTTGAGATAATTTCGAGTGTAATCCTGCGAGTTATGCTGCGCTGCGCTGCTCTGATAAATATCTGGATATCGGTCTAGAAACGAGCAACGGACTCTATGCACTGCCATGCTGCTGGTATATCCCGCAATCGAGTTCGGGTCTCTTGTCCTAAGCCAGAGTCTAGAGGGACATGCGATACAATTTTGTTTCGCTACCAGGGCAGGGGCTGAAGGGGTGCACCAGTGGACGAGTGTGAAGTGGAAAGCAGCTAGTGGCCAACTGACTCTGCTAAATGATGGCCATCTCGCAAAATGAGCGCAAAAATATGACCAAAAAGGACACGATTGCCGCGTGCTGGTGGGTGTGCAGCAAACCCTGGGAATGGTGGTCATATCAGCACATAAACTACATTCTGACTACGTTATGAATCCTTTCTTGTTTCCTTTCTTCGTTGGGATTTCTTTGTGTGCAAACCACCTCGTTCCTTGGCTGGTAGGGGTAGTCCTTGCGTTCGAGTACCAAGCAGGGAGCTTAAGCTTTTTGCCCGCGGATTTTTATTTATTGATGTAAAACTTTCCGAAAAACCCACACACACACACACACACATACACATCCACTCAAGGGTACACAGCCCGGCAGTGCACAGGCGGTGTGCAGAAGACCTGGCAAATGGGCAGGAAGCGAGCAAACAACGAGAATTTGATGTACTGGAACTTATAATATTGTTAATTGTTTTCGTTCCTTCGGTCTCTCTCTGTGTGTGTGTTTGGTGTTTTTTTTTTGTTTGAATTTTTTTTGTTCGTTTCCTTGGTACGCTTTCGCCGTGTGCACGGAGTTGATTTTTCGTTCATCTCTCTTGTTGCTTGCTTTCTCTACGCTCCAACTGTGTGGTGGGTGTTGTACGTCAGTAGCCGTGGGCCACCATAGAACCTACACTCTGGCTTTGTTCTTTCGCTTAAAAGAATAAGGACTTACGCTCTTCCCCTTGCATCACTTATCCACCAAGCAACCGCAGACCGAGGATCTACCCAGGATGGGCGCCACACAACGGTCGGCTGTGGGGGGGGGGGGGGGGGGGGGGTTACACGAAGGAATTTGCGGTTTTGCCAGGATAATGATTTGACCTCATTATTAAGTGCGTTCTCATAAACAGGGAAATTTAAGAGATTAAATTATTATATTTCACTGGTAGTGGAAGGTCCTTTCTTATTTAGTTTACTCTCGTACTTCGAAAGTTGCCGCAGGGTTTCGACTTGACGGCGCGGCGGGGCAGTGAGCTGGTGGGGTGGTGGTCTGTGTGCTGTGATGGTTTTTATTTCCTGCCATTAGTGAGGTTATAAGTGAATTCATTATATTGATGTTTCTTCACTCTCTTTGCTCCGGGGCACATCTCTAGGAGGATGGTGGGGGGGTGGAGAGGTGGGGATGAACATAAAAAACAGAGATCCTTAGTGATTTTAGTGATTTTGACATTTTTCATGGAAAATGAAGCGAAGCGCAAAGTGCTTGTAATAAATGCTAAAATTTCGTGATATATGAGCGAGAGAAGAGAGACGAGAAACTAAGGGAGTGGGAGGAATAGGGTGGGCGGTGTGGAGGTGGAGGTGGAGGTGGAGGTGGAGGTGGAGGTGGAGGTGGAGGTGGAGGTGGAGGTGGAGGTGGAGGTGGAGGTGGAGGTGGAGGTGGAGGTGGAGGTGGAGGTGGAGGTGGAGGTGGAGGTGGAGGTGGAGGTGGAGGTGGAGGTGGAGGTGGGGGTGGGGGTGGGGGTGGGGGTGGATGTGGAGACACTCCTGATGGATCGAATTGAACTCACTTTCTTCCTATAAAATGGAGTCCCACAAGGCTGACATTTTACGCCCGAACTTGGTCTATCACTTGAACCGAACCCGAACTTCGGAGAAACTAAATTCACCTCCTCCCTATAAAATGGAGTCCCACAAGGCTGACATTTTACGCCCGAACTTGGTCTATCACTTGAACCGAACCCGAACTTCGGAGAAACTAAATTCACCTCCTCCCTATAAAATGGAGTCCCACAAGGCTGACATATTACGCCCGAACTTGGTCTACCACTAGAACCGAACCCGAACTTCAAAGAAACTTCGAATGAATCGAATTGAATCCACCTCCTCCCTATAAAATGGAGTCCCACAAGGCTGACATTTTACGCCCGAACATCTTCGATCACTTGCAACCTCCTAAAACCGAAGCAAACAGCATTCCAGAGTGTAAACCAATCCCTTCTAAACAAATTTCCTCCAGCGACCACATCATTTTAAGCCCCTTCTGATGACCCATCCCACCGACCAGCGGAGAAGTCACTTTATAAATTGTTTTTCCATAAATCCAAGTCGCATCAAATCAGTTGGCACGCATAAAAACGATACCCCCCAAACCCAAACGACGAAATGACCCATAAGACCACCATCATTGCGCTTTGACCTCCGCCATCCGTCGTCGTGCCTGGCCCCTGGCCCGCTTTATGTCTTGCAATCTGTTCTCACATGAAATCCGAGCTAAGGATGCAGGACCATCATTCTGCAAGCAAAACAAAAGAGGTCAGCCGTATCGTGGGCTTTTGTTCATCTTTTGCCCCGTCCACACACAAAAACACATCAACCAAAAAAGGATGCTCGCTGATGGTAAATGCCACTTAACAGCCAACAGGCAGTCGCTTGCTTGTCCCCTCTCTCAGTCTGTCGTCTACCTCGCGCCGTACACCCGTAAGCCAAACAAAATGTAAACTTTATGGTGGCTGAACAGGAAGAAGATTGAGAGACGTAGCGCACACACCACATCACAGCCATCATCTCTCAACCCTCACGGATGTCCGGTTGGTTGTTGAACGACAAAATAAGAAACAGGGACTCTGTGCAGCACATTACCCATTGCCAAATGCCAGGGATATGTAATGATCCTTTTAATGGGTTGTAACAATGCGCTCCTCCGCACACTGAGCCAAGCTAGGCGACACCAGGCAGCCAGGAGAGACTGGTGAGGGGGGGGGGGGGGGGGCGGGGGGCTTGAGTTGCTGGCTGACAAAGTCGTAACCCTGACAAAAAGTAATTTTATACAGCGCCGCGATGATGACGGTACTGCTGCAGTGCACGACGTTGCCCCTTGCAGCTGTGTTGTTGTTCGCTTGATGCATGTTGCGAATAATAAAAATCCTTTTAAGATTTCTCACACCAAATATCCTTCATCCCTCCCAGCCCACCACCCCTCGCACTCCTGCTCTCGTCGATAGAGTTCATTCTTGGAAAATATTTTGCGACCACCGTGTCACACACTGTGGCGACGAAGAAGAAATTCCGGACTGCCGCGCTGTGCGGTCGTGTCGTGCCGGGGAATTTTATGACACGATCTGTGTCCATCGAGGACATAATGAAATTAACACCGGAAGAGCACTCTCTCACGCGCGCTACAGCGAAGAGGATGTGCTTGCGGTGACATGTTGTTTTTCGTCAAATTTAATTGCCAAAGTGATTTCGTGTTTTCCTGTGTACGCTAGAGAGGAAGGGGGGGGGGGGGGGGGGAGAATAAAAAGGAGTTCCGCATTGTCACATGTCAAACGACCATCCATCGTGGTCCCATCATCATTTGTCCATTCCTGTCGTTGACATTTTCTCAAACCACCCCACCCACAAAAGCACAGATTATCGTGGAATATACAATGTGAAGCCCGTCATACACCCACCCAGAGGATGAGGAGAGAAAAAACGAACGTATCCTCGTAACGATTTGGAAAATGCAAATGTCAGCCTCAATGTAAAACGATATGGCTTCACTGAACTCGACACTGCTGGTGGCTGGTTTGAGGAGGAGAACAACAGGAGAAAAAAGAGAACGTGTTGGAATGCCTTTGCGACAGCCTACAAAATCGACAGGATAATCTCTCCACCCGGCAAACACACACACACACGCAGAGAGCCATCCGAACATCAGCCAGACGCCATACGAGCCGATGAGACGTGGCACATAGAAGCAACAGACGACCATCCCCATGCACAGGGCCTACACACTGTGGTCACTTGGCCCAGTGCACGGTGTGAGGTTGAGCCTCATTTCAATTTTACCCATCCATCCATCTATTCGCTCGCATTCCCGGGGCTCGGGCTCGACTCCCTTTGCGGACGAGGATGACGGCTACAACACCACATCGACGACGACTACGAAGAGAACGGAGCGGACGCGACGGTTTGCAGTCAATTTGCAGGACGATGACGGGGAGACGACCGACTGAAGCAATTTGAAATTCACATTTTGTGCGTAACAAGTATCCTGGCGCCACATCGACCAGCACTTGTTTATTCATTTGTTGAATTTCTTCCTCGTTTTTATGTGTAATCTTCCTTTTTTTTTGCTTTCTATCTCCTCTCTTTCCCTCTCGTCTGGAGTTTGTCCTTTTTGTCGCCATATCCGGTGGGCGGGAATGGGCGCTTGGAGGCTGAGGATAGCAACTATATGGGATACTGATGTCATCAAGGCATGATGTGATTCCAACGCGTCAGTGTACTAACTGTGTCCTCGAGAACGTGCTAAAGGATAGCTTACAACACACAGGCACAGACTGCCGCCGCAGGAGGAGGAGAAGGGGGAGGAGGATGAAAAGGCGGCAGAGACATAGAGTATCTTGATGATTTGTGAACTGGAAAATTAAAGAGGAGAGAGAGACACAAACCGACTGATTGTGGAGTAGAGTGAGACTCAAATAAAATTATAGACGAGCTTGAATTGGACATCACACAAGAACCGTGATGATGGGGTATGGAAGAAAAAAACTGGGTCACACGAAGCTGATGTGTTGCGAATTCACAAGAAGTCGGCTGACAAGTGACTGCACTGATTTGCATATGAGAACAGGAGAGGCGTTGTCTCGGTGTGTCCGCCCGTAACAACCGAGAGAGGCTGCAGAAGATCGGCCACAAGGCAGGCGTGTAGGACCCGGACTTTTTTGCTGTTTGACGCCGCAATGAAAACTTGTGAGACTACGTCTTTTTTGCTCTCTGCCTAACAAAGGAACGTCGCAAATAAGGCTTGTAAGACCACACCTTTTTGGCTTGTTTAATGGCGTGAAACTGACTAGAGAATTCCAAGTCCATGCCTCGAATCTCGGAAGACCTACAATCGTTGTTTAATTTCGATGAAAAATTGTTTGCCTCTTGATGTGAACGGTGGTTCAGCTTGCTCAACAGCAGATGAAACGAAGAAACAACACAAATCTTCTCAAAAAATGTGCCCAAAATAGAAGTCAATTCATCTCTTAAATTTAATAAATTGCCTTCTCTCCAAAAAAAAAAAAAAAACAAAACGAATCCCCTCCAATGCCAGAGCCCAGATGTTGCTCACATTTGTGCGTCACTTCAAGTGGCATTTGGGCCATTAAATGGCCTTTCAATCAGATTAACGTCATTACGCGTTGCGAGGTGATATTCAATTCAATCAATACTCTCAATCTCACTTTGCACCCATCAAGCAGACGACACAGCCAGTGTCCATTCGATTCCCAGGAGGGGGGCCGACAGCCAACGGGCGCGCTCTCATTCAGACAGACGCAGGCAAATGAATGTTGTACTCGTAATCCGCCCACTGAAATTCTGATTATTAATTGCTTCGAATCTGATCTGAGTGCGAGTGACCAGCGGGCAGGCTGGGGCGAACGCCCCTAATTGATAATCGCTCTCAAGTCTCAAATAAATGTGGAAGGGGGAGGAAAAATGTGATGAAAGGCGATGGAAGGGCCATGGTGCTTTGGAATGACAACATATTTCATTGGGAGCGTCCACTGTTCAGAGGGGGGACAGACAAAACGAGACAAGAAATATGGCTCGAAGGACCAAAAATAGGCTTTGCAAATTTATATCAAAGTTGTACAGGAGGGAGGAGGCGCTGTTACTGCTGCTTTTGATTGAAAAAAATCCACTTCGAGTACTGGATCAAGACTTGATTGGTGTTTGACTAAATAAGTGAAGCTGCGGGTACCTGGAATGTGATTTCATCAGGAAGGCGACCGCTTGGCAGAACCAGAAAACTCTCCTGGTTGCGCTTGGGCGTAACTCCTGGTGAGTTAGAGTCGATGGCGGAGGATCGAGTGGCCTGGAGACCTCCCGTGCGTGCATTACCTCGGCTACACCTCTAGTGGTTCAAGCGGGTCATAAGATGAAGAAGATGATGATGATGAGGGACGCTGTGAGGTTGGCACGTAGGACAAAGCCTTTTTTGTTACTTAAATTAGTATGGGTCGTTGCAAGGCAGGCATGTTGGACCAAGTCTTTTTTGGTATTTAAATTAGTGTGGGATGCTGCAAGGCAAGCATGCTGGACCAGGACCTTTTCGCTGTTTAACATATTAGGAGTCGCCGAAAGGGAGACCTCGTGGCTTTTGTCAGCTGATTTGGCTCAGCCAGATCGAGGGCATGGACATCAAGGCACAGACTAAAGGGGTCTCAGAATACGTGTGATTCTGTGCGAAGACCGATCCTTTGATACAAATACTAAGCGATCGCGGACCCAAAATAAACTTGATCTTAGCAACTAAAGGCAGGCCAGTCGAAGTATGGATTTATGGCAGCATTAGCTTGACTCAGGCTATGAGGCTCATCGAATTCGAGCCTTCCGGTCCAAGAGGTTCAGGATGACCGCAGCTCCTGTAGGAAGATTAAGTAACCGCTGACGTGAAGCATTCTCTAGGAGACAGATTAGGCGCACACCGTCTTCTGTCCATCGTCCTTTCTATTCGACCGATCTTGGCTTAGTCTAGGCTCCATTTCGCTTTCAAAACCCCTTTAAATTCCCACCTTTAAAGCTCAAACATCATGACTCCACGAATTGACCTCAGACTTATGCAATTTTCCTTTCTTTTCTCCTCTTTTCAGGTGAGTGACAATTCGAACAATAAGATGCTTAATTCAAACAAGTGAGTATACAGAACTTCCCGTCGCCGTTGAACGATGAACTCTCCTCTCGTGTTCGTCGTTGCGCGCATATCCCTTTCATCATTTCATCACATCTAATTTCCCCCTCGAATGCGTCGCTTTGAAGTCAATCGATTTATCTCTTCACAAATCGGCAAGTGCATTCCCATTCAATGCGCCACGTCAGACACCTTGTGCTTATCAAACTTCTGCCATATCCACCCACTGATTGACGGCAACCATCGAGTCTCTAGCTAGTCACATAAGCTCTCTAACCCTCTCACGAGGCGGACACAAAAACAAGAGAAGATAAACTGAATGAAAAAATAAGGACTTTTGTGTTCGAGTGTATAAAAATGGAAGGACATTTTCAATCATTTACTCCTTCCTCTACATTAATCCACGATGGGTAGGGTGGGGGTGAGTTCAGTCACTTCGTGAAACTCATTTAAGATTTTTTTTTTTTAATTCCTTTCGTTTGTGTTTTTCTTCTTCGTTTTTTTTGCTCTCCTGAACGCGCCTGAGTGGACCCGGGACCCCGGCAAATAGTTAGTTCTCATCACGAACGACGTTGTCGTCATCCCTAATCCAATCTTTTCGATAAAATTTTAAATTATATCCATCGCTTGTCACCCCTTTGGGGCTGCGACGTGGTGGACGGACAGTTGTCGGAGAAGTAGCGCCGACAGTAACTGCTGCTGTTGCTGCTGCCTGCCTGCTTGCCTGCCTGCCATTGCCTCTGCTGCCGATGATGACGACGACGACGACGACGATGATGATGATGATGGTGCGATGATGATTCTGATGTAAAACAGAGTAGCGCGTCCCTCGTTGGGCGCCACTTTACGATTTTCTATTCCCTCACCCGCAGTCTTCCTGTGTTTTTTGCATTTTCCCAGAGTAATTTCCAATTCTTTATTAAGCAAGATTAAGGGACGGCTGCAGAGCGAGATCCGCAACAGACGATATGGGTGAGGATGAGGGGATGGACGAGGGGGAGTGAAATGTATTTAAGATTCAAACCGTCGCCGAAACAAAAGGGTGGCAGCAAGTCTCATTTCCTCTCTCTGTTCTTCGGCGGACGACTACTGTGACACTGTACACGCTGTGGCGTGGTTTGTGTCTGGCGACAGGTGTTCGACTGGGCATTGCGACGTCGTCTTCGGCGTGAGACTGAATGGAAAACTATTTCCGGACTGAAGGCTGACTGGGCGCGTGGAATTGAAATGGAGAACAGGATGTCATTATGTTAAACGTTGTGTTGTGCGAACGCGAAACAGACTGTCTAACTCCGTCTCATTCTGGTGCACCCTTCGTGACTGTTAATTAAAACTTTTAATTCCAGTTGAAAATTTTATCTGGGAAATTAAGTTTCAGCAACTTCACTGAGGCCGACTTAGAGACACAGAGTGAGACAGAGACAGTGTCATGGATACCATTGTCCATCGAATGGAGGACCATTCAATGTGGGTCCCTCGATTGGAAGACAAACGGGTGCGGCACGCGAAACCGAAATTACACCTCCAAAGGTTCGTCTTCACAAAAAAAAAAAAAAAAGCAGCCGAGAGTCCATCATTATCACGGGAAGGACACTGATTTCCCCTTTGTGTCGCCTTAATCCGTTTCCATCCGCTGCTCCCGGCAACGGCGATGCCTGCGTCCACAATGTTTTTGCGGTGACGCGAATGTTTTCAGACTAATTATTAAAATAATTCCTTTTTCCTCCGCCTCGTGGGTCTCTCTTGTTTCTCTTCATTTTTTTTCCGCCCCCGGCCCCCTTTGGCCGCCTTGTTGTTGGCGAATCAACTGGGTCAGGGTTTTAATTAAGTCAGCAGCGCTTACCGGCGAAATCTGAGAAGCAGGGAATCCTTTCTTTGCGGGGTCCTTTTGCGTTTACTTTGAAGAATCGGTGATCTCTTTCTCTGCCTTTGTCTGGGAGAGAACGCCTTTTTAATTGCGAAGAAAGCTGATGCGCTTGCTTGGCTTTATTTTTTTTTGTTTTAGTTTCGTTGGCTTCGGCTTGAATTTGTGATATTTTTTTTTTGGTTGAAATCAAGCTCCTGCCAAATTCTAAAGGACATCCCCTTTAAGACACCAGTTAAGGGACAAGTCAGTCTTGCTCCTCCGCTCTCTCGCGACATTTTCCCGTCAAACTTCGCAGGAAACCCCCTCGTGGCGTACCACATGAAGGCCGCTTACAACCTCCCGCCAAATTCTAAAGGACATCTCCTTTAAGACACCAGTTTAGGGACAAATCAGCCTTGCTCCTCCGCACTCTCGCGACATTTTCCCGTCAAACTTCGCAGGAAACCCCCTCGTGGCGTACCACATGATAGCCGCTTCCTTGTTCCAACCATCTCTTTACCTTCACGGTGGATTTACGCAATAATCCTCCACTTTCACAGTCGTTCGGCGCACTGCCTACCGCCTCCCCTCCTTAACATTCCATTCCATTCCATACAATCGTTGAACTTGTAACAATTTCCGGTTTAAAATTCAATTTAAACACAGAACTTTGCATCTTTTAAGCAAACATCGACCCTCTTTTGCCATCTTAACTTTTTCCCTTTCAAGGAGCCCTGATCCCCTTCAAAAGCCAGCCACCTTCCGAATAAAGCAAAAACAAAAAAAAAACCCCCAACCCTCAACTGCCATCAGAACCACTTCCCGTCCCGTCCCCACAGTATCCGCTCCTCTCGGCAACACTCGTTCAATTCATTTCAACTCAATTCAGGGAAGCAAAAAAAAAAAAAAACCCCTACAAAACAAGGGAAAAAACGAACGGAAAACAAAAAAAACAGGACTGAATTGAAATAAAAAACACAACCTCCGGTTCCTCTCACACCCCCTCTCCCCAACCGACCACTCCATGGTGGATTGTTTGCTGGCAACCAACTCAACACAACCGAACCCAGCCCAGTCCGACAAACAAGAAGGACAACATATCGCTCGCACACACACACGGAGGGGGAAGGGAGGCACCTCTGTTCAGCGTTCAGCACTCAGCGTCTCGATTTGAAATCTACCAGTTGACGGAGTGTGAGCCCGGCGAGGGTGTGATGTGAAGGAAGGAAGAACAACAATTAAACTGCTTACTCTTGGCACTCCACAGGGGCGACAGAAATCAATTCGCCCATAGGCCTCTTCACGTACACACTGGGTACCACTGCCATCGCCATCGCCTCCATCATCCTCTCTCATTCAACTCAAATCATTCAATTTCCGTGCTGGCAGCGTCCGGACTCGGTTAACCCCACTCCCTTCGTGCTGCCGCGGCAAAACAACATGCGATGCGCCAAGGGTGTACCGCAAATATTCAGATCTGCGCCCATTTCGATTACCACAATAATCGTCCAGATTTTTCACTGTATGCCTCAGCGGAAAACGAAATAGAACAGAAAAAAAAAACATACACCCCCCACCCACTGTGAAGCCAGTAGAAACAACAACAAACAAGCAAAAAAACAAAATCGATGGCGGTGATTGGAAAATGAAATGAAAGCAGAGCTTTCGTTGTATCGGGGGTCGGGGGTCGGGGGTCGGGGGAGGCGAGTATTCGAATCTGAATTGCGGATCAAAATGTGGCACGAAACGCAGCGCCCGCTCCAATGAGACCTGTCCGCGATTTGGGGGTAAATAACAGAATCTGGTTATTTTTTTCATCTTTTTCTTGCTGTTCCGCTGCTGCTGGCTTGCCGCACACCGGTACACCACTCCCAATCACCCCCCGCCCCCTTGTTAAAGAGGGTATATCCACTCCACTTGCACGCTTCAGTAGCTGCGGCGAGAGCCGGGGTTTTTGTGTGAATTCAAGGATCGATGACTTCATTGAATCGAACATCCTGTGTTACACACAAACACACACACACACGCACCCTCTCTGTGTGATGTTACCGTATCTGTAAAGCATTGTTTTTGTTTTTGTTGTTGTTTTAAACTGACTACTGACTTTGACCATCAAAAGGCTACCAAAGCCAAGCCACCGATGCTAGGCAATAATCCCTTCCAGGTGAGGGATTTATGTTTTTTTTTTTTTTTTTTTGTAATTCAATAATGCAACGAAGTTAAATGATTTTTCCTTGCCTCCCAGCGGACGGTGGCAAGCACTGTCGAGGCTTTATCTGGCGACCACACTGATTGACGGACGCATTCAAGTTTAATGAGATGAGGGAAGAGCCGGGTCAGGCAACGCGCATATTTCAAAAACCGAACGAAAAACAAAAAAAAGAGAGGAAGAATGAATATTAAAGGCGACCGTCGCCGGTGGCCGGTTGAAGAGGGTCAGCGATGAATTTGGAATGAGTCGGGAATCGGTGGATGTGCCAAATCTGGGCGGAATCTCTTCTACTGGTGATCTGTGAGTTGTGACGAATGGCAGGAGATTGTTGGTCTGAGGGCGAAACTCAGTGTGAACACAAATGACAACCTAGTGGAGGGCCGACGCAGGATCGGTTGAGTCCTTGACGACTTGGGTTACAACGGCTGATTCGAAAGTTCAAAAAGAGCACACTTATTCTGTCAGTCTTGCTACATGGAGCCAGAAGTTGGACGACAATCTGAGCGCCGGTGCTGATTCTTGGTGACTTCGACAGAAAAAGTTCTGCCAGGGATATTGGACAAGAAGGCCTAAATTTAGGACCACAGCTTTTTTGCTGTTTGACTAAGTAATGGCCGCTGCAGGGCAGGCATGTAGGACCACATATTTTTTACTGTTTGACTAAGTAATGGACGCCGCAAGGCAGGCATGTAGGCCCACATCTTTTTTGGCATTTGATTAAGTAAGGGACGCCGCAAGGCAGGCTCGTTTTTTTTTTTTTGGTGTTTGACTAAGTGAGGGACGTCGGAGGGCGGGCATGTAGGGCCACTTCGTTTTTGCTGTTTGACTAAGTAAAGGACGTCGGAGGGCAGGCATGTAGGACGACGTATTAAGGGACACCGCAGGGCAGATACGTACGACCACCCTTCTTTTTTAGCCCGGAAGGCACAGGTTCGTCAACTAAAGTACTTGTCGAGGGTGCAGTTGCCTTAGAAGTCTTCGAAGACCGAAGCTCGCCTATAAAGGGCAAGTGATCGTGTACGTCAGACAACTTGGTCTCAATGACTGGAAGAAGGTGGACGAGGTTGCCAAGGCGTCATTAGCTCAAAACTCAGATTAAGAGGGTCTTCAAAATCGGAGTATCCTGGTTCAAGGCGGAGAGGTAGAGCGAAACAGGTGATCGTGGATGTAAGGTAGCTTGATCTTGGTGACTAGAAGCAGCGCGCCCGAGATCGTCACGGATGGAAGGCAGGTCTCCTAGTGGCTCTTCCGTGCCGTATCGACTACAATCTTGCAAAGAGAAGACGACACAGCCTCATGCAAGCAGCGGTCTTCTGCAAGCCCAATTCCACCACAAGACAAAGCATTATTACATTCTGTGGCCACCATTCGAAGTCGTTTCCTTTCCCAGTCTCCTTCTAGGATTTGTGGCCAAAATACTCTCAATTAAATTCCACATAAACTGAATCCCATTGTCCACTAACCCCTCTCTGCAGACTGCCAGCCGGCCGAGTGCATGTAAAAACAGTTTAAGCATCCGCAAAAAAAAAATAAGAGAAATTCCACCTCTCTGCTGCAAATGCACTGACAATTTACTTTGGACCCTTCGTCGGTCTCCCGCCACCCCACCCGCACATGTGCCTTTTTGCCCGAGTTTCAGTGTTCAATTGAGCGCCTCACTATTACGTCGTAATTACATTCCGACGAGTAAGAGTAGACAAGCAACACGAAGCACTAAATGCACTTTCCTCGATTTTCTAATTAGGACGGAAAAATTCCTTCACTTCACAATCTCCCACCGCACGCTCTAAGAGTCCCCCTGTGGGGGTGTGTGTTAGGCGAGGAGGTGGGGAGTGTGTGTGGATTGAGATTGAAATAATGTGCTAAGGACAAGCTTCCTGTGTCGCGTCGAGGATAAAAACACTGCACTGTCGGCCCGGCCCGGCCCGCCCCGCATTCGTTTCCAATTAAATATCTCTCTCTCTCTCTCGTGTGTGGTGGGCCTGTCTGCCTACCATCCGGACGGACACCCGCCCGCCCAATCAAGGGAAACGTAACCATGTTCAATTGTGTGGTATGTAGTATCTATCTCTCTGTGGAGATGGTGTTGATAGCGGTGGTGGCTGTGGGTGGTGGTAGGTGGTGGTGGTGGGTGATTGTGGTCATCGTCCGGCTTCACTAATGATATCGTCACGTTCCTCGGATTGTTTGATGCCACATGCGATTCCTCAATATCTATCGACCACCACTAAGGTGTCTTGTTTATCCATTTTCGTTCCCCTAACACCCCTCAAACACACACCCACACAGTCAGTGGGCATCCACCAGCATAATGTTTGGACAGAAAGGACATACAAAGGAAAGACGATCGACCCAACAACACCGAGTGTAGATGAAACAAAATGCAAACAAAAAAAAAGAAAGAAAAAAAAAACAAGAACGAAGGAAAGTAAGTCGTTCCAGGAACAAAAACCGACAGCAACGACGATGACAGAGGGGGCAGGACACTGATAACGAGCACAATAACTCGATGCGGGACGGATGAACCAGAAATGTGTTGTTGGCTCCTGCTTCGGCTTCGGCTTCTGGTCCTGTCCCTCTCCTCGTTTGCTTGCTTCGTTGGACAGAAATTGGAGCTTCAGTGTTTTTTGATTGATGACCACTTTAATTGCGGATATTAAATGACAGTTTGGCTTCGTCCTCGCCTCTCACACCAGAGCGAGAGAGCGGGAACCGGCTGCTGGTCGTGTCTCAACTGCTTACTGGTTCACTGGCTGACTAGCTAACTGGTGGCTGACTGGCTCACCAGCTAACCAGCTCACCGGCTCACTTGCTGACTGACTGGCTTGCCATTGTCCTTTTTGCACTGTGTCGGATGTCGCACTACTATGCATAGGAATCCATCCAAAGGCGGGTGGATTTCAGCCCGCGTGCAAACACAAACAAATGGACATGCATCCTGGCCTCCATATCCACACACACACTCTAGTCGTCGCCATCAGCAGCAAAACGGCCCCGTTTCCTCTGTTGGACAAGGACACCAGTTTCGCGTTCACTAAAAGTATATTATGTAAATTAGTGCGGGACAATGGAGAAAAAGTTTCAAATTTCACGCATTTCAGTATGGTTACGGAAGGGTGGAGGGAATTCGGAACGCCAACAATACCCCGGGGTAGGGCAGTGTACACAAATAGGCACATACATACACAGAGACAGACCAATGTGTCCAAACAAAAGACCAAGAAGTGTAGAGTCCCCGGCACAGCCTTCAGCTTGAAAGGACATTTTTTCTTCGTGTTGCCTGCGTTCAAATAATCTTTCTGTGGGTTCTCGCCTTTTGTTTGGCTGGTTGGTTGTGGCCCCCCCATCGCAGGACTTGTAGGGATTCGGGTGCATGATGCATGCATATTGCTGCTCGTACACTTCCAGCCAGAGCGCTGCGCTGCCACATTGATGTGGTGGCTTTCTTCGAGCTTCTGCCGATAGTGTGATGGCTGCTCGATGGCGTCTTTCGTCCGGCTGTTTGCGTTTAAATTGATTATTAAAGAGGTGCACTGGACGGGAAAACTCTTTCTCTGTGTGTGCGTCCAAGTGGTCTTCATTTCACTCAGGTTCCCCCCTCCCCCCGTCTAATGCAGCGGTGGCGACGAACGAAATGGAGCCCAAGCGAGTAATCAGATATTTTCATGGTGCGGCGCAGAGAGATGAATAATTAGAGCAGTGGAGCTTAACGGGCGATTTGGAGTAATGGTGAACGCGGTTCTTTTTTTTTTCCAACAAAGTCAATTGGGTCTTGGCTTGGAACACGAACCGTTGGAACGTCGTCGATATTGACGATTTGATTATTGATGGGCGTCCCTTATTTAATTACACGAATTATTTCCAAATGGAATCACTCGGATGGAGGACTGAGGAGGACGCGGATGGATGTGATTTATTCACTTGGCGACAGTTGTCTTGGAAGTTAACGTCTGTTGATGGAGTGGTGGGCTTTTTGGGTTTCGGAGGGTTTTTGGCGATAGTTCCGTCGAGACGAGGATGTTATCTTTCGTTTCAATGAAGTGGGGGAGGACGGAGGAAGGTTTTTTTTGAGTTCATTATACTCTGTCTCTCTTGCTCTCTTTTGGTTTAAGGCTCTATGCCTCGTCTTGACAATTTGTGGCTCAATTTTCTGCCTATTCACTTCTGTCTTAGATCCAATGTCGTTTCCATTTGCGGGTCATTCATTTCAGCCATAAATCCAATGTCTCCCGCTATCAGTCGATCAGCCAAAACCTTCTCCCTACGTCACACGACGGTTGTACATAAAAGCGTGCGACAAATTCAAGCGTCTTACGTTCAAAATCCCACCTTCCCTGACGTGGATAGGTTCGATAAGACGATGTGTGGCACTGGATGCTCACAGTGTACAGCCAATAGCGTCACATTTTTGCTGAAAAGCAACACATTTCCCTTTTTCTAAGTTTCTTTCGTGCGTTCGTATGAGACAAGTCGGTTCAAACTTTGCTTAGAGCTCTTTGCGGTTTCTCAGTGGCCAACTCCACTGTGCTTTCCGTTGGCGAGGTAGTCGTATCATCCACTAAGGTCCCCTTAGTTTGTGTGTGTGAGAGGTGGTGGTTCCTAGAGAACCCAATTAGCACTAAGTGTCGCTTTGAAACCACAGCTCTGAAGGTTGAATGTTGATTTGCATTTAAAACCATAGACCGACATTCAGGAACAAACTCAATTCTTTGCTGTTCATTTATTCCGTCGAGAGATTCAAGGAAAGAGTCCGTTTCCCTGCTCTGACAAGCGCTGGAGACTTCGTCCTCATCACTCACACCAGAGAATGGAGAGCGAAAGATCAACAACCGGCTGACGAGAGCAAAGGAAGTGAGCCAATGATTCTGATTCTGCCGAGCTATTGCAACTACGGCAGTGTGGGTTATGAGGGATCCCTAGTCTAACTGCATGATCCCCTATCGTGCCAGTGTCCTGTACTAATCGCTGTAATTTTAGCAATATCTGTGAGAGTCCTACTTCCACAGTCTTCCTAGATAACCGAGACCATCTGAGGTTAGCAAATTTGCAAGAAATGTGATGAATTCGTGCTTTTGCTAGCCCAAGTCAAGTGGAATGTGTACCTCCAAAGCAGTCGAGTCATGGCGGGCATCTCCTCGCTTGGCCAGTTCATCGGCTTTCTCGTTACTAAACACGTTTATAGACCCTGCAACTTATATCATGATTATCTTGAACTTTTCCGTGACTGCAGCAAGCTCATTGCGGCATTCCTAAACTAATTTTGAGGTTTTGAAGAACGATGGAACTGCCTTGATGGCACATTGACTGTCAACGAAGATAGCTATTCTTTGCATTGGCCTCCCGCCTCCCTAATGGCGACGATTTCCGCTTGGAAGATGTGCCATCACTTGGGAGTCTGTAGGCTGTGGCGTTGAGGGTCTGTGCGTCGACTTCTACGCACTTGAACATCGTCGTCTAAGTTCGAATCCACATAATTTTTACGGCCTATTATGCCACACAGGAACCCAGTACATCCTCTGGGACTTCACTAGATTATCCACAGATTCCGCAGAGATCTTCTTTTGATAATTCTGGTTTCCTTAGGTGCTCCCTGAGTGCACAGTGCTCTGTTAGGATGCGGACGTTGTTTTTGCTAATTCTGATACATGCGTCAAACCTCTTGCGGTTATGTTGACCCAAAAGTTTCTTAGCTTGCTTCGTACTATGTGCGTTGTTCCATGTATCTGCCCAATTTCTGCTTTCTAGTTCTCTGAACTCTTCCCCGAGGACGTCATCTCCTACAGCGCAGAATGGTTCGGGGCCTATAAAATGTTCCGATGCTCCATTCCTAGCCAGGGAGTCGGCCATTTCATTGCCTTCTATCCGTGGCGGCCAGTGGCGTTGTGGGTAAGTGCGTCGAGTCCTACGCACTTGGACCTACCTGTCCAGGTCCGATTTCTAATACGACAAGGAATACTTTTCACGGCCCCACCGCTTTCGAGCCACTGACAATGCTTACAGACTAGACAATACTTACAGACATCTCAAACTTGCCTGTTCGGAGTCGGCATAAAACTGTAGGTCCCTTCCACTCGGGAGAGAATAATAGCACGCACAACACGGGTGGTTGCTAAGAAGCTAGGCACTGGTACTCTACGGGGTGTAGCGCCACCCATAGTAAAGGGTAATTTTTTAAAAGCTATAGGAAAGTTTTTCAAAAAAAAAACACATAAAATTCAGAAAAATGCATGAAATCTTTATTTGAATCGATAGTACGATCCATATAATTTAATGTTTGAAGATTATTTCATGCAAATGTTGACCTTGACTGCGCCTCAAATGGTCCATCCGCTTAGTCCAACATTTCCAACATTTCGGCCGCTATCTCACGAATAATTGCTTCAATGTTGTCTTCCAATGCGTCAATTGAAGCGGGCTTGTCTGTATAGACATGAGCTTTAACATAGCCCCACAAAAAATAGTCTAAAGGCGTTAAATCGCACGATCTAGGCGGCCAATTGACCGGTCCCGAACGTGAAATAAAATGTTCACCGAACTCGCCCCTCAATAAGTCCATTGTTGCGCGTGCTGTGTAGCATGTGGCACCGTCTTGTTGAAACCACATGCCATGCAAGTCAAGCTCTTGCATTTTGGGCAAAAAAAAAGTTGGTAGCGCTCACCATTCACAGTTACGTTACGATTCGCATCATCTTTGAAGAAGTACGGTCCAATGATGCCACCAGCCAAATAAACCGCACCAAACTGTGACTTTTTCTAGATGCATTGGTAGCTCTTGCAATGCTTCTGGCTGATATTCACTCCAAAATCGACAATTCTGCTTATTTACGTATCCCTTGAGCCAAAAATGAGCTTCGTCGCTGAACACAATTGAACACAAATGAACTTTCTTAACAGAGCACGCATTTTTATAATAAAATTCAATAATTTGCAAGCGTTGTTCGTTTGTAAGACGATTCATGGTTAAATTATAGACCAAACTGAAGATGTTTGACAGTGAAACAAAACACGAAACGTGCGTCAGCTGTGTTGCCAAAAAGATACTAGCTAAAAAATCACACTTTATTATTGCAGCAGACTGTGGAGATGCTCAGAGTGTCTGAGTAAATACCCGCGCCGAACCATCACATCCGGAATGAGGCCTTTACGCTTGCTATCCCAGTCTGCTCTAGTAGGGAGGAGTACGACGGATGAAGAGTTGGACTAAACACACTGCCTTGTGGGATCCCTTAAGTTCGCAGTATGCTTTTTCGTCTTTATGTCAATATGACAGGAGTACACATTGTCAGTGATTCCAGAGAGTTTACCTAGACACAAAGAGTAGGCGTCGGGGCAAAAATACTATAGACTACGGCGGCTCAGCGGCGGTCCATAGCATTTTTCATGCGACATTCTGCATAGCTTCAATGTTTGTTGATTTCAAATGTCAACTCCTCACTAAAATTGCAGCTTCGTCTTCTTTTTCTGTTAGCGCAACAGTCCTGCGTGGACTTGGCATTCAACCAGCAAGCCTCTTCAGTTCCAGCTGCCTCCAATTTCGCACGCCATATTGGTTGGGGTCCTTTTCCACTTGTGTGCGTCATCGGTTATGTAGGCGAAGTCGAAATGCTGGCTTCAGTCATTCATTTAAATTCTCTTCGCAATCTTGCAAGCTGTGGCAGTTGCTTCTTACTTTGTTGATATAGGCGAGGAGTATATTTTCAAAAAATAAAAAGAAGTGGTCTTTGGTAGAAAGAGAGGAGTTTCGATGACCTTTTGTTGTTTCTTTGACCCCACTTTCCCCCGCAATCCAGCAATCCAGCTGCGACGCACATACAAAGTCGACTTTCCCTGCACTCAGGACTGGCTCTGGCCAGAATATGAGCCAGGAAAAGTTTGTAGTCGAATCTTCACGGATGGCTCCTAGACCAATGAAAGATCTGGCGCTAGCACTTTCGTGGAGAGGGACAACATTAGACTGCACACCTCGTTAGGTACATTTGCGTCGGTCTACCAAGCGGAAATGCAATTCTAATGGCCACGAACTATATTGTCAAGAACAGGTGCTGTCTGTAGAGACAGCCAAGCTGTGATTAAGACCCTACGCAACCCTATAACCATTTCCAGGATATTCCAGGAATGCAAGTCTTCTCTGAATTGGTCTCGGGCCACCACGGGATCACGGGAAATGAGATCGCCGATTGAGCTTGCTAGACAAGGATCAGAAGAGATACTCTTAGGACCCGAACCTGTGTTGGGACTACCAGCGTCATCGGTTAGGTGGAACAGATGTTTCCTCCGGAAGATCATGAATTTTCATTAAATTAAGGTTGATGCCTGGTAGTAAAGGGTGGTTAAATTTTAAGGGCCGATGCTGATATTGAATAAAACACAAATTATTTCGGAAATTATTGTCATTTCTTTTTATTATGATAATATTGGTATGGTTTAATTATGTATGGAGCAAAATATCGGCCAAATGGCCGCCGAGATCTCGGCGGCACATCTCCATTCGATGGTCCAAATTTTCGATGACGCTGAAGCATAATTGAGGTTCTATGCCGTTAATGTGCGGAATTATCTCATCCTTTAGCTCCTGAATTGTTGCTGGCTTATCGACGTACACCTTTTCTTTCAAATAACCCAAAAGAAAAAAATCCAACGGTGTAAAATCACATGATCTTGGCGGCCAATTGATATCGCCACCACGTGAGATAACACTGCCATTGAATTTGTCGCGCAAAAGAGCCATTGTTTCGTTAGCTGTGTGGCAAGTGGCACCGTCCTGTTGAAACCACATATCGTCCACATTCATATCTTCCAATTCGGGCCATAAAAAGTTCGTTATCATTTCACGGTAGCGAACACCATTCACAGTAACTGCCTGACCGGCCTCATTTTGGAAAAAATACGGCCCGTGCGGGCTATAAACCGCACCAAACAGTCACTCATTGTGGGTGCATTGGTTTTTCGACAATCACTCTTGGATTAGCATTCGCCCAAATGCGGCAATTCTGCTTATTGACGAATCCACTGAGGTGCAAATGTGCCTCATCACTGAAGATGATTTTCTTCGAAAATTGATCATCCACTGTTGCCATTTCTTGCCACCATTCTGACCATTGACGACGCTTGAAATGATCAAGAGGCTTTAGTTCTTGAGTCAATTGCACCTTTTTTTTTTTTTTGGTTACGTCCAAGGATGAAATCTTCGAAAGATACTAATAGCCCGTGCCATTAGCATGCACGATTCGCAAACCCAAGTTCTCGATTTCGGGAATACGCCTACGTAATAACCCACACCCTGCACTCTTCTACCACTCTCCCCGCGGAACTGCCGTTAGGTATTACTTCGCGGGGCTGGTTAGCGACTCAAGCTGGATCGACTGTGTTTGCCTGTTCGGCTCGCCTTACTCTTTCAAGCCTTCTTAGCTCGATCTGCAAGTTTGATATGAAGGAACAGATTTCCTCCCACTTCTCGGCTGACTCCGTCATATGACCGACTAGGAGCTCCGGTGTTGGTAAGTTTATTCTTGTCCCTTCAAATCGTCTGCAGTGGAAAGTCGTGTGTTCTGCGTCTTCTTCAGAGTCCTCACATTCTGGACAAAGGGAAGAGCTATCGTGCCCGAACCTATGGAGATACTTTCGATAGACCCCGTGGCCCGACAGAAACTGCGTAAGGTGGAAGTTGCAGTTTCCGCTTGCTCTCTTTGTCCACGTTTCGATTGTTGGAATCAGTCTGTGAGTCCATCTACCTTTGTTTGAGGTGTCCCATCTGGCTTGCCACATTGTCATTGAGGCTGCTCTTTCTTCCTTCCTTATCCTGTTTACGCCAGTCTCTGGCCGGTTCGTCGATCGCCTTAGGTAGACCCTATGCATCTCATTTGCGAGAATGTCGATGGGGACCATACCCGCAATCACACAGGCTGCTTCGTCCGAAATTGTCCGGAAGCCGCTGATTGTTCTTATGGCGCAGAGCCTGTATGGTGACGAGAGCTTCTTAGCTGTCTCCTTTATAGAGAGAGCACTCGACCAGACTGGCGCAGCATATAGGAGAATTGAACTTACCACTCTGGAAAGCAGAATCCTTCTTGGGTATCCGGGTCCTCCTATGTTTGGCAGCATACCAGAAAGTGCTGCCTGCATCTTTGAAGCTTTCCTGCTGCAGTATTCGACATGCTTTTTGAAATTAAGTCGGTTGTCGAGCATCACTCCTAGGTATTTCAGTGATTCCTTGGATCTATTTAGCTGGGAGCCAACCCGGAAGTTTGCATATTCCACAGTCTTTCGGCTGGTTATTAAAACAGCCTCTGTCTTGTGGTCAGCCAATTCAAGGTCGGAAGATTTCAGCCAATTTTTGATCCTGGCGATTGCTTCGTTTGCGGCGGTTTCCACCTCGTGGATGTGCTTGGCCACCGTCACGACCGCGATGTCGTCAACAAAGCCGATGACCTTGACTCCATGTGGCAGCTTTAGTCTCAGTACTCCGTCGTACATTAAGTTCCACAGGAGGGGTCCAAGGACTGAACCCTGCGGAACGCCTGCAGAGACGTCGTAGTATTTAGTACCATCGTCAGTCTGGTATCTCAGTTTCCTGTTGGTAAAGTAGCTGACAATAATCCTCTTCAGGTACTGCGGTGTGCTCATCCTATTCAGGGCTCTCATTATACAGGACCAGTTCGCCGAGTTAAACGCGTTTTTTATATCAATTGCACCTTGTAAGCGTGTAAATGCAAGTCTTTATGCATAATGTTCATCAACGACGAGCGTGATAGGTGCAATTGTTGGGCACGACGACGAGTTGAGGTGGACGGCTCTTCAGCCACACTATCGCGAACAGTAGCAATATTTTCTGCAGTGCGAGCTGTACGAGCATGCACTGGTGTTTTTACATCCCCCACAGACCCGGTTTGCTCAAATTTTTGCACAATTTTTCCGATTGTACGCACATTTGGACGATTAACTTGACCGAAAAAATCACGAATGAGTTGACTTCTGACTGAGTTGAAACTTGAATAAATAAACACAGCCAGCCCGCGACAAGTGCCCTCTTCAAAGATCTCATCGCTCGTCTCGATACATTTTTAATTGTCAATCTTAGCAAACGCCACCCATTCGCGAGCCTAATTCCAACGATATGCATTTTGATTTGAACGCCCATTTTCATAATAAGCCTGAATAACTTTAACGCGTTGCTCGATTGTGTATCTATCTTCCATGGTTCAAATTGAGTTAAACTGAAGTTGAGAAATGTCAAATGAAATGTAAAAAAAAACTTGACGTTTAGGTGTGGTTCATATTGAACATCGGCCCTTAAAATTTAACCACCCTTTACAATGGACCAGTTTTTGAGTCTGAGTGCTCCAGTGTAGAGTTCAAAAACATCCGACAAAAAAAGCGACTGCGGAAAGGCCAAAAATTAGTAGACACACCATGTGTAACGAACGCGTTTACTTCTTCTGTCGGCGATAGACCTAGGGCTCAACCAACCACAGGTGTCTACTAGGTCGGCATTTTTGCTGTAACAGAGGGACAATTTGTTTGTCCAGAAGTCAAACATGATGACGACTTCCGAGGCGTGCCTTGAATGCGATTCCATCAGGTAGGCGACCGCTTGGCAGACCCAGGACGAGGTGGTTGAACCAAGTCCAAAATCTCGCAATTGGGCATAATTCCTGATGAGTTAGAGTCGATGGCAGAGGATCGAGTGGCCTGGAGATCTCTCGTGCCCCCCCGTCAGAAGATGATGATGAAGTCAAACTCAAGTGCAACCTCTTGTTGAATTCGTTCTCGATCTCCAAGAAGGGGGGCTTAGCATTCAAACAATACAAGGACTACATCTTCTTCTTCATCTCCGACCAACAAGGCAAGGAATACATCACGGGGGGCAATGAGCAGACGATGCCTGATGTATCAGGTCTGGTTATTCACTAGGATTGACAATGAAGCATGCCTGTCGAATTTTCCGCATTCCAACCGACCCTCTTCTGGTTCCAGTCATTCGTCGCATTGTTGTTGATGCGTTAAATAAGACCGAGCCCCTTCTGAAATCCTCTTATTTCAACTCCCTGAGATGAGTTGACTTCTGACTGAGTTGAAACTTGAATAAATAAACACAGCCAGCCCGCGACAAGTGCCCTCTTCAAAGATCTCATCGCTCGTCTCGATACATTTTTAATTGTCAATCTTAGCAAACGCCACCCATTCGCGAGCCTAATTCCATCTCTCCGTCGTGAACGGGTCACACGATAGTTTCTTTCATTAAACACAGCAAGCCTCCGCCGTCCACCTTGAAGAGGTGTAATTATTTTGAATGAAAACACGCCCACACGCCACGAAGCTCTTTGTTCAGAAATTAAAATTGTCACATTATGAATTCATACAATTCCAATTTAAAGCAAGAGAGAGAGAGAAAAACGACGGCGGCTGGCTGGAGGTGAGTGCTTGACTGCCTGACTGCCTGGCGGCCACCCTCCATCGGCACTCGGTTTGGTGTTCGTCTTCCTCGTCTGCCAAAAGGCCACATCAAATATTTAGAAGTAAATAAAAACATTTTCGGCGGAGAGAAAAGAAAGAAAAGCGTTCGTGTCCTTCTGCCGGAAAAGTCATTAAGTTAAAATGCGTCGAGGGGGTTTTCTCTTTTTTTTTTTTTTCGAAATACAGTCGGCGCTGTTGCTGCTGATTTTTGAGGACCTTTCAAGCAACGCCCCGACATCCCTCCCCCCCCTCATTGATTGGCCAATGAATCCACAAAATGTGAATGAATCGCAAAGCGGGTCACAGCAGCTCCGTCCATTTGTGTTCATCGTCAAAGGATAGAGAGTTTTAAAGCCGAACTGCTGATGGGAGACTGCTTAAATGGTTCCCTCATCGATTTTTATAGGCGCGCACCGCTGGAATGTTGAGCGATGCCACGCCGCAATGGCGGTTGCCTTGCGAAGGGAAAGAAACGATGGTCAATTGGTGGTCCGTGAGGAGAATGTTTAGAGCTGTGTAATTAAGTTCTAAAGTATTCCTCTCTCCCTTCCTCTGTCTGTCGTCGTTTTTTTTTTCGATTCACCCTGTCGACGGCTGGGTTGGGTGAATAGGTCCTCGGAGTGATTTATCGACTAAATAAACATTTAAATCGATGCTTTTGTTTAGTCCATCTTTCGGGGTGAACTGGACTGGTTTGTGGGTTTAGACGACCAATTTATGCTCGGTATCGTCTTTCGCGACGCAGTAAAAGAATGAATATGATGTATATCCTGTCACTATTGACCTACTTGTGCTGATGTGCTGCTGAGAGATCTCTTTCGTCGTTTTTTTTCATACTTGACCCGCAGTCATGGTCTCGTCCGGGGTATAAACTCCGTGAAATGGCATTTTTAATCTCAAGACGCCTTTATTTGTCGTAACATTAGCTTATGGCTGGCAACTTTTATTGTCTCCCTTGGGGGGATGATGGAGGGTGGGGTATAAAGTGTTCCGCTGCTTCATCGGAGCGTGAGCACTATTTTTGCGATTTTTTAGACGCTTTTCAGTTGGTCCTTCCTTGATCGTCTCCTTTGGCATATCTTGTTGGTCTTCTGAGTCCGTGCTTCCACTGTTCCTCTGGCTCATTGGGACGTGGGGACATTTTGCCGATTTCTTAGAGGTTTAGCGGAAAAAACTGTGTCCTTTCGCATTTTAGACATTTTTTGTGGACCTCCTAGATTGTGAGTCTGTGCTCCTCCTCTCTCCTGCTACATTTTAGTCACTTTTCAGTGATTCAGCTGGTTTTCAGTGATTAAGCCTGTTTCCAGTGATTCAGTTGGTTTCTAGTGATTCAGTTGGTTTCTAGTGATTCAGTTGGTTTCCACCGATTCAACTGGTTTTCAGTGATTCATCCTATTTCGAGGGATTCAGCCTATTTCCACCGATTCAACTCCTTTTCAGTGATTCGCCTTTCTTCCATTGCAATGCCAGTGTGCCTTTAAACTGCTTCCCTGATCTCCATTCTCGTCGTCACTCCTCGGACACATCTCTTCCCGCATTCGGTCCTAAAATCCCTCATCCGACTCGCTCATAATCAGTTCACGAAACACACACTTAGCCCACTCAGCAGAGCTCCCACAAACCCCCTCCCCCCCATTTTTTTGGAGCGCCCCAAAGTGAGGGGGGATTATATTAATTGCTGCATGCAGCAACCAAACAGGCAGCAGCGGCATGCCCACACAAACCGACCTCCGACAAACCGCCAAAGAGGCGCTGGTTGAAAGAGAGAACGCAAAAGTCGGCGCCCAGGCAACCAGCAACCAGCAACCACCCACCATCCACCACCACCACGACTCTCTGGCATTTTAAATCTCATTAAACATTTAATTTCTGGTCTACGCGCTTAATTACAAAATGCAATAGTAAAAGTAACGGCAAGCTGCTTTTTTGCTATCGATTAACCCTAAAAGGGTATGCGTTCAATTGCAACACACACACACCCACGCAGAGGCAGAGGACACAGCCACGGGCAGAGAGATACCCGAACCGATGTGTGTAATGTAATGATGGCATGCCGCGCGCAACCGTGTATTTCGCACAGGACACCCGAGCGTGGCATATGACAAACAATGTCGAACCATCATCCGCACACCAGCCAGAGAGTGTCGTAAAAGTGGACAGCACCGATTGGAGGTAGTGTGCTGACGGGGGTGGCGGATGGGGGGATTGTGTAGCGTCGGGATAGAATTCCACTGTCATTTATTTGACATAATTTAATGCCGATGCCATTTTGTGTCGTCCTTTCTTCGTTATGTGCAGACCATGTCGTTCAATCTCAGGTGACACCATGATGAAATGGCAGATGCAGCTTGTGCTGCTCGTCCACAATAGAAAGTCCTTAACGCGCGAGAACTACACACAGACAGAGAGTGAGAGAGATAGTGTGTGTGTGTGTGAGAGAGAGAAAGAAGCTGTATCCATTCAGTCTCAGTAGGGGTGTGTGTGTGTGCGGTGTGGTCATTGACAAGCGAGGCGGGGTGGGCGGCGGTGAAAGCTGAGATCTGAGTGTCTGTCAGGACGCAAAAAGAATTTACAACCGCAACGTCGCCACGAAAACAATTAACTTTTCTAGGATTTATTGCAATCCAGCGCGCGCTACGGCGCTGGGGGCGAGCACCATTGATGATGGTGGTGTGCAGGTGTGGCACGAGAGCAGAAGGAGACGCCGAACCACATCGGAAATGAGTGAAAGACTTCGGAGCTGTGGCAGCGGCGCGCGCGGTGGCATTAGTTTTAATTGTCAATCGGTTTAATTATTCAAATGAGATCCAGCGAAATGGCTGATGTGGAGGTTCCTGGAAGCCGGGGAGCGATGTAGGTTAAGACCCGCGGCGGCGGTGTGTATGAGTGGGGCACTGCCTTGACAGATTCGCAATTAATTTCGTGATTTATGGCTGCACGCATGGTGTTGGACAGCGGATTATTTTTTTTGTGGACAAGCGACCTGTTTATGGGCTTTAATAAGGAAATTCAAGCACGACCCTTGGAGTGTCAATTGTGATGCTTAAAGCCGGTGAGCCGGTAAGGAGAGAGAGAAGACGCCGAATCTCGGTGATGGGACAGAAGAGGTCGCACTCACAAGTGGAGGTCCTTCTCCTCTAGATGGTCATGATCGCGGTGAGCCCGTCAGGACAGTGCTAGACGCCTACCCTTGTAGACAGAGCACAAAAGCTGCACTCACAAGTGCTCCTTCTGTTCTAGCTGGACACAGTCGCGGGTCGCAATCGTCCCCTTTGCCAAAAAACGGCCACGTTTACCACGTAAATGGTTGACTATAGCAAAATGTTACCAAGGCCAAGGTAGGAGGTCTGAAGATGGGCTATCTGATGGACAAGACGCCCTCTCCACCACACCGCATTTTGCCACAATTTCGGTCGAGTTGTCCTATTCCTTCAAAATACACCTCGACTAGCGGTAAATTGAGTATTATTGTTAATGCCATCGTGTAGTCCATGATCCAAGCTACAAAACTGCCCTTGACACTTTTGTCGTCAGACCTACTGTTTTCGAGATATTCCAAGTTGAAACCAACCCTAAGCACTTGTATTTGAAGGAGGTATCTGTTACAATTTCTGGTGTTTCACCCGAAATTCAATGATTTTCTCAGAATTTTGTTCATTTTGTGGGGATGTGCTTCTGAGCTGGTCCTTGATGGAGAGTCCTTCTTCATCGCACCAGTTCCAAGTTACTTTCAGGGCATTTTGCTTGAGATTCCCAATAATGTCTTCATGGTTTTCTTTAGGTTAGGTTAGGTTTAGGAAGGAGAGTGTGATGGTTCCTCTCAGAGACCTTAGGGCCCATTGTGAATCTCCCTTCATTTGTGGAGTGCATATTCTGTCAACCTATCCTGTCACGTGATGACTTAAACCACCCCATGCTCCTTACGAATCTTAAGAGATTCGATACATCTGCATTCGCTAAGTCCGCAGTCTCTGTGAAGAATCTTTGGCCCAGCGAAGCTAGACGTCGATTCTGGAGAGCTGGGTAGTGGCAGAGCTGGTGTTGTAACGTCTTGGTCTCTTCCTCGTCGCCGCAGCTACGGCAGAGGTCGTTAGATTCCGCATTCCATTTCTGGAGCATTGTGCCGATGGGGCAGTGTCTTGAGATCAGTCTGACGGGTACACGGCTCGAAGCGTCTTTGTTTTGCCATTATTAAGCTGCTATCATGTCGTGTGACAGTAATTTCGTGCGAGCCAAGACGAATTGGTCCATTTTTGTATTGTGTCGCTTATGGTCCGGTATAGTGCACTGATCGATGGTCCGCTTCGCTAATGTCCATTTCCAACCCTTGTCTGGCCAATTCGTCCGCTCACTTGTTCCTTGCGATTGAGCTGTGGCCCGGGACCTAGCAGATTTTGACCTTCTGGTGACTGAAGGACCTTGGTGGGTCGCGGCAGTTCATAACAGCCTTTGTTCTCACTGATTTCAGTGCAGCCTGGCTGTCAACAAAGATAGTGATATCGGATGGTAGGTGGGGTCTGATGTTTGGGTGCTTTCTCTATTGCCAGGATCTCTTGGAAGACACTGCATATATCAGGGAATCGAAATGATTTCTGTTTGTGCAGAGTGTCCGAGTAGAAGCCGGCGGTACTGGACCTGTGTCCATTTTCGATCCGTCGGTGAAAAAGGCAATCTCGTGGTCGTTGTTAACGACGTTCGAATGCCACTCGTCTCTGTCGGGGAATGGGGTTGGTAACTTGAGAGAAAAGTCAGTGTGGAAAGGTATTTAGTCGGTTGTAGCTGTGGAGCACTGGAATCATGTTTCTTTCCTAGGCCACATGTACATAGTTGGCTTGTTTCCACAAGGAGGACTCTCTTAGTCTGAGAGCGCTTTTTGGGCGCAGCCCATTATGAATAAGTCCAAAGGAAAGAGATGAAGTATCATGTCCAACCCTGCTTGCTACGTGCTCCTTATAGCACCCGTTGTACAAGCAGCAGTTGACGGCTAGCAGTCCATCAGACTAGGACCCCTTACGTTACAATGGGTCTGCTGAATGCTATGTACATCCAGTGAATGACGTACGGTTGCGAGTCCCATCTTTTGCCGAAGGTCTGTTTGCATAAAAAGCATTTACTCCTTTCTTCAGCCTTTCCTCCACGTACTTCTTCCCACGAAGAAAGTTGTCTTGTTTCCTTTGATGATAATGGTTTTTTTTTGTCGGAAGTTTTTGAACACTGCACTGGAACACTCAGACTCAAAAACTGGTCCATTGTCCTACCAGTTTACAACCTACATTTAATGGAATTTCATGGTATTCCGGAGGAGCCTACATCATCGGCTCTCACCTCATCATCTACCAAATAACTGCCACCTGATACGAGCAAATGCGGGACAGTTGCAGAGGAAGTTCTCTGCAGTGTCGTCGTCTTCTCGAAAGTTGTCACAGACGGTTTCATCGCTTAGGCCAAGCACATTTAAGTGTTTGGCGAAGGTGTAGTGGCCCATTAGTACGCCGTTAAGTCGCCTACAGTCTGTTCTGTTAAGAGATAACAAGAATGCCGCGGATTTCGTACAGACGTTTGGGAGCATGTACTTGGTTTATCTACATCCTGGAGAGTCGTGCCACCTCCGGTTGCGCTCCCGAGAAGCCCAGCCATCGACGGAAGCCCTAACCGAGGTCGCGGGTAATCCCAACGCAGGTTCGGGTCTTAGGAGTATTTCCTCCGATTCTTGTCTAGCAAGTTCAATCGGCGATCTCATTTTCCTTGACCCTGGGTGGCTCGGGACTAAATCTGAGAAGACTTGCATTCCTGGACTATCCTGGAAGTGGTTAAAGGGTTGAGTAGTGCCTTAAGCACAGCTTGGCTGTCGCTACAGGCACAAATACTTCGCTCCTTCCACATGTTCTTCACAATATAGTTCGTGGCCATTAGCATCGCACAGGTTTCCGCTTGGAAGACCGCCGCACATTTACCTAATGAGGTCTGCAGTCTAGTGTTGCCGCTCTCCACGAAACCGTCAGCGCCAGATCCTTCATTGGTCTAGGAGCCATCCGTGAAGATTCGACTACAAACTTTTCCTGGCTCATATTCTGGCCAGAGCCAGTCCTGGGTGCAAGGAAAGTCGACTTTGTATGAGCGTCGCAGCTGGATTTCAGGTGTCCTTGCGTCAGAAGGCATATCCATGAGTCTGTGGTCGAAAGAAATGCGATGCGCAAACGGAAGATGGCCCTGAGAGTGCACCCTATGATGTGGATATCATGTGGGGGTGGAGATTCAGAAGTGCATCAAGAGCAGAGCCAGGTGTGCTAGGCAAGGCCCCTATGCAGCCGAGACAAGCCGTTCTTTGAAGCTTAGTGAAACAGCAGTTACGTATTTACGCGACAGCTTATTCCACCAAACGATCGATGCATATGATAGAAGAGGCCTTATCACAGCCGTGTAGATCCAAAGGGGTTTTTTAGGTGATAGACCCCAAGATTTGCCGAAAATTCCCCTAGACTGCCAGAAACTGACAGCGCCTTGGTGGTTTTCGATTCAATATGTTTTCCAGATATGTTGTCCATATCAGTTTTCTGTCCAAGATATTTAGCTTCATCGGAAAAGCGGATGATAATGGTTACTTAGTCTGCATATCTGATGGCTGTGAAGCCATTACTATTAAGCAGACAGAGAAGTTCGTCTATTGAAATTGAAAACTTGAAAAGAAGTGGGGATAAGGCGCCTCCCTGTGGACAATCTCATAGTTTTGATACATAGCACAGATGTCCCTAATTTGGCTGTCATATGCCCGTTCTTTTAGCATGACGTTTATCCATTTTACAATTACAATGTCATCCTTTTTGCGTCAAATATTTTCGATGTGTGAACATTCAGAGTGGCAAATGGTCGACTCTGACCATTTCCTCGTGGCAGCACGCTTCAGAGCCCGACTGTCCAATGTCAGAGAGCTGCACCAGCCAACAAAGAGGAGTTTTGAGACGAATGAGCACAACGGAGTTTGCCAGAGCCTACGAAGAGCAGTTAAGCGAGAGACTCTCCGGTATGCCTACGTTGAACACCAACGCCAACGAGATGTGGTTGCATTGCCGCTCGGCCATCAAAGAGGTAGCGAAAACCACCTTAGGCTACCAACCACCCCCGACAAGAAACCCGTGGTATGATGGCGAGTGTGTGCAGAAGAAACGTACAACCGACGAGGCATACCAAAAAGCGCTGCAACGGAGAAGACGGGAGGAGAAGAAGCTTCTACGCTAGGTCTCTCGCAACCTTCCAGCTCAAAGATTTCGAAGAGTCTAGGGATAGACAAAAAATACGGGCCTTTTATAAAAAAGCCAGGTTTTAGGAAAGACACCTAGGCACTTCGAAATCGTGAGGGTAGCCTTGTTACTGACCCGCAGGGAATCGTGGATGTGTTTAAGCGGGTAGTAAAGGAGTTTGTCTACCTCGGGGCAAACGCGAACTCCACAAACGACACTACAGTGGAGATCTGTCGTAGAATCGCCCTTAGCAACCGGTGCTACTTCGGTTTGTCGAAACGACTGGGCTCAAAACTCCTGACTCGAAGGACTCCTATTCTGTCAGTCCTGGTCTATGGAGCCGAAAGCTGGACGCTAAGCAAAACTGCAGAGCTGATTCTTTGTGCCTTCGAAAGAAAAAAATCTGCGTGGTCCCGTCTGCGAGGAAGGCGAATGGAGGAGAAGACATAACCGCGAACTCTACGAGCTGTACCAGGATGTGGATGTAATCCGGCTCGGCCACATCGGGCGCATGGACAACAATGCTCCAGCAAAGAGGGTCCTTGAATCCGAGCCTACTGGTTCGAGAAGGAGAGGAAGATCGAATCTCCGGTATAAAGACCAAGTAATCGCCAATAATTGCTCAGGCTCGGACCCTCCTTTATGTCTGTGTATCCTTTTTCCTATTAAGTGCATTAGATAGTCCATCAGATGGGTCATTACCTTCTATGTCCATAAAGGCTCCAAACGCTGCCTCCTTCACTTTCGGGGATTTTTCTACAATAACAGTGACCTCGTGAAGGGCGGTATTTCATGCAGAATTTCCGGATTTCTTTCCTTACGTAGTGAGGTTTTGCTGAACTAGTCTTTGTCATACACCTTGTTAATGGTTGAGTACAGTTCTGATGGCCTGGTGTCCACTTCAGGATTTTTCAAGAATTTTCTTGACGCTCATTTTTCGCATATGTCTTGGGAACCATTGGGTCTAGCGAAATGTGTTGGAGATCTGACGATGGCCTTCCATTTCAGACCACCTTCTCCGACACTCTTTTCAGCCCAAAACCAACAAAAAAAACCCCAGGCCTTCCCCACAGGACATCAATATGTCCTTCAAAAAATGCTGTTCACTTCCCTGCCGTCATTCGTTTGTCCCGTCCTGTTTGTTCGTCGTCCTGTAAGTCTTTTGCCATAAATCACAATATACTCAGCCTTTTCTAATTCGGAAGGCCACAAATCAAAGTGAATCTTGATGAAAACTTAATCCTGTCACCTTTCACTCAATCCCCGCTTCCCTCCCCCTGGCATGCACACTGGGTGGCGGTCAAGCATTCAGGAATTAATTGAAAATTAAACTTTGATATTTTCACCACACAAGGAATGCTCGTGCTCATGGAAGAAGCTCATGTTTCAGAGATCGCCTTCACTTGGAAACGCTTGAAAATACTTTAAAATGAGGAGTCGTCGTCCCCCCTGTTGCACCTGTTGCCGGCTGAAATTTGCCTTCCACACACACACACACAGAGACACACTCACTCTGGCATCGGATGCTGATTCAGGTTTGATGCGTCAACTTGGCAACATTGGCTATCAATTTTGAGGCACACATACCTTCTGCTGAGATTAGGGCTCATAATTGGTATGCTTAGGGCGGTCTATCAATGCTTAAGCAAATTTCCCTCTCCCCCCCCCAGCCGGTGACCGACTGTGGCCAGCTCATGTGTACACAATAATCTTGTCGAGCCGAGTGGATTCAAATGAATTCCGATAACAGATAGCCACAGTCAGTCCTCCACCGAGAAGCACACGAAAGGAGCAATGGATCCGGTTTTTTTTTTTTTTTTGTTGGTCTGGTGGGTTGAAAACATTTGTCGGAAGCGTAAAGTCAGGCTGGCGGAGGCGGATGGGGTACATTTTTGCAAACAAATGTACTAAATGAAAAATTAACACTTCATCCTGGAGCCTCGTTGCAGTCACTTGGCATGGACAGCGTAGTACAGTCGTAAATGTCACCAATTTGTAAGGAGAGGTCGTTCGTTCTGTAGTTGCAACCCCCATCCACCATCCCCCGCCCCCATTTCACCGCAGAGCTGATGGGCGGTGGGGGGGGGGATGGTGGATTGCAACAGACACACATATTTGACTTTCTGTGCGGCTGAACTCGTTTTACACAAAACATATGCATGTACTCATCGGGGACAGTACCAGGCACGGATGAAAAGCTCTCTCGTGCATGCGCACATGGATGCGCCTCTCTTATACGCACCGCACTGATGCGAGCTTTGTTTTCTTTGCGTTTTCCCATTGAAAACTCTTATACGCCAGCCATACAAGGCATTGCCGGGGCGACGTGACACACAGTTGCTGTGCAGCCTGCATCCTGAAAACCAGGACAGGCTTGGAAAAAGTATACCAGCTCCCCCAGAAAGCTGACGCTGACACTGTGTGTACACAGAGCACAAGGGCATCGCGTCGTGAAAAGAGCGACAGAGAGAGAAGCCGAAGAAGAAGAAGAAGAGCGATTGAGTGAATTTCAAGGAGAAAACTGACTGGCTGGACGACACACAATCCACACGAGGAAGCAGGAAGGCGACTGAGGGACAGAAAAAAAAAAAAAAAGAACTAAAACTGCCAGAGGTTGAGAGAGAAGGACAAGAGAAGGAGGAGTGCGCCCGCGCCCTTACCACACAAGCAGCGCTAACAACACTTCCACAATTCCACAGCCCTTATTCCTTCCACCGGCAGCGCACACAATGTGTTCTCGGTCGTCGTCGTCGTCGTCGCTGTAGCTGCTGGTACTTCTGCTGGAATTTTGTGGCCTCTTATCGCCCCCAGGCTCGAGTTCATTCAAATAGAACCGCACAGCTGAGTTTTCATTTAGTCGGTCGCAAGTTCTCGGAGTGAGTGGAACGGAGAGTGCCAGTACCAGTGCCAGTGCCAGTGCTCCTGGACGGACACACAGCCACACTGGAGCAAGTGAAGCTTAAGAACTTGTGCATTATTTCCCACTGGATAGTTAGCATTAACATTCAGTCGAGGCGAGTCAACGCAGCAAGGATGCCGTCACATTTGTGTCAGCGGTTGGCAGCGAGTCCTGGAAATTCCCTCACTCGGCACACACAACACAACAGTCACTCTGGCGGCGATGGGTGATGGGTCTCGATCCTAGAACGAACAACAGCGCAACAGTGACATAACTAAAATCCGCCAACCGTTGAGTGTCATTAAATCAAACTTGGAGCGAAAAAGCGAACAAAAAAAAAAAACGAAAAACCCTTCGCAGCAGCACCCAGCCTGAATTAATGTTAATTACTTTCAATTAAAAAAAAAAACTTCCTCACGAGACGCTGTTCTTTTTATTATGTGCGCGGCCAACAAAACACCCAACACCCCGGCACACACGGAGAGACCCGCAGCCCCGCTGGAGGTGCTCACACTACACCAAGAGCGATCTATAAACGATGTATAACGATTTTTTTATGTGTTCTCGGCTGTAAAGTGTAAAAGTTTTAGTGTTCCACTGGCACTGCCGCCGACGCCGCCGTTGATAAAGTTCGTTCGCCATCATCCCGCTCCAGGAGGGATGGAGGAATCATCATAAAGTTCGACCTATACGCCGAGAAGACGGCGCAAAAAAAACCTCCAACTTGCCGTCATCTTCATCGCTCTCTTACTCCGTTTCACCAGCTCCACCTCCATCTCCATCTCAATCTGCGTCCTTCAATGAGGAACTAGGAAAAGAAAAGAAAAAAGAAAAACATATTAATGAGTCAGTTTTGTGAAATTCGAAATTCATAGACCGAGTGTTTCTGAATCTGTTTCGGAATCCGACGAACTTCAGTTCCAATTCGAATGGGGTGAGAGTGGTTGGCTGGGCTGGTGTGCCTTGCGTGTGTGCCTGTGCCCTGTGCCTCAACCGCCGCCGTCGTCACTGCCGCAGCAAGGAAAGAATAAATCCAAAAATGACACTAAGTGAAAAAGTTATTTTATTGCCGCAAGTGTGCTATTGAGAGACAGAAGAATAGTGAGTGGCTGTGTGTGTAGTGTGTGTGTGTTTGGTCGATTGATACTGGGCCCAGGATGAAGCTAAAAGACGCAACCCCCATCGGCGTCGTCCTTCGAACAGGGGATGCGACTGAATTGAGAGGTAAGACAGAAAACAGAAATTCCGCATAAAAAAAAAAAAACTGAGTTATTTTATATTTTATACAATTTTTTTTGTGATGGACTTTGCCATATGGTTTGGGGTAGATTTTTGGGGGATATTCTGGTTTTTGGGTTTGTCCTTGGTTTTCGTTTTGCAAGTGAACGGGGTTGCGGATTACCGCCAGAGTGATGAGATAAGCTGTTTTTTGTTGATCTAGGTTGCTTTGGTTGAGGGTGAGAGGGAGTTCCGGTGGGAAGTCGTTTTTTAAGAGAAGAAGCGATTTCGATTGGTTTTGAACGTCGAAAAGTGAGCTGCGATTTGAGGGAAATTGCCAGTTGTTTGCGAAGAAATTGCCAAAGGGGACTGTTTTTATATTAAAACCTGCTCCTTTCTGGTATGCCACAAGGTTCGTGGTTGACTATCCATTCTTTTCTTGAATAAAGTCTGGAGAAAAGTGGTTCACATTTCCAATTTATTGAAAGGGAGGTCACACAAATTCAGGATTAAAAAAATTCTCTATCCATCAAGTGCCATTGAAAGGTCGTTAATTTGTTCCCAACGATTTCAACAGTTTCCAGAACGGGGCTCCTATGTACAACACATAAGATCTCTTAAGGCAACCGACTGATAGGCCTCGTTGTTCATTCAAATGGAGTTTTTAATGAAGTCACGCTTCGAATTAAATAAACTCAGTCTCATCCAGCGACTTGTTTAGGCAAACGACTGATGAGAAAGACCTTCAATTGAAGTTTGCAACGCAGTTAAACGCTTCGCCTGCATTCAGCCTCTTCCAGAGAATTGCTTAAACGAAAAATTGATGAGAAGGACATTCAGGAGAAGTTTTCAATAAAGTCAGTAAACTCCAGTCAGAATGTGGTTTAAACGAAGCTAGACGTCTTGATTGATGTACACGGAGTAAAGCCTCTTGGAAGGGTTTTAAAAATCTCCCAAAAAAGCCTTCAAATTGTCATCGAAAAGTCGTCCAGATTCTCTGGGCAAGAGTCTCAGTCGCAGAGACATGGAAGAAATCATCGTATTTTGTGAATTTGCTGGAGAACAGAAGTCTCGACTAGTGATTCAGTTGGTGGTGGTGGAATCTTGTGTGGAAAGCGATGCGCTACGCCGAGCAATATTCACTGCAGATCTGTCTGAATCTGAATAGTCACAGGGACATGAACAAATCTTCGCATTTGGTCAATTTGATGGCAAAGCAAAGTCGAGACTCTGAATTCTTTTGGAGGTGATGGCACTTTTTGAGCAAGACGCTCCTTTTAAACACATTCTTCCTCGTCTTTGTGTGACGTTACAGGCCGTCGTACTGTATGCCAATCTCAGCAATGCCCTCTGCTTCGTTAAATGCATCAGTTTCCATAGCAACTCCTCACTCACATGCTGTACTAGAAGACTAGAAGTCTGAAGACTGAAGAACTGACTGCAGAAAGTTAGCTTCGAACAGCGAAATCCAAAAAAAAAGGATCAAAACCCTTACCACGCCCAACAGTTTGTGTAATTGCTCTTTATGAACACAGATTCTCTTAGCAAACATAGACCAAGTGTTGCCTTCGTTTTATTCATAATATTCCACGGTCAAGAAGTGTGTGCGCAGTTTGTCCAGTTTCACACATGTTTTGTCAGAGTCTTGATCGAATTTCGGAGCAGGACACCGAGTATCGAGTTTCTTGACCATTCGGCGCATCTTTAAACACTTGACAAGCATCCAACGTGAATCTCCAAACGACTTGTTCACTCTAAACGAAGAAAAACCCTTCGAATCCCTTCACCCGCCCTCTTCCTCGACAAACTCGCCTTCATCATGCATTCACATCCGCAATTCGTCCCTGAAACCATTTCCCCACGAGTCAAATCCTCGTCAGAACCTCTAAAACACTCAGAATCAGTCACATCCCTCCATTAATGTACAAACTACTTGACATTGAATTGCCAAAAATCTGGCATTAGAGAGAAACATCAATCAGCCGTCGAACGTGTTCGGGCAAGTCCCTCTCTCAAGTCGCTGATCTATCCTCGAAACATATTTCGTCTTGAACTGCCTCTAGTCAAGCTCGCATCTCGCTCAAGTCTGGAATCACGTTTCGTCTTGAACTGCTGCTAGTCAAGCTCGCCTCTCGCTCAAGCCTGGAATCATGTTTCGTCACTAATCGTGTCTAGTCCAGCTCCTCTCTCTCGCTCCAGTCTCTAAACACGTTTCATCTTGAACAGTCGCTGGTCAGCCCTCGAGGCGAAATGAGTGTCAGGTAAGACAGGCTGCCGCCAGAGAAGGTAATTGGTAGATTTTGGTGAAAAATATTGCCCCACTTGCATTTGCTAGTGATTTTCTTCCATTGCTCCTACTAATTCGACGCAGATTCCACTTGTGGTCAGCCAATCAAAAATCATTCATTCCCTGAAATAGAACCCTTCACTCGTTTCCATTTGCATCGTCGAATCGCCGACAATTCTTAGCGCATTCCTTCACGTTCAAGAAATTCGATTTCATTCTCCTCGCCCACTCACTCACTCGCTTCCCTTCGGTTTGCTGGCATATGGCCATCACGGACCGACTGAAATTCAATAGTCCGTTCATAATGAGAATTATCCGCCGTTGAGTGTGCCTCAGTTCAGTTGCCTGGCAAGAGTCTGCGGGCGAGTCTGTGTTTTGCCGTGAAGCCTACTTAATCAGTCCGCTGGGGCTGCAAAAATGAGCTGAAAAAATATTCATTTCATCGCGCGATTGAATGGATTTAATTATCCGCGAACCCTTTTTTTTTCCCCGCACATCGCCGCTCAAAATATCTATGTCGTCGATGCAGTGGGTATTTTGTTTCAATTAAGCGCTTCATCATAAACCCCGAATATTGATTCTGTTCAGCTTGCCGGGTCGAAGATTGCAGTCGCGTGTGTAGTCTTGATCTCTGGCGTGTCTTTCCCTTGTCCCCCGTCCCCAAATTTGTTGCCTCCCCACCCGCTCGAAGGAAACAACCCTCCCAGCAATGGACACTCGCACCGTATACATGCCCGTGTACACACATCCTGTCGAGAGTGGAAAAACTGATTTATCTGCACCACAATGTGCACTGGCCAGCAGTCCTGTGAACGTACATTTCTCTCCGCCCGCGTTCAGTCAGTCGTCGCCTCGAACACCGGAACGATGATGGATGAAATTGAATTGAAATGGTTACGACGATTTACCGCTGTGCACACGCCGGACGACACGGGCGGGTGGTCTTTTGGTGAAATTTTAAATGCTCACTCATTGCTGATGCTTTTTCGTTTTTTCTTGTATCTGCTGCGTGATGTTTCTGGTTTTTTTCTCTTTTCGATTGCATTTCGTTGTAACTGAGGTCTGTGGGTGAGTGGGGGGAGTTCTTGGAAATCACGATGGTGACGGTTTAAACGCATTCAATGTTGCTGCTCATCCCTCTGATGGAGGATGAATCCTGCTGTTTATTCCTCTGTCAGCTTCTGTGGGGAACACCGGGAATTCAATGAATAAGCTGGCGCGCACACCTCCAGTTGAATGGCGGTGCTTCTCGGTCTTAAACCGTATTCGGTTGAATTTTTCTCAGCTCGCGGGGAAGACCTTTCGGGCTGGAGCCCTGTGCTGGGTAGACTCATGTCGCTTTCCAGTTGGATCGGCAGATTACTGTCTAGATCCCTGTCGCTGCCTCTCGATTCTTGTCGCTTCCCAGTTGGCAGGCTTGCTTATACACTTCGTGGTTGAATTTGCTCCTTCAGGAACGATTGCATGCCGAAAGCAAGAACTTCTTCGTCCTCTTTGAGTCGGACTGGGGGATGAACAGTGTCGTGTATGAATTCAGCTTGATCCTCCGGGAGAGCGGTCCTTTACCTAACTGCCTTTGGAGCCCAAAGCATTCAGCGGTTGGCACGAGTTATTGGGTGTTTGGCGCCGGTACTTGAAGCCTTGTCCGCGGCGCCGAATGTTGGTTGTCTTCTCTGGAAGGCAGCACATTCTTCGGTTTGCCCTCGTTGATCTTTTAAGCCCCTTTTCGTTTCACGTTTCGCTTTTGATGCCGCTTGTATCATCGGAGTTGAGGTAGACTTGAAACTTTGTCCGCGACGTCAAATGTTGGATGTCCTCTCTGGAAGGCATCACATTCTTCGGTTTGTCCTTCGGTTGCTCTTTTAAGCCCCTTTTCTTCTCCCGTTTCGCGTTTGATGCCTGTTCTGATGCCTCTTGTGTCGGAGTCGAGGTAGACTGGACGTGTTGGATGGCAGCCCTCGTTCACCGCCAAACTCAAACCCTTTTCGTCTCACGTTTCGCTCCAACGTTCGACCAATCACGACAATGGCATCCACGTCTGCTCGCAGATCTACGGACTTCTGGGGGATCGTGCGGCTGGTCTAGTCGGCCTTAGACTTTAATGCATGATGCCTCGCCTACAGCCTAGTTTGACATTGAAGGTCGCCGTGAGTCCATTGCTGTTCTTGAAGGAGCAGGGAGAGCTTCTTCAGTCTCAAGGCAGCAATAAGAGTGAGAATTCGAGGATCGGTCGTCGCCTGAGCTGACAAAGTTGACCGAAATGAGGCAGAATTTCGAAATGGAAGCAGAATTTTATTTCTCAACTGTCCCGTATCAAGTTTTTAAGAAAACCCTTGCGGATTTCAGCCTGGTCTTAGTGCCATTTCTTACCACACTACTTCGTACTAGGAGAAGAGATCGTTCGATTCGAACTGAAGCGACATTTCGCCGCACACTCCTTCCTATCGCCGGCAGAGATCGTTGGTTTTTTGTTGTTCTTCTAAACCAAAGGGCATCCTTCTGTGGCTGCGAGTGACATTTCCTTCTTCTCGTCATCGCCAAATCGGTGAGATTCATCCAAGTCTCGTCGCCAGCCACAGTAGGCTATTGACACCTTCTACTTCCGGGCCTCTTAAATGCGACTTGGGACCCCTTGAGCGCTGACAAATCATGCCGACCTGTGAGACTTACGCAATCAGCCCTATTTCCTCTTGCATCATCACTTCTTGGACATAACCGCGCACTGACAGTTGAGGTGTCCCTGGCAAAGCAATGACTGTCTGAATCGAAGACAAGTCTAATTGTTCAAATTCACACGAAAACCATGTAAATTCCACGAAGGCTTGTCATGCCTGCGTCCCGCCACGCACTCTCTCATTTCGCCACCACACTGTCAAGTCTGCCACGTCCAGAGTATGTAACTAACCGTGCATTAATTCAATTTAAACATTTCGAATCTGTCAGCCGGGCTGGCCAGCCGCCGCCTGCACATGAGAAGTGACAATTCATTTGCAGCGCAATAAATACGAACACCGTCGACGGGGGACACAACAATCTCCTTCATGCCAACCCGCATGCAACTAATTAATAATGTTTGTCTGTTTTTTTTTTGTTTTATTGATTAGTCCCTGAGTCTGGAGCGCCTCTCCGGTGGCACATATCTCCCCGGGCGGTAATTGGTATTGAAATTTTGAAGCGTCATTCTGCCGCAGTCGCCGCATGAATTGGAAACAATTTCCACTTAATTGATTACACTTACATGCATGTGCGCGCCAGGATTACATCATTTTCGGGGCTGGCTGGGTGCATGTCTGGGTGACAATGTCTTCGAGTCGTCAGCTAAGTTGGCCCTGTGGCCTCGGCAAATAAATAATGTCGGCAATTTCTCTTTCGACATTCGTTAACTTTTGTCCAATTGGAAATTCGCCGCCCCCTCCCCCCCCCCATAAATCAGGACCTATTTAGGGAGAGCACTAATCTTTGGCCCTTTCAGCGAGGGTGTCTATCGGTCTGGCGACGAGTGTGTCGTAAGTGGGCCGGCGATGGGATACATCTATTCATTTACCTAAGCGAGGAGACAATCATGAAAATTTTATTAGCAATCAATAACATTCGGCATCGTACAAATCACACTCACACGGGCACACACACTTAGCCTGAGAGGCATACAAACACTCACGGGCGCACAAACAGTCAGCAGCATGCCACCTTGCAGGACACGACACGACAAGGACCAGGTTTCACGACGTGGATGGTCCTTGGACCAATATAATGGGAGTTTGTGTTTACTTAATACCATTTGTCTTGGAAGATTTATGTGCCATTTACCGGGTGTGAGAGTGTGTGGCTTCGACTTCGGCTTCTGCTTCGGCTTTCCCCAGGACACGTGAAGTAGTGTCCCTTGTGATTCACACTCAAACACAAGCACACACCGACACACGCGCGGGCGAGATGAGGAAGGTGATGGGAATGGAGCAGTTAAACTGTGATTCCCTGTGGAGGTGTAATGAATAGATTACATGGGAATTTACTCACAAATAGCTTTAGTCCTTGACGGAGTGGGGGGTGGCGGGTGGCGGATGTAGGAATGTTGAATTCCATTTTAAGCCGTTCCATCACCATTTGCTACTACTCCACCTCCACCTCCTCGTTCGCCTCCTCCGCCTTCTTGTCGTCGTTGGTCTATTGACCCAACCCGGAATGGTTGGATGGCTTATAGTATTCGTCTTATGGGTGTGATGACGACAGGACTTGTTTGCGTATAGCCTTGTATAGACCCCCATCCCCCCCTATTGGGGATAATCCACGGAAAATTAACTCCTTTCCTTCGTACATTGGACTCTGGTGGACTGTTGAAACTGACTGTTGAACTGACTGCTGAACTGACTGCTGTTTACATCCTCAGCGGCGTCGTCGTCGCTCGGCAAAAAAAAGGGAGAGGGCGTGTACTGTGTACCAGTTAATGGGACGCCCAGCAGTGTTTACAGAATTCCATTAAGAGATGGCCGCCACCATAAGGGCAGGCGGCACGGCGGCCGCCATCGTGTTGTCGATGATGAAAAAGTTGGAAATGAGCTTGCCACTCGTTATTAGATTGTTTTATATTAGTTTCGGTCGTAATTGTGCGTGTGGGTCGGGTCAGTACGTGAGTGAATTTTCGTTCGTTTCGTGCTGCCCGCGCTGTACGATGTGCTCGGCCCAAAGAGTCATCAAATCATCAAAAGCACACACACACACAACAAACATCCCGCCGCCATGGGGTTGGCGTTTTTGATGACGCCCGAAATGACGGTCAAAATGCGTGCTGCTCTTGGTGCCACCCTCTCGCTTGGTGTCATAATAAAGAATTGATTGGCTGCCTTGGGAATATTTTTAACTCGAGTAAGTGGCTTTTACGGCCAAATCGTAAGTTCAAGCGACGTTTACGATGGCGACAACTAACACAAACTGTTTGACTGGCGGGGTCGGCGAGAGGTGGGTCGTATACGCGTAAAAACTCGTTCGGGGGTGGTGGTGGTGGTGGCACGATTTGAGAGCTGTTTTGAAGCGTCTTTATGGTCACAAGGGGTGGAGGTCTGTTGTTAGCCATTTGGAGAGGGCCAAGTCGTGTATTTTGATTTGATTTTCGTTTCTTTGGCAACGGTTGCACCTGATAAAAGCCAGATCCTCAACTAAAGTCGAGACTCCTTCAAGACTCCTTCAAAACACAGCCAATTCCTCCCCTAAACCGCCCTCCAACCGCATTCAGTCGCCTATTTTGACGTGTCCTCGTTTTTTTGACGACCTCGCGTTCATTCCAGACCATGCTTGGCGCGCAGATTCAAGCCCGTTCCTCAAGTCAAGTCAAGACTCCATCAAAACACCGCCATATCCGCCTTCAACCCGTTCCTAAACCACCCTCGAACCGCATTCAATCGTCTATTTTGACGTGTATTCGTTTCTTAGGCGACCTCGCGTTCATTCTAGGCCCCGCTTGCACCAATTTCAAGCCAGATTCAAGCCCGTTTCTCAAGTCAAGTCGAGATTCCTTCAAAACACCGCCACTTCCGCCTTCAAAACGCTCCCAAACCACTCTCTAACCGCATTCAGTCGCCTATTTTGACGTGTCTTCGTTTCTTAGGCGACCTCGCGTTCATTCTAGGCCCCGCTTGCACCAATTTCAAGCCAGATTCAAGCCCGTTCCTCAAGTCAAGTCGAGAGTCCTTCAAAACACCGCCACTTCCGCCTTCAAACCGCTCCCAAACCACTCTCTAACCGCATTCAGTCGTCTTTTTTGACTTGTCTTCGTTTGTTTGTCTTTGACGACCTCGCGTTCATTCCAGGCCGCGCTTGCACCAAATTTAAGCCAGATTCAAGCCCGTTCCTCAAGTCAAGTTGAGACTCCTTCAAAAGACCGCCTCTCGACCGCCCTCCAACCGCATTCGGATGCCCCCGCCCAACAGATGTGACTCTCCCCCCCGATCGGTCTCATCCATTTCAATTGACTGGGCCGCTCCACGTTCGCATGGGCTTACGACAGGGATTACAACCGTTCTTCGTCCTTATTAAATTCATTTCACTCCATTCCCCAAGTGCGAGAAGACACACTCCGCCTGCCAGCCTGGCGTCGTCTGTCGAAGCTCCGCGCCTGTTCGGTTTCATCAAAACAAGCTCTCGCCTATAAATATGCAAAACAAGCCTTCCGGATAGTCGCTCCTTCAATTTCTCATATGAAATCCGAAAGGCAAACAGTTTTGCTTCAACAAAGCACAGCACACACAGGCCAGCAGTCAGCACAGTTCTGCTTCAATGTGACTGTGGTGTGGCTGTGTGACTGTTTGTAATCCGACCGAGACGATGCCATGTGCTGCCGTTGGGGCTGTTGGCCAACCGTTTGACTTAATTCTTCCCGAGAACACCCACCAAAACTCCATTCCAAATCGATGTAATAAGATAGCCTGCTGCAGGATGGAGGAATGTGCAGCGCACCATCATCGTCCTTCTTCCACTTGGCTGGCTGTAATCGATTTTGGCAAGACAGATTCATTCGCCTGGACCTTGGAGTTTAGCGTTTCGTTTTGTTTGTTGTCCTGCCACACGGCACCTGATGTTGGCTCAGAAAAACTGTCGTGCCCTCTGTGGTCCCCCTCCCTCCCCGCAACCGTTTGCTCACGGTCGGATATCAAATTACACGACTGATACCTGAATCAAGTGCATGCGGCGCATTACCACAGATGGCCGGGGTTTTTATGAGCCAGAGCGGGTTTTACGAGACACCAAAGCCGACACAGACTGTGTCTGTGGCCTTGTTTTATGGCCAAGAGGAGTGGTGGTGGTGTATCGATAGCAGCTGAAGTTGTCATTGTCTTTCAATCCCCCCCATCTCGTGAGGCTGTGATTGAAAAGAATCTAAGCAGAATTCGAATGCATATCCTTTCACTCTCTGGCGGTGACACCACTTCCAGCATTGTCACGCATCACCCACTTCAACTGGGCAACTGGGCGACTGGTCGACCGGGCGCCTGGTCCCACTGCCTGCGTCAGGGTTTTGATTTAATTCCGTTCAAATGAGTTGTCATTTGCAAGGATACTACACTCGTCTGTTTCAGTTGAATGCCGTGCCGAGTCCGTTCCCTCCGCCGGACGTCTCCCATGTGTGCTCTGCTGTGGTGTGGTGTGTAAAGTGGAGTGAAGCATCCCCAGTGCCCATTGGGACTTAAATGACTGAATGAAGTCAGTGTGTCGGTGGGAGCTGCTTTGAATGCTGAAGCGAAGCTAACATGGCAATGAATGCATTCCATATTGCTCTTCTGCTGCAGACGTCATTAAGGGTGGACACCGACAGACAGACATCACCGACAGGGGAGTTCTGTTTGCTGGTTCTGCTTTGGATTCTGGTTCTGGCTCTGGCTCTTGCCCTGGCTGTGATTGTGACTCCGGCTCTGTGTCTGGCTCGGTCTCTGTCTCTGGCTCGTGCTCTCGTTCGAAATGAGTGAAATAAATGAAGCATTGTGAGCCACTAAGGACGAGCATGTGCAGTTTTCGAACGATGATACCCCGTGCGACTGAGTCACACCGCCTCAGATGGGTGGTGTCTGTCACACGGGGTTGATGAGGACCACATACCTGTGACAGGAATCTAATCCATTGTGTGTGTCTGGGGGGATGGGCCAATGTCTTGTTACCTCTTATTTGCCAAAGGAATTGGTCTTCTTTGGGCTGCCTCTCTCTCCCTTACCTGCCGGGCCAAGTGATTCATCACACAAGTGTGCAAACAGAGTTCCAGTCCATTAGTCAATGCCAGGAAAGTTTACCCCGCTCCGTCCGGCCCGGCATTCATATTCAATTAAATCATATTCGCCAGGACAAGTGACTCTGACATTCGGTTCTGGGAATTCACAGAGGAGCAGCTCCACTGAGGGGCCGGGCGTTGTGCTCACCTCACTTTTGCGGGTAATTTGATTGAATCTTTGACTGTTCGAATGGACGTATTTGATAGATTCCCTGAAACTTTTTACCCTTTTAATCCATTAGCAGTTCAGATCGGCAGTTCAGGGAGTCTAGCGGCAGAGAGGGAGTGGCCCGAGTCTGTGTGCCGTGTGCGAAGACGTGTTGTGTTGGCCCGAGGACAATGCGCGTCCAAAGTTTTGGAACACTTCGAGTTATTGGCGGTCTTGTGGGCGCTCAGTGGCTCTGGAGAACTTTTCCATTAATAACTTGATTTGTGTTTCTGTGGACGAGTGTGAGCGAGAACTTGTTCTGGTTTCGTAATCTCTGTGAATGCGGTGTAATCATGTCTTGCTTGTGACTTCGATTTTTGAGGAAGGCAGTCATTTAGGCTTTGACGTGGCGATTAAGGACTTCAGTCGCGTCCTTTTGATGGGTTGTAGGCATTCGTTGCTTGAAATTGCGCTTTAGACATTGAATCACGTCTTCTACTTGACTTCAGTTCGCGACTTTTCTAGGTTTTTGGCCTTTAGGCCTTCTTGCCTTGGGATGGCGTCTAAGGCCTTCAATTATGTCTTCTTCGCTGCTTCAGTTGAGAGTCTATTTTCAGGAGGGAGGCCTTTAGGCCTTTAGGGATGGCCTGTTGGTGGCCTCAGTTCAAGTCTTTTCGAAGGTTTAGGCCATCTTGCCCTGAGATGGCGTCTATGGCCTTCAATTATGTCTTCTTCGCTGCTACAGTTGAGAGTCTATTTGGGGAAGGGAGGCCTTTAGGCCTTGATGTGGCACTTAAGGCTTTCAATCATGTCCTGTTCGTGGCTTCAGTTTGCGTCTTGTCGAGGTTTTCGGCCTTTAGGCCTTCTTGGCTTGGGATGGCGTCCAAGGCCTTTCGGCCTCCGTGAGGCGTGTACGACTTTCAATCATGTCCTGTTCGTGGCTTCAGTTTGCGTCTTTCTGAGATTTTTGGCCTTTAAGCCTTCTTGTCTTGGGATGGCGTCTAAGACATTCAATTATGTCTTCTTCGCTGCTTCAGTTGAGAGTCTATTTGGGGGAGGGAGGCCTTTAGGCCTTGCAGTGGCGCTTAAGGCTTTCAATCATGTCCTGTTCGTGGCTTCGGTTTGAGTCTTTTGAAGGAGTTATGCCTTCTTGCCTTGGGATCACCTCTTCGAGGCTTTTCTGGACTGTGGACTTTCAGGTCTTCGTGGCTCGAGATATAGCTGCTCGATATGGCGTCTTTTTGTGCCTGAAATGAGTTAAAGACCTTTGCAGACTTAGATAGCGACGCCAGGGTGCCTGTAAGTTACTTGGGCCTGTATTTTTGTTTGCATTTTTCTCGAATGCCTTTCTTAAGTCGATGGACGTTTCTCTTGAATTTCCTGGTTTGCTTTAGACACTCACATTCACTTTCAGGATGGGTCCACTAGGACCTGAATCCTCACATTTTCCGAAGTCAATCCATGCATCTAACCTCGTTTGAATATGAGCCTAGGTGGATTTGTGTTCATGAGCATCACATTCATTCCACTAGGACCTACTCAGTAGCTGTGACCACCGCCTTTCATGGATTGAATACGAGGCTACCACGTTTGATCCCCACAATGGGTCCACTAAGACCTAGAATCTCGCTTCTGTCTTCTGCGCGTCCACACACAAATGTCCTCAAACCTTCTTTGAATACAAATATTAGGCTACACGCATCACAGGGTGTCCCTTAGGATCTGCACACCGGCTCTAACCCACAAGCCATCCATGGCGACCCAAGCTCTCACTTAGTCTTCTGCCCTTTTGAAGACCACTTTATAAAACTGCTCTCAACGTCCTCTGATCACCCCTCAGTTCCACAAGCCTCCCCATGCGTCACATGCAAAGCCAGTCACCCACAATAACTCACTTCATCATCACCACCATCTGCCCGCATTCTCTCCACATTCACCCTACGTACGAGGCGCTATATGAACAGCGCTCAAGGCTCAGGCCAACCAGCCTAAATGCCAGTCAGCACAAAGCACACACAGCACACAGCATACTCGTGGCCAAATTTATTGCCCAAAACGAAGACAGGCAATAAAGTTCAGACTGATATTTATGCAAAGTAAATTATTCCTCGTTAAATGAGTTTTCGTTCCTTCACACCGGAGTTCATTTGAGGAGCTTCACCCCCACCTCCTCTGACACCACCCACTTCCAACCCCCCACCGCCACCAAATTCGATAGATATGGCGCATAGTTCATTCGTACGCCCTTCGGAACAGCCGCCCGTGTGTTGACGACGTCGCGATGTCGCTGTCGCCGTACACGTCGTCTTCATCGTCATCTTCCGTGTCCTCCTCGTCCTCGTCGTCGCTGTATCGTAACCAAATATAAATCATAAATTAATTTTGTTCCCCAAAGTCTGGGGGTTGTTGTTCTTCTCCGCCCCCCACGGCTGTAAGGTGTGACGACGTCGACATCTTCATTTCACTAGCACCTCTCCCTCTCTCATCAAAAGATCAGTACAGCCTTCGAAATAATAATATTTTGAGTCTTAGTGGGAAGATTATCACTTGAGTTGTCTGCTCACTCCCCTCGCCGAGACGACGACGCTGGAGAGAGTAAGATGAGAAATCGCTGAAGCGTTGAATGCTTAAGCGTGAGACAGTTTTTATGACAAGTCGCACGCGTTGGTGCACCGCTGCTCTAGACAGCCGCGTAAAGTGTCAAAATCGGCCTGTCATCCAGAGGGACACGCCCACGACGACGATAAGCCCCTAAAGAGCTTTAGAGCTGCTTCCGACGTGGATGGGGGATGTGAGGAGTGGGGAGGGATGTTTGTTTGAAAATTACTCAATGAAACAGCTTGCCTTCCGATTCTAATCCATTTTCCATTTTTTTGTTTCCCTCTCTTTTCAGGTGAGTTACAGAGCGTTGCGTAAGCAGCCATCCCCTTTGAAAGCGGATCCCGTGAGTATGAAAATTCAATTTGAATGTTGTGTCATTAAACTGATGAGCTTATGCGTCCCAAGCCAACCACCCTCAGTCTCGTCGATCCATTGAAACGTGGCCAGCTGCAGTGCTCGCCGCTCGGCAGGCACACAATCCATCATTCGTCCTGGAAGCGGGTGATCCAACTAATATGTTAGTCGAGCCACCAAATTGCATGCACACTCCATTTCCTTGCTCGTCCGCTAACCACCACCACCACCACCACCGCCACCTGGGTCGTCTGTCGGCATTTTGCAAGGGTTGTGTGTTTTGAAAATACCTTCCACAGTCCATTCAGAAAGTTTTTCCTCTTCGCTTGCTGCTACTCCACCGTCGTCGTACGTACCTGTGAGGGAAAATTAAATAACATTTCTCGTCCATGCCCAGCCCACCCCCCTCGGTGGATGGCGTGTGTTAGTCCCTCTCTCTCTCGCTCTGCCTTCCTCGGAGGTGGTCATAAATCACTGGAATTATAGGCTTCGTCGAGGGCTTAAACAAGTTTCTGTCCTCCCACCCCTCGCCGGGGTCAGGGGCCGTGTGTGCGTAGCCGGGTGGGATAAGCATCCATCACTAAATGGTCAGTGTCGCAGTAACTAGCTACTTTTTGCTGATTCGTGTAGAAAATTTGCATGAGCTCTGGCGACGCAGGTTACAATGGGTTGGCGGGTTGGAGAATGGTTAATCCAGAATACACCTCGCCTGACCGCATGCATAAACAGGTAGCCGACCGGTCCCAGGGAGATAGAGAATGATGCAACTTAGTCGACGAGGATGGCAGAAGAAGGACATCAGCGCTGAGGTGTTCGGTGTTCGGTGTCCGAAGCTGAAACGCCTCCCTCCCCTCCCATTCTCATTCCTTTGGGAGTGGATGAGGAGGAGGCGGAGGAGACTGCTGGCAGGTTGCGGTGCTGATATTAAATTGCAAATAGATCGAGCGGAAATGAAGAGAGACCCGGGCAGACGGTCGGCTTTTCCCTGCAGCATACAACGGATGTTGTGTTGTCCTGCCATGTAGTGGTGTGTCGTCCGTCGTTATGTGAGTGTCATAACTTATGGAATTTTTGCCTATTTCGACTGGTCCTTGGGTAGTTTGCAGCATTTTTCGCCATTTATTCATCCGGTCGAGGCCGGAGAAGCTATTTTACAAGGATTTCCGAAGGGATCAAGGGAATATGTTAAACATGTGACGGAAGGAGGGATGGGGGGCTGATCCCTGACGGAGATGATGAATTTATTTATTCGAAGGGTCAAGCACGTGTGATCGGCTGACAAACGGATATCATGGCCTCGAGTCGATGGTAGTTGACTTCAAAACACGAGGAAAATTGAAACTCAGTTCCCGTCAAAGGGCAGTGCCGTCCAGTCTCACCTTTTGATCTTTTCCCTCACACAAGTCACAAATCTCCTAGCTTCCAGCACTTGTGTGTGTCTCTCTGCCTCTGTTCCGTTCGCTCCCGGAGTTCACTTCACAATCGACTTTCAGTTCACTCGTCGCACTGATTCGGTTAATCTCTCGTTTTTTTCCCTTCAAAATCCGGCCTTTTGTTGCCTCCCTCGCTTTATCTCTCTGTTCGTTTGCCAGTTCAAATGACTCCACACACATACACACACGGCTCGCATTGCATTGTCCACTGTGGGATCGTCCGGCACACAAAAAGTAACAAAACTGAAAGTGCACAGAACTTTGTGCTTCAACCCTTTTGAGTGTGGCCGACATACAGAGAGGCAGAGAGGCAGAGTGTGGTTGCAGGACGAAGTCTAATCCCGATTTAAGCACTTTCTAATCCAATAGAACGCAACGTCAAGTGCGGACGAGCGAGGAGAGGGAGGATGTGTGTTTGCGTGGTGCACACGTTTTGGAATCATGCCCCCCCCGCCCACATCCCCAAAGGATGGAGACAATTGAAATGACTCAACCGTTAGAACTACCGCAAGTTGTTTATAATCATAATTAACAATTAAATGATTAAATGTTGAATTTTAATTGCTTCCCCCGCCGCCGCCACCCCCACTCATTGACGTTGGTTGTCGTGTGGCATTGCTGAAGGTGGTGACGATGGGGGTGGTTGCCGTCGAAACCCGCAAAAATTCGTGCCCCTGAGAAGTGGGGGGGCGTATTTTAATTGCTCCATAGTGAATCCCCGGCATCCCAGAGCCCTGCAAAAGGCACTCGATTCGATGCTCTTCATCCACGTCCGTCTGTCTGTCTGTCTGGCTGCCCGCCCGCCTGGCTGTGGTATGTGTGCGGGTGCTCTTTGTTCTGTGCTGTGTTCCACTCACCTCCTACCGTACCGAGGGTTGTTTTGTCTAAATTAAAACCTAAGTGGATCAGAGATAAGAATTTCGAAAATGTTATCCAGAGATTCCCTTGGAAAAGTTTTGCGGGCTTCGGATCGGCGCGGCGGGTACTCAAGATGTAGATGCAGTGCCTGTGGATTGGTGGAGCTGTAATCCCTTTAGTTGTGGTTGCCTTGAACACAATTTGTCTGCTTGCCGCTTGAATAGAAGAATAAGGCGAACAGACTGCGTGCGGGATTCCTGGCTGCCTCCGATGGCGTTGAAGAATGGAAATCGTTTAATTTGTCATACCGGGTGTTGGTTTGACGTGAATTTAAATGGTTCTCTTGTTGGTGCGGTGCGGGTGGGAATTCATCACTCGTCGCTTGCTTTCAAGGACCGCACTCTGGAGTGGTGGTTTCTTTTTGAGAGGAGATGCCACAGTCCTCTTTAGAAATACTTTAGCATACAGGCAACTGATTTAGTGTGACCCAAAGAGGATCCTCCTTTCAAGCAAAAAGGACTTCATTTTGAGATCATCGTCTTGACTCGATAGTCTTCAGAAAGACTGAATGTTGCATCGAGGTTCGTATTGACGACTGTTTGAGTGTCGATGCCTCTTCCAGTTCCATTGCATCCCTGCCTCAGGTTCCCAGACTTATTTCATGTCAAGTTCACGGCCTGGACTCGATCGTCTTTAGAAAGAATGAATCGACTTCGGTATGGGACAGCTGATCAAGTGTCGTTTCGAGGCCAATTAGGATCGTTTTGCCCTCTTGGCACGATTCACTTCAGAAAGACTCTTGTCTTCTTTCCGACAGTACAGACATTTTCATGGAAAGAAGATCCTCCTGCCACTTCCATCGACCAATTATGATCCTCTTGCCGTCGTGCCACGATCCACTTCAGAAAGACTCTTGCCTTCTTTCCGACTGTACAGGCTACTGATTGAGCGATTGTCGACTATTTCAATAGAAAGAGCATCCTCCTGCCACCTCCACATGAAGTTTACGATCACTTGCCGCGATCCTCTTCAAAGAGTCTACAAATTGCATACTTTTCGTCTGACATTTACAACAAATTGAGAAGGAGGATCCTTCCTCCTCCCAGCAGCACCATCCCACGCCCCATCTAATGGAGTGAAAGGATCCATTATCCGACGTTTTACAACCTCAAATGCAATTTAGTCCCTTTCACTCCCCGATGGAGTTGAAGTAGACATCCTAATTTCTTTATCGCCCTTCTCGAATCAAATTAAGACGTTGCAAATCTCGTTCGGGAGCCTTATCGAATCCGACTACCTTAACCCCATTAAAAGACCGTAAAAAGACGACAGACACACACACGCCTAAAATTGGCAGCGAAATAAAAAAAAAGGAAACCATTTTCGTTCGCTTCAGCTCTCAGCTTTTTTTTTTTAAACGACGACAAGGATTCCTGTGCGTTTTTTTTGTCTTCTATCGTGCGTTATCACGTCCTCCCCGAAGCGATTGCCCTCCACACCTGCACACACTCTCGACCATGTCCCGTGTGTCAGTGTGCTCCTGGTGTCTATATGACGCTGGTTTTATGTTCGCCGGAAGTGTATTACCTGCCACATGTTACGACACTTACCTCTCTATCTGGCAGCCACGGCTATCCTGTGCAATCTCTCAAATGGAGTTATTTCCTCCTCCTGCTCCTCCTCCTTCTTTTTCTTCTTCTTTTCCCTTTTATTTTCATCATCTTTTGCTCGTCGTCATCGTCGCCGCCGCGCCCTCTCACTGATGGGCTACGTACTTCACCTTCGCTGGAACGTGTTTCCTGTTTAACATTTTTATTCCCTCACTCCCTGTTCTGTGTTTCGTTCGTTCTGTTTTTTTTTTTTTTTTTATCGTCGCCCAACCTTACCCGGGACTCAGGAGATGTGGTGACATAATGATTTTTTTTCTCTCGCAAAGCTGCGTTTTAGATCGGAGAACGAGACGACTATGAAAGCGGGCGGGTGACCCCGACGATGATGATAACGACGTAGGGCTGTGTTCAAATGTTCTTCGTTTCGTTCAGTTTCGTTGTTTTTTTTGTTTTATTTTATTACCGCCGTTTTTCCATCTAATTTCGAATTCATACTCGGCGTAGATTCACGCAAAGCGATTTGAATATGACAGCCACAGGGTGACTCATTGTTCGGCAAGGTGGCGCAGAAATGTCACTTTGACCACTTTAAATACACATCTAATCCGTTCGCCACTCATTCGGCTAACTTGGAGAAATTCAAAAGCAAAATTATCCCTAATGTCCTCATCGTCGCCAGGCACAAGCTGCTGTCAACAGTCTTAGTCTCCGGCGTGACCACATAAACCGCCCTGAACCCTGAACTCGCCCACAATGTGCACAATTTATGAGCATTTAAAAAGTTCATGGGCAGCGGTCGCCGCAATCATTGCCAGATGTAAATTTTTGAAGGAGTCCTTGCCCCCTCTGACCCCTCCCTGGGGGGGGGGACAAATCGCTTTAACTTTTCACCGTCCTATGGTCAATTTTAACGAGGCCAGAACACACAACAAACGAACGAAGGATACACAGCAGCATAGCCAACATTCGCGAGTGCTATCACATTCCAGATTCAGATTTTTGCCCCCGCCACACACAGCAGAGTTTGACAATATGGACGACATCCAGTGCCGACAGGAAATTCCGGCACACACTGTGTAAGAGTGACTGGGGTGGTGGAATGGAGACTGAGGGGAGTGGGAAGCGGGAGAGAGAGAGAGAGAGTTTAATAACAGCCGGACATGTCTTGCCACGTTTAAGTAGTAGTTTCCTGCGCTCGGGGCAATACATAAATACGAACGACGACGATGACGAGAACGACGACGACTACACAAAGCCATCCCAGGAATTCCCAGTTGTCCTGTGGTCTACATCAACTCTGAATCCTCGGAGCATGAATGTGGGCTGATGGGTGGGCACTGGATGGATGGTGGAGCAGCAGAAAACGCATAAAAATGCGGACATGGTCCGTATTGTCCCGCTGCGGCCGCTTCCTTTCGCTTTAGGACACCGTATGCATGCGCGTACTTTCGTGAGATGCGGTTGATGGAAATATTATCGTCATCATTCCTATTGTCCTGCTGTCCCGTTGAATAAGAAGAAGAAAAAAAACGGAAGAAAAACCAAGAAGAAGGATGTTATCGTTCAGTCGTTAAAACCGCTCTATCTCCACCCGGGGGAGACTGACGGCGGCGGTGGCGGTGAACAAACGGAAAATAATTGCTTTTTAAATGAGAAATTCCCATCTTTCTTCAGCGTGGCCGCGGAGGGTAGCCTTTAAGCTGCACGCTGGGAGCTTTTAGCCCTCGACTCGAGCGAACCCCTCAATCAGACCATCGAATGGACGATGCGGCGGTGGCGGCGGCGTCGGCGGTGTTGTGTACGCCGCGAGCGTGAGCTGAATCCTAAGCGCACATCGCCGGGGAATTGGTGCCGCATTCAAGTGATCGATTGATGGAATGTGTTTTTTTTCCTTCTTTTTTTTGGGCGTGTCTGTAGCGCACGCCTCCCCCTCGTGTTCTCGTGTTCTCGCATTCAGATGCCGAAGAGGTTCTTGGCGAAAGTTTCGCTAAAAGTTTCTCCGTGCAGCGATTCCGAGTGACTTTGTGCGCCTCCTCATGCGGGGCCTAGCATCTGACAGTTGAAGTTATTTAAAATGCACACGTAATTAGCGGGATGGCGTTACTTCTGCTCCGGCAACATCGTCGTCATCTTCATCGTTGTCACGGTGCTCTCCACTCCTGTCGAAATATGCATTCAACAAGGACACTGGGGCTGAGGCTTGCATCCAGTGAATGACAGGCGCCAGAGAAAGAAGGACCCAGCCGTGGAATGTGTATGTTCTGATCTGAATTTCGTCTCATGACGCGAGCGTACATGTGTTCGGTTGTTGGTTTCGAAAGCCCTTGTGGTGAAGAGGACCTTCATGTGCGGCTGTGTATTTAATGAATATACACACACACACACGTAAACTCGTTCTGCAGGCGAAGGAGATGCGACTGCTAATGTATGGCGGAGACATTTTGAAAACGCTGTGCGATGCGAAATAGAAAAAGAAAACGGAACCGAATCGTACCAAAGTCACGTTGCATGTCGTTGTCAAATGAGTCAGCCTACGGGCGGGGGGAGGTGGTGGATGTTTCTAACACACACACCCGAGCACACGAGGACCAAGTGTATTTAGGGAGCGGCTAGGCGGTTGAATGTGATGGGAGAGGGGGGTGGAGGGGGTTCCTTTTGAGGTAAGTGTCCTTGTGCACACGGCCATATAATTAATACGAAGTGCCTACTTTGTTCTATTCCAAAAGCCAAGCCCTGCGCCCACGGATGGGGGCAAGCAGCACTGAACCGCTCGCAACAAGGATGACACAGTGCATGACAACAATCCATTTGTGTGTGTGTGTGTATATGGCTGTGTTGCCATTTATGACAACCCCTCTCACAATGGCGCATCTCATGCGTGACATAGTATAGGTGTGTGCCTGGCTGAGGGTGGGTGGTGGGGGGATGGGGATGGCATAGGAGGCAGGATATTGAATTTGTTACGTGGCAAAGCGCGGAAGCATGAAGAATTATGAACAGAAAGAGCTGCAAAAAAGAAAACCCGTGTGTTTACCATGAAAGGACTCTGTTGACAAAGTGGCTGGTTGAAGTTGAAATCCCTTTCCTCCCCCCGGCCATCCCCCATCACGTGCATTCATGGAAAAGTGAAAGAATGTGAAGCACCGACGAGGTTCTTGATAGCTTACCCTTTAAAAGCACTTAACAGTTAGTTACTTAGACAGAATGGAGAGAGTGCATAGCGCGCGAGAGAGAGAGAGAGAAAAATACAAAATGAGAACATTGTAATGTCATCCCCCCTCCATCCATTGAATGGATACCCTCTGCCGTCGCCACTGCCCTGCCTTCGTCATTGAATGGAAATTGATTGATGCCCGAGGAGAGGAGCGAGGGCAGAGGAGCGCCAACGAGGGCAGAAGAAGGATAGAGAAATATGATTAATTGCTCGGATGCTATTCAGTGGAAGTTAAAAAGCTGTTAAGGAGGGTGTTGCTATGTGTGCTGAGTTCAATTAATCGTGACAAGCAAACTACTGCCAGAGTGTGTGTGTGCGTGCGTGTGGACCGAGAGGAGGATCGGCCCCGGCCCCATGTGCGCCTGATGTTTTATTGAAGTGAATGTTGACACTTCCAGTTGAACTCAATTTGTTCTAATCGAAACTGTGTGGCTGACGGGCGCTGGCATGACGAAGACATGAGAAGATTCTGCGGCAAGATGGTGGCTTTAATTAGGCGCCCATCAGCAACCACAACAGGCGACTGCATTAATTAGGTAAATGCGTCGTCCACTACTTTGTGTAGAACTGGGGGCAGGGACTTGCTTTGTTGCGAGAGATTCCATCGCATTGTCTGCCCTATCGGTGTGGCATCAAGAATGTGGTCTTGCTTGAGGCCCATCCCTCGCATCAGGCACTTAAAAGATAAATCTTCAACCACCAAGCCATTCGGTGTTGTGTCATCCTTTTGTTTCTCTCTGAAGTGCTTCCCTCCCGATTGGAAATCCATTACAAAGAGTCGCCCTCTGGCCAACAGCCAAGGAATGCTGATCAATCACTTTCAATCATCAGTCAGCCTGCACACCGCCCGAAGGCATTATTAACAAACCACTTCATGGCTGAGTAGCAGGCTCCAGCAGAAAAGCCAAAGTACACTTGTCTAGATAATAAGTCGATATCGGGGAGACCCAACGTGTGGCACACAGTATGTACCGTCGTCTTTGCAAAAGCCCCGCCATTCAAGCAAACGTCTTGACGAAGGCGCAGTAGCGGCGACTCTCAAGGATCTGCTTGAGCTCTCAAGCATCAGCCGAGAACGTGTTCAATTGATTTTTTCCGGCTCCTGGTGTGCAACACCACGAGGACCATCATCAGCAGCAGCAGTAGGAGGGTGCGCTCACGAGGACAGACCCTCGGCCGAGGGCTATGGCTTAAAAACTGCATTTTTCAGCAAAACTTTCAAGTGCCACTCATTCTGACCCCTCCTCCACCCTTCGGTCGCTCTCTCTCTCTCTCTCTCTCACGGATTCTTACATCTGAGCTGCCCTCGGGGAGCTGTGGATGGTTGCGAAAATTGCAAACCGTCTCGTAAATGAATACGAACCGCAACGCGCCGCGTGTTGGCGAGCCAAGCATCCACTAGCATTCAGGTCAAAGTGCCACCACTTACTTCCATCCCCCAACCAGCGACGACGACGAAGAAGAAGAAGAACTTTTTCTCTCGATTGTACACTAGTACAATGCTCTCTATGGCACTTATATGCTCATGCAACTCTCTTGCAACAGCCGCCCTCAAGGATATCTCCATTCGAGTGGGGAGAGAGGGAGTGGATGTAATAATAGTAAAACTCAAAAAGTGTCCTTATCGACACAGTGTAAGATTTTGCAGCTTCACAGTCGTCGCCCTCGACCGCAAAAACCAAACACCCCCCCACCATGCCCGCGGACGAGTCTCCTGACGCACACGGCGGGGGTGGAGCTCACGGCACAGCACAGCACAGCTCCCAAACGAGATGAAATGAAATTGCTGAGAACTTTCCCACTGCATAGAGGGTAATTTTTTTTCGGACAAGATTTCATTTTGTGGATCCATTGTGGATCTCTCCCCGTGCTTGCTCCTCCGATTTAATAGTTTTGTGCGATAAAATTGTTTGCTGATGTGTCTCTGCCAGCAGGACACACCGATAAAGGAGGGGAGTTGGAGAGGGCTGGACAAAAAAAAATTCACCGTAGGGACGCCAGTTCAACTAATCCGCACTTTGTATGTGCTAGCTGGCGATGGGAAACGGTGAGGTTTTCAAAAGGACATAAAAAGGATAAGATGGGTTCCACACACAGCTCGGTGCCCCCACCGACTACTGACGGCAATGACATCAAGTGGTCATTGTTTCCAATTAACTGCTAAGAGCATTGTCGAATCGAGGACGTTGCGGACTCTTTATTCCCAAAAGTCATGCCACTGCAATAAATATCATGTTCCAGGAAAATAAACGCAGAGAAACAGAGATACAGTCATCGCCACACTGTGGTTGTGGTTGGCATTGTAACTCGTCTGTGCGTGGTGCGCTCCCTCTGGGGGGAAACAAAAGTGGACAATCATATTCCCAATTTTCGCAGAGCACGTATCTTGAAGAATTTATATATGCCCACAGTGGGTGGTGGAGCAGTGGGGGCGGCACGAATTCGATGGCAATCGAAATGAATGGCATCGAAAGGGGATTAAGGATGGAGCGAGAGATGGCAAATTAATTTTAATCTTTCCTGTAAGAGAGATTTATCCGATGCCATTGATTGGGGGGGGGGGGAGGATTGGGTGAACAGCAGGAAGGGGACGTAGCCACAGAAAGAGGACTGTCGGTTGTGTTTGAATAGGTTACCAGCCGAAGTCCAAGCCACTCCTCAGAGGGAAAGGATTACTCTTCCTTCCGTATTTTCACTTCGAGCTTCAGGCTAAGAAGGAGGATCGCTTCACCACCTGAAGGACCCCCTCTGAGCCGCAGCTGCGAAAGGACGTTTGAATTCCACTCCGAGCTGCATTCACTAAGGATGCATCGAACTCCACTCCGAGCTGCAGTCTCCGAAGGCGAACGGTGGGACTTGCTTCAATAATTTTACAGCGAGCCGCACCCGCGAAGGAGGTTTGAACTCCACTCCGAGGTGCAGTCTCTGAAGGCGAACGGTGGTGCTTGCTTCAATATTTTCATAGCGAGCCGCACCCGCGAAAGGAGGTTCGAACTCCACTCCAAGCTGCAGTCTCCGAAGGCGAACGGTGGGACTTGCTTCAATATTTTCACAGCGAGCCGCACCCACGAAAGGAGGTTCGAACTGCACTCCGAGCTGCATCCACTAAGGAATCATCGAACTCCACGCTGCTGAAGGACAGCGGTGGGACTTCCTTCAGTATTTTCACTCTCAGTTGGACACTTCTAAGGAGGATCGCTGAAGGACTCCAAGCTGCACCCGCGGAAGACTGATCGAACTCCCCTCCGAACTGAAGGAGAACAGTGGCACTTCCTTCCACAGATTCACTCCTCGACGAAGGTTTGAACTTCCAGAAATAGATTCGTTCTGTCACAATCCTCTCGAGATTTTCCATCTCTCCCCCCACTCCAAACGCTAGTTCATCCAATCAATTCACTAGAGAAGTCCGCCCACAATAATGAAGCACTCTCCCTTCACCAAAGACACTGGATAAGAGCACCCTTAATCTCGTCCACCTCTCAGCTCAAGTGCTGACCTTTTTTCAAGCTCAAGCGCTCCTATCCTCCCCCGCCCCTCCACCTCTCCAGTGCTCTTCATTATCTGGCATTGATTTCCTTTTAAAATATCTGCTGACTGGGTTTTTCAATTCAATTCAATTACAATGCTCGTAGGTACCTCAAGACACCGCCACCAGCAACCTGCTCGCACTAGTCCGGCCAAGTTGCTACAGAAACACGATTTGCCATCACCCTTTGTTCCTAATTAATACGAGTACCCTTCATAACTTGATACATCATTAAGTGAGTCTTGATTTTTAATTGAAATCTCTCGCTCTCTCCGCTGGAATATCAATTTCTGCAGCACTCTTCGCATTCCCAAAAAACCGACCGAATGGGAGCGACTTGATAATAATTTATTAAATCCCCCAACGGTGCACGGGAGAACAAAGTTTGTTTAGTTTTCGAGATTTCAATCAAAATTCCATCCATCGCCCAAACAAACGAACAGCTCCTCCGGCCAACCCCGTCGTACGGTGACCACTGTCCAAATCCGCGGATATAGAGTTTTTTCTCTCTCTCTCTGTGCTCCCACCCCAGCCTCGGATGTCTGTCGCCAGAGTGGGTGGAGTTTGTTGGGTCACAGGACTGGATCTGGATCCCTGTGCCTGGCATTGAGTTGAGCCAATTTGGCTACGGACTGTCGAATAAACCGTCGGTGTGTGTGTGTGTGTGTTGAAAAAACCCTTTTGTATGGACTATGAACATCCTACAATCTGTACGAGGACAGCCGGAGTCCGGCGCTCCATCTAGGATTAATCAAAACACAATTGAAGTTTAAATTTCACATGAAAGCAACGAGGGTTCGGCCGAGGGTCCTGCTAAAATATTGAATGGCTCCCCCGCTTGATGATGATGATGACGACCGAATGGGTGGGAAATGGGTGAAGGGCGGCACAGCCGATATGTAGTGACAACAACCACCAACTCACAAACAATGGACAGATAAATGATTATGATAGAGAGACCTCCACCTCCACAAGGAGGCCGTTAAAGGTGAGGACTGAGGAGATGACGACGGCTACACACCAATGATGCCAATCGCATGTGCTTTGGAAATTGAATTCATTTTTTTCCCCATCTCCCATCGTCACTCTTCAGCCATTTCAATTGCCTGTCTCTACTCCCGTTCGAGGGCACTCTCGCACACTCGCCCTCGCCCACACTTCAGAATGTTTTGATAATGAATTGAAAACGATGAATTTTTTATTTTCATTCCAGTTGACAGTTTTTGTCGAAACGTGTCATGATGAGTGTGTTGTTATCAGACCCGTCTCACACCCGTTTTCACAAAAAAAAAAAAGTTTTAATTCGGTTCGGTATTTTTTTTTTGTCTCCTTTTTCATCCTCGGCGTGAGTGGCTGTGTGTGTGTGTCATCCAACTCATCTCTCGCCCTCTCGGTGGAGTTGATGGAGATTTAATGTGTTTTTGATTTAATTTCAAAGTCTGTCCGGGTTGGTGGGGCTGGAACGACGGGTTTCACCTCAAAGCAGCCGTGTGTGTGCGTGTGCGAGGAGCAATTTTTCAGTTTAGAGATAACAGGTGATGCAAATAAGGGCATATTTAATCCATGACAAAACTGTCATTCGGATAAATTGAAATCATAGCGATTCAATTTATTTGAAATTTCACTCACATTCCACCCCCATTCCACTCACATTCCACATATGGATTTTCATCAATTTCGACCGCAGTGACGTACGTCAGCGGGTATTTTGCACTTCAAATATATCCCAAACCTCGTTCACATTCCACTCATTCCGCACATTCCACGCGCTCCATTTGTCATTTTCTGAACAAACGTCAGTCATTTGACAGCAATGGGCAATAAATGATCACCTCCGCAGAAAAAAATTATGTTCATAGGAAAAGCTCGGAAAATTCGGAAATTGTGAATTGCTTTCAAACATTTTGGTATCAGATTATCTGCATTTACTCTGCTGATGGCGGGTTTTGTTTAATTTTCCGCTTTGTGATGTCGAAACATGTACGAATTTTTAGCGAATTGTTCTCAAACGTTTTCGCGTACCACTCAAGAAGTTTGATCCATCGCTCGTCTATCAATCGATGACGCAGTCTGAAAATGGTCCCTATGAGGAACAACTGTACCACAGAATGTAGCTCGAATAACTTAGCATTTTTCCTCAAGAAAGCCATCTCACCGCAGTATGTAAAGGGTGGTTAAATTTCAAGGGCCGATGTTGATTTTGAATAAAACACAAATTATTTAGGAAATTATTGTCATTTCTTTTTATTCTGATAATGTTGGTATGGTTCAATTATGTATGGAACAAAATATCGGTCAAATGGCCGCCGAGATCTCGGCGGCACATCTCCATTCGATGGTCCAAATTTTCGATGACGCTGAAGCATAATTGAGGTTCTATGCCGTTAATGTGCGGAATTATCTCATCATTTAGCTCTTGAATTGTTGCTGGCTTATCGACGTACACCTTTTCTTTCAAATAACCCAAAAGAAAAAAATCCAACGGTGTCAAATCACATGATCTTGGCGGCCAATTGACATCGCCACCACGTAAGATAACACGGCCATTGAATTTGTCGCACAAAAGAGCCATTGTTTCGTTAGCTGTGTGGCAAGTGGCACCGTCCTGTTGAAACCACATATCGTCCACATGCATATCTTCCAATTCGGGCCATAAAAAGTTCGTTATCATTTCACGGTAGCGAACACCATTCACAGTAACTGCCTGACCGGCCTCATTTTGGAAAAGATACGGCCCGATGATTCCGCCAGCCCATAAACCGCACCAAACAGTAACTCTTTGTGGGTGCATTGGTTTTTCGACAATCACTCTTGGATTAGCATTCGCCCAAATGCGGCAATTCTACTTATTGGCGAATCCACTGAGGTGAAAATGTGCCTCAACACTGAAGATGATTTTCTGCGAAAATTGATCATCCACTGTTGCCATTTCTTGCCACCATTCTGACCATTGACGACGCTTGAAATGATCAAGAGGCTTTAGTTCTTGAGTCAATTGCACATTGTAAGCGTGTAAATGCAAGTCTTTATGCATAATGTTCATCAACGACGAGCGTGAGAGGTGCAATTGTTGGGCACGACGACGAGTTGAGGTGGACGGCTCTTCAGCCACACTATCGCGAACAGCAGCAATATTTTCTGCTGTACGAGCATGCACTGGTGTTTTCACATCCCCCACAGACCCGGTTTGTTCAAATTTTTGCACGATTTTTCCGATTGTACGCACATTTGGACGATTAACTTGACCGAAAAAATCACGAAGTGCACGATATGCATTTTGATTTGAACGCCCATTTTCATAAGCCTGAATAACTTTAACGCGTTGCTCGATTGTGTATCCATCTTCTATGGTTCAAATTTAGGATAGACTGAAGTTGAGAAATGTCAAATGAAATGCAAAAAAAAAACACATTCAACATCGCCCCTTTAAATTAACCACCAAGAAAATTAAAGTGGTCACAACCCATTTCAGTACAAAGATTAATTCGCAAATAGTTGAGAGTTAAGGGCCCGAGATTATACCATATACCATCAAATGTACCACCCTTACGGCCTCCTGAGGAACATCTTTGAACAGCTCTGGCTAAGACACCTCTGTGTACACAGCAATGAATGAAAGTACAATTTTCAACAACCGATTTTGCTTTGGTGCCAACTGCTCCATATTTTCCTGTCTTATTTCGAGCAACATCTGAACAGAAGCCAACGCACTGCTTCCAATTAAGGCTGCTTCCAATTCAGGCTGCCTCCAATTCAGTTAATTTTTTTGTAAAGAAGCTATTTAACGCTATTTAACGTCTTTAATATTTCATTGGCGGTAGTTCGGTTCACAAAATCAATTAATCCTCCCTAATTTCACTTTGGTTCATATACCATACGTAAACCATAAGCTGACCATAATTCGCTACGTCAGTGCTCTCATTGAGATGTTTGGCAAAAAACTCACTATTTTTGAGCCGAGCTATTCGTTTCTCTTTTGCGTTATGCAGTTTCGATTCCCCATTCTTGAATCTAAACATGACAAATCTGTAAAATAAAGGCCGAATTCATAAACGTCAAACTGCGGCAGCCCTGCAAAATTTGCGTTCATAAATGTAAATACACTGCATTGACAATGCATCACAGCAGTCGACAACTGCGTTCATAAGAGCAAAGCGACAGTCAAACTGCGATCAAGTTGGCAGTGATTTTTGTTTTGTTCCAGGATTGCAGGGAAACCGAAAGTTGGAGTCCTTCATTCGAAAGTGGTTCTTAAAAACATTATCCGAAAATTCTCGTATTTTAATGACATTTTGGTCCTTTTTGGAAAACGTCTTGACTTCCAATTCGTTTTATTTGAAATCCTCGCACTTTTGCTTCGTGTTTTTTGTTTGGCAATACAATTAAACATCACTCACTTTTGTATTGCCTACTGATGTTGCGTTTGTGAATATTTGTTCGACAATGCTGACCTGCTGCAAACTTGCGGCAGAATTTGTATTCATGAATGCATGGAGAACATATTCTGTGCGCAGTGCAGGGGCAACAATGTTGCAATTATGAACTCAACCAAACATCGGCGTACCACAAGCGACACCTTCGCATACCACTAGTGGTAGCACCATTTGAGAACCGCCGGTGTGGAGGTTTGATTTTTGGAATTCTTTTTGTATTCCGACGGATCGGCGCATCATTTTGAAGTGCTCTAGATTTTGTTTGTTTAGATGCTTCGTATTCTTCTTCGTCCTAGACCAAAAGAAGGGGGGACAATAGATCGTTATGGACGCAGTACTAGAGTCAGCATGACACACCCGAAGTTCAAATTCTTCTCCATCAGATTTTGGCCACCTAACTAGGCAGTTCATCGTCTGTCTCGTGAGTCTACGGCTTGCAGTTTTGCATCTTGAATGTTAAACCAAATTTTCAAGACTTTAAAGTGAGGTTTAAGAGATTTTCGTTAAGTTTCGTTAAGTCACAAAAACTCACGCGATTCATATGAGCCGAACTTTCAGAAACAACAATTTTCCAGCAAATATAAGCAAAAAGTTATACTTTTTGTTATGCAATCAGATGAGCGATGAACGATCGAGTTTTTTTTTATCGTCGAAAATCTCAACAAAATATCGTTTAACTATCCTAATTGCAGATTTTTAATTTTTCAATACACAAAGAGGCAAACGCCATCCACAAATTCACGATCAAAAAATTCGCAATGAAGTGTCAGTTTTCATAAATTCTTCCCTGCGTATGAGAAAACTCCATATGAGTGAAGTGTCAGTGCTTGCGAAGTTCGCAATTCGCAGTGAGTTCATATGATTGGCCCTTTAATGCACGACAATTTGTGGACTTTTTGGGAACTTCGTTCATCGTCGTTACCTTAAGGCTTAAGAAATTCTTCCTACCGGCGGGTGATGTGACTACTGATAGCAGTCGCAAGACACGGCTTTACAATTGTTTCTTGTGGCTTAAAGTACATTTAAGAGTTTCACTGGCACTCTAGGCTAAAACACGAAATATGTCTTGTTGCTCCCATTCAAGACACTTGGGAACGACATTTTGAATGTTTCGAAAACCTCTTTCGTTCCAAGTTGACGTTGCCAAGATCAATTCATCCTGACTTTAGGCGAGGCAAGTTTCGATTCTTTGTGAAGTGACTGTTGACTGTTTTGGCCGACATGTGCATCAGCGGAGCGCTAAGAAGTACTCCGTCAGGCGCACTTAATATTCTTCTCCACCTTCCACCACTGGAAATATTCGGCAAACAAATAGCAGTCAGCACAGCCTTGAGACTCAAAGCACCCCGACTGTGGTCCGAACTCAACATCGGCTCAATTCTTCTTAAGGAATTCAACTTTCTTCCTAACCACACCGACCGCCAACTACCCCGGGCTATCTTCGAGAAAAAATTCTCCACCAGCATTCTTTCCAGAGCGGATTGGATGTGTGATAATCTGACGATGGACCGACGAAGGGGTGGGTACAGGTATCTACTCCGAAAACCTCAATATTGCAATCTCTTTGAAGCTCCCTGATCACTAATCACTGGCGTCTTTCAGGCAGAAACCATCGTGATTAAAGAGACGCTGTCGTGGCTCAAAAACAACGTGACAGTCAGGACAATGTCATGTTTAACTCAAAAACATCCCTTAATTGTCTCTTAACGAGATGGCTGCCCATTTCAACATACACCTCACTTGGGTGCCGGGACATTGTGACATACCAGTTTACTGCAAAGGCGATGAACTACCCAGGCGTGGTACAACCTCAATAGGAGGCCGATTGCCGATTGCTACAGCCTACCATCTCCTGAAGGTACACACAATTAAAACCACCAATCATAAATTGCTAGAAGGCACCACCTGCCTTAAAACAAAGGAAATTTAGCCAAACGGTCACTCAGTCAACTTAGGCTCAGCAGACCCTCATTAAGGACTCTCATCGGAGAACCGGACACTGTGCAATTGGCAGTCATGCTCGTAGGGTAAGTGTCAGCCTCCTATTCATGGTACTTGGATGAATAGGAGGTAGAAACCACAGATCACCTACTTTGCTCGTGCAGTGCTCTGGCTAGTCGGAGATTCCTACACCTAGGCGCCTTCTATTTCAACCTCAATCTCAACTGGTACCAACTGGTTCCGATGTTAAATCGCGTGGTATGACATTCAGCCTTCTGCATTCAGCCACTCCAACCTAACCTACCCTAACTATTGACAGCAGTCATAATGCAATTGTTTCTTGTGGCAATCGGAAGGTCCTTCGATGTCAGTGTCTCCTTCGACACTTTGAATGTGCTTCGCTTCTAGAGATCACTAGAAAAGCGCAAATTTCTGCGAAAGTTCCCAGATGTTTCACGACCTCGTTTCTAACAGCATGCTCTGCCCTTAAAAGAAAGTGCACCCTCTCACAATTTAGCGTTCATTTTCAATCCTTCTAGAGCAGCTTTCTAAGTCAGCAAGCGTTGTCTTTAAATTCACTCATTATTCAGTTCGTTTGCTTAAAGACACTTGTCTCAGCTCCATTCCATCCCCACCGTTGCCAAACACTTCCGTTGCATTTTTGAATAAATTTTGCAGCTCTTTTACGTCCCCAATTTTGTAGCGTTTTTTTTTTTGTTATTTTATTCGCGTGGCAAATTGTATTTTACGACTCCTCTTCAGCCATCGCCTCCAGTCTCACGTTCGAGTGATTTCCGAGAGATGCGAGTAAATCCCTTCGCAAATCCTTTCGTTTTATTATTTTCGAATGGCAACTACCTACTTTTCGGGCAACTCACTCCCGTCCACCTCCCCCCACAGCCACCGCCATTTGGTATTCTCTCATTTCATTTTGTTGCGGTTGCTTTACCGCAAAAATGCCTTCTGGTTCCTTCCGGCTGTCTGCTGTGGTGCCTGTGGTGGTCTTCGATGGCAGGAATGCTCCAAACAGGGCGAACAAAAAATGGAAACAACTAAGAAGAAATGTTCAATTCCTGACGTTCTACCTTCGAAGCGGAAGAATCAAGATGAACAAGAAGACGCTTGAAACGTTGAAACAGGAAGGCTGGAAAATATTTTCCACGGGAAATTACATTCTCGCCCTCCCCCCTACCCATTGAGGAGGCGCATTACTCTCTGGGGGGACGTGCTCGGTTGTCTTATGGCACACAGCGGGCCCACATACCATAAACACAGGAGATAACATTTTGTTATCCCAGTCTGATGGGTGGGGTGTTGCACTAGTCCCCCCTGCATAGCTCACAGCTAATATGAGGACATCCGAGGGACGAGAAGGGAATGTGTCACGGCATGGCGTGTGGGTGTGTGGGTTCTTTATTGTGGATTATTTCGTTGTGCGATGCAATGTAATACAAAATTGCATCGCACAACTCTCGGTTTTTGGTGACGTGTGGATGGGGTGATTGTGTATTCAATCTTGATCCTTTTTTTTTTCTCTTCTGTTAGCAAAACTGATGCGTTGCACGGGCACGAGGTGGCTCGTCATCTATCACAGATAGTGGGGTACCATTTTTTGTTTGTGTTCCGTGCCGCCCTCCCCCTTTTAACATGTTAACGGGCTGATTTTTCGTCTGCTTGTGAGCGAGTGGGGGGCACGGGGAGTCGATTTGGCGAAAAATTTATTTGTTGTGTCGTGTCCTGATGAAATTTTGCGAAATTGAATTGAATTTTCTTTTGAGGTAATAAATGTTTTACCGCTTTGATGTGACATCGAATCAATTGTTTTTTTTGCTCCCATGGGGATAAGGAGCTTGCTTGTGTGTGTGTATATGTCTGTGTCTGGTGAATGGAGGGACACGTGAACGTGCATCGAAACTAATTTGTTATGATGTAACGAGACGATAAGTTGAGGGATTACACGGATTACACGCTGAACTGTGGCATGGTTGAGCGCATTGCTAAATGGAATGATACAGCATGCAGAATAAATTGCCCAACAATTTCCATGCTTTATTGGCTAAACCGAAAAATGGGGAATCCACTTACTCCGCAAATGTGCCCCGTCAATCGTCCGCACACACAGATCCCACTGAACTGAAAAGTTTGCGGAAAAAATGGAATCCCTAGCATATTCATAACAACAAGGCAATAAGGGTCAAGCTCAAAGGGACTCTCGTGATGGAATGATATCCAAATTTAAACCGCCTCCTTGCAGCAGCAGCAGCAGCATTTATAAATCGTGGGTCCCCGCAAAGCGCTTTCCAAGCGATTTCATCAAAGAAAAACCCGCCTTTCGCATAACACTCAAGTCTTCCCGGGGGGATGAGAGAAAGCGAGGGAAAAACAATTTGTGCTCCTTCCCTCGGCCGGCACTCACTCAATCACAATTTGTCATCCGAAAACAACTTCAAACACAGCATCTGCAGCACAACACCCCGCAATAAAGAAATTACCCTTGTTTTGTTGCGCTACAGTTGTCGTCGTGTCCTGCCTGTTGGCCCGCCCGCCTGGCTCCAGGATAAAACATACAATTTACAAATGCACGGTTGGGGAATGGTTATTCTGGTGAAACGAAAGAAGCTAATTGCATTAATTCTCGCGTTTTCAGCACAAAACGGAGAAAAAAAAACAAACGAAAGAAAAAAATACTGCTGCTTGGTCTATTGCCTCCATAATTTGTGCTCTGCCACTCGACTCGCCTTGAGGTCGAAAGAGAGCACACATTTTGAGGTTGAACGGAGCTCCCTCCATTGAGTGTCAGTTGGGTGAAAATATTTTCACAGTACCTCTGCCAGTCGGGGCCACATCCTCCGGTGGAGTTTGTGATTCTGATTCAATTTTGTTTCGTCTGTGTCTTAACTCTTTTTTGTGTTTCTGCCCCTCCCCCCCCCCCCTTTTTTTGCGTTCCGTTTATTCTCTGTGTTTGAGAGTCCCTTTTGCCTCTCGTAGTGCTGACCGCTTCGAAACTGAATAAAATTACGCCAGGACCTGTCCAACAAAGAGCCTTAAATTGTGGTAAGTTCGTTTATTCTTCTTTTGCTGTTTCAGTCTGTCCCTTTCTTTCTCTCTCTCTCTCTGTCTCTCCTTTGTGGGAATTTGTGTGCAAAGGCATCCTTTTGGGAGTGTTAGAGGCCACCTTGAGGTTAGAATTTGTTACCACCGTAGAGGTGCTGTCTGCTGCCTGCTGCCTGCTGCCTGCTGCCTGCTGCCACCATCCGAATGAGACTCGCAACTAGTTGATGGTACATTCAGAGAGAGCTGCAGCAATTTCCAAGTGTGCACATGTAAATGTCTCACACGGCACAAGCAAACACACACACTGCCGCCGGAAGTTTGTCTGGAATAACTTCCAACTTTTGAATGGCTACTGTAATTCGGTTTTCTCTCTATCGGATCCTCTGGCCCGGTTTTGCCAGCCCAAACACACACACGACGACTTCGGCAGCACAGACGCATGTCAAGGGGGGGCCAAAGGAAATCCGAATTTAATCAGATTTCAGAGGAAATTCTGTCAGGAGTTGGAGCTCTTGGAATTGCGAATTGACTTGGACGGGGTGGGGGTTGGGGTTGGCTTACACGAGTGTGTCACATGCGTTGCCAGCTGCCCGTAATCAATTCAAGCGAAGTGTGTTCTCATTGTGCATTGGGAGAGAGTTGAAAAGTCGACGACGACGACGAACGAGGTGGGAGATGATGATCCTTCACTTCGAATCATGTGCGCTCCATAGTGACTTTGCCAGCCATGACCAAGCTCGGTTTTTGGAATTGGGTTTCGCATTGTAATTCGAGGAAAGACTGCAGAGAAAGCCGGTTAATTAAGGCGGTCATTGGAATCGAATCGTGTGCTTGGGAGTGTGAGTTTGAAGGAGCACCAGATTAAGGTCCCATCACTTCTTATTTCTCTCTCTCTCTCTCAGTGACATCCATAAAGTCAATTGAATACCTCTCGCGCCGTAACTTTCAATCTTGAATGGCACAGGATTTGTGCACACACTCATCCGCACGGTGTCCTCTGTTAGCACAGTTTCTCATTAAGTGTGAGCCCTAATGCGCCCCTGTGCTACCTTGTACGTAACACAAAACCCCACGAAAAGCCGAACGGTGGCATCCTTAAGACTTTTCTCAAATATCAATTCCGCCTCTTGTGCCAGGCGGCATCTCGTAGGATAAACGGGGGGAGGGGGAGGGGCGAAAATCCTTCGAATAAATAACGTGAATCTGCGCGCCTACTTACAAGAAGATTTGATTTCAATTTAACTCCACGTCCTTGGAACACATCTCTCCAGTTCCCGCCCCCTTGTCCTTGTTCGCCTGTACGACGGACAGGACATATGATTCCTTATTGCGGTTTTCTCTCACTCTCTCTCTCTGTTGCAGAGATTTAGTTTTCCCGACGTGATACGGTACGGGTGTCGTGTGTCCTTTTAATGTTGCCCGCACTAGGCAGCCAGGGGGCGAGGGAGATCCTCATCTAGTCTCATTCTCTCTTGGTAGGTATTTACCGACTGTGTGTCCTTAGGGGGATCGAGCAAGGACATGGCACTGTTCGGGCTCTGCCTCTACTGAAATATAAATAATCCTTGTGGTTTATTTTTGCCCCGTTCTCTATCCTTGCTCGGTGGCAGAGAGACCATGGTTGGAAGGACGTTTTTTTTTTGTTGAAGATTTTCCTCTTTCGATAACCCAAATCGCGCAAGCAGACAACAAAGTCAATTCGCTAGATGATTTATGGGAATTTTTCTTTCTCTCCCTCTCTCGCCGTCTCCAGATGTACATTTATGCAGATCTTCATCCGCTCCTTGTGCACAGACCGTAGACACCGCATGAAAATATCAATTTCTTGTCTCATCCCTTCGGCAAGCGCGACGGTAGATTTGTTTGCCTTTGCTGTTTGGCCACTGGGTCCGGGTTGTTGCCGACGAAATGAAGGAGAAGAAAATTTAAGCAAAAATTTTGTATACTTTTGCGGTATAAAATTCCCATAAATGCAACCATCAACTATCAACACTGTAAGCAGATGAGAAACTTCTCTCATCATCCACACGCAAACACACACACACAGGCCAGCGTGTCTTTCTCCTTTGAACTTTGAATTTGACCCTCCTCCACAGCCACTCCAGTGGTGGGTGTCCCTCATTCGAAAGTTATTCAGGATCAACAAATACACCAGAGCCATTATCTAAAAGAGAATTGTTTGCATTTCATATGAAGAAAGTTTGAGGACGATAATAGAGAGTGAAGCGGGATGGGGGGGGGGGGGGGGCAGCACTTCACGTGTCGTCTTCCTGGCAAACAACCGAAACTTTTTCGCCTTCCTCCTGTCGCATTTTGCATATCCTTTGCTCTTGCGTTGGAGGGATGTGGAATGTGAATACATTATTTTTTTGGGCGATGCAGGGGGAGGTGGCCCTCCATTTTTTTTTTGTAAGATCACAGAATAATTGCATTTCATCTTGGTCGTCGGGTCTCAGGCCGTCGCGCCAGCCTGTGTCGTCGCTCATTGAAAATTTATTTCATTTAATGAACATGAGTCACCTGCCAAGGTACAAGTTCACAACAAAGTTTGACAGGGTCGCCGGTGACGCGGGTTGCGAGGACGGAGGATAAATAGCATCTTTGGCTGTCAAAACAAATTATGAACAACCGGCCGATGGGTAAAAGAAGAATTTCATTAAAGCTAAAAGCCTAAGAGCGGCCGACTTTTAGGGGCATTCATGGGAGCGGTCATTATTACGGGGCTGGTCGGTGGGGAATTGTGTCGATTTAAAATTCATGAAGGAAGTGAGGATTTGATTGAGTTCGAAATGTTTAGAATCCATTTAACGATCCCATTCGCCAGTCTAGTCACGTCGTCACAGAATGCAACGCCAACAGCCATCCAAACAATGTTCAGCCTCCTCCGCTGGGTTGTGCAGCTCCTACATGACTGTGTGTCGTAACCTCTTGCCCGTTCAAGTTTTCATTGCCGATTTTTCATGTGCCACCCCACAAGGAAAGAAAAAACTCCATTTACAAAGTTTGTCGCCGTAATAACGCTCATTTGTGTGTGGGCGATGGCTGTTCCGTAATGGTGGCATAAGCTTCCGCAAAAGGGGACAAACGAGAGGGGGCCACATCGCTCCCATCTCATCTCATCTCATCATCATCATCGTTGTCGGCAGGGGAGAGAGAGAAAAAAAAATTAAAAGCATTTTAAGGGCTGAATACCGGCAAAAAAGAAGAAGAAAAAAAAGCATCGAATGAACTGAAACCGTTGCCTGTGCCTGTGCCTGTGCCCACCCCAGTGCGACCCCCACATCGTTCACAGCGTGTTCCGGCGATGACAGTAATGTGCTTATTTTTCTGACACAAGCTTAAAATTTATGAGATTTTAACGCTACGTACCTCTTATTCGCCAGAAGATCTCAGGGAAAACAGCAGACAGTGGGAGCGCGGGAGGGCTGAATGTGAAAACATGTTTAAATTATCTCATTGGATTACCCTCCTTCCTTTTTTTCTTTCCACCCCCCGACCCCCTCCCTCTCTCCATCCCCCTGCCCATCAACAGTCAACTTCGGCGGCGGTATGTGAATTTGAAAATTGTGCTATGCGACGATTATTGAATTATGCAAATCACAGAATGATTATCATCATAATCGACATTAATCCTGGGGAAAATAAACACACACCGACAGACACCCACGGACATATGCACGTTGGTCGTGTCTCCCCTCCGTCCCTTTCATCCTTTCGGTCGCTTGCTGAAATGACACTTTGTGTCAGGCGCCAGGGTTTGATTAAATTTTCCAAACCAACATACGACCCTGTCTGCGACACACTCGCACGAATTTTAATTAATCCTGTAATTTTGTGACCTTGCTACGTTTTGGGGCTTTCCTCCTAGTGTTCTTTGACAGCCTGGGGCGGGGCGAGGGCTGAAGGTGTTGTGATATCCTCTTAATGATTGCAAATTGTGTGTCGGAAACGTGTGGGGAAACGCTTTCGAATTTCGTGGGTCATAAACATATTTATCATCAGATTTGTTAATGAATTCGAATTTTATTAAACCTTCTCTCTCTCTCTCTCGTTTCAGGTGAGTGGAGGTTGACTTGTCTGTCTGAGTGCACATGCATCTGGTGGTGGGTAAGTTATGAATTGCTTATGACTTGCGGGTGATCCTCTAAGTTGTGTCGACCTATAATTAGCCACTTCCACTGAGTAGTTCTCGCTGTATCCGGTTTTCAAATCTGGGATCAAATTGACGGCACAATCACTGGAGTTGTCGATCAGCGGTAGTAGTCTGACAATGGGTGTCACAATGGACTAGCACATGGTCTGGTTGGTTGGTTGGTTTAAGTGGCCATCCGATTTGGTAGTTGCGCACCGTTTTGATACCACACACCTCGTAGGTCTGGGTTATTTGGGCTAGCTAAATCCAGCCAGTGGAGTCTAGGAATTTGATTATGTTCGATATACTTTGGTTAGTGGCGATCTCAGAGAGGTCACTCAGGAAGGGTTTGCCGAACGCGATACATCTTTGCCTGGCTAGTGCCGGACAGGCACAGAGAAAGTGAGGCAGACCTTCCTCTGAGTGGGTGTTGACTGTCGAGGCAGCTGTGACAGTGTGGGTTGGATGGTATTCCGAGTCTAGCAACGTGGATGCCTATGGGCCAGTGTCCCGTGCTTAAAGCCATGACTCGCTATTTCGGAGAGATTCCTATTGAGGAGGTCATTTTCTTTTTTGGGCTGGGTAGGTGGAAACCTTGCATAGGCACGTCCATTGGTAGTGTCAGATTCTTCCTACTGACTAAAACCACCTACCGAATCTTTCCGTTTATTCCCCCGAGCGGGGTTATCGCTAAGTATTACTTCGCGAGGGACGGACTCTAGCTTTTTGCTTCGTCAGGTAGTGTTTGGCGAATGCGCGTTTCGCTGCCGTTCTAAAGTACACATCGTGCATGGTTCACAACATCCCAAAGTTCTTCGGATTTCAACATATATTGAACTTCTGGTGTTGGCCGTTCACCAAACTCTTCGCGCAATATAGTTCTTTAGCTTGCATACCGATTGCACTCGAAGAAAACGTGCTCCACGTTCGCTACAGCTCTTAGGCAGCGAGGACATGATGGACTCGAATCACGGTTTCGCTTGTAAAGGTATTCCCGGAAGCAACCGTGACCAGTCAACAACAGTGGAAGATATTTTTTAAAGCTATAGGAAAGTTTTTCAAAAAAAAAACACAAAATTCAGAAAAATGCATGAAATCTTTATTTGAATCGATAGTACGGTCCATATAATTTAATGTTTGAAGATTATTTCATGCAAATATTGACCTTGACTGCGCCTCAAATGGTCCATGCGCTTAGTCCAATTTTGGCATACTCTTTCCAACATTTCGGCCGGTATCTCACGAATAAATGCTTCAATGTTGTCTTCCAATGCGTCAATTGAAGCGGGCTTGTCTGTATAGACATGAGCTTTAACATAGCCCCACAAAAAATAGTCTAAAGGCGTTAAATCGCACGATCTAGGCGGCCAATTGACCGGTCCCGAACGTGAAATAAAATGTTCACCGAACTCGCCCCTCAATAAGTCCATTGTTGCGCGTGCTGTGTGGCATGTGGCTCCGTCTTGTTGAAACCACTTTTTTTGGGCAAAAAAAAGTTGGTAGCGCTCACCATTCACAGTTACGTTACTTTGAAGAAGTACGGTCCAATGATGCCACCAGCCAAATAAACCGCACCAAACTGTGACTTTTTCTAGATGCATTGGTAGCTCTTGCAATGCTTCTGGCTGATATTCACTCCAAAATCGACAATTCTGCTTATTTACGTATCCCTTGAGCCAAAAATGAGCTTCGTCGCTGAACACAATTTTTCGGTAAAAAAGTGGATCCTTGGCCAACTTTCCAAGAGCCCATTTTGATAATAAAATTCAATAATTTGCAAGCGTTGTTCGTTTGTAAGACGATTCATGGTTAAATTATAGACCAAACTGAAGATGTTTGACAGTGAAACAAAACACGAAACGTGCGTCAGCTGTTTAAACCAGTGTTGCCAAAAAGATAATAGCTAAAAAATCACCCTTTAATTTAGTTCGCCGTGTTTTCGATTTACCCAATTTTGAAACCTTGCGATTAGACGGTACGTCCATCTCCCTTTTTTGGGACTCGTTCCATCGTTGTTGCCACGTTTCTTTCGAGTTTCTTCACTAGGTTTACGGTTGGAGCGATTTGAACGCGATTGTCATAGAGTCGCCTAGCTTCTAAGGCTAATATCGCGTTGTGGGATACCGATGAATATGTACTGCTAACTTTCAGTCACACATAATCTATACACAGATTTGATTCCTTTCGCGTGCGATGCGTTATTCGCGACGTCATACCATATTTGTGTCCCGTATAGCTGTATGGAGGCTACAACTCCGGCAAGCGTTAATCGTTTACCTTGTTTCGGACCGCCGATATTCGATATGAGTCTCGAAAGAGCGCCTATCGCTTTCGACGATTTCTGGCAAGCATATGCTAGATGATGCTTGAAATTAAGCCGTACCTCAATCGTCACTCCCAGGTACTCTATAAATGGGCTGGAAATAATGACATGTTTTCCGATTTTTATCGTTATCGTCTCTAGCACCCTTCTACTCGTAATGAGCAAGAATTCCGTTTTATGATCCGTGAGGTCTAAGCTCATATATCTAAACTATATCGCGTAGCTAGTTCTTTATCAGTGCTATTGCTTCGTTGCAGTACAACTCAATTTCTTCAAGCCGTTTTCCCACGACAACAACAGCAATACAGTCCGCGAAACCTACAATGGTGTCTTCTCTGGGGACTGGGAGCTGTAGAATGTCGTCATATATCACGTTCCACAGTAAATGACCCAACACTGAACCTTGGGCACGCCTCCTGTTATTTTATACAATTGCATCCCGTCGTGGGAGTCGTAACTGTTTAACTAGAGATAAAACGCGAATTAATAATCACATTTATATGAAATTTTACATGAATGCACTAAATAATAGCATTACTTGATAAATAAGTCAATTTATATATACAACCCCAGCTTCACCCCGATACCGAGAATATATTGAACGCCCCTCGTATGTACTTCGGTACATTTAATCTTTCCAGGCATTGTAAAATACCTCCTCAAATATATTGAGGTCATCAGTCCCTCTTTTCGTGTAGGAGGGCTAGGTTTTCGTTTCGAGAATTTGTTCTTGGATGACCTAGTCCACCTTCTACTAGCTAAGGACAGGAAGTGTTGATAGATGGTGTATTTGAGGTGGTTGATTGGGGGGCGTACCAACTCAGTGGAGGCTCTGCCGGAAGCTCCTTGTTTGCGACAATCGCTTTTCCCTCTATGTTGCTGTGGCCTGGAACCCAGAGGAGAGTGATATTGCACCTGCTACTGGCCAGTTTCAGTTCTTCCTAGCACTGTTGCAGCAATTTGGAGGAAGTGTCTACTGAGGAGATGGCCATTATGGCTGCTTGGCTGTAGCGGGCAGGTACTGGGGAGTTTACACACTTCACTGATCGCTAGTACTTCAGCCGGGAAGATACTCGAGTGATCTGGGAGGCGGTAAGAATTGGAGATATTGAAGTCCGCCAAGAAGACCACTGAGCCTACATCGTAGTCTAGCTTAGATCCTGTGTCTGTGTAGATCAGAAATTGGTATTCTGAGGCGAGTGATTGGGTTTTCAAGTCCTCTCTGAATGGAAATCTGTGCCGTGGATGTAGTCCGTGGGAGCCTGGAGTTAGGTGCTCAGGCAGAGCTTTACTATGTCCATATGGTCTCGCTGTCCTCCCGCTTCTCTGAGTCTGATGGCGCTGCACGTGACTACAGTACTTGATGTAAAGGTCAAGTGGGAGGAGGTGTAGGAGCACGTTCAGTGCTTCGGTGGGGCATGATCTCATCGCCCCGGAAGTTCCGACTTCTGCCGATCTCTGGATTTTGTGGAGTTTGTTGTACTAGTGAGCCGTAGGTGAGAATGGGAATGGGAATGGGAACTTGGGTTTAAGACCCCACCTTCTTCCGAAATTGTTGCTGCAGGCGTAAAAAGCTGCACTTGCTTTATTAACCCGGTTTCCTATATTGGACTTCCAGTAGAGCTTGGGGTCCAGGATGACGCCTAGTTACTGGAGCACTGGTCTAAGTGTGCTGGCGATTTCGCTGGCAGCCCACATACCGAACCAAGCCTAGTCCTCTCGAAATGTAGGTTAGATTAGGATGCAGGGTGAGTGGACATCGACGCTCTCCCTCATCCAACTTCTAAGAGGCCACTGGGCAGAGATGACAAAACAAGAAAAAAAAACAAACCACTTCCCAAATCGACGGCGACTCAATTCGATTCCTTCGAAAAGTCGTCAATGGAGAAGCGCATCAAAAACCCATCGGAATAGAGCACTCTCAGTGTCTCATACCCCACGTCACTTAAATCGCAACTAATTGATGTCAATTGCTTCGCCACTGTCGTCGTCGTTGTCGTCGTTCTCGTTGTCATCACAGATTCAACAGCGACCAGGGGAGTTGTCACTGTCCTCAGCTATTGCCTTCAATTGATTCAAATCAAAATTCTATCGATGAGAGTGAATCAGAGGAAAAAAAGGAAGCAGAAACCAATTGGAATTGGTTCCACGGGGAGCGGCTTTGTTGCGATGCATCCCCAACCTCGCCGGCTTAATGCCCAATTGACTGGGCGGTGGAGCGAGGGGCGTAGCCTATTGATTCCCTCGATGTAATTCATTTCAATCGTTCTGATTATAAACAACATTATTACATGACAGTCCCTTTTTTCAAAGGCTCCTCGCTTCGTTGTCATCCCTTTTCGGAGTTGTGGGGAGGGGTTGGCGCCCTAGAGATACGGCACAGCGATCCACTGGATATGAAAGTTTATTTTTACTTTTTTCACGAGCAATTTTCCTGTCTTTTCAATGTTTTCCATTTCATTAAGCGAAAGCTACTGGCGTCTGCACTGCACCGACCGGTCGATGGTGACTATTCGTGCCTGTCACTCGCTCCATCCAACATTGGCGCGACGCCGTGTCATGCTGGAAGCCGTTCGCTGTTGGAAATGTTGGATTTTGTTGTGTTTGTTGGCAGGGGTGGCGTTGCTTCCTTCGTGACTTGACTTGAGTCTCGTGTGCAAGCCAGCCGAGCAATTGGAATCGATATAATTTTCCTGGCAATTTGATTTTGATTAAAAGAACATGTGTCCCCCCGCTCCTCACCCGTTCGTTCAGTCCTGTGGAAAGTTTACTAATAACAAAACTCATCTCTGCCCCTATCTCTCCTCCTCCTCCATCCTTTCTGGCATCATCATCGTTGTCGGTCGCTGAAAGTAATGTTCCAAGTGATGAGAGTAATAAGTCGACTGCGATGGCGGGCAACACATGACATTGTCCTTGTGAACAAGCCGAGGAGAGTGGACAGGATGAGTGTAGTGCGAGGGAAGGCAACAAACTGCCGTCAAAATTGTAAAACTTTTTTGTCCACTCACACACACACTGGGGGGGGGGGGGGGCAGAGGGCAGAGGGCACACACACGCCGGACACCGCCATCCCGGACAGACAGTCAGAATCTGTGGAAAATAATATGAAAACTTAAAACTTGTTAAACTTTTAAATTAATTTTTCTCAAGTGCTTAGATTGGGAGTGGAGGGGGGCGACGAGATGGGGAAACAATTGCTTCATGAGCTACATGTCCATTCCGCACTTGTGGCCCAGTGTCGACACTCCTATCGGGGTGCGGTGGTGGGTGTCGTGTTCCTCTGCCGCCACCTGTGGGTTGTCGTCCCTGTTGTGCAAAGTTTTGCATCAATTTTCCCTTCCCCCCCACCAACCAACCCTCTTCGGTGAAAGTGCACCTAATGTCGTGAGTGAAGCAATTTTCACTCGAAGGGGGGTTTGCTGTTGCTGCTTCTTTCTGTTTTTACAGTTTGCCCTTGGTCGTCCTTGTGAAATGTTTCCACTCAAAGTCGTCACTGTGTTACCCCGTCGTGCCATCGTCGACCCCCATCACAGCATCGCCATCATCGTTGTCGTCGTCGTCGAATTAATCATTCACCGCCACTTCTCGTCTCTCTCTCTGTCCCTCTGGAGCTGTAGTGCTTAGCCCATAGTTTTACAAGGATTTTGTTTTGTTGGATTTTCCCTTATTGTTGTGAAGCCCTGAATAGCCAGTCAGTGGCAGTGCCACGGTGCGAGGCAGCTCCTCAGCCGAACAATGTATAAATATTATCTTTCTGTTGTCGTCATGGCATCCCCTGCACTCGCCACCTCCTGACGGCCGCCCAGAAGGGTTGATCGTCCACTCGGGTGCATCTGCCGGGAGCATATTTGGAGAGACCTCCATCCCGTCGCTAATGGCGAGGCCACCTTCATCAGTTGCTGTCTGTGTGTGTGCCTGTTGGGGTGAATGTGTGCAGGATGCTAAAGTATTCATGAGGATATCCGCGAACCAGCGAAATGTGTCATTAATATTTGCGTCGCTCTCTCTCTCTTTCTGTGTGTGTGATGGCGCAGAGGAAAGACCCTCCCCCCTCCCACACCCACCCACTCCCTTGGACTGTGCCTCCCTTTTGTCATTGTGCTTCTGACAAATGACAGTTAAATTAATATGCTTCTCTGCATATAATTTTATTCGGCATAATAAATTGGTTGTGACGACGATGTGACGGCAGCAAACGAGAGATGAGATTTTCTGGGCGCGCGTGTGTGTGTGCGGAGAGGAAGGGTGTCTGAGATGAAGTTACTCGAAGCCGCCGACTATACGACCAGGATGTCAAATATTTATGCGCTCCTTTGCGCCTGATGTAGACATCATCCTTGTCCTTATCCCGTCCGTCGTTTTGTCATATCCCCCGCTTTGCGCTTTTGTGCATGCAGTGTACAGTGTGCAGTGTGCCCTGTGCACTCTCATCAATGCAAATTAAGGATTTCAAGTGAACACACAGAGGGAATGCTCTCAACCGGATGTGCCACTGCACAGCTGTGCATGCATCTCAATGTGTTCACATTATGCACACATATCGCGAGGGATAATAACTTGATGCGATTAGGCGACGAACTTTATGTTGGGAGCTATGATGGCAGACACCACCGTCATCTGGGAAGGCGACGGAATGGCAATCGTACATTTCGATGCGATTTCTTGGTTTGAGTGTGTTAATTTTTTTTTTTTTTTTTGCTGAGCTCTTGAAGACACCTTGATTGGGTTCTGGTGGGTGGTGAAGGAGGTTTGGAAAGGGAGCTAAGTGATGCAGTAACAGATGTACGACAATGTGGATCGTAATCAAAACCTCCCACTGAGTTAATTTCCACAACTTTCGCACGTTCATCGGTTGCCAAACGATGCGTATTGAAAAACGGCAGCTCTTAAGCTATCGATCCACGACCTCAGGTGGCAGCTTCGTCTCACGCATGTGACTGAGAGAGCAGCGTCAAATTCGCACCACAAACTGGATGACGTCCTTAATTCCACAAAAGGATGCCCAGGTCCACCGCGGACTGTAGCGCCACCTTAAGTAAAGGATGATGAGCACCATCGCCCTCGAAAGAATCACGCGGCAATCACAGCTCCCGCCTCGGCAACGTGACCAAGAAGAAGCCACGTAACACGTTCCACAAAAAGAAACGCCCTCGTGTTTGACCATTCTCCTTAGTGTAGGCAGCGCGTCACATTTTCAAACGTTACCCTTTGACAGATCGGAAAGGTTATCCGAGAATTCCATTGCTTTAAACAGACCCCTACACCCCCCCCCCCCACTCACCCACACCCTGTCGACACGTGAATGTGTCTTGTTGTGTCAATTTCCCTTCAAAATGTTCAATCCATTGGCATGACATCGCATGGGATACAACAGGCAAAAGTCATTTATCCTTACATATATGCACGCCTCCCAACCCACCCCCCACCTGGTTGTTCATGTAACCCCAATTCAATCGGATTGTTAATAATTTATTATCAACGTTCCTCCCCCCTCCCACCTGACTGCATCACTTACACACCCAAACACAGAGCCAGAGTCAGTCAGGCAACCGATTCACGTAACACAGGCCGACAATGCGAGGACGAGCAGAGCATTGCCATTTTATTCAGAACAATCTCAGTGGGATTCGTTCAGGTGTGGTGAGAGTGAGAGGGAGTGAGGGAGGGACTGGGATTATACACGAGGTCTGTCAGTCACTCAGTCAGTTAGTCATTCGGCACATAGCACACAGAGGGAACGATGACGACTACCCTACACAGAGAGCGCCGAGCCCGGCATTGCGAGCGGGAGTGCTTGCGACTGCTCGTTACTTAATGGATCGATTGTTGTTATATCACCAGCCGAGGGAAGGCGGCCGGGGAGGACGAACGAACGACCGACAGAGTCCTCGTCACTGCAGGTAGGGTGTCAGCCACCCATGCATACTACATAATGGCATCTTAAATGCCATTTATATAATTTAAGCGTATTACGCTTATTCACAGGGTTTATAAATTGATATCCCTGTGATTTGGGGGGGACGTTCGCTCTTCCATAATAAAGAAGAAGAAGAATGAAAAAAAGAAAGTCAAGGACTAAGACGCCGTCGAAGAAGGCAACACAGTGGCGGCATATGAAATAGGTGATTTGCAGTCATCCCCTCTTGGGCTTTTGTTACTTCCAATCTGCCACTGGCTGATTGAGTCAGTGGCTCCCTCCTCGACTGAACTCTGGCGCCCAACAATCGAATCGAATGACTCGGCGAAAGTCGTCTCGGTGGCGGCGGTTGGAGGACGATGGAATATTAAATTGAGTTTACGCACGGCACAGGGAAACTTAATTAGAATTGGTGTATTTTATTGATACGTGCGTGTGTGTGTAGAACAACCGAGATTGCCAACAGACTGCCACTGCCGCTGGCACCCTTCGCTGCCTTCCAGGACACCGCACACAGCAATGAAAACCCTCCGGCCCACACGTTTAGAGTATGATATCGGGTCATGATAGGCCAGACGGAGACGATAAAAGTGCACAATATGCGAGACAGATAGCTGCACGGTCTGCGGACAGGTGACAGGCGCGACAGGGGTGGTCGCTGTGCGAGGGGTAGCACTCAAATTCGATAAACGCAAATGAGTTTTTCAAATTCGTCGTAAGATGTTACCTGCTTCCTGTCACTCCCTCCCGCCCCCAGAGTCTGGGAGTTGAGCCGATGGCTGTGCGACGAGGACTCGTGTGGTGTGGACTGCCACTCCCCATATGCCGCCGCGCTTAGATAGGAAATAAATTTTTCATCCCTCGAGGCCATAGACACAACCCTCCCCCCCCCCATGCTCGGCAAGAGGTGTAAAATTCAGTCATCCTTCGGTCGGAGGGAGAAAAAAAAAACCGACGTTTGTAAATGTTAAGTGATTTTTTGTGACTTCAATTTGAGATGCTCGACAGCTCGACTGAAGGCCGGGGGACAACGGTGACGGTGGGCGATGAAAATTGGTATTTTGCTGCCACTTGACGCCCGGGGCCGGGGTGCTGGCTGATGTCGGTGGCGCTGGAGCGGCGAATCGAGTCAAAATGTCAACTAAATTGAATCTGATGATGAGTGTGTTGGCGAAAATTGATGTCATCGACGATTTACGCCAAAGGGCGACAACGGATGGCGAGGCAGGAGCGGGGGACGCTTCAGCGCAACCACCAATGTTGCCAGCGAAATGGCTGTTAATGAAAATGCTTTCGTTTCTTTTTTTTTTCCTCGAAAACCATTAAGAGAGGCTTTGATGGAAAGATGATAGCACTGATGGAGTGGAACACATCACACTCACCGTGGTTCTCCATTAAGTGTGCACAGGGGGTTGATGATTCTGGCGGCGCCAACAAATGGCTGACGCGTGGGACAACCGACGAACACAAAAAAAAAAAAAAAAAGCTCAACCATTGATTTCAGGACACACTTAGACGATGTCCTCAATCGATGTCAAACCACTTAAGGAGCTGCCTCTCGCTCTGTCTCCAGCTCGTTTTGTGGGTTTTTCTAAAATCTCAAGAGCTTCTCAGAAACGTGCTCGATGACAGCCCCATCCCGGTTGAACGTGACCGCACACACACACAAGCGCTCTCGGTGGTGGTGTATCATCATTGACCCTTTTCGGATGTGTTTACAATCACTTTGTGAGTGCAAACAGGACAATTAAACCAAATTGCCGGTCAGAATATCGAATTTCCCTCACTTCTGTCGAGTGACAACAACAATCAACGCGACGTATTGATTTCTTGTTTTTTGTTCCCTCCTCATCGGCGAATTGCACGCGGATTGCAAATAAGTCGGTTTCTCGTGTTTAATCACTTTTGCGAAAGCCCCCCCCCCCCTCTCTCCGCCCGGCGAATTAGTTGTTCGCTGCATAAGAGGGCTAATTAGGAGCGACGCGCTCGCGATGACAACCGGATCCCGGTGGTGAGGGTTTTCGCACTAATTGGTCACATGCCGGCCAGTGTAAGATACAAAGACGCATTAATTATTCAACCGAATTGTTATTGCGTTTACATAGATGCTTAATTCATTAGCCCGGCTTCGCCAGAGGACTGGGCAAATGGGTGGGCTTAGGCGTCAGTCACACACACACACACGCATTTCGATGCCAATAAACCCGGAATTCTACACGCATGGTGTTTGGATAATGAATAGCACACGTAGTCGTGCATTGCATGCGAGTGCAGCCTAAAGGCTTCATCTGGACTCTGTCCCCATTCTGGGCCTCTAACTCGTGTTTAATTTCATTACATCGAAGGAATAATGGACCTTCGACAAGGGCCCGACTGCATAGGATTAGCCCCCGAGAGAGGGTGGGGGAGAGCGTTGCTGCCAGGAATTCGGTGCGATTTTAATTACCGGGACAATTGGATGATGCATCGGTTTCGGGTCATTGCCTGCTGCAACCGCATGTATATCTGGGGCCTCGGCCTGGAGACGGCCCAGAAAAACAATAATAATAATTATAATTAAATTTTACAGTCATGCGACGGGGCTAAAGCTGAAAACAAGGAAGCCAGCCAGCATTCAGCCGCTCGAGGGGCACCTACTTCGAGGCGAGCCTTATCTCTCTGCCTCCCTCTTCCTCTTCCTCTCTCTGTGTTGGCACTGTGCTAAGGAATTTGTAATATGGGCACGGCTGGGATGCCATGGATTGCAGGCGCATAGCCACTGACAGTTGCTGGAATTTATTTTCAAAGCCAGGCGGAGGTATCTCTCTCTCTGTCCTCCCTTGAGGACAATAACTTTGATTGGTTGTGGGACGACGACGTTGCGAAAGGAGCACGACGGGCGGACGGACGGGACCGACGTCCTGTGTGTGATCAATTGAATTGGTTTCGCTTAAGAAGATTATGAAAATAACTTTTGAGAGGTAGTGGTGGTGGTGGCACTGCTCAACCCCCACAAGCGGCGCCCGAGAAGGAATTTCAGCTGCTACTGTCTGGCTCTTTGATTCCAGCTCGGGGTCGTGGCAAATGGGATTAATGAATGGGTTCGGGGCGGTGAAGACTGTGTGTGTTCTCACTGTGGGTGGGGGACATGGAGTCGTTGAATTTTGGGGTGCCGAATTGTGATTTCAATTATCGGTCTTTATGTCCGACAGAGAGGGCCTTTCGACACCTTGTCATGAAATTAGCAGATTGTTCTGGTGTCCGATGGGAGGCGGGAGGGATGTATGCTTCTAATTGATAAGGAATTGTAATCCCGATGACGATGACGAGGAGGTGGTGTCTGGGTTGGGTGATGATTGGGAGTGGAGGTGGGCTTTGGGCGAATGTGAGGGGCTGATTGAATTGTTTTAAACATCCATTTTGAGCAACTTTAGTTCCAGTTTCATGCAGCTTCCTTAGCGTCTACGAGAGTCACTGCGATGCAATGCAGACTGAGCCTTGATCACCGACGAGGGCTCCATGGACGACGTTGAGGAAGAAGAGAGAAAATTATTGTCGGGTGAGACTCTTTAACGGACACTGTGTCGTTGGCACACATGCAATGTCCCTTAATGCGACGAATAATGTCCCACAAAGTGTCGTAGAAAACCTAGAATTTCTTCGCCAGTCTACAGTCTCAACTAACGACCGTGCGTAGTGTTTATTCCCTTCTTCGAACACGAAGCTTGACGGAAGAAGGGCAGTCATGGTACACAGGCTGTGATTTTAGTGATCTTAGCGAGAAGTTTGGCCAATATGGGCCCAATTTGGTGCCTCGCCTTCAGAATTTCATTGAATTCCCGGTCCTAACATTCGGCACCCGATCCTGTCACCCGATGTTGGCACACGATTTACGGACGGCAGGTGAGCTGTCGTGGTAGAGAATCTGCTCAGTTGTAGTGACTGACTGCAGAGAGGAGTCACATTTGGGCCCAATTTCATGCCTCGCACCCAGGTCTTCGCTTTAAGGACGATAAGAGGGCCGTCGTGGTAGAGAATCAGCTCAGTTCTAGGGACTGACTGCAGAGAGGCGTCACATTTGGGCCAACATTTTGGTTTCAATGAATCCCATGTCTGTCCTCGTCCCATTTCTACGACATACACTACACCGCCCTGCGCCTGATTGTCTGATTTCCAACAAGAGCAGCTGCCTATCTTCCGAAGAAGGGTGTAGAAGTTCGTTCTCAGCTCAGTGAAAGGCTGTCCAGCACCAAATTGTGACTCCATACATGAGTGTTGCTGTGGCCATCGAAGCGTATGGTCAGTATGTATTGCGCAACTCTCCTCCGATGGCTGTTTTGCCAGGTTCAGTGGAAGCTGCCACCACTTGTAGTCCTTAGTGTAATAAATTCAGTCCCTGTTCAACATTAACCTGACCCTCTCCCCCGCATCCATCTTTTCCACTAATTTACGACACAAAAACTCAAGGAACTCTAAGACTAAATTTATATTGTTACGCAATTAAAAGTTTTCCACTTCCCCCGTCACGACGACGACAAGGACGACGGCAGAGAAAGAGAGAGAGGGCGCGAGTGATGAAAAAAAAAAAATTAAAAGCATCCTCATTAATATCGAATATGGACGCGCACACAACACCCGGTACACACACACAGACACAAACTGCTCACGTGCACGCTCAGACAGCTCTACAAACGAAACGAAATTTCCCATTAGCGAAAGTTCGCCTTCGCACACAGTAACACCCCCCTCCGCTGCCAGCCAGCACGCCTGCCATGCTTCAAAACTGTGCAGAAAAGAAATTAGTTACAACTCCTCAAATTGGAAACTTAATTTACAGCCTCCCCCACGCTCCGTCCCCCAGCCACACTCAGCAGATCTCTCGAAGAAAAGCGAAAAGATGAAATCATATTCACGGAGGGAAATTTCACCGAGAGCAAAAGTCCTTTAAACGGTCCAAAATGCAAATTCATCACGACGACGACAACGACGACAACCACGAAGACACAACGATGATGGGACAACTTTAAAGTGTCGCTCTGAAGAGTTTTCTCATATTTTCCCCCCTCCCCCGCCCCATTATGCCGGCACCCTGAGACACCCTGAGACACACCCGCCCAGTGATAGTGTTCCAAATGCAATTAAGGCGGTTGAAATTGTTTCTAGACACCGAAAACCTCGTTGAGTAATAGAATTTCGTGCGCACCCCCTCCTCGAGGCTGGCAAAAAGCACGGGAACACATGTTCACAAGTAAACGGGATTCATTTATTCTAATTACTGCTATTAGGCGGCGAGGCGGGTGGGGGTTGTTGAACGCTGATTGAAATCGCACGAGGGTAGTTCAAAGGGGTCGACTGACGACGATCTGTTCCTTTTAAAAACTTCCCCCGGCCGCGGCAAAAGTGGCGAATCCGAAGCGCACGCCGTAACGCAAATCAAATAACAATAATGCAACAAATGGTCAATTTCATTGGACTTCAATTGGCAATCCCCGGGCGGAGTGGGGGGGGGGGGCAGTTGGAAATGAGAAAATCAGCAAACAGGACACGTTCCAGAATATTGGACTTTAAACGATAAAAATTGTCTATCGACCAAACTGCAGGGCGAGGCGGTCGGGCGGGTAATAGCCCCTCTGAATGTAACTCCCAAAATACACCATTTGTCAGACGCGACCCGAGAAGCATCCCTTTTGTTTGCACTCGTCCTCCTCAACAGAGAGAGAGAGAGAGAGCGAAAAAAAAACACAGAACAGAAGAAAAAAGAAGAAGCCACCCTGCCGGAAATAGTAATAACAGAACGGAAGGAAGGAAGAAGGACTCTCGTCGTTGTCGTCGGCACGTAAAAGTCTTAAATGTCGATTTGTATGCAAACACCATCCGTGGTGGCAAATATATCACTAGCGGTATCACCTCTTGCTGGCGCGTTCGCGACATCCTCGTATATTGTATCACATCGTCTGTGCAAATAGGAATGACTTCCAAGTGGGTGTGGGCGCACTCCGTTCGCCTCTTCAAAATATATTATTTGCCGGGACGCTAATGATGGCAAAGTGATGGTCTTCATATGTTCTCGCTCTCTCTCTCTTTGTCGTTTGCAAGCACACTCAGTCGTATGTGTCCTAGCCAGCGCACTCCTTAATGGCAAAGTGTGTGTCGACTGTCGTGTCGTGTCGTCCGTTTTGTAAAGACTTGGGATTGCACTTGTTTTTGTGACGCCTTCTGGATGGGTTGGGTGAGTTTCTTTTTTTTTTGACATTTTTCTTGATTTCTTGATGGCGTGTCAGCTTATTCGCACACACACTCCGTTTGGAGTGCACTCTCTCTCTGGACCGCAGGTCAGTGAGTTTCATTCAGTTTTCTAGGACTGCCTTTGATTGTGTGAATACAAATCTGGCCTCAATTCAGACAGAGGAGGAATCTTCAGTGTCTCTTTGATCTGCTAACGTCTTTAATTAGCAATCGTCCTTCAACGGGTTCCTTAATTAAAAAGTCCTTGATTCGGACATAAAATCTGCTTAGAATCCCTCCTAGATCACGTTTGAGTGCCCAGTGGTTGAGCACCCCCTGATGTGGGTTTAAAAACTCGCTTGATTCAGATGAGATCCTGAACAAAAAACCCTTTTCCACGCCACACATGGTCCATGATCGCGAATGGCTTTTGAATTTCCGCTGGTAGCCGATTTAGCCTCTATGATGACTGCTATCGCTGCTCTGGTAGAAGCCATGCAGCTCGTTGTTAGATGTCGTTGGGAAGTTCTGCTCGCTGAGCAGATTTAGCGCGTAAGGGGACGATGTTTCTCAGTCTCCTGTTTGCCTCGTTAGGATGGTTTCTGATGTGTAGAAGCTGCTTTCTGAACAGTGTCACCATGTACTGTGGCAAGGGAATGATGCGTGCTTCTTGTTGCTGTGGTCCTTTCGTCGGTCCCTGTCGAAGGTGAGACATGTACAGAATCTTCCTTTCAAAAATTGCGAGCTTCTCCATGGTGGTCTTAGAAATGGTGTGCCGCATTGGGAAGCCTTACGTTAAGATCAGCCGTATGGGCTGCTTGTAGAGCAGCAGCTCTGTCGTCTGGCTTAATCCATTTTGCTTAAGCATCAAAGGATAGATGTCGGCCTTGTTAAGGGCCAGTTTCAAGGGCTGTTCAACTTCAGTCTTTCCGTGAAGTTAACGCGAATGTACTTGACTTTTTTATCAGTTGTTATTTCCGTACCGTTAGGGAGCTCTATCTTTATACTTCGACATTTGGCTGCTGATCTGCATCCACCTCGGGATGGTCTCCTTAAGCTCATATCAACCGATTTTCTAGCATTGATACGAATACTCCATTTGGTGTTGTAGCCGCTGTCTGGATTTCGACCCTTCGCCAGGCCTTCGAGCTGGCATAAGCCAATGAGTCAGTCTGCGAATAGACAGCAGTTCACTGTGTTGGTTGGAGGCGGTAGACCTGCCGTGTAGATGTTGAAGAGCATCGGTCCCAGCTCCCGCCTTGATGCTCCGCTCAGTTGACTGGCTGCCTTCCACGTGAACGTCGAATCTTCTGGAATGTAGAAAACTATTCTAATGAGGTGTGCTCAGTGGTTGTCCACAGTCCGAGGTGGACCAGAGCCTCAGCCAACAAAACTTCTCCAACTGGCACGATCTTTAGCCAGCCGCTTCCATGTTGGTTGAGGTCCTTCTCCACTTGTGTGCGCCAATGGCTTCCGTTGTCCCACTGGTTCGGAGTCGAAGACTCTTCGGGCTGCAGCAAATGTTTTCCATGCGCTCTACATGGCCTAGCCATCGTAGGCGTTGAATCCGTAGACGCCTGACTAGGCTCATGCCGCTGTACACTCATGTACTGTTGTTAGGGGATGATGCGTGCTTCTTGTTGTGTGGTGCTTTCGACGATCCCTGTCGAAGGTGAGACCTGTACAGTATCTTCCTTTCGAAAATTGTGAGCTTCTCCATGCTATTAGCTGCTTGTAGAGCCCAACCAGTTCATGGTTGAATCTTTTTCTCCAAAAACCATCAACAGGACCAAAGATGGAATGCAGAACTTTTCTCTGAAAAATACCAAGGGCTTCCTCATCTGGTGTTGAGATTATCCAGGCTTCTGCGCCATAGAGCAGGACAGGGATGATCAGGGTCTTATCTAATGTTAGCCTCGTCCTTCGAGAGAGGGCTCTACGACTCAATTGCCTCTTGAGCCCAAAAAAACAGCGATTGGCAAGAGTTATTCCGCGTTTAATCTCGATGTTGTTCGTACTGTTTACTTGAGAGCCGAGGTAGACGGAGTCCTTTGTTGGTTGGTTGGTTTAAGTGGCTTTGTCTCAAATCGGGTACAATTAGCGCAGTTGCTCGCCGTTTTGATACCACACCTCGTAGAATGTGGTAGACGAAGTCCTTAACTGCCTCGAAGTTAAAGCTGCCTACGGTATGTTCCTACGTTCTGACCGAGTCGTCGATGTTGTGCGTCCTTTATCGATGACAGCATGTACTTCGTTTTGCCCTCATTCACTACTAAACCTATTTTCGCCGCTTCCGCTTCAATGCCAGCAAACGCTTCATTGACGGCTCGCTGTGTTCGACCAATCACGTCAATGTCGTCCGCGAGTGCCAGCAATTCTACGGACTTTTAGAAGATCGTGCCCCTTGTGTTGGCGAGTGAGCTTTGCACGACCTTCTCAAGTATGATTAACATCATATCCAATGTTAATAATCCTATGACTGCGCATCGCCTTGCCTAAAACCTTTTTTGACATTGCAGGTCTCGGTGAGTTCATTTCCGACCTTGATGGAGCAGCGAGAGTTCTCCTTCGTCATCCGGCACAAGTTGGTTTGCTAGAAATGTCAGCTCGTCTCTGTGCACGCTCTCATGTGCAGTCTTGAAATCGACGAATTGGTGCTGGGTGTCGATCTGCATGTCTTGGGTTTTTTTCCCAGGATCTGCCGTAATGTGAAAATTTGGTCGATGGTGGACTTCCCCGGCCAAAAAACGCACTGATAATGATGATGACCTATCAGGCCTTTGACAAATGGTTTGAGGCGCTTTTGTTAATTTCTAAAAATGTTCATTTCATTTCATTCATTTCTCTTTCACCATCGACGACACTTCATAGGTCATGGATCCTCCCCTAAGCCTTCTCATTCTCATTCTCCGAACGTCCGAATCTACGCATACGCTCGACCCTCATCAATTTCCCCGGCCCCGGTCCGGAAAAATCTGCGAATTGCATGCATTTTGTTTCCATCCACTTAAGCATCCCATCCAATTTCAAGTGTAATTGCATCGTTTCACCCTCGCCGAGTGACCCCATGGGGTGTCCCATTAAGGACTTCTTAAAGGATAATCTCCACTCTGCCCGTTCATTACTTTCAACTTGTAGTCAAAATTAAAAACCCGGGAAAAAATGGGAAATCCCCCATCACTTGTCATAACATTTTGCCCGTCACCTCCTTAGCGTCTTAATAATTGCCTCCATTCCAGGACTCCCCCTGCCCTGCGCATCCACAACAGGGTGAGAGTGAGCAATAGACACCCTGCAGGTAGTAATAACTTTCAATGTAGCAATTTTCATTCAACAATAACTGACAAGCCCGCATCCAGCCGCCCCCATGCAGTTTTATTCGCCTCGGCTTGCTCTTCAGGAGCTTCGCGCCTCTCGCACTTCGGGATAAATATTTTATGACGAAGCCTCTCTTCCATCGTTGTCGTCGTCGTCTCGTTGTTATTCCCCATTTGGGCTGTGCGTTCGGATCGCTAGAATATTTATGAATTTATTCAACATTAAATGGAAATAAATTGTATTGCTCTAGGGGATGTTGCAGAGCAGTGAGAGAGAGAGAGTGGAGGAGGAGGAGGATGACTAAGATTTCTGTGCTTCTAGGCGGCATGTAACTGGCAAATGGCAAGTGACAACAGAGAACAGAAAATAGAAAATCATCAAGAAGAAGGATATGGTGGCCGGAAATCACAGGCGTTCAAGGACGGAAATGAGATAGATACTCCCATTTGGGTGGGGGGAGCGATTGTGTAGTTGAGTCTGATCTGTTGCGAATTGCCGTCGGTGAATGGTGTTTGCTTTGAAAAATTAGGGCTCACACCCGGCTAAAGTGTTTCGGTGCGTCCTGCCTGTCCGCTGGGCGGGGCGGTGGCATGGATGCGAATGGAATTATGCCAATTTCAAGTTAATTTCCTTTTATTTTTTTTCTTCGCACTGTTTGTTTGCTGTTGCGCTGATGTTGATGTTGTTTTGTGTTAATTTCCTTATTCCGTACGTATCGTGCTGGCAGTTTAAATGAATTATTTATGCGATTTACTGGCGATAATTGTTAACATTTTGCCTTTCTTTTCTTTTGCAGGTAAGTGACTTGATTGGGAATGACTACCGAGGCGGTGCGGTGGTGAGTTGTGGATGGAAGGTAATTTATTTGCGCTTCGATTTGTGTCTTTCGCTAAAAGATGGTGGGGGAATTTTCATTGTCGACGTGGTTGGCTTGGACTCAGCTCGTCACAGTGTTCTGGCATCCACATGTGAGGTGAACACTGAACTACCCTGCCCATCTCATCAAGAAACAGGCGGCAGTTCAGAGGAGTCACTGAAAGAGAAGTGGCTGGATCTGCAAGTCAGAACAGATGACGATACCCTTGTAGAAATTTGAAATGAAAAGTCGGCAAATTTGAGTTGTTGCGGGCACTTGCGGGTTTTCGTTCACTTCAGCAATCTTGTCATCTATTTCCGCCATTTTTGGGCAATTTGTCCGTGCTGACTGGTGTACTGATGCACGTAGATGTCATATGTTTAGCGGGAGTCTCTGAAACCATAAAGATTGGAGCAAGTCATCACCCATTCTGGAGCCCGCTAAGCGCATCGCATTTTTAGTGGAAGTTGGGATGGTTTTTTGTCTCCCTTGCAGGGGCATGCGAAAGCGCTGGTCGTCGGAATCTGTAAACCGCTCGATTATTTTCGATTTCAGCGTTGGATCAAGTGGTGGATGAAGAAGAATATCGCTGACTTGGTCCAGGGTATCGTGGTCGATAGCAGCCACTACTTGGCGGTGGTGTGATATTTACGAATCAGCTTTATCATCATCATTTTCTGACCCGCATGATCCACTACAGCGGTCGCGGGGGTAATGCACGCACGATCTCCAGGCCACTCGATCCTCCGACATCGACTCTAAGTCATCAGGCGTTATAACCAAGCGCAACCAGGCGACATTTTGGGCGTGGTACAACCTCCTCCTCTTGCGTCAGCCGCCTGCGTGATGGAGTCGCATTCAAGGCACATCTTGTTAGTCCTGATGAAGGGGACATTCGTGCCACGTGTCCACACCATCGAAGCATAGTCCTTTCTGGCCGAAGAAGCAGCTGCACTACATTGAGTTCTTCGCGTACTGCCGTGTTTCTTACGGCCAGCTTATAATTACGATTCCTCTTGTGTGAACCACATCTCCAGTTTCTCCTTCCAGAACTTTGGTATTTTCACCTGCTTCAACCCCTTTCAGCCTGGATACTGTTCCTATCTCAGGCTCGTGATATGCTCCGCCAATCGCCCTTGCTCCGTCCGAGTTAGCTGCGCTCTGACTTGCATCGCCTCCTCTGCTTCTGCTGTTCTTCGTTCTCCATCGTCGAGGTCACCAATTTTTGGAATGAAAAGTCCGCAAATTAAAGCAGCTCTACCCTAAATCTTCTACAGCGGCAGCTTACTTGTTGGCGAACGGCGAAAAAGAAACACGAAACCTTGTAGGATTGAGGGTTTCAAGATGTTAGCGGACTAGACTCGAATTCGTTCACTGTTGATTGTGTTGACGTGACACTGTTGCCTGGCTGTCTGCACACCCTTATTCGACAATGACGTTGGTCTTGAGCTGGGACAGAACCTCTTTCATCGCCACGGTCTTTGCCTGATAAAAGCCACATTGATTCAGTATTCGCAAGGACGTAAGATGACTGCCTTCTGCAGTCTCTGCAGTCTATCAGACAGACAGTCTCAGTGAGCTCTAGTCTAAAACTTCAGAGACTGAATTTGAGAAGATGGACAGAAGCTCTTCAACGTCTCCAAGAACAAAACGTATTCTCACTCCTGCGTCTGTTCTTGATCCGTCTGTGATGCCACGCAGAGGAGCACCCAGTCCCTGATGACTAGACTTTCAAGTACAAGCTGGAGGGAATCCTGAATTGTTTTTCTCGGAGACAGTGCTGTTCAGCTCCGTACATGAGTATAGGCCAGACTTTCGATATGAATAAATAACGGCTGTGGAAGCAGCAGGACTGTGGAACACATTTATGCCTTCCCTGAATGTTCAATTTCCAGCTCAATCTCCTGTCGAGGATGAACTCCAAAAACATTTCAAAGGTGTCCTGCTTGGTAATTCCTAGCTCTATTGAATGCACCGGACTTAGACTCAGACCGCAGATCAGAAAGCACGCCACGCATGGCGCAGTTGGTTGAGTGCCCCATGGCGCAGTTGGTTAGAGGGGTCCTCGGTTGGTTCGAATCCCAGTGAAAGCAAAGTTAATACGCTTTATCCGGTTTTCAAATCTGATCCAGTCACCATTCGCCCGGATCAAATTAACGCTACTATCACTGGAGTTGTCGATCAGTGGTAGTTGTCTGACTATGGACCAACATGGTCTAAGTGTGCTGGCGATTTCGATGGCAGGCCACCCACCTAAGGTTGACATATGTTCCACATATGCCACAGCGTCCGCAGATCAGACCAGTGGCAGATTGGAAAAAAATGTTCCACATACGTCAGAGAGTCCGTAGATCAGAGAGCACTAGAAGAAAAATTGGGAAATGTTCCACATACACCAAAGAGAGTCCGCAGCCTCTAAAGTTGTCCCATTCGAGCGTTGCTTCAATCTCTGAACAGCCTCCAATTGGTCTCGAGAACAGTTTGACCAGACGACTAGACCACGTTCCAGCTCCTGTCAAAACATTCTCAATCAGATCAATGCTCACATTCGATTGGTTTGCTGACAACGTCTTTTATAAACTGTCCCCGGATCAAGCACAGAACGAAGACAATATGTGTAGGCTCCGCTTTCAAAGAATTTTTCATTATTTCGTCAAAATCTTCGCTGGACGAGGGGTATTATCAGCCGCTGGTGTCTTGTTGTAGTAGATTTGTGGCGTCAATTGCTCTGACTGTTGATGAATCTGTTAATCAACAGAATACTCTACCGCCAGACGTGTTCAGTGACCGTCGTTCGTTTAGTGGGCGTTCTTCGTTTAGTAAGCGTCGTTCGTTCAGTGAGCCTCATTCGTTGAGTGAGCGTCGGTCGTTCAGTGAACGTTGTTCGTTTAGTGAGCGTCGTTCGTTCAGTGAGCGTCGGTCGTTCGTTCAGTGAGCGTCGTTCGTTCACTGAACATTGTTCGTTCAGTGAGCATCGTTCGTTCGGTGAACGTTGTTCGTTCGTTGAGTGAGCGTCGGTCGTTCAGTGAACGTTGTTCGTTTAGTGAGCGTCAGTTGTTCATTCAGTGAGTGTCGTTCGTCCGTTCAGTGAGCGTCATCAAAGTCGTCTACCTCGGCCTCGATCATAAGACCCCTTCGATGAACAACATTCTAACACGAGACACGGTCAGTGACCGCCGACTTACTCCAGTTCACTGCTTTTTGGCCATTTTAACAGCATCTTCCCTCAAACTGCCGCAACAAATGCCAGGTCAGCCCCCTACACCCTCAGGCTCCTTCTCAAACGATGAAGATCGTTATGTTCCATTCCCCTAACGCACTAACGCACACACTCTCTTTCACAGTTCATCGTCTGCAATTTGCGATACTCTACTCAGTCCTCCCCCAGCAGCACTTCTCCTGTCATAAATGGTGGCGTAACAACGGCAACAAATTTATTGTCAATTCCATAAGCAATTTCATGCGACATGATAATTTTTTATTCAATTTCTCCCTTTCACCGCCGCCATACTGATCCCATCTAAATTCATAATAATTTCCCACTCATTGTTCCCCCCCCCCTCCCGACTCCCCCTCGGTGCTGTCAAGAGGGGGGACGCGCGGCAAATGGCAAATTTAAACCACAAAATTCGAAATGGAAATCCGTTGACTCCTGATGGTGGCTGGTAAGCTGCTAAGATGGTCCAAGGGTAAAGGGAGAAAAAAAACACACAAGCTCATGGCAATCGCTTTAATAAAAGACGCTGACGCGCGCGCTACTAAAACTCGGTGAATTTCCTCAAATTGTTGCCCTTAAATGGCGACAAGAACACAACACAATCGAGGACTCCGCCGCGAAATATGTGCCTCTGCCGGGATACAGGACGGAAAGAATGATTTTTCGGGTAACTTTCCCAAGGAAGTTGTATGTGATCTTGCGTTTGCCTTTTCTTTCGTTCCTTTTTTGCTCTTCCTCTTCTTTATGGCGGCGGCGTTGGCGGTGGCGGCGGCGACGGCTAGAGTGCTGCCTGTTTATTCTTCCGCCGGGAAAAAGGACTCTATCAGTTAACGCTTAACTCTCCGGTATCTCACACCATCTCGGCGCGAACCGAGATCTCGTGGCAACGGCAGCAAAAAAAAAGAAAAAGGAAAGCATTTTGTCGCGCTCGGCTGATGTGCAATAAAAATGGAAATTTAGACGCGAAATAAAAAAAAAAAACGAGTTGTTCTAAACTTTGTTCAGCTACAGTCGCTCCCCTTCTCCGCGTATAGAGATGGGCGACACAAGGGGATACTTTCCATGTCGTGTACAGATGAACAAAAAAAAAGACACGGATTTTTTTTCCTCTGAAGAAAAGAATAAAAATGTCCTTGCGCCTTTTGTTGTGCATAAGTGCCGTCGTCTTCTTCACATCATAATCATCATCATCGTCGTCGCTGTTGTCGTCCTCATCATCATCGTCATAGTCATTGTCGTTCTCCTCTTCATTCCTCATCAAAAGCATGTACAAGCGCGCATAATACAAAAAGAGCTTATGAGCGCGCGGGACGTGTGCGCGGTGCGGTGCGGTGTAGTGTGTCATTTGTCCTTATAAAATAATGCGAAATAAAAATAATATACATCATCGCAAGCCCTCTCTGGCAGGCCTACCAGCCTACCAGAATACAATAGACAGGGCGGACCTTATGCTAAGAGAGGCAACAAAATAGTACGCCACACATCCCCCTTCATCCGCATCCACCCCAGTGCTGCAACGAGGACCACCACAACGACGACGAGGAGGACGATGCGACGATGAGAGAGAAACAGTGAAACGAAACGGGAAGAAGAAAGGCAGGAAAAGAAAAACGGGGAGCAAAAAAAAAACCTGAATACATATGCAGGCAAGCGAGAAATGTATCTGTTGACACGAAATGACAAGTATGCTCTGGCGTGGGCGTTTCTCCAGCCACCCAACCATTTGATGTCATACCCACTTGGGGTACTCAAAGAGAAAAGGATTCACAGTTTAGCGGACGGCTTAAATGAAAAAAAAAAAAAACGAAGCGAAATCGGTTCGGGGGGATCGCCAACTCTGTGCTGATCCTGCTCCACTCTCTCAGTCTCTATGGCCGGCTCCCCTGTTGGATACGTTTGCTGGTGCACTTTAAAGAGAATTAAATCGAAAGAGCATTCGCTGTGTGGTGTGCTGTGCGTTTCCACGTGAAATAGCGTGCGCTTTGTTTGATTTGATTTTTTCCTGAAAACCAGCTGCATCCTCCATCCTGCGGCATCCAGTCATGGGGGGGAGGGGATAGAATGCTGGGAAATTGCTCGCGGAGTGCTTGGAATGAAAATGGATGGCAACGTTGAATGAGATTCAAGACAAAACTTGATTATGGCCCACTTTCTGCCCAAAATCACATCTGTCGCGACTTTCACCGCGTGTCCTTTGAGAGATAGACGAGTGCAGCAACTGTCGCATCCGAGTGTTGTTTCAGTATTTTCGACAAATTTTCCTTGAGTTCAGCCCAATTCTTGGAGATTCTACATGATTATGGCCCACTTTCTGTCCAAATTCAGCCCAAAATCACTTTCGATTCACCGCGTGTCCTTAGAGAGATCGATGAGTGCAACAACTGTCGCATCCGAGTGTTGTTTCAGTATTTTCGACAAATTTTCCTCGAGCTCAGCCCAACTCTTGGAGATTCTACATGATTATGGCCCACTTTCTGTCCAAATTCAGCCCAGAATCACAACTGTCGCGACTTTCGATTCACCGCGTGTCCTTTGAGAGATGGACGAGTGTAACAACTGTCGCATCCGAGTGTTGTTTCAGCATTTTCGACAAATTTTTCCTTGAGTTCAGCCCAAGTCTTGGAGATTCTACATGATTATGGCCTACTTTCTGTCCAAATTCAGCCCAAAATCACTTTCGATTCACCGTGTGTCCTTAGAGAGATCGATGAGTGCAACAACTGTCGCATCCGAGTGTTGTTTTAGCATTTTCGACAAATTTTCCTCGAGCTCAGCCCAACTCTTGGAGATTCCACACCGCAGGCTGACATCTCCATGTACGCACAGCGAGTCCCTGGAGTCTTCCACAGGACACAGGTGATTGCCAAAAGTTGTCCCATTCGAGTGCTGTTTCAACCGCCTTAGACTAAGTGCCAGCTTGTGTCGAACTTCAGACCAAATCGTCTCATCTCACATCTGTCCCCTAATCAGATCAGTGCTCGCATTTTGATTGCATTTCCTTGTTAATCCGAGAGCACCTACTCTCATTCGGTTCCAGAGCCAGTGTGAAGCCACCACAATTGGTCTCCATCAAGCTTGAGTATACGATGATTGCACTGCAGTCGACCCCGGCTGCAATGAAAATCAAGATCATCCCCTACCCCAAATGGGTAAAAGAGTTAATTCATCCCCTGGATCAGGCACACACAGATTCCAAGTAAATTTGCCAAAGTGGCTAATAGCACCAAAGCCACACACACACACACACACAGAGCAGCCGTTCCCTCGCCCTGTCCCTTGAATTTGCATTCGAATCCTTATTGCCGCATTAGGGGATGCTCATGAAAATTAAGATAAACCTAAGCTTCCACTCGCTGTACATGCACTGCAGCAACCCCCATGTATTCCAGCAGAGTAATTTGCTTATTTTGTGATTGCAAGGATGCGCATCGAACACATTCACCCGTTCAGCTCCGGTGCCGGGATGACAGGGATGAAATGGTACCAAGAGCAGGACGTAACCGAGCAGGATTAAGTGATGTTGTGCATCGGGCATGTGATGAAACCCATCACACGGCAGTGGGGTGCCGTATGACACCGAGACGGGCGACATATCGACGAAGAATGAGAAGGCGACGGTGGCTGCCATCAGCAAACTGACAGCCCCGCTCAAGGTGAGGCGGATGCATTTCACGTGATGCGGGGGGGAGGGGGCGAACAAAACTTTTCCAATTGCTTGAGGATGCCCCCCGCCCCCACCTCGTACGTTATGCTAATGTCTAGATGGAGTCTGTAGTTGTCTGTCTTTGCGCCACCTGCCCCTTGTTTACAGGAATCATCTCCGGATTGGATTTGAGATCGCATTACATGCACTTGCACTTAGGCGATTCGCCTGCGAGAGGAGGTGTGTTGTGCCGCGCCCCTCCCCCTTTGGCACCCCCTTGGCAACGAACAAGCAACCACTTGCCAACTTTCTGGCACGGAATTGTTTCTGTTGCTCTGTTGTGGCAGGCGGCAGCAGCGGCTATGAGCAACCAATTTATAAATGCCAGTCAAAATGCGGTTTTACTCGAGTGTAATTAATCGATTTTTGCCATCCATGTCTCTGACTAAAGAAAGTGGTCGACATCCACACGGGCCACATGTGCGGGGCGCCATGAACATTGAATGCTACTCGTGGCATCATCCGCCACACCGCCAGAGGGCCAAAAAAAAACACTCACTCGCTCAGTCGCAGCAGAGTCTCCGGCAGGCGCGTGAGTGGAAACGGTGGTGTGTGTCCGCCGCCGGGGGAGTTTTAATGGATTTCAGAAACAAGAATGTGTCGGACGATGTTGTCAACTTTATTGATGTCCCCCAACCTTGTTTGGCGCCCCCTCCCGCCCCCTCACACCGAAATCGAACGGGTTCAAGTGGGTGGTCTCAGTGGAAATCATCATCGCTATGAAGTGACTGTCATATTTTAGATCCTCTGTACACAAATGGAGGGTTCTCGGGGGGGTGGGGGCGGAGCCACTTGAAAGGACCGGGTGGCGATTGACATTTGCCAAAAAATTAAAACGATACTCGAGGGAGGCGCTGGCTTGACACACAGAAGTGTGAGCGTGAGCTTATCAACCCGGCGCGCCGTGAGTGTTTTGATTTGTGTTTGGGATCTTCTTCTCGCGACGGGAAGGAAGGACTGCCGAAAGTAAACTCCATTATAACCTTCGTCCTTTATTATAGAAAAAAAATTGTCTTGTTTCGTTTTTCTCCTCTTTAGCCCCACAATCCACAGTTTTGTAGGATCATTAGGATACGCCACAGAGTTCGTCTGTTTTTGAGTGCGGTTTTATATTCAAAAGGATTGCCCACTCCCCTCCTCCGCCCCCCACACACACCCCAACCGCCTGAAGTGGCTTCGCAAAGTACATTCTGGCGTGTTTCGAGGCAATGATGGAGATTTTTAATCGACTCCCAAGGACCAGGACGAGGGCAAGCAAAGCAGCAAACCAAAGCAAACCAAAGCAAAGTGTGCTGGTACTCTCCGCTGTGCTTGTGTATGCGAAACAAAAAGGGATTAATGGCGGCTATTAATATGTACAAACGGGTTTTTCTCTGTTCCCACCCAACCGCTTTTTTTTTTTTTTTGTGAAAAATTACCCTCAGTCCGGGGAGTGAGTCTTATTGGATTAAGTGGAAAAAGCAGATGTCTTAAATGGCTGTTGGCTCTTGAGATTGATGATTTCGTTCGTTGGTGGAGTGGGTGGTGGGGGGGGGGAGATGAATTTTGGATATCATTGTTTCATTAGGACATGAAACTGACGGCGGCGGGTTGTCTGATGGCAATCCGGCACCACTTTTGATGAGAGTAATAAACATTCAGTGGCCACACGACACACAGCACTGAGCAACACCACTCAATTGCGATTCGTTTGATTAGCCGTATAAATCAATCACATTCGAGTCCAGTGCCCCGCAAAACAATATCAAATCAAATGACTCGCAAGCGCCCACTGACGCAGAGTCCCTCCGAAATGATTAATATGCCAAATTGTTGTCAGTCTCCAAACCGTTCATCCATCCACTCAGGCAGCCTAATTCATAGAATTGCAATATTTGCCAACGGACACATGCAATATTTCCGCACAAAACTGGCGTATTTCCATTTGTCTAGCCATCAGCACCGAAGGGGGCTTCTTCTCGCTCTATCATCTCATTTCAATTGGAAATCCAAATGTTTTCATACACTTTTCAAACAGACTCTGCAAATATTCCTCTCATTCAATTATTTGCACTGCATAAGGGGGAGAGGGAGAGCGGAGACAGAGCACAGGATGAACATCGAAAAACGGACACGCTCGATGGTGGTGGTGCTGGAGTGCACTCCATGGGAAGGCAAATACTCATCGCGGACGGTGGGAGTGCGACACACACAGGAGAACAGTAAAAGAAATGTTTTAACAAGAAAATGAGAGTGAATTGCAAATGCAAACGAGTTCCAATCAAATGCACCTCTCCACACCCGCACCCCACATCGTGTCATCTTTCGAACGGGGACTCTGGCAGAAAACAGCTGCCAGAGGATAGCACCATCACTGAATATTTAATTAAATTTAATAACTGCCCTTCCGTCCAGACTCTCTCTCTCTCTCTCTGGATGACCCACCACACCGAGCTGCTGTCCTCCCCGGTGACCCCTCTCTCCTTTCTCTCTCGTTGATGTAAAAATAAACCGACATGAATTCGAATTACCCGATGGATTGGATCACACTGTGGAGGATTGGTTACGAGAGTGGTGTGTCCTGTCTTCGGTTCATTTTTCCACCCCTTGGCGCGCAGGGTAGTGTCTCTTCAAATTAAATTCATGTTTCTCATCTCTAAGGCTTCGCTTGGGAGTTGAAATGAAACCAGCTACCAAGCGGATATTCCATTCGAAATGTATCCATCGTCGGCGGGCAGGTCAAGAGAATGTGGAAACTAAGTAAACAAAACTAAGCGAAGCCCAAAAAGTGCCACGGACAGAGGGACAGATACAAAGAAAAACTGAAACATGAAAAAGGAAAAAAAAAAAAAACACTGCGATAGATATCGAATGACGTTGGCCATACACAGAGGCAGTCTGTGTGCCGTTTCTTTCCAATTACATCCGATGGTGTGGTGATGGTGGAGCCGGGAAGGACACTCAACCGCTGTGTGCTCGGATCCCAAGAGCCATGTGTGAAAAGTAAACCCGATTTGTGTTGATGTACATATGCACTCTCAAGTCGCGTCATTATATACCGTCCACATGGATGCATCCAATTTCTGGACGAAGTAGCAGCTACTTACCATTGGATGACCAGACCAGACCCTCCTCACGAGGCAGTCTCTGTGAGTGCTTGATGGAATGAAATCGAGACGTTTGCTGTTGGTGCTGTGTGTGGGAGGGGGTTAGGAGAAGGGATATAAAACAGAAAAACATGATTGCCATCATATTCTCGAAAGGAGGAGTTTTTTGTTAACTGCCACCGGGAGCAGCCATACATGTTTCCCACCATGGAACGGTGCAAAGAGCCGGCGGAGAAGGAGCAGCGCGCACATCCTTTTGCATTAAATCGACACGAACGTGTAGGTTTCCACTCTCGGCTGACGTCCACCGCCGCCATCGACACTTAAATTGCTTCTCGTTCAACCCCTGGCCGTTGGTGGCGACGACGCGCTGCTTGGGGATGCGTGTTGTGGTGGAGTTAGTGAAATCATTGCCGGCCAGCCGGCGCGGGGGTGGTTAATGTTTACTCCATGACTATGGCCTTATCGTGTCTATCTGTCCAACTGTCCATCTCTATCGTATATCTATCGTCCCATCTATCTGTCTGTCTAGCAGTTCGCAGGATTCTTCAAGCTTTTTTTTTTTTTTTGTCTGTCCTTCGCCCCATCTCGCTGACCAAAATCGATTGTCAATTCCAATATCAGACGGTGGAGGGGGGAGATTGAGAATCTTTTGTTTGCCCTTGTTGGCTCTTCCATCGAGTCTTGGTTGCTTCGATTGTTGTGTATCGGGTTTCTTGAGAGAGTTATCTCTCTACCCTCCAAGGGGCAATCATCCTTCAAATGTTGTATCGAATTTCCGAATGAACACACACTTACGTCGGTAATGTTTGGTTTGATAATCGTGGTGTGAGATGGCCCCAGGGTGGTGTGTGTGTGTGTGTATGAGTGTGGACTGACGTCAAATGAATGACTCTGAATTCGATTTATTGGCCGAGAATAATTGATAGGAATGCTTCAATCAATTTTCTTTTTTTCTCTCTCTCCAAGCTCTGAAATCTGTTAGACTGTTAGTTTGTGCCGGTTCTATATCTCTGTGTGTGGCTCTCTTGGTATTGTTGGCCTTGCCTTCCCATTGATAGTTGTCTCCTTTGTTCCATTAATTTGCTGAGTTCTACTGAGTTATTGTGCTAATGGAAGAGGAGGGTAGGGAGCCAGTGTAAGGGGGACACTCCATTGTTGGACTTCATTGTGTTCGAATTGTGACAAATTAGTGCATATTTGGGGCCTCTGAACCACCAGCAGAGTGTGTCGGTTATGATTGATCGGGCGTCGTTTTCTTTTCTGAAACTCGCAAGTTAAGTGGACTACGAAATGGGGAAAAATTGTGATTTGAAAAGGTGTCACCATGGCGTGCGTGGTGGGGTGGGTTAGTTTGAAGGAGTCATTCGAGGTAAGACCGCGTGGACAGGTCACAGCTGGCGGGTGGAATTCACAAGTGCGGGATCAGCTTAGTTATTGTTTTCTCAGCTGCCGAGGTGAACACAGCAGGCGGCTAGAATTCACAGTTTAGTTCGTTTTTATCCGCTGCCGAGGTTAAAAGTAATTTTACAAATTTACAAAATTAAAATTTTTATTCATTAAAAAGTTCATTTTTCCACAATTCAATCAATCTACTACGGCCTCCATCAGTTGACAAGTGAAATTGTAGTAGATCTCACCAGTGGAGCGAATAGTTTCACACAAACGACATCAGCGCCGTCTGGACTTCAGCTTAAAGACTCCACCGAATCAAATTGAACGACTGGGCACCAAAATGGGTCCACACGGACCTAAGTGAGACGTGCTCCCACGCGTCTACCCACAATCATATCTTATCCTAAGTTGAACGACAAGCAATTTTGTTGGCAAATGTGTTCCACGATAGGCGAGTCTTACGAAAAAAAAAAAAAAAGCCGTTGTCATGCAAGTTTTGGACCCACGCCTGTGTCGTCAGCCTCAATCAAAGCCACGCTCGCGACCCAAATTGAAAGCCATTCACCCAGCATTCATTTCCACTCACTTGCGTACCAATTATTGCGTCGATAACCCCCCCCCCCCCCCAGAAAACAGACAGAGCCTGTCAGCAATAGTCTCAATCCTGTAAAGCCGTTACCCATGACACAAACATGACAAAAACATCGCACTTACAGCGACAGCGACTCCCTTTGTGTGTGCGGCTCAGACTGACAATAGAAACAAGGACGATGCCTATTCGGCGACTACTCTCCACCTCACTGGAGATCCCATCAAACTCAATCACACTGAAGTTCTGGCAGACTGCAGCAGCAGCAGTAGTGGCACATCGTTAAGTCAATTGCATTCGTTCTTGCGAATATCCTATTGTGCGGCTTTCGCCTGAGATACATTTTTGCAAAACTCTCTGTGTACAAACAAAAAAAAGATACCACAATACTGAACGTCATCACCGCAGCATAACAAAAACGGCGGATGGGACTCAGATCCAGATAGATCTTGATTCAGTTGTCATCATCATCATTGTCGCTGGCACCCGCTATCAACCAGCTCGTCGTCGTACACACATGTGAACAGCAGACCACCAACATCCCCCGTCAAGCTTGCCCGGATATGTTTAGCGCGAGCGATTGTGCATTCAACCGTCAAAGGATACCTTTTTGCCGGATGGAGATACAAATAAATTTCGTTTCGGATTTCGTTTCGGGGGGTTTTTTTTTTTTTTTGTTCCCCCCTTGGACTGCGGTTACGACTGCACAGCATATCACATCGCTCTACCCGTCCACCCCATTCCCCAAGCGAGCGGGCACACATTCAGAAGAAAATGACAGGCAAAAAGGATAATAATACCAAATAAAGGAGTACAATTTCGAGTGGTGGTGGAGGAGGAGGAGCCGCCAAAAGAAATACATTTCACCAGATTGAGGGAAAAAGAAGGAAACTACCCCAAAGGCGGCACAACTAGGACACCCATACATAATCCATTTGTTCAATATTGATTTTCCTCCCCTTTGTCCCGGCTGCACCTACTAACTGTGTGTGTGTGTGTGCGGATTACGGAGACAGCTGTCCTTCCGGTTCGATATCAATATCCCGTGTCCCAAGTGAGAGACAAAATTTTAATGATCGTCGATGGGTGAGGGCAGCACAGGTGATGTCATATTCCTTTGGAAACGGGCCATTCTTAGTCCCCGTTGTCGTCCTCCAACACGTTGTTGTCCTCGTCAACCTCGTCGTCGTCGTCCTTCTCCGCGTCCTCGTAGCTGTCGTCTTTGTTCGATTGTCAGCGGGTCTATTGTTCGACAACACTCTCAACTGTGGCGCATATCCTTGGAAGACTGTGTCGAGAGCATTGTTTAGCACGCGTTTATACACGGTCTTTCGCAATCATTCTCATCAGTGTAACGTGTCCTTCTGCATGGGTTCCTTTCAGTCAGTCGGCGTCGTCACGTTGTGCTGCCACATGCAAACTCAGTGTCACAACGGGGATCCAGCTTCGTTTTCTTTTTTTTTTGTGGGAGGAAAAAATCCATGTCGTTCGCATATATTTTGTCGTGAAACAAAAGTCAGTTTTGCCATGGATTAGACCGACAGACGACGCCGATAGTGAAGCACACACAGGACACACCGAGTGCAACGGAGTATTATTATTTTTCGGGTAAATATCCTCTAAGCTTGGATAATCCTTTGGCAAACTTTATGCCTTGTGATGCACAAGTATGCCGTGTGTATTGTGCTGGTGCGCCGTTGTTGTTAAGTAGTTTATTCAGGAAAGTGTAGTGACAATGCACAGTTGGCCACTTTCTGATGGTTCCGCCGATGGAAACTTTTACTGACTCCATCCGGACAGAGGAGGCTGGAAGGTTTTTATGCAATATTTTTTTCTTGCTTTGACTCACTCAACCTGGGTGTGATGTTTTAGCGTTCGGTATCCATCACAACCTCCTTGAGTGAGCGATAGCAGGACAAAATTTCATCTTTACCATTGCACGCGACAAACGACAGCCTTCGCTCCTTGTGCTGGATCGGGATTCATCGGGCGGCTGCTGGCAGTTGGCAGTGCCATCACGCAAAGTGAACAACTCTAGCATTTGTGTGTGTTTGGTGTGTTTTTGGTTTTGCAGAAAAGTGTATCTTCGGTGGATTTACTTGGAAGCCATGGACAGGGGAAGTTTCGGCTGTCCTCCTGAATTGACATCGATTGTGTGAGAGGCAGTAGTTCCTGGTCAGAAAATGATAACAAAGTCGGCGGTAGAGGACACCTGAGCATCGGCAGCGCCAGGAACACACTTCGAGCCGTTCTGGAGAATGCCTTCATCGCCGACATCGACAATTCTATGAAAGTGGCGTCGCGAGGGCACGAACAGCGTCAGGTTGGTGACAGGTACCAGGCTCTGAATGTTGCCTTGGTCGGAGTACCACACCGGCGTCACCACACCTCGCGAGGGCACGAATGGCGTCAGATTGGTGACAGGCACCAGGCTCTGAATGTAGCCATGGTCAGAGTACCACACCGGCGTCAGTTTAGCGACATGTACCAGTTTCTGAATGTTGCCATGGTTGGGGAACCACACCGAGGCCAGAGGACATCAGAAAACCATCAAAATTTGCCTAAATTTGACCACCAATGGAATGGGCACCAACTACTAACGTTTCTTACGTTCAGACAAGGTCTGTCTTAGGCTTCAGAGGAAGACTTGGGATAAGAGAAGGAACTCGGGTTGTGTACGCAGAATGAGAAGACAGACTAGACTAGCCAATAATTCAGTCTGCCGGAATCTGAAGCAAATTGGGACATCGAATCGAATCCGACAACAGAGGACGTCCTCGATCAAGATGGCGCACACAAGTGGAGAAGGACCTTAAGCAACTTGATGTGCGCAACTGGAGGCAAATGGCTAGAGAGGCTTGTTGGTTCAGGCTCAGGTCCAATTCGGATTGTAGCTCCAAACAAAGAAGAAGAAAGAATCTGAAGTTGTGATGGATCAGGCCAGTCCTCTAGAAGTCTTACGTTCCCGACGTCTTACTCTTAATTCCGGAGATTTCGTCATCCTCTCCTTCGCGAACCAGGGAGTCAAGGAGCTGAAGCAATGAAACGATGCGCTCGCCTCATCGAGCAAACAACAACTGTCAGCTCTGCCAGAAACTTGCTTCAAATCTGTATGTAAATACGAGCTGCCCATTTTTGTGGTACGCTTATGCGGCGTTCTACTCAACCAAATGGCATGATACTTACACCATTGGAAAGGTAATTTCGCGTAGATGTGCACAATGTATTTTTTGGCAAACGATTGGGTAGAACCTTGGCAAACACATGTACAAAATTATGTTACATTATTACGAGGAAACGTATTTAAATACACAATCGTCGAAATTCGACCACAGGCGAGCCTAATTTCAACAAACAGTCAGACCTTTGTGGTCGGTTCCAGCATCTGGGGGATTCACAGAAAGAAACTAAAAACTATTCAGCAACTCGACCACAACCCAAATCAATAGAAGCCTCCGGAGTGGATCTGCCACTGATTCCCGGTGAAAAACTATTCCACGACACAAAGTTACGAACGTCAGAGCTCCGAATGCCCCTCCCCCTAAACCAGGAAAGAAAAAAATGAAACCAACCTGAATCGCATTCGAATCCTTTTCACAAAGCCCTCGCCAGACCGACAAACTTTTCAAAACCAGCTGTCATCCACTTAAAACCAATCCCCGAATATTATCCACCACCATCACCCCCGTCTCACGTGTATCCGTGTATCACATCGCATAAATTAGGGATATGAAAAAAAAGGAGGCCTTCATCTGCAAGCATTCACCCATGTTAAGTTCACATGGAGTAAATCCAGGATTTCACGAATCAATTACGTACGAGGACGTGAATATCTAAACTACACCCATGCCCCGTCCGTCCCCATCTAAGACCTTTCTCTCTCTCTCTCTCCACCTCCTCATTTCTTTTTCTAATGCTTTCAGGTCCACTCATTAATTCAGGGCAGTCAGTCGACAAAAACCTTCAAGTCCTTTCGACTTAAAGGGATTTTTTAATTAATTTTTAACAACATACACCACCCCGCCTCGGCCCGGCCTATCTACCCTTCGGCATGCCAGCAGTGGCAAGTGGAGGGAAAAATTAATTAACCCCCTTCCTTGCCGCGATGGAAGGAAGGTATTCTCGAGAATAGCTCGATGTGTGCCGATGCCGATGCCGACTCAGGGCAGAGGCAAACTTTTCAATCTATTAATGATCACAATCGCACCACTAAACATTAAGGACACACACACACACACACCGATAGCAATGGCTAACCCTACTACACAAACCACACCTAGTTCGGGCGGGGAAGACGGCAACGACAAACGGCACACACAACTTGTTGAAAATTCATTATGGCACTTTTAAATGAGTCCCAGTCCCAGGACCCGGGACCAAGCCTTTGTTTGCATGGAAATGTGGGTGACACTGATGACTGGCTGCGGGTTCTGCCGGCTGACGTTAGGGATTCTCACCACAAATGAACCTCGAACTGCTTGGCCGTACACACTTTGACCCTGGCACCATCAACGTCGCCGCAGAATGAAAGCCAAGATATTCACCGATTCATCGACAAACAAACAACAGAAAACAAAAAAAAAGAATGAGGACATAACGCCTGTCATTTCGACCTTCACAGCAGCAGCTAGGACGAGGGAGAGGACGAGGACGAGGACTTGTCTCCGTCCAGTGGTATCAGAATCAACAAAGGCTGCAGCGGGGGAGACACAAAAGGTGTGGTGGTGGAGGCTGTTGTGTGTGTGTGTGTGTGCTCTGACAAGGATGACTTGATTTACATAAAAACACCCACACACGCACACATCTCTCTCACACGACAGCATTCTGAAAATTCGTCTCGTCTCGTCTCGTCTCGTCTCGACTCGTGGCAGTTACACGTTCGTCAACCTTGTCTGCACGGGAATTGAATGGATAAAGACGTCTAAGGTGTCACACAAAAAGCTCGATAATGAAATCAGGAGAACTTAATCCTGGTTGAAATTCAATTCCGATAACTAACTTAAGATTAGTTTTCGAATTAACATAAGACGCTGAGCGCGTAGTTGTCCTCCTTGTCGTTGTTGTGAAACTTGTGTGCACCGTGAAATGGAGCTTCTTGTGTGCGTGGCCACATATTTTACAAATTAGAACGACTGAGAGGGTCCTGGAAAATGATTGAAGCGGATGGGGTGGTGGGCAAGTGCACACAAAAAGCCGAATCAAAATACAGCAACCGAAAGGTAAAAGTTTTCTAAAACCCCGAAATAGAAAAGTTTATCATCCTTGTGCCACTTAGGTTGAGAGATTGAGAGGTTTCCCATTTGTCGACCTCCTCGGGCTCTGGCCATTCCGATGGTGTGTGCGGATTGGTGGAGCTGCCAGGGATTAGGGATTAGTTTGGAGTTTTCGAGTGTGTCACTATCATTCTTCGGGGATAGTTGCGCTCGAGTTGATTTGACGCACAACATGGGGGCTGCGGGGGTTGGATGAGATGAATCCTCTAGTTCCACATGGAGCAGAGGGGGTTGTGTACGTGGATTAGTGATTAAATTGGAGACTTCTTTTGATTTATTAATTGCACGACATCGGTGCTTTCGTGGATGAGTTCGCTGTTCGACGGGACGACTGAACGGATGGTTTGGGCGGCGAGTCACCAGTGCGTTAAGAAGACCACATTTTGGAATATTTCATGCGCAATGAGGGGGGTTTCATGTTCCACTCAGTGTCCACTAATCTAATGGAGTCCTTCTGCAGGTCAGACGGGAGCCGTGGTCTCATCTGAGAAGAGGTTCTTGGGTCTCTGTGGCTTGGCAACTGTCCTTCTGCAGGTCAGCCGAACTCCGTGGTCTCATCTGAGAAGAGGTTCTTGGGTCTCTGTGGTTTAGCAACTGAGACTAAATCAGACAGCGCCTTGGCGACTTTGACAACATTTTCCATCTCGACGATGAAGCCATTCTTGAGAACAACTCGGTGCGTGCCGATGCCGATGACGCTGGTGGTTTTTTGTGGTGCACTCTGTCCTCTGTGGGTTCTGTGGTCGATTTTGGGGTTCATTGGCAGCATTTTTAAATCATGGGTTCTCACTTGAACCCTGTGACGCCAAGCTTGCCTTCGAGGTTTCATCAGAACTCCTCATGTCGGCGGTGGAGGCAGAAGAACTCTATGGATGCCCCTGTCGTCTTGGAAATTGAAGTATTTTGACGTATTCAGTCGAAGGTTTCAGGGGAAGACCTGGTTTGTCACCAGGAACTCAGGTTGTGTACGCAGAATGCGAAGGAGGGATACGCCAACGTCCGAGACTACCCAAGATTCAGTCTGCCTGAACCTAAAGTTGACGTATTCTGTCTTAGGCTTCAGAGGAAGGCTTGGGATAGGAGTAGGAACTTTGGTTGTGTACGAATAAGACTAGACTAGCCAATAATTCATTCTGCAGGAATCTGAAGCGAATTGGGACATCGAATCGAATCCGACAACAGAGGACGTCGTCTATCAAGATAGCGCACACAAGTGGAGAAGGTCCAAAGCAACTTGGTGTGGGCAACTGTAGGCAACTGGCTGGAAAGACTTGTTGGTTGAGGCGCAGATTCACTCCGGACTGTAGCGCCAAACAAAGAAGAAGAAGGAATCTGAAGTTGTACTGGGTCAGGCCAGCACTAGAAGCACTGTCTTCCAGACATAGGCGGATGACATTGCTGCGACTCGTGGAACGCAGCGAGCCTTCAATGAGGCCAACAATGGTCCTGGCGGTTGGCGAGGATAAAGCGAAGGATAACGGCGGCGGGGCATGAAAAATTTCCAAAGTGGATGAAGAAGTAAACAGTCTCGGGTGCAAAGTTCCCTTTCTGTCATTCCTCACAGATTGGTTCCATCTGTCAGTTTAACGCCCCCTTTTTTTAAAGAACGTCCCTGGACCGATGAAAGACATCTAAATGGAATTAGAAAAAAGCAATTGCCCGCCACTGGGTGACCATATGTCGAGGACCCTTGAAAAAAAAACCAATCCACTTTCCACGATAATCTCCTCGATGACGGAGAGATTATGCTGTCACCCAACTGCTGGTGCAAGTCCAGGCAACATACCCGCCCTCCACCGTCGCAAAAGTGCATTATCGCTGCACTTAGATCTCCTCCTTGTTACACACATGTCAAAGGAACTCCTCTCCCCGCACAGGGATCATCATTAAGTGCCTTTGAAGGACAATGAATTATGTATGGTTTATTTTTTTGCTCAAACATCGTCCCTCTCCAAATTGAATAATTGAAATCCTGCCAGCTTAGCCCAGGCGCCTCGCAATCCCCGAATTCGGCAATCAATCAAACCGAGAAATAAGAAAATAATGAAGGAAAACCTGCTGACATACGCTGTCCCCTGTCGCCTAACGTCCCCGTCAATATTTACTCGTTCAAGGACTTCGACATAATGGAATACTTTACCTTATCGCCGTATCGCGTCGTGCCGTACCTATGGCTACACTTCACAACTCAGCAATTCGTTACCCTCTTGCTCGCATGGCCGCGACGACGGTATTGTTATAATTGTGTGTTTTGGATACAAACAGTCGTCGTAACCAATCACAATTCGCTTCGTGCCACCGCATAGGACATAATGAAAAAATCAATTTCTATTATCCTCGACGAAATCTAATTATAATTACAATTCCATATCATTGCTCCCGCCGCCCCGTTGTAGATACACATGTGTGTGCATTCATGGGTGTTTCTGTGTGCTTCTGAGGGCATTCCCTGGCATTTCTGAGTGCGGCCGTGTGTGTGCTAAGATTAGAAAATTGCTTTTCGACTATGATAAGATTGTCAAGATGTTTTTGGCTCCAGCAGAACTAAATAATTTCGCATGATCCTCAAGTAGATACATCCATATTTCTGAAGGACGCTAGAGTGCTTGAGTGATGGAATGTAAGTGCTCACATCGAGGGGCGGGCTGAGGGACTCAGCAAATTTTCCCCATATCTGACGAATGTGTGGGAAATTTACTCGATGGATCCTTGCATCATTTCATGCCAACGACGACGAGTGTTGCCTTTTCGTGATGATGTGTACTGTGCACGTCGGCAATTTAAACACACTTCGATTCGAATTTTAGCAGAAGACGAAAACTTAAACTTAAAATTGGAGCCTTTAGTGCGACCAGATTTAGAGGCGAATTCAACTACTAGAGTGGGCCAAATACAAGTTTCTTTTTAAAAATGCAATAAAATGAACAAAATTCCAGTTTTTCCAAGTGATTATGACTTCGTTTGTAAGAACAAACATTCCCATTAATAATGACATACAACGTCGTTCCAGTGACTGCCTCGGCTGGCTTCGCAGTGACGCATTCTGGCACCCCAACTTTGCAAGACCTTGTTGATCGTTTCGCGCTGTAGGTCGCGGATTGTTTGGATGATGCTGGGCTTAAGTGCTTGAATGGGGGAGTCCTTCAAGGTTCCGCACCAAAGGGGTCAAATTGCAGCTCCGTGGTGGTGGCCAATTGTCATCGCCAAGACGGCTGATAACACGATTTGGGACTTTGCTGAGCAAAAGATCGATTGCAGCATGGGCTGTGTGGCATAGCGCGCCATCCTGCCATCCGGAACCAAAGGTAGTCCAAGTCAATGTCTTCAATTTCAGTAAAAAAAAAAAGAGTCGGTTAACATGGCTCTGTAACGCCCACCGTTGACCGAAACGTTGTGCCCAGCCTCATTTTCGAAGAAGGCCACAGCAGCCAAATTCTCTTCCGTGCGCGCCGTACGACGATGGAGACCATAAGTGTTGTCCCCTAGCATACCAGTCTCATGAACTTTTTGAGCACAAACTTGCGTACAGCAGTTGCTTCAATCTGCCATAACCTCTTCTTTTCAAAAACCACACGTTGAAACAATGTTTGGCTTACACAGCACTCACTTTGGAAATAAGTTCTCAACATTTCCCAGCGGTGTTCGAGCGAAAAGCGACTCATTTCGTTTCGCGGAGGTATGACACTGACTTTCTGTCAAGATTTCGAGCGGAAAACAGCTGTCAGTGTCAAAATAACTTATGATTTAAAAAAAATCCACTAGATGGCCCAGCCTGTGAAATGTCAAGTAGTCATTTAGAGAAATCGCTAGAAATATCTACTTTCCTTGAAAAATCCTCGTAAACTATGAGAAAACCGAAGGATTTCCGAAGCTTGATCAAAAGAAATTTTAACATTTTTACCAAATCGATGAAATTTTACTTGAAAGTAGAAACAGCCGAGTGCGCGCTGATTTGTGGCCGTACGTGGTGATGCTCCGGCGCGGACCCTCCACGGGTAGCCGGCCTGATAAGTAAGTAAGTAAGTACGTGCTGATGCTGGATTGAGGGTTAGCGTGGACAAATCAGAGGATTTCCAGAACGCCACTCGACAAGTTGGTGGCGTCCCATTGAAGCAGGTGCAGAAGTTCTCGTATCTCGGGGTCTTTTTCACGAGTGATGGGAGAAGTAATGCTGAGCTTTCTTGTAGGATTAGCCAAGCTGAAACAGCTTGGAAGATCTGTAATCAATAGGGCAGACCTTGGCGTCAAAGCCACTCACTGTACTTATCCCTCACCTATGGTCATGCATATTGGGCAATGACCGACCGAATAAGATCACGAATACTACCGGGATGAGATTTGTTCGTGCTGTTACTCGCCGGGATATGGCGAGAAACACGGTAGTGCCCGAGGAACTCAACGTTGAGCGAGCTTCAAATGGAAAGGGCTATGGTTCGGTCACGTGGCGCGAATTTCCCATTCACCACGACTTCCAAGATGTGCCTTGAATGCGACTCTTTCAAGTAGGCGACAGACGCAAGACGAGGAGGTTGGACCAAGTCGAAAAACTCACCTGGTTCCGCTTGGACATAGGTTATGTGGCTGCCATCATAAGCCATGGATTCACAATTCCATATCATTGCTCCTGCCACCCGTTGTAGATACACATGTGTGTGAATTCATGGGTGTTTCTGTGTGCTTCTGAGGGCATTCCCTGGCGTTTCTGAGTGTGTCTGCTAAGATTAGAACATTGCTTTTCGACTATGGTAAGATTTTCAAGATGTTTTTGGCTCCAGCAGAACTCAAGGGACTCCTGGACTCCTGGAACCATTTTGTTTTGTTGGACGAATGCCCAGATTGATTTGACATCCTTTTCAGATATGTCCATATGTTGGTTTATTCTCCAAGGGCTTGTTTTCTAATGGAGGCCAGTGCAGGTCAGTTGCAGAGCAGATGTGAGGGGTTTTCCTCTTCTTCTTCATCCATGCCTCTGCTACAGAAGTCAGAAGTCAGAAGTGTGGTAGTCCTAGTCTTGCGGCGTGTCTACCCATTGCGCAGTGTCCTGTGGGGACTCAGGTTTTTCCTGCTTAAACGGATGGCCGTCGTTCCATTTTTGGCCATATTTGTTTCGAATGTAGGCCCGCATGTCAGCCCTGTTGATCGCTAACTCTGTGATTTTGGTTTTTTGAGCTTCTATTGGCACTCAGATGTTTTCAATGACTATTGCTCCGTTTCTGGCTAGCTCGTCTGCTTCACAGTTTCCTGGAATAACTCTGTGTCCGGGAATCCAGCACACCGGCAGAGTCTTACCAATTTTGATCTTAAAAATGGTCATTCGAGTGCCATTCAATTGCTGCTTGACTGTCGGTGTAGATGACGATGCTCTCTTTCGATATCGTTCTCATCAACAGCCACTCAGCGGCTTCACGACTAGCCGTTATTTCTGCCTGCAAAGCACTACAATAATCATCTAGTCTAAAAGACCGGGCGACGTAGATGTGTTCCCAGTAAATCTCCGCTCCGCCTCCACCACCGGTTTTAGATCCATCTGTGTAGATTTCCTTGACGTTGTTATTGTTCACTACCGAGTTCGCTTCCCATAGTTGCCCAATGTTGAAGTCTACGATCGGGGTTGAGTCGTCCGTAGGTTCTTCGGTGAAAAGGTGTGCGTTTAAGATACTGGCGTGACCTGTACGTTGTTTACTCCATTCCGAGAATGCTTTAAGTCTCAGTGCCATCTCAGGGGTGTAGTATCGTCTCTAACGCTGCGGTTGGTGATGTGCGCATTGCGTCTGTGACTGATATGCACGCCATCCTTTCCACACTGTTTATCATCTTTGTGTAGCTAGCTTTTTCCAGCTCCGGCCACCATACCACGACACAGCGGCGGTGTAAAACCATCTCATAATCTTGAGCTTGATATAGTGCGGCGGTTGCTTTCTTGATTCTTTCCGATGTGTTTTTGGTTCCAATTGAGCTTTCTGTTTAGTATACCGCCGCTGGGGCATAACTGCTGATGAATTATTAGAGTCGCTGGCGGGGGATCGAGTGGCCTGGAGATTTCTCGTGAGTGCTATACTTCCGCGACCTCTTGATTGGAGTGGAGAAGGGTGATTCATCGTGAGGTTTGATTTAAAATGTTAAATAAAACACATAAATTTTAAAATGAACTTACAATTTTTTTATCGGTTAAAAGAACAATTTATGGCATTTACTTTTTGAAAATGATATCATGTAAATGTTAGCTACAACTACGTGTGAGATGATCCATTCTTCTTCTTCTTCATTGTTTGGCGCTACAGTCCGGAGTGGACCTGGGCCTCAACCAACAAGCCACTCCAGCCAGCACGATCTTTCGCCAGCTGCCTCGAGTTGTGCACACCAAGTTGGTTGAGGTCCTTCTCCACTTGTGTGCGCCATCTCGTTCTAGGACGCCCTCTGTTGCGTTGTCCCAATGGCTCGGAATCGAAGACTCTTCGGGCCGGAGCTGTGGTGTCAATCCGCTCTACGTGACCTAGCCTAGGTGAATGCCGCTGTACAGCCCGTACAGTTCGTGGTTGAAACTCCGCCTCCAGACGCCATCAATACAAACAGGACCAAAGATCGCACGCAAAACTTTTCTCTCAAAACGACCAAGAGCTTCTTCATCCGCTTTCAATAGCGTCCATGTCTCTGCGCCATAGAGCAGGACAGGGATGATTAGAGTGTTATATAAAGTCAACTTGGTGTTTCGAGAGATGGCTCTGTTACTCAACTGCCTCTTGAGCCCAAAGAAACAGCGATTGGCAAGAGTACTGCTGTTATTGTCCCCGTTTACTGCAAAGCCGAAGATGGTCCATTTGGAAGGTCCAATTTTGAGCAACTCGTTCAAGCGTAGCGACTGGTATACGAGATCGCGGATAACACGAGTTATGTTGGCTTCCAAAGCGGCAATCGAAGCTGGCTTAGTCCTGAAGACCTGCGGCTTTACATATCCTCAGAGAAAACAGTCCAAAAGTGTGATATGGTACGATCTAGGCGGCCAATTTTCCGTAGCAAAACGTGAAATTAAATGATCACCAAAATGATTTCTCAAAAAGTCCATTGTTTCACGCGCTGTATGGCTCGTAGTTGTTAAATTTTGTACGCTTTTAGGCCGGGATCCTCACGTAAAATACGCCAAGCCAAGTTGCTGAGAACGACGGCGAATCGTTTCGTCACGGTCCTCGCGTGCACTCTCAGCTGCAGCCGCTATAGTCTCTTCACTACGTGCTGGATGTGGTCTAAACAGTCGAGTATCATCCACTAGTGTAAACTGTGACTCAAAGTTGCGAATGGCGGTTTCAGTAGGTCAATTATGCGCACCGTAAGTTCTTCGATTTTCGTAATAGAGCTCAACAATTTGGAGACGCTGCTGTGGTGCGAGTCTTTCCATGCTACGATACTGAACAAAAATGACAAAGCAGTTTGATAGGAGCCCCGCGTGGTCTGTCAAAAAAAGCCTATTGAAAATCAAACCTCCCTTTCTTTCGATCGTGATTGACTCTCTTAAGAAGAAACGCCAAGTCATGTCTCTCACGTCTAATCGAAAATCGAACAAATTAAGTGCCACCCCTTAAATTCAACCCCCTTCCAAAAGCACATCATTATTCAACAGAAAATGAACTCCATCCTCGTTATATGCCGCGCCAACGGCAGACAGTTTTGTCACGCGGACACTCCGACGAGTGGGGCTGCAATAGCAGCGGCAGCAGAACGAAATTACCTTTCATTCCATCATTCAACAACTTGTCTGTGAATTACAAACATTTGACTAAAGATTACATTTGGGAACGGATGCCTAATTAAAGGCCACTGCCAACAGTGACAAAATGAAACGAAACGAGACCCCAGATCCACCCTCAAACAGACGTCCTTCTCTGTGTGTGCACACAAGCGTTCCCTGCCGTGCCGTCTCTCGATCTGATGTGTATTTATTCTCCTATTTAGCGAAAGGAGTCGCAGCACACTGCAGTCCTTGTTTCCATCGTGCCATCCTGCCATCGTCGCCCGTCGTTGACAATGATAATTACGGTGCATCTCGTTCACGTCCCATTCCGGGCAGCTCTCGTTCGGGCTCTGATCGCCTCTGATTCTCATCGGTGGCGGCTGCAGTGGCATCAACGTGGTCTCTTTTTTCCCGAAATTAACTCGAAAGCAATCGAATCAAATCCACAACTCGAGCACAGACGACACGTTGCAATGTTATCCCGTTCGCTGATGCGCTGAGCCAAAGGACATTCAAGTAGTTGCACGTTTCGCATTGAATCCACTCTGTCGAAGGATGCTCTAGTCCTGTCCTTGTATGCATTCGGATTATGATGGGCTGGGTCAGTCCCACTGGCCATCTCTAATTGGGTGTCAATAGGGGGAGGGGGGCGGGCTACAACAAGCAGAAAAAAAAATCCTTGCACGTGATGTGAGTCGTATTTCTAATTGTATTTGCAGGACGAGTTGTTTGGCCAAGGATTAAATTTTATAAATGTTCTTTTTTTTCTCCGTTTTTTTGCAGTTTGGTCAATCAAACCATGTCGACACTGAATGCCGGCGATGTGAGACGTGTCCTAACGAACGCTCTGGCCGTGTGGGAGCGCAGCTCAAAGTTGACATTCCGAGAAGTGTACAGCAAACAAGCAGACATCCAGGTCCTCTTTGCTAGGTAAGTTGTGTTTGAATACCCATCCCGGGTGTGCGGGTGATCGATCAAAGCGGATTTGTCTATCACCCGGTGGCGGATGGAGGAGGATGGTTAGCTCATAACTTTTGCCAACTTTTATGCTAAGCAGTCGTCGTCGTTGTCGGGGGCTTACGGATGCCTTCGTCCGTGCGCATCAAGAGTCAATAAATGGCAATAAAGTGTCCTGATTTTATTATCAATCCGGATGGGCGCAACTATTCCTCCTTTCATCTCACTTCTTTCATGACAAAGCGACGGTTGTTTATGATGTTTCATTTTTGCAGGCAAAAACATGGCGACGGCTATGACTTTGATGGTCCTGGCATGGTCCTGGCGCATGCATTCTATCCGGGCGAGGGTCGCGGTGGCGATGCACATTTCGACGAGGAGGAGAACTGGATTCTCAGCGAAAACCATACGGATGAGGGTAAGTTTAATCAGAATTTTTGCGCTTTCTTCTGCGTTTTGGTGCGCGTAACACACTCGAAGGGGACTCGCTTAACGACGATTAGCCTTAGGACTTCACTCATTGCACTGGTCGTGTGGGGGGGGGATGTGTAGCAAAGGCCTTGCGAAGTGCCTGTATGTTTGTGTTGTAATTTGTAGGGTAAACACTACCGTTATGTGTGGCGTGTCTGTTTATTCTTGACGTCGCGCCATCCCCTGAAATGGACACTGATGATGGGCTCTCCTCGCCATTCTGGAACTGTCCGTGTTAATCCTAGCAATTTATCAGCGAGTGAGACCGACTAGGGGAAGGGGGTGAGCTCAAGGACTTTTTGCCATTAAATTAAGTGGGCGCGCTCGTGAGTGTGTGTGTTTATCTGGACGCCGGATGAGGGATAAACTCCATCGACGTCGACAACTGACGACTCTGACAGTCTGTGCGAGGATGTGCTAGTTTGGGCAATTTTGACTTTCGGGGCGTGGCAATATTTTGTTATTATCCATCGCACCACACACAACACATCAGACATCAAACATCGGACATGGACATGTGCGAGAGACGAAGAACGATTAAGTGTAATCAATCATTGAGAATGAGGACCGAAGCGGCGAGAATAAAAATTAATTGATATTGATTCGTTTTGCCGGCTATCCGCCGTCGGTTGGGGGCGATGGCAAGAGTTTGAGGTTAGTTTTATCATAAAGTTAAATGTAACAGTTATGTTAATTTATCATCATAAAGCAGCGAGTAAATGCAATTTTTCACTGATAACGCTGTCACAACCATCATCAACCAGCAAACTCGTCCATCAGTAGCAATCGCTCCCCCGGCCGAGGGACGACATTAAGACCGGAGCTTCGTCAGGCCATAAAATCCTGGGGGGAGGGGGGGATGAGGCCATTTGACGACTTGGTTAAATGGCGATGATGTTGATTTCGGGTTGCTTCGATGGGGAATCATTAAACACGAGACAATGACACCGCAGCTTTATGAAGCTCTTCGAGCTGCGGACGGGTTGGTTGAAAGGATTGTGTCAGGGTCCTTGTGCCGGCGTTGATCGTAACAGTGAGATTCTGTTACTTAAGAGGCGAAAGCATAAGTATCGAATCGACGGAGTTTAGTACTCAGCTCTGAGGAGTATTCACCAGCATTCTACTTTAATGCCGGCAACTTTGCGGGGGAATTGTGTGAACCACTTTAAATCTGGAGATGTTCCACCATTTGCACTCAACTTCACTTTTGGCATCAAGCTCTCTTGTCGAAAATGCGTGCCTTCATCTTTCGAACCGTTAAATTCAAGTTTTTTTTGATGGGCTCAAGTCTGAATAAATGCTGGTGTACCCCAAGGCTCTGTTGTGTCTCCGACACTCTTTCTCATTTTTATAAATGATCTCTTGTTTGCTGCTTTCAATCCAATTCGTTATCCTTTGCTGATGACAGCACCCTCAGCTCTTCATATTCGTTCCGTTCGCCCTTCGGCCGTAGAATTGGAACGGTCGGTCTGCTGTCCCTTAAGCGAACCCCTAAAAATCAGCTATTATCCATGAACGGCGTCTGTGTCGATGAAACCGGAAAGCCTTCCATCCTTGGTATGTGTATCAACGAAATGTTTAGGTTTTCTTAAGCGATGCAAGAAATACTTCACCCCCTCTGATTTGGCTTTCATTTATAAGGCGTATATCCGCCCCACCCTTGAGTACAACGCTCATATCTGGTCGGTTGCCCCCAAGACCACCATGCGCCTACTAGATAGAATCCAAAAGCGAGCGATAAAACTTATAGGATACAACAATATCGTAGAGTCGTTATACTCGCTCGAACATTGACTTCTCTCTTTCGTCTCTTCGTTGTCCGTATTTGGTCGCTTTTTTAACAAAGCTCAAGTGAGCTAGTCAACCTCCATGAATTCGCCCGCAATACTCGTCTCGCCAGGAATGCTCACCAACTTACCCTTAAGCCTACTTTCGGGCGCACAATTTAGAGACTCGTTCTTCAGCCGCACTACGAAAATTAGAGCTTCCACTCAAGCCTTGGAGTCTCTCACGCAGCGTCACAGTCGTTTGATTTTCTGGACAGGGCGGCTTAATCTCCTTTCCATGGACATATACGAGAAGCTTATAGCCACGCATGCAGCAATAAGACTGAGGAAATGTAAGCAATGGGGAAAAACACACATCAGAGGGCATATGGAGCTACTCCATAACTCTAAGTTTCATAAACAAGTCCGATTGTATATGACACCTTTTGACTTCGAATTCAAGCACAAAACCTTAATCCCCACAAGAATAGAGTGAAAAGAAGAAAATGTGTGCAACTTCGCTGCCAAGGAACTATACACTGACGGCTGCAGGTCCGAGGAAGGCGCAGGCGGTGTATACGCTAGATCGCAGGAGCTATCAAAAGATATGCGAGTCCCAAACCATTTCAGTGTTTTCCAGGCAAAAGTAGCATACCTCCGGTCATCAATGACCCCGATAAACGTTCAAAACGTCAAACGGGTTTAAAGGCTCTGGAAACACCATCGCTCAACTCCAAGATGGTAAAATTCTGCCGACTATCTCTAAGGGAGATTGCGGATAGATGCAACCCTACCATATGCTGGGTCCCTGGGCATAAGGGTATTCCGCGCAACGAAAGAGCCGATGAACTAGCAAGAAGGAGGGCGAGTCTATGACTGGCACAAAATCAGGAGACAAGTTTTAAAAGCAATCCTACTGACCGACGTACGACGTAGTACATCGAAAGCGATATGGCCTACATTAGATCCGTCAGAGCTCGCCTAGAACTTGATAGAAGGCGTAACTACTGCCCACTGCCTGATTAACAATCCCGCCAGAAGACTAGGAGCGCCCTGCAATGACTCCTCTAGAAGCTGCAGCACGAGGGAATCTCATTTCGGCAGCTTGTATTCCCTGAAAACTGCTAACTTGGCTTTAACACCAAACTCGGCCTTCCTGATTACAGATCTTCCAAGCTGTTTCAAAATTGACGCAGCTTGGCCAATCCTACAGGAAAGTTCGCATTACTCCTCCCATCACTCGTGAAAAAGACCCCGATATACTTGAACTCCTCCACCTCCTCCACAGGCGTTCTGGAATTGACCTTCTTCTTCTTCTAATGGCGCTACATTCCGGGATGGATCTGGGCTTCAGTCAACAAGCGTCTCCAGCTGATATAATCTTTAGTCAGCTGCCTCCAATTTCGAGCGCCAAGTTGGTTGAGGTCCTTCTCCAGTTCCGTCGGGATGACTAACTCATCTGCAAAAAGAAGATGACTTACCCTCAACTCTCCCAATGCGAAACATTCTTTGCCTCATCTGAGCAGCAACATCCAGTCCAAACGAAATGAAAAGCAGAGGTGACAACGCTCACCCTTGGTGAAGTCCAACGCCCACGGTGAAAGGTCCGAAACCGAACACAGCTGCTGCAGTATAGAGACTGAATGTCCCTCAAAAGATGACCATCAATACCATACTCCCCCAGAACACTCCAGAGCTTACCTCGAGAAACGCGACCTTTTCCAAATCTACGAAACAGCTCTAGATCGGTTTGGCATACTCTCAAGCCTTCTCGAGTGTCGTTCTTAGAGTGAATAGCTAGTCGGTTGTACTTCTGCCGTGACGAAAGCCGCACTGTTCATCCCCCATCCTGTACTCGACCATAGCTCTAGAACGCGCCTCCAGCACCTTAACGTAGATCGTTCCCAGGGAGACTTAACAGAGACACGCTCCTGTAGCTGGAGCAATATCTTTTGTCACCCTTTATGAAAAGAGGAACAATCACCTCTGTTTGTCCGTCGCCCATACTCCCGCAAAACACTCCAGAGTTTACTTCGAGGCCAGGTGTCTCACCGCGTTCCCAGGACACGAAAGAGCCATAAAACTCCCTCTTTACCAGTGGCTTTAAGCATTTCTGGCTGGATTTCTTTCACATCCGCGGATTTGCCAACTTTTAGCTGTTCAATCGCTGGACTATTCTCAAGACTACGGGTCCGCCATCCTCAGTGCTCGTTTCGGGATTGAGCAGAACCGAAACCTTGGACCTGCTTGGACTTGACTCCTTCGATGATGTTGAATTCCCGTCCTCTGAGGCGTCGAATGATTTGCCAGAACGCCTTCTTCGCAGAGCTATGGTCGCTTTCCAACTTCTCGTCGAACTCCTTCCAGGACTGCTCTTTAGCTGCTCGCGCAGCCAATTTGCAAGTCCTTCGCGCCTCTGTGTACCAGTCAAAAGGCATCCTTAAATTTCTAAAACCCCCCAACTGGTTATGGGTATCACAACATACACCAACAACAGAGGTAATCGCGAACAAGTCAAGTCGGTCAACGGAGTATCGGGAAAAAAGTCGATGCATTGACAGGGTCTAAGTGAGGCAAAAATCCCCAAGCGGTGCTGTGCCAGTCAGCCAATTCAATCCGAGGCAAAATACCCAGCGAGCACCATCATTTTCAGCGACAAACATTTCCTCCGTCCCTCAACTACAGCGCCATCCACTTATCAGCATTCACCACCGATCACTATTTCACAAAACATCCATCAGCCGGTCTGGTCTAATCTGATAGGTGGTCGCTCTGTTTGCGGACTTGCCACCAATTACAATGTATATCGACCATCTGTCATGCAGCCCCCATCACCATGCCGCGGGGCGCGCACGCCCACAAATCAAATCCAATTACAGATACCGAAGTGCCCAGCTAATTGAATTTTTGTTGAAATTTTTTTCATCAATTTCATGAATCATCGTCATTGTTGGACGCGGTAATGAGCACTTCGCCACGGCCTGCATATTGTGCGGCTGGAGGATTTTATGGACACGAACTGGATGTCCCGTCGCCGACCTTCTGCTGAACTAGTCAAATATTTGTCGATGGGAATTAATTCAGCAAAATAGTTAATTAACTTGGGTTTGCTGTTGTCGTTAGCAGCCATCGACTGCGACGGGACCCGGCTTCCCTGTTACTGGTTATCATTTTCGATTAGGTGACAATTCATAATCAAGCGGATGACTCGCCGCTGCGATGGCCACCGCTCCGCGCCGCGTTGTGCCGTCCATCGCCGACGTGTAATTGAATTTTATAACACACTGCCAGCAGTGACAACCCGATACCGCTTAGCTAGGACTTGGGGGGGTAGCATAAACATTGTGTGTAGGTATACACGCGTGGGGATTAACTTGATTAGAGAATCATATTTCGCTGCTAACGATATGAGAGGGACAGCGAGTGTGGCGGCGCACCAAAAAACGAAATCCATCGTGATTAGATTAAATCACACAGTTGCCTATCAGCGCTTAGGCCATGCATAACTAATGGGATGCCTTCCTTTCTGTTTGCAGGAACTAATCTAATGGGAGTGGCGGTTCACGAATTCGGCCATTCATTGGGTCTGGGCCATTCGTCAGCAGAAGATGCAATTATGTACCCCTGGTACAACCAGGGCTACAAAATCAACGGCGATTTGCCAGACGACGACAAGCAAGCCATTCAGCAGCACTATGGGACCAGAGAGAAGCAGTGGGGCCCCTACAACCGGGGCACTCGGCCAACAAGACCAACCACCACGACCACGACGACGACGACAACTCAACGGGCAATCGTCTACTACCCGGATCGCAGAGAGCCCACGTACCCACAGGAACCTCGTCGAAACCCAAGCTATCCGGAAAGTCCTCGCAGAGTGCCCGCACAGCCGGACGACCCGCGAAGGAGACCGTCTTGGGAGAGACCCGACAGCAGACCGCCGTCAAATCCGCGATATCCACAAAACGATCCGCGTTACCCGCAGCAGCACCCGAAAACAACGCCCAGGCATCACAATCACAATCACCATCCGCATCATAATCCAAGGACGCGGGTCGATGACAATCCTGTGCCGCGAACGGAGGCGCCACCAACTCGCTATCCCACGCAACGTCATCATCATCACCATCCGCCGACTCATCCGCCGACCACGATACGGCCGCGAAAGGTCAAGCCAGACGGCTGCAAGATTCACTACGACGCCATATCGATGCTGCGACGGGAGCTCTTCATTTTCCACGAACAGGTAAGACAAGTCCTTCACAGCCAGTCAACAGCTAAACTAATTCCCCTTCTCCTTTCAGTATTTGTGGCGCATTGGAGAACGTGGCCTATACCCCGGCTATCCATACGAGACCAGACGGCTGTGGAGTCAACTCCCCGAGAACTTAACCCGCATCGATGCTGTGTACGAGAACCAAAAGGGAAAGATCGTCTTCTTCATAGGTACGTTCCGAAATCAGCTCCAAATGAACCAAACTCACTCACTCACTCTTTCCCGCTTTTAGGTCAGCAATTCTACGTCTTTAAGTCCTCCGAACTGGAGTACAGCAGGCCACTGACGTACCTCGGTTTGCCGGCGTACGTGAAAAAAATCGACGCCGCTCTCATTTGGGGCCACAACAAACGCACGTACCTCTACAGTGACACGCTGTACTGGCGCCTCGACGAGGACATCGGCCGAGTTGAGCTCGATTATCCCCGTGACATGTCCATCTGGGATGGCATCGGTTACTACATCGACTCAGCATTCCAATATTCCAACGGCAAGACATACTTCTTCAAGGGCCAAGCCTATTGGGAATTTGACGACAATCGAATGCGAGTGGCCAACTACAAACCGATGCCGTCCGCCTCCAAGTGGATGCCATGGTGTGTCGATTCGAATGAAATCGACGAAGATCCCTCGGTCAATGCGCCTCTAGTCTCGGAGAGGAACTATCCCATCGCTGAGTCCGGAGCGTTATCATCCAGCCGACGGTCGTGGCGACTCGACATCCTACTCGCAATAGTTCCATTATTTATGTACATTTCGTTAGTTAGCAATTAAGGCGCTGCACTGTATACACTAGCTCTAAGGTCTGCTTATTCAAATTCATTCTGTAGACGGGCCGCGGGACGTGGCCGTTGCCGCGACGCCAGAGACTTGGCTCAAAAACTCAACCAACGATCGACCCACCACTTCCGGGCGGGTCTCTGGCGACGGAAATCGGCCTCGTTCTCATTGCATCGTCGTCGCATCGTAGGCGCGGGTAACTGGTTAGGGGGGGGGGCACAGTCTTAGTCTTTTCTTTTTGTTTTTAATGAAATTTAATCACCATGTCACAGATGTGCCTTGAACTCATACGCATTTAGTATTGTATTGCATTTAGTCCCACGCACGAACTGGTGCCTCGAAGCGGGAGTTGTCCACAACCTGGAATGTGTCTACACCGAAATTGCCTGTAAATAGAATTAACAAACGAGTGCCTTAACGATTCCTGAGCCGAGCCGACAAACAGCTCCAAGCACCAACGTATGCCTTACTCGATCCAAGCGCCCCGCCCCCTCATCGTTCAGACTGTGTGTCCCACTGCCCCCCTGCCTACACACACACCTAAACCCCCCCCCCCCCCCGTATCATGTCCCTTAGCCCTTAAGTTCCCCTGCATGTTAAGTTATAGCCGTACACAGCCATCTTGTTTTGTTAAGTTAATGTGATACTATGTTAAAGTCAAGAACCAATAATGTAATTCATTAACGCTACAGTAACTGGTTAAATTAAATTTAGAGTTTCTATGATAATGTTTTCCTCTTCTCGTCTCTCTCTCTCTCTGTCTCTCTGTTTCGTGTATCGCAGCGGACGCATTTTACTGTAAAGCGTCCGATTGCTGTATAAATCTATTTTGTAATATTGTAAACACATTTTTAGTTGATAATGATAACAAATAAACGAGAAAAAAAACCCTAAACGAAGTTTGTGTTCTTGCATCAGCCATCCAAGCGTTGGCAGTCCGTTGGCGACCATCTGAGCACTTGAGCATGTCCAGGATGTGCTTGTCATTTACGTGCACACTGAACACGGAAACCTTGGTTCGGCAAACACACCATAGTACCTAGCCTTAGGCAAAAGAGTACAGACGAAGTAGCCTGTCAGGCACAATACTGGCTCCCGAATCATCAAGGAGTCATCTTAGACAGCAGACTCGTCTGGGCAAGACACACAGAAGAGATCAACAGAAAGGCGGCGCGTGTTTTAATGATGGATGTAGACGCGTAGGTTAGGTTAGGTTGCAGTGGCTGATCACTTAGGCCAGAGTGATACCACGCGGATTGACTTCTCCTAAGCTGACCGGACACGGGTCCTTGAACGCCTTCCTCTATAAGAGATCTCTTTCGAGTACAGAGTCCTGTGATTGTGGCTCCGGGTCAGAGGACTTGGAACACGTTTTGTGTGTATGCCCACTGTACTCGGATATCAGAGACCTATCAGGTATGAACATCAGAGCAGTCAACGGTACATATGATGTTAGTCAAATCCTACAGTCCCAAGAATTGTTAAGCAAATATTCACTAGACGTCAAAGAAGATTGGTTGTCTAGGAAAGGTAGGAAAGTTAGGAGTGACTGACTGCAGAAGGTAGTCACACTTAGGCCAAAGATCAAGATTAGAAACTAGTTAGGCAGAAATTGACAGGAAATGAAGGCAGAATAGGTATATTTTGTCATAGGTAGACGCGATGGGCGAGCAGTCCCGGGCATTAAGGAGCCTAACTGTAGTAACCAATAGGTTGCGAAGCCCTACCGGAGGCTATTCAGGTACCACGGGAGGTCAGGAGCCCCTGAAACCTGGTTTCAGCCTGACCGAGCGGTTGGCCCCCTTGTGGGAGCGTCGTGGTGGCTGTGGTTTAGACCCAAATCGAGGGGAGAGTGGGAATAAATACCACCGCATCATGGAAACAATAACGACTCTAAGATGTGTATGGAACTATGACCCAACTCAGTGTGGAGTTGCATTACAACCTGGTGCTGTGACCTATAGATCAGAAGAGGTGTTAGATAGGCCTCGCCCTTACCAAAGGGGAGGGAGTATCCCTTAAGATATAAACTCAATTGGTACTTGAACCAAACTCAAGGCGTTTTCCTGACTCTGGGTGTGAGGACCCCGTGGTATTAAGCCTTCACGGCAGGTGATCACGTTAATCCAAACACTCACTTGGCCTATACTGGTTCGTTGAGATTAAGGTTGAATTAGAAGGCCCCTAGGTGTAGGAACCTACGACTAGCCAGAGCGCTGCACGAACAAAGTAGGTGATCTGTGATTTCTACCTCCTATTCATCCAATCAGTATTATGTGGTTATATACCGCCTTCCGTAGCTTATCGTCTCAACCGAAATCGCCGTCCTCTAGACCGCCCAAAATACCGACGTAGCGATCAAAACCCAAACTTTTCATGTAAAATCTCGGCAAAACACCAAGCCACCAGAAATGCAGAAAAAGCAGCAAGTATACCCATGACTACAGCTTAAATTATGCAACGATTTTCGTCAGTCTCCCGACTACAACTTGAAATATGCAATGATTTTTCCATGCCCCCATGATCATGGCACCCATGGCAAAAATCGTTGCATACTCCAAGTTGTATTCTTGGGTATACCTACTGCTTCTGCTGAGATTCTGATGGCCTGGTGTTTTGCCGAGATTTTGAATGAAAATATGATTTTTTTTGGATTCAGTGTCGTTTGGACTGAGTTGCTATGCAAATTGGTAGGTTGACCAGAGAGATGTAGATCTGAAGGAGGAGCCGTGCTAAAGAATGGTTTTCTTTAGCCTCTTCGTCCTTGTTGACCATTTTGATGTCAGAGCTGTTTTTTTCTGGATTGGTTTACCAAATTGGAGGTGGAAGGGTGAGCTATATGGTCTTACGATACTTTCACAAAGAGACATAAGGCCATCATGACACGTTCATGACACTTGATGGCACAAAAGAAGCGTCATTGCATGATTTTACATCATTCATTTCTGGTGGGAGCTAGGATTGAAGCAACGCAGCTATGTTTGTGAAGGGTAGGTTGCTGAGAATGTGAGCATTCAGGAAAATCTGCATGACAACAGAACTGGGCAGCAGCAAATGATGTGTAACACGCCTTCTGTGTCTCCTTCATCCAAGCAGATCCTGCAGAAGTCGTTCGCCGTTGTAATGACACCAACCACATGAGTTACACTCATGTGTATGTAGTCTGTTCAAACCGGGTGTCCACGGTTAGAACGAGTGCGATCTAGACTGTGCCAGAAGAGGTTGGAGGTTTGGCTAATTGTAATGCTTGCGAGACACCTTGAAGGAATTGGCTTTAAGAGCACACACCGCCAATTGCTATAAGAACCAACACGGAGAGATCTAAGGAACGAACCTGCACCACACACAATCAATGCAGACGCCAGCAGCCATATGAGTAAGATCCAGAGCGGTGGGAGATAGCTTTACCCTCCGTCAGGTAAGACCAACTTTCACAAGTTAAATAGATCATTGTTCTACCAATTGTTTCAACCTCTTTTCAGCATATACGGCATCAAAGATCCAAGAGAGAGTGTCCAAGAGTTGGTCAAACGTAAGCAAACACCTGCGCAGCAGTACTTCTAGATTACTTGTCCCAAATCGATGCAGACGTAGGTCCTGTTCTTTGCAGGTAATTTCCCACAGAAGCTTACAATCAAACAGACAACTAATGCTAACCATAAACATTCTTTATTTTCATCTTTCCCTTGCACAGCTCTTCTTCGTTTTCAACTTCATCCAGTACCAGAGGAAATATATACGAATCTCGATGAGTTCCAAGCCGCAAGCATTCCTCAGTTGACTCTGAAAAAACCTCCCCAAGGTCAGCATGAATCATATGTCCACTTGTCCCGAAGCCACTTTGAAGTCAATGTTTCATTTTGTTAAGCTAAGCATTCAGTCACTGTATCGTTGGTTGTACGTTTGTTATTTTTAAGCGGGTTCTAGTTGATTGCGCTTCCAATTAAAGATAAGAACATACCCAAAACTTTGTGCTTGATGGTGGACACGTAGTTCTTGGAACTGGAATGTTCTTCATTTTTCAGGTCATCATTAAGTACAAGTTGGATCAGGTAAGCATTGGTTGATGCGAACTCTGAGACGAGCGAGTTAAAGGTGCTAGAACCTAAAAAACTATGACAAGGGGGGGGAGAGTCGCAATGAGGGGTCTGCGTCCATCAGACAGCCCATCCAAAGATCTCCAACAATGCCCTTTACAACATTTCGCTAGAACCAACCACTTACGAGACATATCCAAAAAAAAACAAGTTCCGAAGCACATCTCCAACAAAGCGAACAAATTCCGAGAAAATCATGAAACTCCGGCTGAAACACCAGGCCACCAGAAATCGTAGCAGGCATACACCTCCCATCAGCAGCCCTTTCAACTTGAAATATCTCGAAAACGCGAGGTCTGACGACGAATGTGTCAAGGACGGTCTGGTAGCTGGGACCCTTGGCTACACGATGGCACATACATCAACACCAAATGTACCGTTATTCGAGGTGTATTTCAAAGGACATAATCCTGAATGGAATTCCATTAGGTAGGCGACCGCTTGTCAGACCCAGGACGAGGTAGTTGAACCAAGTCGAAAAACTCGCCTGGTTCCGCTTGGGCATAGCTCCTGATGAATTATTAGAGTCTAGGATCGAGTGGCTTGCGGATCTCTCATGCGGGCATTACCCCTCCAACCCCTGTAGTGGATCATGCGGGTCAGAAGATGATGATGAAGATAGGACATAACCTGCAAATTGTCAAGTGGAGTAGTGGAGGGACGGCATCATGTCCATCGGCTATCCCATCCTCAGACCCTGAACACCGGCCTTGACAACTTTTCACCAGACCCAATTGTTGCCGAGACACATGCAAAAAATGAGTCCAAACCCAGAATGGGACACCAGGCCACCAGAAATTCCAGCAGGTACCTCCTCCATCAGAAGTCATTTCAGCTGATTTCAACTTGCTGTATCTCGAAAACGGTGCGTCTGGTTGCAAAAGTGTCAAGACCAATGTTGTAGCTTGAAGCCTGAACTACATGATGACGTCTACAACAACACGCCAGTCTTTGACTTGTTTTTTAATGGTTTAGAGAAACATCTTAAAAACCAATGTTAAGTGGAGGGCAACATGTCCATTCGATAGCCCATCCTGAGACCATCAATCTTGGCATTGACAAGATCCATCCCGAAAAACAGATTGGCAAAAAGCCCAACCGAGTGAAAAAACATGTCCGAAAACCACGATTCTGGGTGAAGCACGAGGCCCCCAGAAATCGTAGCAGGTGTCGCCACCCATCAGAAGCGCTTTCAACTTGGAGTATTTCGGAAACGGTGCGTCTGTCGGTAAAAGTGTCAAGGGCAGTCTTGTAGATTGAAAGGTGCTCTACACGATGGAATTGGAACCACATCAAATTTACCGTTACTTTGCCTGTATTCTTGGATCTTGGATCTTGTTAAGGGCTTGAGTGGGGAGGGTATCGGCCGAGTTCATAAACGTCAAACTGCGGCAGTCCTGCAGGATTTGCGTTCAAAAAAGTAAATAAACAGCACTGACTAGGCACGACAGCAGTCGGCAATTGCGTTCATACAAGCAAAGCGACAACCAAACTGCTATCAAGGTTTTATGATATATTCATATATTCATAACTATGATATATTCATGAATAAAATTAATTATGGTTTAGAGTCCTTTGTTCCTAAAACGCGTCATAGAAATCGATTTAGAATTCCATGGACAAACAAAAGCTTAGTAAATCTACGAAATATTAAAAGGAAAGCATATTCAAACTATGTTTCAAATAAAACTAGTTTAAATCGTGAACGGTTTTTGAGATTCAGGAAAGAATATGAGTTCTTGAATAGATTTTTATATAAACAATACATCTTGTCCGTAGAAACTTCGGTAAGGAACAATGGTGCATCATTTTGGAATTACGTTAGTTCAAAAAGAAATTCCTTGGGCTTGCCCAAGATAATGGAATTTGGTAACGTAACTTTAACAAACTTGGATGAAACCTGTGACCTATTTGCCAACTTTTTTGAGTCTGTCTATAATGGGTCTCCGGTCCAGACAACGATGAACCATTGCTCTAATATACCCGAGGTTCTGGATATAGGTGTATTGGAATTTACGGATCAGGATGTAATAAATGCCTTAACTAATCCTAAAGTAAATTACAGCCCAGGCCACGATGGGGTCTCGGCTGGTATTTTAAAAAAAAGTTGGAATTCGCTTTATCGTCCACTAAGAATTATCTTTAATCAATCCCTAAAAATGGGTGAATTTTTAAATGAATGGAAGTATTCTTTTCTGACGCCTATATATAAAAGCGGTTTAAGGCAAAAAGTAGAAAACTATCGACCAATATCCAAGCTTTCATCGATACCAAAGTTATTTGAAAGTATTGTAAAAGAAAAATTATATTTCATGGTAAAAGAAATTATTTCTAATAACCAGCATGGCTTTATGCAAGGCAGGTCTTGTACAACTAATTTATCGTTATTTTCAAATTACATTTATACAAATTTAGAAAATCAATTACAAGTTGATGCACTTTACACCGATTTCTTGAAAGCCTTCGATAAAGTACTTCAGTACACTTTGCTTTTAAACAAACTAAAGTCTTTGGGATTCCATTCGTCAATGTTAGAGTGGTTTTCCAATTACTTAAAGGACAGGAAGCAATTGGTAATGATCGATAGTTTTAGATCTCGAGTAATAAAAGTTACATCGGGCGTTCCACAAGGTAGCCATATGGGGCCATTACTCTTTCTATTGTTTATAAACGATGTTCACGAAATTTTCAAATATTGTAAAATCCTAACATTCGCAGACGACTTTAAATTGTATTTATCTATTAATAGTTTAACTGATTGTAATAATTTCCAATTGGATATACATGCACTAGTGGAATGGTGCAAGCACAATGGACTAGAGCTGAATATTCAAAAATGTAATATCTTTACGGCATATCAATGCTGTCTGCTGTCACTCAAGCGAACCCTTGTTAATCAGCCATTATCCATGAATGGTGCTTGTGTCGATGAAACCGGAAAGCTTTCCATCCTTGGTATGTGTATCAACAGAACACTTAGTTGGAACGATCACATATTTGAGGTCGCCAAAAATGCTGCGAAATGTTTAGGTTTCCTTAATCGATGCAAGAAATATTTCACCCCCTCTGATTTGGCTTTCATTTATGAGGCGTATATCCGCCCCAAGCTTGAGTACAACGCTCATATCTGGTCTGGTGCCCCAAAGACCACCCTGCACCTACTAGATAGAATCCAAAAGCGAGCGATAAAACTTATAAGAGACAACAATGTCGCAAAGTCATTAGACTCGCTCGAACATCGACGTACCGTTTCTTCTTTGTCTGTATTTTATCGCTATTTCAACAAACGATGCTCAAGTGAGCTAGCCAACTGCATTCCTCCTCTCCATGAATTCACCCCCAATACTCGTCTCGCCAGGAATGCTCATCAGTTTACCCTTAAGCCTACTTTCGGACGCACAGTTAAATTTAGAGACTCGTTCTTCAGCCGTACTACGAGAATTTGGAATGCTCTTCCCAGCCCTATATTTCCCACAGACTACAATCCGCAGATATTTAAGACCAATGTGCACAGGTACCTCCTCTCCCTTTCTCCCTCTATACCTTCGGCCCGTGCTGTGTCTTGACCCCGGACACTTAAGGGTATTAGCAATCCCTTGAGCGCGCGCAAATTATAAAAAAAAAAAAAAAAAAAACATCCCCGATTGTCTATGATTATTTCATAAATGATCATAGACTTAGTCGCCTAGAAGAGGTTTAAGATCTGGGTGTAATTTTTGATACTAACTTAAATTTTGCATCACACTATGATTATACAATTGCGAAGTCTAATGCTATGTTAGGTTTTCTGAAAAGAAATAGTAGAGATTTTCGGGATATAACTAGTCTTAAGTCCATCTATTGTTCGTTAGTCAGGCCGTATTTAGAATATTCTTCCATCATTTGGGATTCCCCATATGATACACAAGAACTCAGATTCGAAAGAGTACACAAAAATTTCACGAGATATGCTGTCCGTAAATTGTATTCCTTCGAAGAACTCCCTAAATATGACGATAGATGTAAAATAATAGGCTTGCAAACCTTAAGTTTCAGGCGTAAGGCAGCGTCAGCCATGTTCATCCGCGATATTATTAATTGCCGTGTAAATTCACCAGACTTACTTTTTCTCATGAATATATATGCTCCGCAAAGATCTCTTCGGATGAGAAATTTACTATATGATAAGAGGCATAGAACCAACTATGGTTGTAATGAGCCTATTACAAGGTGTATAAACACTTTTAATGAACTTTGCAACGAAATTGATTTTAGCTTGTCTCGATTGGAGTTTAAAAAATTGATCCATGCACTATGCTATAATTAATACTGTTTATTTGATGTAATCTGTGGGATGCAAAATCGGTAGATGATCCTTAGTCGTGCAGCAAAATCTGCTGTGTAAAGCGATACTGAGAGTTAACACTTAGAGAACGTAGTGTTTTGTGTACTCTGCGACGAAAAAAAAAAAAAAAAAAAAGTTGGCTGTGATTTTTGTTTTGCTGCAGGGAAATCGAAAGAAGGACCCTTTTTATGCGGAAATTCTCTGACTTACTTACTTATCAGGCCGGCGACTCATGGAGGGTCCGAGCCTGAGCTGCCTTCCATAGTTAATGGTCCTGGGCATGCTGCTTCCAGTCCTCAAAACCAAGCATCCGCGATTACCTTATACAGGAGCGTCGATCTTCCTCTCCTTCGCGAACCAGTGGGCTCGGATTCAAAGACCCTCTTTGCTGGAGCATTGTTGTCCACGCGCTCGATGTGGTCGAGCCAGTGCAGTCGACGGATTTTTGCCTTCCGGACTACATCCACAGCCTGGTACAACTCGTGGAGTTCGTGGTTATGTCTTCTCCTCCATCCGACGTAGAATATTTCTTTCGAAGGCACCAAGAAGCAGCTCTGCAGTTTTGCTTAGCGTCCAGCTTTCGACTCCATAGAGCAGTTCGTTCGTTCGAGTGAGGAGTTTTGAGCCCAGTCGTTCCGACAACCGGAAGTAGCACCGGTTGCCGAGGGCGATTCTACGGCGAATTCCCACTGTGATGTCGTTTGTGGAGTTCACGTTTGCCCCGAGGTGGACAGACTCCTTTCCTACCTCGACATTGTAGCTGTCGATCGTGAAAATTGAAATTTGAAACATGTCTCTTGACCTGCTTCAATTCTTTTAGTTTAAAAGCGTCGGCTCCTACGCTCGCTCAACCATCGTGTCCATCAAAGTTGACCGTCACCACATTCTGCTAGAACTTACCGTTGCCGAAACACAGAAAACCCCATGTTTTCCGTCCCAAACACGCGCGCATGCAAGCACATGCACGCGCAGTAAAAGCGTTGAGTGTATAAATATATATTTAAATTTTATTGATTTCACATCGGCCATAGTTAAAACAATTTCCAGTTATTTTATGTGTGTTTGTTTTGGAAAAGAAAAAAAAAAAAAAATAACGCAATGTTATACAAAAGAATCTATCGAATTGGATGCGGACTTTGCGTGTGTGTCCTCTCTCGTGTGTTCAGCTTCTCAGTTTTCTGGGCATACTGGTTGCACTCATATCGAGCTAAATGATATATTTAAATGTAAAAATACGCGACAACGGAAACATGGGTGTGGTGTGGAAAAGAGGGTGCAGAAAACCACGGTCCTGCTGCTTAGGGCAGAGTATATCGTACGTAGGGAACTTCGACGTCGTTGCCATCCTCGTCATTGCAGCAGATTTCGAAGACCAGTGATCGCTCGTGCGACTCGATGCGTTTCTTGGAGACACGGCGAACCACTTCGGTCATGGACAGTGGCATGCGCTCGCTGCACTTGGCCTTGGGCATGAAGAACGAGTAGAGCATGGACACGCCTTGTGACAGCATTGTGATCTTCAGTTTCTCCTGATTTTCAAAGTAGTCGAGGAACTCTTGCAGCGTCATCTCGCCCTTGACCTCGAAGCGGTCCCACAGATTCCACTCCTTGCCGTAGTAGGTGTTCTTCTCGGCTGGCAGGGGCTCAGAGAAGCCAAGGAAGGGTAGGGCTAAGTTGACGAAACCGTTCTTGAACTTTGAGAGCGGCGATTGACTAAAAGAAAGTGGCATGCAAACCGGATTAGTAAGAAAAGAAGCGAGCGAGAAACAGGCTTACCCATGGATGAGCTTGATCACTTCCAGGACAACGAAACCGGAGACGACAGATGTCGTTGTGGCAATGGCCGGGATAATTTTACCGGCAATCAGCTTTGACTTGTGCCTGTCGGCCGGTGGAATATTGTAGTTGGCGGCGCGTAGATTGGACGAGGCCACGATGAAGTCCATGTGCAGGTTGTTGTCGTCGTCCTTCTCGAACTCGAGCGGTGTGATCTTGAAGTTCAGCTTGCCCAGTGCTGTCAATTCGGTGAGGATCTTGTTGACGCGATCCTGATCGACCTCACTGTCGTTGTCGTACTGATTGTTGGCGGCAGCGTTCTCGTTCACTTCAATTTTCACTCCAGAGCGGGGTTTGAACTCTGGCACCTGTGGCAAGGGACGAATGGTAAGTACACGCTGGTTAAGGAGTCCCTCCTCGCACAACTCACCTTAACCTGGGAGACAAACGCAGCGACGGCCTTTCTGTCTCGCACCTGGGGGATGGCGTAGACTTCGGCGCGCAGATTTGCAGCTGCATAGATGTAGTCCAAGTGCAAGGGGGTCTCAACGTCGAATGTCAGCGGTTCGGGGCATCGTTTTGGTCCCGACCAGAACGGCTGGCCACTGGAGGTAACCTGATCTGGCGGGAAGTTGAAGAGGAGTTGCTTGATTTGATTTGAATACTGCTCCTCCCAGTAGAGACGAGCCCACTTCACGCAATCGGCGAAGTCTTTTGGCTTGTCGTCGATCAGTGCAACCTGGCGGGCGGGCAGAAGCGAAAAGGAAAATGCGGTCAAAATTTGAGAAACAAACGAGAAACGTCCACCTACCTTCACTGATTCCAAGATCTCCAGTGGCTGTATGCCGGGCAACTTCAAGATCCTCTCAATGAACCCAGAGTCGGAGATGTACTGCGAAGCGTTCTCGGCTGCCTGCCGGAAGACGCCCTCGAACGTGTCGCGAGCCCACTGCAAAGTGTGCTCGATGGCGTTGGGGAAGTTCTTGAGCGTGCAGATGGGTATGCTCTTCTCTGGGGGATCCTGCGACGAGCTGTACGACTCCGTCTGGAATGGCACGATAACCTGCACGTTGCCCATGGTGCCGAGGGTTCCGGAATCGACCAGCGGTATGCGATTGAAAACGCACTTGCGGTCCATGTAAATGCGAGCGTCAACGTTGTCCAGAGCGTTTGCAACGCCGTCTAACTTGCCGAAGAACTCCTCAGAGAACACCTTCTCGGTTTCGGCACCGACGCGCAGCTCGTAGGCGGTCACCTTGACATCATTGTTCATGCGTTTGATGGCCGAAGCGGCGGTCAACGCCTTCGACTTCTGCACATCGTGCGGACGAAACAGGAACTGCCTGTTCAAGTTCGACTTCTCAATGAGATCCATGTCGGTGATGACGATCTCTCCCTTGCCGGACCCCACGCCGACCATGGCGAAGTTCTTCAGCAGTTCGCAGCCTATTGCTCCGGCGCCGACGATGAAGTACCTGCAAGCAAACGGAACGCAAGTGCGTTAGCTGTGAAGCAGTGCACGTGGGTGCTGTGAGTGAAACTTACTTGATGTCGCCGAGCTTCTTTTGGAACTCCTGCCCAAAGATGGCGATCTGTGCGTCGTAACGCGACCCAATTGGTTGGGCATCTGCTTCGGAGATGTCCTCCTCCGGCAAGCACTCGATGGCGTCGTAGTACATGAACTGGAATACGGGCGTGAATTTGCCGCTGCACGCCTTGAGCACCTCTTGAGCCACGATGCCGCCGGTGGCTGCGTCCACGGGGCAGCAGTTGCCGGCGCATGTCTTCGCGAAGGTCAGCACCAACTTCTCGTTGATGTCCGGGTTGACGGATTTGCACAGCTGCAGGAACTTCTGGGCGTCTTCGTTGTTCCATGGGCGGGGGCAGTCGCCCGTCTGTTCAATGAACTTCTGAAGTGCGGCAAATGCGGTGTGCAACGTGCTGGGATGGTCGAACTTTGCAAAGTCCGAGATGACGAATTCGGGCTCCTTCTCCGCCTCGGCCAACGGCTTGAAGTTCACAGTCTTCGGCATCTTCACCTGGGTCACGATGCCGCCACGAATGTATTCGTTGTTAGCGGTTGTGTCGCCAATGCTGAACGTGTACGGTCCCAGGACACTGATCTTCAGCGGCTGGCAGCCGTTCAGCTCGGTCATTCCCTGCACTTCGGAGAACGTCACATAGTCGCCGTCGTTCAGCCCGTGACGGGTCTCGTCGAGACACGTGACCACCCCCTGGGCGTCCTTCGTGATCCCGGCAACCATTGTGGACAGCGGCTGCACACCATCCTGGTCGTGGATGGTGAAGTTCTCGCCAAAGTCGCAGAAGACCTTTGTGAACAGGCCACGGCTCTCGGCAATGATCAGGGCGATGCCGTTCTCGTGGGCAAACTTGCCGATCCTCTGCTGCTCGTCAACGTTCGAATTGGTCAGCACTACCACACGGAACTGCTGAAGGAATTCATCGGTCAGCTCGCCCGTATAGGCGATCGTGCGAACGTAGTTGTTCAGCTCGGCCAGCTGACTGCAGGAGGCTTCGGCGCGATTCTTGCCAACATCGGCGTCGCTCAAGTAGAACTGTGACGAGAAATCACGAATCTGTGGAAGAGACGAGAAGATAAGTGCTGCTCTGCACACACACACACACACGAACACATAGAACTTGAGTCACAAGCAAAGTGATGGTGTCACTGACCCCGCCCGGTAATGAGCCCCCGAAATGAGAAGTAATTCTCGCATGACATCATGGCCCCTCGGTGTTTTTGCGTCTAATGGTGACACGATAATGGAGCGCCGGCGGTTTGTCCACAGCCAGCAGCCGCTGTTTGTTCTTCACACAAACTTGAGTTGAGTGTTTGCTAAGCGGACGGGTGGAGGGGGAGGGGGGGTCTCTCTTTGGGAATGTGAAAAACGGAATGGATCTGATCTTTGATCCGACTTGGTGTGAAGTCCGCAAAAGTTTGGGAATTGTCATACGCCGCGGAGGTAGTTCGGGGACGGTGCTCCATCAAATCACGTATGGTCACCCCACGTAAACAACACTCCCTCCCAGCATGCGGCGCATGTTTGACCTATTAAACTACCAAGAACCCGAGTGATTATGTCATAGCCCACCACATGCATCAGACCGAGCGGTGAGTAGTAGCAAATTTATACCACGTCGTGGGGCACCTCTGGCACACGTAACCAAACAATCAGAGACACGGCCCCGTTCCAGGAAAGTGTCACACAGCCCAAATTCCATTGATTTTTCACCTCCCCCATCGGGGGCGACACACTTTCCGCCGAGCACTGTGGGTGTGAGTGGTCGAAGTCGAACCATAGCTGCCCCAATTTGACGCAAAACCAACAGCACATGTAACCCGTATTTACATCGGCCACAAGCGCACACATTTTATTCCGCGATGTGATACGATACGCAGTGGAAATTAATTCGGACAAAAACTTCCAGAATAATCCCCTCCCCCGGTCGCCGCACATTGTGTCTCTGAATCACGCCAGGCAATTTCACAACGAGCTACAGTCAGCGGTGACAACTCGGCCCATCGGTAAACACAGCCCCTTCATCGGCAGCGATGAGCAACTGGAGGAGGATTCGTCCAGGATTGAAAGTGAAAACTGCATGCAATGCACCCGCTGGCCAAGAGTGACATGGAAAATCGATAAAACCGCAGCTGCTTCTGCAGTAAAACATAAACACACCACCGCCGGAGGAATTCCGCGCCGCAGGGCGAGGGGAATGATAACATGTATCAAACCGAAAGAAATTAAAGTTATTTTTTGCTCTTCCAAAAACCCACCCACCAATCAACTTCGTTCACTCGCACACACACACACACACTCAGCCACACACGCACGCACATTCGTCGAAAGATGTTCCCGATATTTTTAGCTCGACAAAAGAAAAACCGAAAAAAAAAAAAACAGTGCCGAGGGGTGACGCGAAAACGCGATTTCCGATCTCCATGGCAAACGTCACGCCGGCAAACAAAGAAAATCGTATTTTTCGCTGCAAAATGTTGCATTCAAGCCGTCACTGGGCCAAGCACAGCTCGAGGCGAATGGAAAAATATATCGATTTATCGCGGCGATCTAATCTAACCTCACACTACGCGAGTACACGACGTTTTTTCCTCGTTCGTTTTCCATTTTTCGCACTGCCGCCTCCCGCCTCCCTCGTCCCCCGCCGAGCGCAATGAATCATCATCGGTATCACCAACAGAAGCGGGCTGTGGCGACGACGGTGGAATCGCACAAATTGATCGCTCGTATGCAAAACAAAAAAATTAACCAGAAGAACACAACACAACACAGCACAAAGGAAAGGAAAAGTATTCAAATGGAAATGGAAAAAGAAATAAATTCAAACTCACCGTGCACGATTGCTTGTCGTGTAGTGTGATCGATTTCACGCCACCAAGGATGACATTCTTGGCGATTTCCAGGCCGAGGCCTCCCAGTCCAGAGACGAGAATATCGGAATTGGCCATGCGACGCATCGCATCGTGACCAAGGACGTACAATTGGCGCGAGTAGAGTGCCTCATCAATGTCTGCACCTGCAGTACCAGAGGGATTTCCACTATTTGCCATTGTGGTTGTTGTTGTTGTTGTTGTTGAAGATGCTGCTGCTGTTGTTCCTGCTGAATCCTTTTCTGAGGTTACTCCTCCCGAAGATGATGAAACGTTAGCTGCACAAGTACTGCCTTTACTGCTGCTGCTGCTGTTAATATTGTTGTTGGCACTGGTCTTGGCGGCTGCTGTTCCTGCTGCCTCGGTGAAAGTGCTGTTGGTGTTGGTGCTCGAAATGGCCGAAGAATGCGAAGGCAACGACGACGACGACGACGACGGCAACGATGATTTTGCTTCTTTCGGTATAGAATTTAACGAAACAGAAGAGGATGACGATACTTCGCCAATAATGCTGCTGCTGCTGGTGGTGGTGGTGTTGTTGCTGCTGCTGCTGCTAGCACTACTTTTCGTATTGGTTGGAGAATCTTCAGCTGCGGCTGCGACGGATTTCTGCACCTTATGATTGTTACTGCTGCCGGCTGTTGTCGTTGCTGTTGCTGTTGTTGTTGGCTTTTTTTTGTTGGTTTCCTCCGCGGCTACTGTTGCGGTGGCGTTTGCTTGCTCGTTAGCAAGCAGCTTCCGCTTCTTTGCGGCTGGGGGCTCAACGGAATTATCAATTAATTCAGTACTAGACATCGGGGGGCACCAGGAGCGGTTTTGAATCAATTTTGTTCTACCTTGCTCTCGCTTCTTCGTGCGGTTTGCTAAACTCAAACTGTATACACACTACTCTAAACACAGCTCCTCGAATCTACAAAAGCTTGCTTCTCTCCTCTATGCTACCCCTTCCACAATTATTGCTTTAAGGGAAAGGAGACAAGAAGGAACAAAAAAAACTGCTTGTGACGGCGACTTTCCTATGTACCCTCGAACCGAAATTCACTTTGTGAACAGAGAAACGTCGAGAACTTGCAATCTACCCAACAAATGTGCAATTCACATGGAGTCGCTTGTCGACAGAGCGCTGAATGCAATTTTTTCGCCTTGAATCCAATCTGAGCGACGACGCACACAAACTTACTAGCAACAAAAAACGAAAACGAAAACGACTGCCCTGTGTGCCGCTGCGCCCGTTCGATCTCTTTGTATCTGGATGTGTCTGGGCCCCGAGTCGCTTCTGGTCGAGAGCAAGTTGATTTCAGCTTTTTTTTTCCTTTCCTCAATTTTCTGTTCTATTGAACTTCCTCGCCGATTGATGGAATTTTTTTGCAACTATCAATTGTTTTGGCGTTCCTTTGCCGGAGATCACTTCGGAATTAAATAATTAATCACTATCTGGCTGGCGATTATGCGAAAACGAAGCCACTCACGAGAAAACTACGAATTTCCACACACAAGACGATTTGGATTAACAGTGGAGAGAGAGTGCAAGCGGGACAGATGTACGCGAATATGTTGTAAAAAATGTGCTCGTTGCTTTTGCACGCCGGCGTATTTTCGGAAACTTAACGATGCGATTGGAATTGTCAATGTTGGCGACACTGGGTGACAGTGACATCTAGCTGCGAAATGTGTGATGTTTGTGAGGAATTGTAGTAGATTGCGAGCTGTTGACGGTGGTGATGGGAGTATTTGTGTGACTGTTGGGGATTCGAAAATGTCGATCGCCTCGTCGTTGGAGTTGATGCCGACGGTTTGTTGGGAATGACGCATAGGCAGTGGCATAATTACAAGTAGGTCCATAGTTCCGCCACATGGGTGTTCCAGAAAATAAAGAGGGTTGCCGTGGTTAATGACTCACTAGCGCGTTGACCGGCATTTTGTTCGTTTAGACTGTCGAGGATGTAGGAGCCCGTAGTGGATTTCCTGTTTGAGGCAATCGCAGGACAGCGGCAGAAGAGGTGTTGAGTGTTTTTCTCCTCGTCGTCGCCTGGGCAACTTCTACAGAAGTTGTTGGAGAATAGGTCTAGTAGGCAGTGTTCGGTAATCATTCCCACTGCAGCGCTAATTTTGGAGCTATTTAGGGAGACCAGGCAGATTTGTTCTGAGATTCGACAAGTGATGCGTCTGTCGACCATCTGGCATTGATTTTCTTTCCATGGAGATTATTGAGATCCACATAAAAGAAGACCCCTTCAACTGCACCAACTACCGAGGGATAGTTCTCCTAAGCATCGCTTGTAAGATCTTCTCTGCCGTTTTGTGTGAGCGCCTGAAACCATTCGACAATAGCGTGATAGGTCCTTATACGTGCGTTTTCAGACCGGGAAAGTCCACCATCGACCAAAATCTTCACATTACGGCAGATCCTGGGAAAAAACCCAAGAGATCCAGATCGACACCCACCACCCTATTCGCCGCAAATGACAGCGTGCATGGAGACGAGCTATATAACATAGTTTTGACATTGCTCCCTAACTCGTTCGAAGGACCAAGCTAACATTATTTAAGACCCTGCTCATCCCTGTCCTGCTCTATGGCGCAGAAGCTTTGACAATATCAAGAGCAGATGAAGGAGCCCTTGGGCTTTTCGATAGCAAACCATTCTGCTTTGATAGTTTTTGGAAAATAACTGATTCAGCGCCTAAGAAGGATAGCCTATGTAGACACATGGACAATACTGCTCCAGCCCGAAGAGTCATCGACTCCTAACCAGTGGGACAACGGAACCGATGGCGGACACAAGTGGAGAAGGACCTCAAACAACTTGGTGTGCTCAACTGGAGGCAGCTGCTAAAGCTAAAGAACATGCCAGCTTGAGAAGCTTGTTGGCTAAGGCCCAGGTCCACCTCGGTTGTTACGAGAGAATCCGTCAACTAGCAGTCTAGTGGCGCGTTTAGCGAGCTCATCAGCTTTGCAGTTTCCCGGGATGTCACTAAGGCCGGGCACCCAGCACAGGCGAATGTTGAACTGTTCTGATATCTCGTTAAGAGATGTGTGGCAGTCGATTACTATATTGAAGTTTATAGAGAACGTTCACGTTCCACCTCAACCAGGACAGCGATTCAGCCATTACTTCCGCTTGAAACACGCTGCAGTGATTTGGAAGACGAACTGATTTGTTCAGGTGTAGACTCTTCGAGAAAACCCCACTTCCTACTCCATCACCGGTCTTTGATCAATTTGTGTAAAAGGGAGTGGCTTCACCAAAGGGAAGTGTGCCGCCACCCCATAGGTCTCTGTCCGGAATCAGAGTTTCGAACATGTTCTCTGGGACGTGGTGAGGTGTTTTTTTGGTTACGTCCAAGAATGTGCCAAAGTTAGGTTAGATTAGGTAGAGTGGACTGTCAGCGAAATCGCCGGCACACTAAGACCCATAGTCTCCATTGTGATACCCATAGTCAGACAACTACCACTGATCGACAACTCCAGTGATAATGCCGTTAATTTGATTCCAATGGCAAATGGTGACTAGACCAGATATGAAAACCAAACCGGGGACCCCTCGAACCAGGAACAGGCGCTCAACCAACGGCACCATCCAGCTGTGCTAAGGGATGCGTCAATCTTCGAAAGATACTTATAGCCCGGGCTATCGGCATGCACGATTGGCGAACCCAAATAATCGATTTTGGGAATACGCCTAAGTACTGACCCAAAACTCTGCACTCTTCCACCACTCTCCCCGTGAAACTGCAGTTAGGCTACTCCGGTCTTCCTATTTGTTCGGCTGATTCTGCCCCTCTTCTTTCGGCTTCTACTCTCCGTAGCTCGGCTTACACGGTTTTTACCAATCCACAGATGTCTAACCAGTATTTCTCCGACTTCAGCATTCTCTTAATTATCTCTTGTAGATCTACTCTTCATTCCGCGAAGCATCGGCAAAGAAAATTGTGTGCTACACGTCCGCCTCTTGGTTTGTACAATCGCGACAGTAGGGGGAGTGGTCATGTCCAAATCTCTACAGATACTTGCCGTACCCGCCGTGACCAGAGAGGAACTGCGATAGGTCGTAGTTGCAGTTTCCTTTGAGGTATGAGTCCATCTGCCTTTTCTGGTATTATCCCATCGACATTGCCATAGGACTATTGAACGTATCCTTTATTCTTTCTCTTTTCTTTTTCCTCTTTCCTTCTCCTTATTTCCCTGGCCCCAGTTGGCGTTGAGGTTTTCCTGCGGTCAATTCGGCTCATCCCGTCCGCGAGGATGTCGATGGGAATCATTCCAGCGATGACAAATGCAGCTTCGTCCGAGTTCGTCCGATAGCCGCTTATTGTCCTCAGTGCGCAAGGTCGGTATACCGCTGACAGTTTCTTACATGTTTCCCTTCTCGACGGGGTATCGGCAGACTGGTGCAGCGTATAAAATAACCGAGCTGACCAGACATATCCAGGTCCGCCAACAATCGGCAGTATTCTGGCGAGTGCCGCTTGCAACGTTGACGCAGTTTTCCTCATGTAGTCCACATTTTGTTTGAACCGTAGCCGGTTGTTCAACATCACTCCTAGGCATTTGATTGCTTCCTTCGATCGGATACTCTAGTTGCCGACTTGAATGTTAATATATTGCACGGTTATCTTGCTCGTAATATGAACGGTTTCCGGTTTGTGGTCCGCCAGTTCGAGACCCGCAGATTCCAGTCACTGCTTAATTTGGAAAAGGTCGTGTGTTTTGCGAACTGCGAAGCCGATGATATTGACTCCTTTGGGTAACCTTAGTCGCAATTCTCCTTCGTACATTAGGTTCCACAGGAGTGGCCACACCAAAGATCCTTGCGGTACCGCGGCGATGTAGTACTCAACCCCTTCATCCGTGGTCATACCGTAGCTTCCTATTTGTGAAATAGTTGGCGATTATCTTTAGCAGGTAGTCAGGTGTGCTATCCTTGCAAGTGATCTCCTTACTTGGGACCAGTCCGCAGTGTTAAACGCTTTTTGACGTCCAGTGTCACCCCCGCACAGTACCTTTTTGTGCCCCAACGCCAAGAATTTCCTTCAGCCCGTTGCGCTCCTACATCTAGTGGTGAGGTGTAGTCTAAATGGATTGAGGTACGATTGTGATCGAGTTGGATTTTGGCATGTCCATGGGTGGAGTCGCTCCATTGAGAGCATGCCTTTAGACGAACTGCGCAGTTGGTTGCTATTTGCTTACCAAACACATCAAGGGGGTTCACGTAGGGTTCAGGAGAGAGGGCTCCACTGATGCAGACACAGAGATGACACGACATACTGTCGCCTCTAGGCTCGTCTGATCATTGTGTCATATCAGCTAATTTCTGGTTATCACCACACACAGTTAGAGAACAAATTCTTAAAAGAACAGTATGGCTGTACGAGAAAGCCGATTGGAGCGGACTCAACAATTTCTTTAGGAATTTTAACTCGTCACTATGCTTCCTCGATAGTGACGTGGATGCCGCTGCTGATATGATTACTAACATTCTTCTGCTGGGCATGAGATCCTTCATTCCGCATAGAGTGAAGAGTATCAAGCCCAAAGAAAATGCATGGTATGACTCGAGCTGTAAAGAAAATATCAGGTTGAGAGAGTTGAATTTCCGGGCATACAAAGCCAATCCTACTGAGGAAAACCGGAATAAGTTTAAACGGGCCAGAAATGACTGCAATGCAACTATCAGACGTGTGAAATTCTCCTATGATCAAAAGTTGAGGCAAAAAGTGCTTCAATGTCCCAAAGGTAGCAAAAACTTTTGGTCATTTGTAAAAAGCATAAAGAATTCCACCTCGTCTTCAATTCCCACGCTCATTTACAACGACATTCCAGCTGTCAGCTCATTAGACAAAGCCAATCTGCTTGCGGCGCATTTTGCAGCCAGCTCAACATTGCCAGATTCCAATATGTCTCCACCTGTACTTGAGAGCGTTGATTTCACCATGGGACAAGTCCACTTCCGCACTCGTACAGTGGCAAGAGTACTTAAAGATCTCGACGTGCACAAATCCGCTGGCCCGGATGGTATTCCCCCTATACTTCTGAAGAGGTGTTCTTCTGCGCTGGGAAAACCATTGCGTAAGCTTTTTCATCTATCCTACTCTTTAGGTCTCTTTCCGAGCAGATGGAAAACAGCATTTGTCCAGCTAGTCCCAAAAAAGGGCGAATCTTCGTCACCCACCTCGTACCGCCCCATAGCACTTACGTCCCTTCTTTCTAAGGTCATGGAAACGCTGATAAATCGTCAGCTTATGAAATATCTTGAATCGCGGAAGCTTCTTAATGACCGGCAGTACGGTTTCCGTAGCAACAGGTCCACTGGTGATTTGATAGCTTATCTCACCGAAAAGTGGAACACATCTTTGCATAATGCAGGCGAAAACAAGATCGTTGCACTTGATATTTCTAAGGCATTTGACAGAGTTTGGCATCAAGCTCTTTTGTCGAAAATGCGTACATATGGTATCGATGAATCTCTTCTTCTATGGATTGGAAATTACCTTTCGAACAATTCAAGTTCAATTCAAGTTGTTTTGGATGGGTTCAAGTCTGATATCCACCAAATAAATGCTGGTGTACCCCAAGGCTCTGTTCTGTCTCCGACACTCTTTCTCATTTTTATTAATGATCTCTTGTCTGCTACTTCTAATCCAATCCATTCCTTCGCTGATGACAGCACCCTCAGCTTTTCATATTCGTTCCGAGACTCACGACCCTGCCCTTCGGCCGTAGAATTGGAACGGCAGCGTATGTTAAGCTCCTTGAATTCCGATCTTGACAGCATAATTAACTGGGGAAACAACAGCAGAGTGGAATTCAATGCTTCAAAAACTCAATGCTGTCTGCTGTCACTCAAGCGAACCCTTGTTAATCAGCCATTATCCATGAATGGTGCTTGTGTCGATGAAACCGGAAAGCTTTCCATACGACATAACAATGGAGATCCGTCGTAGAATCACCCGTGGCAACCGGTGCTACTGCAGAGCTGATTCTTGGTATTTTGGTGTGGACTAGTGATGTGCCAACCCGGAACTTTATTCAACCGAGTTAACCCGAGTTGCAACTGGAGTTAACTAACTCGTTTTCAAACCTATAGACAAAACAGACTAACACAACTATGTACAGATGTATGTATGTGCGGAATCAAACAACGAGAACGAGAGAAGGGACATAACATCCGCGAACAACGAATACATTCGTGGGGTGACCCAGGTGAAGATACCAAACACTGTGGACTGTGGACTGTACCATTGGCCAAAGGCAGAAAAGGAACCCGAATTCGACTCTCGGACTTTGCAAAGTTCGACTGCCCTAGTACATTGCAAACGCCATTTGCAGCACTTCACACATTTTGAACAGGCGAGAGACTGCCCCCGGGCCTAGAACAACGAAGACGACCGGAAGTTCCTGCAGCTGTGTAAATCCGTCAACCCGAACATCAACTTTCTCAAAAACACATGCTAGCAACTGCGGTCAAGAGGTGTTCAAGGCGTGCAACGGCAAGTTCACCCCCGTATTCCAGTTTTTGTACTACGACGCTATCGAGTCGACATCTCCGAAAAAGATGCCCAGGCAATTGGCTCACGTTACGTTGCACAGATCGCCATATTCTTCCAAAAGAAACTCGGTGATAGCGAGTAGGTACTTCATCGTTGCTCCTGAAGAGCGTGTCCATGATCGGAGTAGGGTCTGGCAAGGGAGAACATGGAGAGGTCGGTTATGGCTGGTACAGTGTGTAGTGCTTCTACCCTAGTTGCTGATAGACCAAAGCCCAACGAGTCCAGTTTGGAACCAGGAAAATCTATGGCCATCATCCGGAATCAGCATTTATCCCTTTTTGAGTCGTAGTAGGCGAACTGACGAGTTCGGCTTTACATTTCATTCACATTTCGTCTTCGTTTCTGCAACTCGATTTGACGTAAATGTGACCCGGTTCAATTCGGTTTGGATGTAAACCGAGTTACACCCGGTTTATTAACTCAAGTTAACCCATCACTAATGTGGATGCAGTTCGGAAGGCAAACAGCCATCGACTGCACTGGCTCAGCCACATCGAGCGCATTTACAACCATGTTCCAGCAAAGAGGGTCTTCGAATCCGTGTATCCTGGTTCGAGAAAGTGTGGAAGAGCGAAGCTCCGGTATAAAGGCTAAGTAATCGCGGATGCACGACAGCTTGGTCTTGATGACTGGAAGCAGCATGCCCAGGACCGTCAACGATGGCAGGCTGCAATTGCTGAAGCTCGGCCTGATGAGTAAGTTCTGTCACCCACAGGCCTTCCCTTCCCAGTTGACAAAAAAAACGCTCCCGACCGGGAATAAGAATACAACAATACCATTTATTTAAATAGATCTTATCATCTGGAGCTACGTTTAAAAAAATAAATACTTCCACTCAAACTATCCAGCGCCCATCGAAACTTCCGTCGCCTCGCCATCTAAATCAACATGCTGCAAGAGCGGAGACACATTAGACACCGACCTTGTGCGGATAGGTCACCACTTACTCGGGCATGTAGCCTGACTCGTTTTGTCGCTTCTTACTCTCGTACTTCCTGAAATTGTCCGCCATGTGGAGGATGTTCTTGCCGATGCGTCTCTTGTCGATTTCCCTTTGCGCTTCATCCGAGATGCGGTCCTTGTTCTCCGATATCCGACCGACGAGGTCCTTATTCTGAAAGCGGAATAAATTCACTTAAGCTGGAGGAGTGCATAACTAGCGGACTTACAGGAGGCGACTCGCTGTCCCTTGGATTGGTCCAGATCTCCGTGTCGCCCTCGCTGCCGGACGTCGAAGAGAGGGCTGGCCGCGCTGGAATCAGAGGAGAACGAACGCAGACCCTGAAAGAAACGTACACAAGATCAAATGAGACGTGGCCTGGGCTTCCGGCGAACCCGGGTCAATGAAAACAACCTCGTTCCCGGATAAAACATTCAAAATGCACATGTATTCGGCTAAAGTAAACTGTTTCACAGGCCAGTTGTGCGTCTGAGCTATGAGTGCGTGCTCGGAAGAAAGCTCCTACTGACACCTACTTGTTAACGTCCTCCAGCTTCTTGAGCAACCGCTCGTTCTCCCTGCACACAATCTCCTGGTCGCGCATGATGACCTCGCGGATGGTGCACAGGTGCGAGTTTTCCTGGCGAAGCGTTTCGTTTTCCTGCATGTAGAGCTTCACGAGCTCCGCCAAGTCGGATCCGTCCAACTCGGCCAAGCGGTCTAGATCGACCTTCGCCGAAGCTGCTGTCATCTCCACCCCCGTGGCTATGACGGGGTTCATCGCTGTCTCGTGGTGCAGATTCAGAGCGGTCTTCAGGTGGTCGTTCTCCATTTCCAGGGCGTGAATGTCGCGCTTGAGGCTGAGAATGAGTGCCTCGCGTGGATCCATGATGATCACGGGCTTTGTCCGGATCAGCTTGGCCCTGGCTGCATAGCGGAGCGTGTTCAGCGTCTCGGCGTAATTGTACTGAGACGGCGACACGCAGGCGATCATCAAAGTCACTCCATTGCCGGCCAGACTGTCGGCCAGGAGTTTCGTGAGCTTACTGTCGCGGTAGGGAATGTGACCGCTGCGCTTCCTCGAGTCGCTCAGCGATGCAATGCAGTAGCCTACGCAAAGGGGGTGGTTTAGGGATGACGAGCGCGGAAACCATGCACACTCACCTAAGACCATGAGGCTCTTGTTGATGTTGTTCGCCTCCTCCAGAGTCTTGCCCTCACTCAGGGTCTTCTTGGTCAGTTCACTACCCGCCAGGTCGACGAAATTGATCTTGCCGTGCTTCGAGATGAACACGTTCCCGTCCGCCTGCTGCTCGGATATTATGTGCACCGTCAGGATGGTGTGCGACCGGGAGGAATGGTCGTTCATTTGATGGCAGCCCACCGCCCGATTTCGCATTCCTTGAAATAAAACGAAAAATAATTACGAAACAAAAAAATACGCCCCGGGAAACGGACACTTAGAGCTCATTCATTATGCATGGCGCTGCCCTGTCCGCCACGCAAAGTGCGTACGTAAACATTTAATCAACTGAAAGCACGGCACATTCATCAGATAGCAGCGCACCAGGCAATTGCTTGCTTTACAGTCAAAGCTGCCATGATTTCTATTCTGGTACGAACGGCGACCTTGCATTCGTTCGACGGAGTAAATCAATAAGTGTCCTTAAAAACGCCCCCACTCCTCCATCAGGGGAGGAGTACATGTCCATTTCATAACGTCCATTAAGAAATCGATTTCATACCTTCCTCCAGCACAGCCAGCAAATCGTCCAGCTCCTCGCAGTCCACCGTGAATAGGTTCTCCACGAAGAATCCGCCAGATTTTTTCGACCATCGAACGGCGAGCGGCTTGCGACTCGACCCTGGATTCAGCAAATCAATGACCTGCAATTAAAGCGTATTGGCATTAAATTGATTGCCGCACTTCGTCCTCGAATGACATGTTCAACCGGGGAACTGGCACGCGAGACGGAATTTAAAATCAACACACAAATGCAGATTGGTGGACATTTGTTTTTCGCAACGCCGGCCAGGTGATGGAGGAGGTGCGGGAATGGAAAGTCGAGTGCACTCGTCGTGACCCACTCGGAGGCAATTAATTGGAAACGAATTGCTTCTGAGTAAACAAACTGCAATCGAGTGGGTGGCCGAGTGTCCACCGAGGGTGTGCAGATGCGCAGGAATGTTTGCCCAGGAATTGGATATGCACATCGGACACATGTTTTATTAAGCAATGGGGGTTAATGGCGACGCAAATGGGAGGACATTTGGCGGCCGATTCACGCTGCTGGTGTCCATTGATTGGAGTGCAGTGACAATGCTTACTTTCTCATTGTAGATTTCCAAGAAGGACGCCTTCAATATGAAATTGGTTTCCTTGCGATTCTTAATCAACTGGAAGAGGTACAGAAACGATCGGAAGATGAGTCCATGGCGTCGATCGGTTGGATCCGGTTTGCCTGCAAACTACAAGAGACATAAACCCACGGCAGCGACACGCTTCGCTGTTGCTTACCAATTCCGGCGGTCCGGTCAGCGTGTGTGTCTTCCCCGAGCCGGTCTGTCCGTAGCAGAACGCCGTGCAGCTGAAGCCTTCGATGGCCATCTCGATGATCCGCTTGATGCCCGAGTAGTCCAAGATGTCGTCTTGGGTGGCGCCCGGCTCGAAAACCACATTGTACGTGAATACCTTGACATTCTCCCGATTCCTCGAAGCCTTCGTGCCCGAGCCTTGACATTCAATCTGAAACAGAGAACGTGAGCCTCGCATTTAGCTAGACCATCCCTTACCATCACTTACCATCACTTGTCCGTTTCCAGGGAACTGCAGGATCATGTCATGACTGCCACGCTTCTCCTTCTCGCTCAGCGGCCGGACACGCACCACGACGTTTATATTGTCATCAGGTGTTGAGGGCTCACTGCCCGTGGACTTGGATGCAATGATTTCCAAGGTATCTGCGCTGCCAATTCTGGAAATGAACACCGAAGACGAGAGAGTAAGTCGTTGCTTCCAAGAAGGGCGACGCAATCCCACAAGGGTGGATGAGGTGAAGGTCACGTCCAAGGGGGCTTTGTTGCGTGACTGAACACCTTGTTCGTCGCTCTGACCACCACCGGCTGCGGCAGAGGTTATTCGCCTTATTCCCTCTTGCGATGGGTGGGTTTGTTTATCTGATTTCCTTAATCAGACCGAACGTGTTGGCGGCGGTGTTACGCTTCCCTGGGCTTTGCCGCTACCGGCGACATAATGAATGACCAAGTGGAAGTGGGAATGGCGACGGGGTGTGGACTAGAACTTGAGTGGAGTTGGATTGTTTTGTTTTCCGGGGAAACCATAATATTTTGCTTCGCAGTTGAAGTGCTGTAGAAGCCCATTGAATTGGGCTATGTTGACGTAGGGGAGAAGTGGCAGAAGTGGGGTGAGTTATCACATGCAAATTATGGTCGCGTTTTTTGACCAGAAAGTAGCTTTAGTAGCTAGGAATTGTAGTGACTAAGACTGCTGTTCGCAGTGGCTTAACTTCTGAGGAACCAATTTGTGAGTAAACTCGCTGTGTTGCGGGATGAGTTTGACGCATTGTTGAGGGCAGAGGAGGTTCAACCAAATAACTGTACTGCGACATGAGCTTAGCCAGGCGTCCTTCTCGAAGCTGATAGAAATAACCGTCTTTGCGTGGTGAATCTATCGCAACAAACCGCATCTAAAACAAACGAACCGTCTTCAAGATATGGCCGATTTGCCAAAATAAACTACTTCAGGTCACCTTTTCCTAGGCTTTTTTGGAAACTTTGGTTTTACCAACTTCTGACCTATTGGTCGTAGCGGCATGGTTGATGGCTCTAAGGAAGCGTCCTTTCATCCTGAGCAAAGTCATAAGAAACCTTGACCAAAGAAGCCAAAAACGCCGAAAAACGCATAGTTTTCGAGATACGGGCCATTTTGTAAAATTCAGCAATTCAGGTCGTCTTCTCCGACATTTTCCCGTACCTTCTGCTGGTCGCAGCGGCATGATTGAGGGCAGAAAAGAAGTGTCTTTCTGTACGGAATCGAACGCAAGAAACCGCATCTAAAACAAACGAACCGTTTTCGAGATATGGCCGATTAGCAAAATGAACTACTTTAGGTCAACCATTTCAGGTCACCTTCTCCGAAATTTTTCACTACTTTCTACTAGTCCTGTCGGCATGGGGTGAAGACACAAAAGAAGCGTCTTTGCGTGGTGAACCTAGAGCAACAAACCGCATCTAAAACTAACGAACCATCTTCGAGATATGGCCGATTTGCCAACATAAACTACTTCAGGTCAGCTTTTCCTAGGCTTTTTTGGAAACTTTGGTTTTACCAACTTCTGACCTATTGGTCGTAGCGGCATGGTTGATGGCTCTAAGGAAGCGTCCTTTCATCCTGAGCAAAGTCATTAAAAAACCTTGACCAAAGAAGCCAAAAACGCCGAAAAACGCATAGTTTTCGAGATACGGGCCATTTTGTAAAATTCAGCAATTCAGGTCGTCTTCTCCGACATTTTCCCGTACCTTCTGCTGGCCGCAGCGGCATGATTGAGGGCAGAAAAGAAGTGTCTTTCTGTACGGAATCGAACGCAAGAAACCGCATCTAAAACAAACGAACCGTTTTCGAGATATGGCCGATTAGCAAAATGAACTACTTTAGGTCAACCATTTCAGGTCACCTTCTCCGAAATTTTTCACTACTTTCTACTAGTCCTGTCGGCATGGGGTGAAGACACAAAAGAAGCGTCTTTGCGTGGTGAACCTAGAGCAACAAACCGCATCTAAAACTAACGAACCATCTTCGAGATATGGCCGATTTGCCAACATAAACTACTTCAGGTCAGCTTTTCCTAGGCTTTTTTGGAAACTTTGGTTTTACCAACTTCTGACCTATTGGTCGTAGCGGCATGGTTGATGGCTCTAAGGAAGCGTCCTTTCATCCTGAGCAAAGTCATAAGAAACCTTGACCAAAGAAGCCAAAAATTCAGCAATTCAGGTCGTCTTCTCCGACATTTTCCCGTACCTTCTGCTGGTCGCAGCGGCATGATTGAGGGCAGAAAATAAGTGTCTTTCTGTACGGAATCGAACGCAAGAAACCGCATCTAAAACAAACGAACCGTTTTCGAGATATGGCCGATTAGCAAAATGAACTACTTTAGGTCAACCATTTCAGGTCACCTTCTCCGAAATTTTTCACTACTTTCTACTAGTCCTGTCGGCATGGGGTGAAGACACAAAATAAGCGTCTTTGCGTGGTGAATCTAGAGCAACGAACCGCATCTGAAACTAAGGAACCGTCTTCGAGATATGGCCGATTTGCCAACATAAACTACTTCAGGTCAGCTTTTCCTAGGCTTTTTTGGAAACTTTGGTTTTACCAACTTCTGACCTATTGGTTGTAGCGGCATGGTTGATGGCTCTAAGGAAGCGTCCTTTCATCCTGAGCAAAGTCATAAGAAACCTTGACCAAAGAAGCCAAAAACGCCGAAAAACGCATAGTTTTCGAGATACGGGCCATTTTGTAAAATTCAGCAATTCAGGTCGTCTTCTCCGACATTTTCCCGTACTTTCTGCTGGTCGCAGCGGCATGATTGAGGGCAGAAAAGAAGTGTCTTTCTGTACGGAATCGAACGCAAGAAACCGCATCTAAAACAAACGAACCGTTTTCGAGATATGGCCGATTAGCAAAATGAACTACTTTAGGTCAACCATTTCAGGTCACTTTCTCCGAAATTTTTCACTACTTTCTACTAGTCCTGTCGGCATGGGGTGAAGACACAAAAGAAGCGTCTTTGCGTGGTGAATCTAGAGCAACAAACCGCATCTAAAACTAACGAACCGTCTTCGAGATATGGCCGATTTGCCAACATAAACTACTTCAGGTCAGCTTTTCCTAGGCTTTTTTGGAAACTTTGGTTTTACCAACTTCTGACCTATTGGTTGTAGCGGCATGGTTGATGGCTCTAAGGAAGCGTCCTTTCATCCTGAGCAAAGTCATAAGAAACCTTGACTAAAGAAGCCAAAAACGCCGAAAAACGCATAGTTTTCGAGATACGGGCCATTTTGTAAAATTCAGCAATTCAGGTCGTCTTCTCCGACATTTTCCCGTACTTTCTGCTGGTCGCAGCGGCATGATTGAGGGCAGAAAAGAAGTGTCTTTCTGTACGGAATCGAACGCAAGAAACCGCATCTAAAACAAACGAACCGTTTTCGAGATATGGCCGATTAGCAAAATGAACTACTTTAGGTCAACCATTTCAGGTCACTTTCTCCGAAATTTTTCACTACTTTCTACTAGTCCTGTCGGCATGGGGTGAAGACACAAAAGAAGCGTCTTTGCGTGGTGAATCTAGAGCAACAAACCGCATCTAAAACTAACGAACCGTCTTCGAGATATGGCCGATTTGCCAACATAAACTACTTCAGGTCAGCTTTTCCTAGGCTTTTTTGGAAACTTTGGTTTTACCAACTTCTGACCTATTGGTTGTAGCGGCATGGTTGATGGCTCTAAGGAAGCGTCCTTTCATCCTGAGCAAAGTCATAAGAAACCTTGACCAAAGAAGCCAAAAACGCCGAAAAACGCATAGTTTTCGAGATACGGGCCATTTTGTAAAATTCAGCAATTCAGGTCGTCTTCTCCGACATTTTCCTGTACTTTCTGCTGGTCGCAGCGGCATGATTGAGGGCAGAAAAGAAGTGTCTTTCTGTACGGAATCGAACGCAAGAAACCGCATCTAAAACAAACGAACCGTTTTCGAGATATGGCCGATTAGCAAAATGAACTACTTTAGGTCAACCATTTCAGGTCACCTTCTCCGAAATTTTTCACTACTTTCTACTAGTCATGTCGGGATGGGGTGAAGACACAAAAGAAGCGTCTTTGCGTGGTGAATCTAGAGCATGAAACCGCATCTAAAACTAACGAAGCGTCTTCGAGATATGGCCGATTTGCCAACATAAACTACTTCAGGTCAGCTTTTCCTAGGCTTTTTTGGAAACTTTGGTTTTACCAACTTCTGACCTACTGGTCGTAGCGGCATGGTTGATGGCTCTAGGGAAGCGTCCTTTCATCCTGAGCAAAGTCATAAGAAACCTTGACCAAAGAAGCCAAAAACGCCGAAAAACGCATAGTTTTCGAGATACGGGCCATTTTGTAAAATTCAGCAATTCAGGTCGTCTTCTCCGACATTTTCCCGTACTTTCTGCTGGTCGCAGCGGCATGATTGAGGGCAGAAAAGAAGTGTCTTTCTGTACGGAATCGAACGCAAGAAACCGCATCTAAAACAAACGAACCGTTTTCGAGTTATGGCCGATTAGCAAAATAAACTACTTTAGGTCAACCATTTCAGGTCACCTTCTCCGAAATTTTTCACTACTTTCTACTAGTCCTGTCGGGATGGGGTGAAGACACAAAAGAAGCGTCTTTGCGTGGTGAATCTAGAGCATCAAACCGCATCTAAAACTAACTAACCGTCTTCGAGATATGGCCGATTTGCCAACATAAACTACTTCAGGTCAGCTTTTCCTAGGCTTTTTTGGAAACTTTGGTTTTACCAACTTCTGACCTACTGGTCGTAGCGGCATGGTTGATGGCTCTAAGGAAGCGTCCTTTCATCCTGAGCAAAGTCATAAGAAACCTTGACCAAAGAAGCCAAAAACGCCGAAAAACGCATAGTTTTCGAGATACGGGCCATTTTGTAAAATTCAGCAATTCAGGTCGTCTTCTCCGACATTTTCCCATGATTGAGGGCAGAAAAGAAGTGTACGGAATCGAACGCAAGAAACCGCATCTAAAACAAACGAACCGTTTTCGAGATATGGCCGATTAGCAAAATGAACTACTTTAGGTCAACCATTTCAGGTCACCTTCTCCGAAATTTTTCACTACTTTCTACTAGTCCTGTCGGGATGGGGTGAAGACACAAAAGAAGCGTCTTTGCGTGGTGAATCTAGAGCATCAAACCGCATCTAAAACTAACGAACCGTCTTCGAGATATGGCCGATTTGCCAACATAAACTACTTCAGGTCAGCTTTTCCTAGGCTTTTTTGGAAACTTTGGTTTTACCAACTTCTGACCTACTGGTCGTAGCGGCATGGTTGATGGCTCTAAGGAAGCGTCCTTTCATCCTGAGCAAAGTCATAAGAAACCTTGACCAAAGAAGCCAAAAACGCCGAAAAACGCATAGTTTTCGAGATACGGGCCATTTTGTAAAATTCAGCAATTCAGGTCGTCTTCTCCGACATTTTCCCGTACTTTCTGCTGGTCGCAGCGGCATGATTGAGGGCAGAAAAGAAGTGTACGGAATCGAACGCAAGAAACCGCATCTAAAACAAACGAACCGTTTTCGAGATATGGCCGATTAGCAAAATGAACTACTTTAGGTCAATCATTTCAGGTCACCTTCTCCGAAATTTTTCACTACTTTCTACTAGTCCTGTCGGGATGGGGTGAAGACACAAAAGAAGCGTCTTTGCGTGGTGAATCTAGAGCAACAAACCGCATCTAAAACTAACGAACCGTCTTCGAGATATGGCCGATTTGCCAACATAAACTACTTCAGGTCAGCTTTTCCTAGGCTTTCTTGGAAACTTTGGTTTTACCAACTTCTGACCTATTGGTCGTAGCGGCATGGTTGATGGCTCTAAGGAAGCGTCCTTTCATCCTGAGCAAAGTCATAAGAAACCTTGACCAAAGAAGCCAAAAACGCCGAAAAACGCATAGTTTTCGAGATACGGGCCATTTTGTAAAATTCAGCAATTCAGGTCGTCTTCTCCGACATTTTCCCGTACTTTCTGCTGGTCGCAGCGGCATGATTGATGGCAGAAAAGAAGTGTCTTTCTGTACGGAATCGAACGCAAGAAACCGCATCTAAAACAAACGAACCGTTTTCGAGATATGGCCGATTAGCAAAATGAACTACTTTAGGTCAACCATTTCAGGTCACCTTCTCCGAAATTTTTCACTACTTTCTACTAGTCCTGTCGGGATGGGGTGAAGACACAAAAGAAGCGTCTTTGCGTGGTGAATCTAGAGCAACAAACCGCATCTAAAACTAACGAACCGTCTTCGAGATATGGCCGATTTGCCAACATAAACTACTTCAGGTCAGCTTTTCCTAGGCTTTTTTGGAAACTTTGGTTTTACCAACTTCTGACCTATTGGTCGTAGCGGCATGGTTGATGGCTCTAAGGAAGCGTCCTTTCATCCTGAGCAAAGTCATAAGAAACCTTGACCAAAGAAGCCAAAAACGCCGAAAAACGCATAGTTTTCGAGATACGGGCCATTTTGTAAAATTCAGCAATTCAGGTCGTCTTCTCCAACATTTTCCCGTACTTTCTGCTGGTCGCAGCGGCATGATTGAGGGCAGAAAAGAAGTGTCTTTCTGTACGGAATCGAACGCAAGAAACCGCATCTAAAACAAACGAACCGTTTTCGAGTTATGGCCGATTAGCAAAATAAACTACTTTAGGTCAACCATTTCAGGTCACCTTCTCCGAAATTTTTCACTACTTTCTACTAGTCCTGTCGGGATGGGGTGAAGACACAAAAGAAGCGTCTTTGCGTGGTGAATCTAGAGCATCAAACCGCATCTAAAACTAACTAACCGTCTTCGAGATATGGCCGATTTGCCAACATAAACTACTTCAGGTCAGCTTTTCCTAGGCTTTTTTGGAAACTTTGGTTTTACCAACTTCTGACCTACTGGTCGTAGCGGCATGGTTGATGGCTCTAAGGAAGCGTCCTTTCATCCTGAGCAAAGTCATAAGAAACCTTGACCAAAGAAGCCAAAAACGCCGAAAAACGCATAGTTTTCGAGATACGGGCCATTTTGTAAAATTCAGCAATTCAGGTCGTCTTCTCCGACATTTTCCCATGATTGAGGGCAGAAAAGAAGTGTACGGAATCGAACGCAAGAAACCGCATCTAAAACAAACGAACCGTTTTCGAGATATGGCCGATTAGCAAAATGAACTACTTTAGGTCAACCATTTCAGGTCACCTTCTCCGAAATTTTTCACTACTTTCTACTAGTCCTGTCGGGATGGGGTGAAGACACAAAAGAAGCGTCTTTGCGTGGTGAATCTAGAGCATCAAACCGCATCTAAAACTAACGAACCGTCTTCGAGATATGGCCGATTTGCCAACATAAACTACTTCAGGTCAGCTTTTCCTAGGCTTTTTTGGAAACTTTGGTTTTACCAACTTCTGACCTACTGGTCGTAGCGGCATGGTTGATGGCTCTAAGGAAGCGTCCTTTCATCCTGAGCAAAGTCATAAGAAACCTTGACCAAAGAAGCCAAAAACGCCGAAAAACGCATAGTTTTCGAGATACGGGCCATTTTGTAAAATTCAGCAATTCAGGTCGTCTTCTCCGACATTTTCCCGTACTTTCTGCTGGTCGCAGCGGCATGATTGAGGGCAGAAAAGAAGTGTACGGAATCGAACGCAAGAAACCGCATCTAAAACAAACGAACCGTTTTCGAGATATGGCCGATTAGCAAAATGAACTACTTTAGGTCAATCATTTCAGGTCACCTTCTCCGAAATTTTTCACTACTTTCTACTAGTCCTGTCGGGATGGGGTGAAGACACAAAAGAAGCGTCTTTGCGTGGTGAATCTAGAGCAACAAACCGCATCTAAAACTAACGAACCGTCTTCGAGATATGGCCGATTTGCCAACATAAACTACTTCAGGTCAGCTTTTCCTAGGCTTTCTTGGAAACTTTGGTTTTACCAACTTCTGACCTATTGGTCGTAGCGGCATGGTTGATGGCTCTAAGGAAGCGTCCTTTCATCCTGAGCAAAGTCATAAGAAACCTTGACCAAAGAAGCCAAAAACGCCGAAAAACGCATAGTTTTCGAGATACGGGCCATTTTGTAAAATTCAGCAATTCAGGTCGTCTTCTCCGACATTTTCCCGTACTTTCTGCTGGTCGCAGCGGCATGATTGATGGCAGAAAAGAAGTGTCTTTCTGTACGGAATCGAACGCAAGAAACCGCATCTAAAACAAACGAACCGTTTTCGAGATATGGCCGATTAGCAAAATGAACTACTTTAGGTCAACCATTTCAGGTCACCTTCTCCGAAATTTTTCACTACTTTCTACTAGTCCTGTCGGGATGGGGTGAAGACACAAAAGAAGCGTCTTTGCGTGGTGAATCTAGAGCAACAAACCGCATCTAAAACTAACGAACCGTCTTCGAGATATGGCCGATTTGCCAACATAAACTACTTCAGGTCAGCTTTTCCTAGGCTTTTTTGGAAACTTTGGTTTTACCAACTTCTGACCTATTGGTCGTAGCGGCATGGTTGATGGCTCTAAGGAAGCGTCCTTTCATCCTGAGCAAAGTCATAAGAAACCTTGACCAAAGAAGCCAAAAACGCCGAAAAACGCATAGTTTTCGAGATACGGGCCATTTTGTAAAATTCAGCAATTCAGGTCGTCTTCTCCGACATTTTCCCGTACTTTCTGCTGGTCGCAGCGGCATGATTGATGGCAGAAAAGAAGTGTCTTTCTGTACGGAATCGAACGCAAGAAACCGCATCTAAAACAAACGAACCGTTTTCGAGATATGGCCGATTAGCAAAATGAACTACTTTAGGTCAACCATTTCAGGTCACCTTCTCCGAAATTTTTCACTACTTTCTACTAGTCCTGTCGGGATGGGGTGAAGACACAAAAGAAGCGTCTTTGCGTGGTGAATCTAGAGCAACAAACCGCATCTAAAACTAACGAACCGTCTTCGAGATATGGCCGATTTGCCAACATAAACTACTTCAGGTCAGCTTTTCCTAGGCTTTTTTGGAAACTTTGGTTTTACCAACTTCTGACCTATTGGTCGTAGCGGCATGGTTGATGGCTCTAAGGAAGCGTCCTTTCATCCTGAGCAAAGTCATAAGAAACCTTGACCAAAGAAGCCAAAAACGCCGAAAAACGCATAGTTTTCGAGATACGGGCCATTTTGTAAAATTCAGCAATTCAGGTCGTCTTCTCCGACATTTTCCCGTACTTTCTGCTGGTCGCAGCGGCATGATTGATGGCAGAAAAGAAGTGTCTTTCTGTACGGAATCGAATGCAAGAAACCGCATCTAAAACAAACGAACCGTTTTCGAGATATGGCCGATTAGCAAAATGAACTACTTTAGGTCAACCATCTCAGGTCACCTTCTCCGAAATTTTTCACTACTTTCTACTAGTCCTGTCGGGATGGGGTGAAGACACAAAAGAAGCGTCTTTGCGTGGTGAATCTAGAGCAACAAACCGCATCTAAAACTAACGAACCGTCTTCGAGATATGGCCGATTTGCCAACATAAACTACTTCAGGTCAGCTTTTCCTAGGCTTTTTTGGAAAATTTGGTTTTACCAACTTCTGACCTACTGGTCGTAGCGGCATGGTTGATGGCTCTAAGGAAGCGTCCTTTCATCCTGAGCAAAGTCATAAGAAACCTTGACCAAAGAAGCCAAAAACGCCGAAAAACGCATAGTTTTCGAGATACGGGCCATTTTGTAAAATTCAGCAATTCAGGTCGTCTTCTCCGACATTTTCCCGTACTTTCTGCTGGTCGCAGCGGCATGATTGAGGGCAGAAAAGAAGTGTCTTTCTGTACGGAATCGAACGCAAGAAACCGCATCTAAAACAAACGAACCGTTTTCGAGTTATGGCCGATTAGCAAAATAAACTACTTTAGGTCAACCATTTCAGGTCACCTTCTCCGATATTTTTCACTACTTTCTACTAGTCCTGTCGGGATGGGGTGAAGACACAAAAGAAGCGTCTTTGCGTGGTGAATCTAGAGCATCAAACCGCATCTAAAACTAACTAACCGTCTTCGAGATATGGCCGATTTGCCAACATAAACTACTTCAGGTCAGCTTTTCCTAGGCTTTTTTGGAAACTTTGGTTTTACCAACTTCTGACCTACTGGTCGTAGCGGCATGGTTGATGGCTCTAAGGAAGCGTCCTTTCATCCTGAGCAAAGTCATAAGAAACCTTGACCAAAGAAGCCAAAAACGCCGAAAAACGCATAGTTTTCGAGATACGGGCCATTTTGTAAAATTCAGCAATTCAGGTCGTCTTCTCCGACATTTTCCCATGATTGAGGGCAGAAAAGAAGTGTACGGAATCGAACGCAAGAAACCGCATCTAAAACAAACGAACCGTTTTCGAGATATGGCCGATTAGCAAAATGAACTACTTTAGGTCAACCATTTCAGGTCACCTTCTCCGAAATTTTTCACTACTTTCTACTAGTCCTGTCGGGATGGGGTGAAGACACAAAAGAAGCGTCTTTGCGTGGTGAATCTAGAGCATCAAACCGCATCTAAAACTAACGAACCGTCTTCGAGATATGGCCGATTTGCCAACATAAACTACTTCAGGTCAGCTTTTCCTAGGCTTTTTTGGAAACTTTGGTTTTACCAACTTCTGACCTACTGGTCGTAGCGGCATGGTTGATGGCTCTAAGGAAGCGTCCTTTCATCCTGAGCAAAGTCATAAGAAACCTTGACCAAAGAAGCCAAAAACGCCGAAAAACGCATAGTTTTCGAGATACGGGCCATTTTGTAAAATTCAGCAATTCAGGTCGTCTTCTCCGACATTTTCCCGTACTTTCTGCTGGTCGCAGCGGCATGATTGAGGGCAGAAAAGAAGTGTACGGAATCGAACGCAAGAAACCGCATCTAAAACAAACGAACCGTTTTCGAGATATGGCCGATTAGCAAAATGAACTACTTTAGGTCGAGATATGGCCGATTTGCCAACATAAACTACTTCAGGTCAGCTTTTCCTAGGCTTTTTTGGAAACTTTGGTTTTACCAACTTCTGACCTATTGGTCGTAGCGGCATGGTTGATGGCTCTAAGGAAGCGTCCTTTCATCCTGAGCAAAGTCATAAGAAACCTTGACCAAAAAAGCCAAAAACGCCGAAAAACGCATAGTTTTCGAGATACGGGCCATTTTGTAAAATTCAGCAATTCAGGTCGTCTTCTCCGACATTTTCCCGTACTTTCTGCTGGTCGCAGCGGCATGATTGATGGCAGAAAAGAAGTGTCTTTCTGTACGGAATCGAACGCAAGAAACCGCATCTAAAACAAACGAACCGTTTTCGAGATATGGCCGATTAGCAAAATGAACTACTTTAGGTCAACCATTTCAGGTCACCTTCTCCGAAATTTTTCACTACTTTCTACTAGTCCTGTCGGGATGGGGTGAAGACACAAAAGAAGCGTCTTTGCGTGGTGAATCTAGAGCATCAAACCGCATCTAAAACTAACTAACCGTCTTCGAGATATGGCCGATTTGCCAACATAAACTACTTCAGGTCAGCTTTTCCTAGGCTTTTTTGGAAACTTTGGTTTTACCAACTTCTGACCTACTGGTCGTAGCGGCATGGTTGATGGCTCTAAGGAAGCGTCCTTTCATCCTGAGCAAAGTCATAAGAAACCTTGACCAAAGAAGCCAAAAACGCCGAAAAACGCATAGTTTTCGAGATACGGGCCATTTTGTAAAATTCAGCAATTCAGGTCGTCTTCTCCGACATTTTCCCGTACTTTCTGCTGGTCGCAGCGGCATGATTGAGGGCAGAAAAGAAGTGTACGGAATCGAACGCAAGAAACCGCATCTAAAACAAACGAACCGTTTTCGAGATATGGCCGATTAGCAAAATGAACTACTTTAGGTCAACCATTTCAGGTCACCTTCTCCGAAATTTTTCACTACTTTCTACTAGTCCTGTCGGGATGGGGTGAAGACACAAAAGAAGCGTCTTTGCGTGGTGAATCTAGAGCAACAAACCGCATCTAAAACTAACGAACCGTCTTCGAGATATGGCCGATTTGCCAACATAAACTACTTCAGGTCAGCTTTTCCTAGGCTTTTTTGGAAACTTTGGTTTTACCAACTTCTGACCTATTGGTCGTAGCGGCATGGTTGATGGCTCTAAGGAAGCGTCCTTTCATCCTGAGCAAAGTCATAAGAAACCTTGACCAAATAAGCCAAAAACGCCGAAAAACGCATAGTTTTCGAGATACGGGCCATTTTGTACAATTCAGCAATTCAGGTCGTCTTCTCCGACATTTTCCCGTACTTTCTGCTGGTCGCAGCGGCATGATTGATGGCAGAAAAGAAGTGTCTTTCTGTACGGAATCGAACGCAAGAAACCGCATCTAAAACAAACGAACCGTTTTCGAGATATGGCCGATTAGCAAAATGAACTACTTTAGGTCAACCATTTCAGGTCACCTTCTCCGAAATTTTTCACTACTTTCTACTAGTCCTGTCGGGATGGGGTGAAGACACAAAAGAAGCGTCTTTGCGTGGTGAATCTAGAGCAACAAACCGCATCTAAAACTAACGAACCGTCTTCGAGATATGGCCGATTTGCCAACATAAACTACTTCAGGTCAGCTTTTCCTAGGCTTTTTTGGAAACTTTGGTTTTACCAACTTCTGACCTACTGGTCGTAGCGGCATGGTTGATGGCTCTAAGGAAGCGTCCTTTCATCCTGAGCAAAGTCATAAGAAACCTTGACCAAAGAAGCCAAAAACGCCGAAAAACGCATAGTTTTCGAGATACGGGCCATTTTGTAAAATTCAGCAATTCAGGTCGTCTTCTCCGACATTTTCCCGTACTTTCTGCTGGTCGCAGCGGCATGATTGAGGGCAGAAAAGAAGTGTACGGAATCGAACGCAAGAAACCGCATCTAAAACAAACGAACCGTTTTCGAGATATGGCCGATTAGCAAAATGAACTACTTTAGGTCAACCATTTCAGGTCACCTTCTCCGAAATTTTTCACTACTTTCTACTAGTCTTGTCGGGATGGGGTGAAGACACAAAAGAAGCGTCTTTGCGTGGTGAATCTAGAGCAACAAACCGCATCTAAAACTAACTAACCGTCTTCGAGATATGGCCGATTTGCCAACATAAACTACTTCAGGTCAGCTTTTCCTAGGCTTTTTTGGAAACTTTGGTTTTACCAACTTCTGACCTATTGGTCGTAGCGGCATGGTTGATGGCTCTAAGGAAGCGTCCTTTCATCCTGAGCAAAGTCATAAGAAACCTTGACGAAAGAAGCCAAAAACGCCGAAAAACGCATAGTTTTCGAGATACGGGCCATTTTGTAAAATTCAGCAATTCAGGTCGTCTTCTCCGACATTTTCCCGTACTTTCTGCTGGTCGCAGCGGCATGATTGATGGCAGAAAAGAAGTGTCTTTCTGTACGGAATCGAACGCAAGAAACCGCATCTAAAACAAACGAACCGTTTTCGAGATATGGCCGATTAGCAAAATGAACTACTTTAGGTCAACCATTTCAGGTCACCTTCTCCGAAATTTTTCACTACTTTCTACTAGTCCTGTCGGGATGGGGTGAAGACACAAAAGAAGCGTCTTTGCGTGGTGAATCTAGAGCATCAAACCGCATCTAAAACTAACTAACCGTCTTCGAGATATGGCCGATTTGCCAACATAAACTACTTCAGGTCAGCTTTTCCTAGGCTTTTTTGGAAACTTTGGTTTTACCAACTTCTGACCTACTGGTCGTAGCGGCATGGTTGATGGCTCTAAGGAAGCGTCCTTTCATCCTGAGCAAAGTCATAAGAAACCTTGACCAAAGAAGCCAAAAACGCCGAAAAACGCATAGTTTTCGAGATACGGGCCATTTTGTAAAATTCAGCAATTCAGGTCGTCTTCTCCGACATTTTCCCGTACTTTCTGCTGGTCGCAGCGGCATGATTGAGGGCAGAAAAGAAGTGTACGGAATCGAACGCAAGAAACCGCATCTAAAACAAACGAACCGTTTTCGAGATATGGCCGATTAGCAAAATGAACTACTTTAGGTCAACCATTTCAGGTCACCTTCTCCGAAATTTTTCACTACTTTCTACTAGTCCTGTCGGGATGGGGTGAAGACACAAAAGAAGCGTCTTTGCGTGGTGAATCTAGAGCAACAAACCGCATCTAAAACTAACGAACCGTCTTCGAGATATGGCCGATTTGCCAACATAAACTACTTCAGGTCAGCTTTTCCTAGGCTTTTTTGGAAACTTTGGTTTTACCAACTTCTGACCTATTGGTCGTAGCGGCATGGTTGATGGCTCTAAGGAAGCGTCCTTTCATCCTGAGCAAAGTCATAAGAAACCTTGACCAAAGAAGCCAAAAACGCATAGTTTTCGAGATACGGGCCATTTTGTAAAATTCAGCAATTCAGGTCGTCTTCTCCGACATTTTCCCGTACTTTCTGCTGGTCGCAGCGGCATGATTGATGGCAGAAAAGAAGTGTCTTTCTGTACGGAATCGAACGCAAGAAACCGCATCTAAAACAAACGAACCGTTTTCGAGATATGGCCGATTAGCAAAATGAACTACTTTAGGTCAACCATTTCAGGTCACCTTCTCCGAAATTTTTCACTACTTTCTACTAGTCCTGTCGGGATGGGGTGAAGACACAAAAGAAGCATCTTTGCGTGGTGAATCTAGAGCAACAAACCGCATCTAAAACTAACGAACCGTCTTCGAGATATGGCCGATTTGCCAACATAAACTACTTCAGGTCAGCTTTTCCTAGGCTTTTTTGGAAACTTTGGTTTTACCAACTTCTGACCTATTGGTCGTAGCGGCATGGTTGATGGCTCTAAGGAAGCGTCCTTTCATCCTGAGCAAAGTCATAAGAAACCTTGACCAAAGAAGCCAAAAACGCCGAAAAACGCATAGTTTTCGAGATACGGGCCATTTTGTAAAATTCAGCAATTCAGGTCGTCTTCTCCGACATTTTCCCGTACTTTCTGCTGGTCGCAGCGGCATGATTGATGGCAGAAAAGAAGTGTCTTTCTGTACGGAATCGAACGCAAGAAACCGCATCTAAAACAAACGAACCGTTTTCGAGATATGGCCGATTAGCAAAATGAACTACTTTAGGTCAACCATTTCAGGTCACCTTCTCCGAAATTTTTCACTACTTTCTACTAGTCCTGTCGGGATGGGGTGAAGACACAAAAGAAGCGTCTTTGCGTGGTGAATCTAGAGCAACAAACCGCATCTAAAACTAACGAACCGTCTTCGAGATATGGCCGATTTGCCAACATGAACTACTTCAGGTCAGCTTTTCCTAGGCTTTTTTGGAAACTTTGGTTTTACCAACTTCTGACCTATTGGTCGTAGCGGCATGGTTGATGGCTCTAAGGAAGCGTCCTTTCATCCTGAGCAAAGTCATAAGAAACCTTGACCAAAGAAGCCAAAAACGCCGAAAAACGCATAGTTTTCGAGATACGGGCCATTTTGTAAAATTCAGCAATTCAGGTCGTCTTCTCCGACATTTTCCCGTACTTTCTGCTGGTCGCAGCGGCATGATTGATGGCAGAAAAGAAGTGTCTTTCTGTACGGAATCGAACGCAAGAAACCGCATCTAAAACAAACGAACCGTTTTCGAGATATGGCCGATTAGCAAAATGAACTACTTTAGGTCAACCATTTCAGGTCACCTTCTCCGAAATTTTTCACTACTTTCTACTAGTCCTGTCGGGATGGGGTGAAGACACAAAAGAAGCGTCTTTGCGTGGTGAATCTAGAGCAACAAACCGCATCTAAAACTAACGAACCGTCTTCGAGATATGGCCGATTTGCCAACATAAACTACTTCAGGTCAGCTTTTCCTAGGCTTTTTTGGAAACTTTGGTTTTACCAACTTCTGACCTATTGGTCGTAGCGGCATGGTTGATGGCTCTAAGGAAGCGTCCTTTCATCCTGAGCAAAGTCATAAGAAACCTTGACCAAAGAAGCCAAAAACGCCGAAAAACGCATAGTTTTCGAGATACGGGCCATTTTGTAAAATTCAGCAATTCAGGTCGTCTTCTCCGACATTTTCCCGTACTTTCTGCTGGTCGCAGCGGCATGATTGATGGCAGAAAAGAAGTGTCTTTCTGTACGGAATCGAACGCAAGAAACCGCATCTAAAACAAACGAACCGTTTTCGAGATATGGCCGATTAGCAAAATGAACTACTTTAGGTCAACCATTTCAGGTCACCTTCTCCGAAATTTTTCACTACTTTCTACTAGTCCTGTCGGGATGGGGTGAAGACACAAAAGAAGCGTCTTTGCGTGGTGAATCTAGAGCAACAAACCGCATCTAAAACTAACGAACCGTCTTCGAGATATGGCCGATTTGCCAACATAAACTACTTCAGGTCAGCTTTTCCTAGGCTTTTTTGGAAACTTTGGTTTTACCAACTTCTGACCTACTGGTCGTAGCGGCATGGTTGATGGCTCTAAGGAAGCGTCCTTTCATCCTGAGCAAAGTCATAAGAAACCTTGACCAAAGAAGCCAAAAACGCCGAAAAACGCATAGTTTTCGAGATACGGGCCATTTTGTAAGATTCAGCAATTCAGGTCGTCTTCTCCGACATTTTCCCGTACTTTCTGCTGGTCGCAGCGGCATGATTGAGGGCAGAAAAGAAGTGTACGGAATCGAACGCAAGAAACCGCATCTAAAACAAACGAACCGTTTTCGAGATATGGCCGATTAGCAAAATGAACTACTTTAGGTCAACCATTTCAGGTCACCTTCTCCGAAATTTTTCACTACTTTCTACTAGTCCTGTCGGGATGGGGTGAAGACACAAAAGAAGCGTCTTTGCGTGGTGAATCTAGAGCAACAAACCGCATCTAAAACTAACGAACCGTCTTCGAGATATGGCCGATTTGCCAACATAAACTACTTCAGGTCAGCTTTTCCTAGGCTTTTTTGGAAACTTTGGTTTTACCAACTTCTGACCTATTGGTCGTAGCGGCATGGTTGATGGCTCTAAGGAAGCGTCCTTTCATCCTGAGCAAAGTCATAAGAAACCTTGACCAAAGAAGCCAAAAACGCCGAAAAACGCATAGTTTTCGAGATACGGGCCATTTTGTAAAATTCAGCAATTCAGGTCGTCTTCTCCGACATTTTCCCGTACTTTCTGCTTGTCGCAGCGGCATGATTGATGGCAGAAAAGAAGTGTCTTTCTGTACGGAATCGAACGCAAGAAACCGCATCTAAAACAAACGAACCGTTTTCGAGATATGGCCGATTAGCAAAATGAACTACTTTAGGTCAACCATTTCAGGTCACCTTCTCCGAAATTTTTCACTACTTTCTACTAGTCCTGTCGGGATGGGGTGAAGACACAAAAGAAGCGTCTTTGCGTGGTGAATCTAGAGCAACAAACCGCATCTAAAACTAACGAACCGTCTTCGAGATATGGCCGATTTGCCAACATAAACTACTTCAGGTCAGCCTTTCCTAGGCTTTTTTGGAAACTTTGGTTTTACCAACTTCTGACCTATTGGTCGTAGCGGCATGGTTGATGGCTCTAAGGAAGCGTCCTTTCATCCTGAGCAAAGTCATAAGAAACCTTGACCGAAGAAGCCAAAAACGCCGAAAAACCGCATAGTTTTCGAGATACGGGCCATTTTGTAAAATTCAGCAATTCAGGTCGTCTTCTCCGACATTTTCCCGTACTTTCTGCTGGTCGCAGCGGCATGATTGATGGCAGAAAAGAAGTGTCTTTCTGTACGGAATCGAACGCAAGAAACCGCATCTAAAACAAACGAACCGTTTTCGAGATATGGCCGATTAGCAAAATGAACTACTTTAGGTCAACCATTTCAGGTCACCTTCTCCGAAATTTTTCACTACTTTCTACTAGTCCTGTCGGGATGGGGTGAAGACACAAAAGAAGCGTCTTTGCGTGGTGAATCTAGAGCAACAAACCGCATCTAAAACTAACGAACCGTCTTCGAGATATGGCCGATTTGCCAACATAAACTACTTCAGGTCAGCTTTTCCTAGGCTTTTTTGGAAACTTTGGTTTTACCAACTTCTGACCTATTGGTCGTAGCGGCATGGTTGATGGCTCTAAGGAAGCGTCCTTTCATCCTGAGCAAAGTCATAAGAAACCTTGACCAAAGAAGCCAAAAACGCCGAAAAAACGCATAGTTTTCGAGATACGGGCCATTTTGTAAAATTCAGCAATTCAGGTCGTCTTCTCCGACATTTTCCCGTACTTTCTGCTGGTCGCAGCGGCATGATTGATGGCAGAAAAGAAGTGTCTTTCTGTACGGAATCGAACGCAAGAAACCGCATCTAAAACAAACGAACCGTTTTCGAGATATGGCCGATTAGCAAAATGAACTACTTTAGGTCAACCATTTCAGGTCACCTTCTCCGAAATTTTTCACTACTTTCTACTAGTCCTGTCGGGATGGGGTGAAGACACAAAAGAAGCGTCTTTGCGTGGTGAATCTAGAGCAACAAACCGCATCTAAAACTAACGAACCGTCTTCGAGATATGGCCGATTTGCCAACATGAACTACTTCAGGTCAGCTTTTCCTAGGCTTTTTTGGAAACTTTGGTTTTACCAACTTCTGACCTATTGGTCGTAGCGGCATGGTTGATGGCTCTAAGGAAGCGTCCTTTCATCCTGAGCAAAGTCATAAGAAACCTTGACCAAAGAAGCCAAAAACGCCGAAAAACGCATAGTTTTCGAGATACGGGCCATTTTGTAAAATTCAGCAATTCAGGTCGTCTTCTCCGACATTTTCCCGTACTTTCTGCTGGTCGCAGCGGCATGATTGATGGCAGAAAAGAAGTGTCTTTCTGTACGGAATCGAACGCAAGAAACCGCATCTAAAACAAACGAACCGTTTTCGAGATATGGCCGATTAGCAAAATGAACTACTTTAGGTCAACCATTTCAGGTCACCTTCTCCGAAATTTTTCACTACTTTCTACTAGTCCTGTCGGGATGGGGTGAAGACACAAAAGAAGCGTCTTTGCGTGGTGAATCTAGAGCAACAAACCGCATCTAAAACTAACGAACCGTCTTCGAGATATGGCCGATTTGCCAACATAAACTACTTCAGGTCAGCTTTTCCTAGGCTTTTTTGGAAACTTTGGTTTTACCAACTTCTGACCTATTGGTCGTAGCGGCATGGTTGATGGCTCTAAGGAAGCGTCCTTTCATCCTGAGCAAAGTCATAAGAAACCTTGACCAAAGAAGCCAAAAACGCCGAAAAACGCATAGTTTTCGAGATACGGGCCATTTTGTAAAATTCAGCAATTCAGGTCGTCTTCTCCGACATTTTCCCGTACTTTCTGCTGGTCGCAGCGGCATGATTGATGGCAGAAAAGAAGTGTCTTTCTGTACGGAATCGAACGCAAGAAACCGCATCTAAAACAAACGAACCGTTTTCGAGATATGGCCGATTAGCAAAATGAACTACTTTAGGTCAACCATTTCAGGTCACCTTCTCCGAAATTGTTCACTACTTTCTACTAGTCCTGTCGGGATAGGGTGAAGACACAAAAGAAGCGTCTTTGCGTGGTGAATCTAGAGCAACAAACCGCATCTAAAACTAACGAACCGTCTTCGAGATATGGCCGATTAGCCAACATAAACTACTTCAGGTCAGCTTTTCCTAGGCTTTTTTGGAAACTTTGGTTTTACCAACTTCTGACCTATTGGTCGTAGCGGCATGGTTGATGGCTCTAAGGAAGCGTCCTTTCATCCTGAGCAAAGTCATAAGAAACCTTGACCGAAGAAGCCAAAAACGCCGAAAAACGCATAGTTTTCGAGATACGGGCCATTTTGTAAAATTCAGCAATTCAGGTCGTCTTCTCCGACATTTTCCCGTACTTTCTGCTGGTCGCAGCGGCATGATTGATGGCAGAAAAGAAGTGTCTTTCTGTACGGAATCGAACGCAAGAAACCGCATCTAAAACAAACGAACCGTTTTCGAGATATGGCCGATTAGCAAAATGAACTACTTTAGGTCAACCATTTCAGGTCACCTTCTCCGAAATTTTTCACTACTTTCTACTAGTCCTGTCGGGATGGGGTGAAGACACAAAAGAAGCGTCTTTGCGTGGTGAATCTAGAGCAACAAACCGCATCTAAAACTAACGAACCGTCTTCGAGATATGGCCGATTTGCCAACATAAACTACTTCAGGTCAGCTTTTCCTAGGCTTTTTTGGAAACTTTGGTTTTACCAACTTCTGACCTATTGGTCGTAGCGGCATGGTTGATGGCTCTAAGGAAGTGTCCTTTCATCCTGAGCAAAGTCATAAGAAACCTTGACCAAAGAAGCCAAAAACGCCGAAAAACGCATAGTTTTCGAGATACGGGCCATTTTGTAAAATTCAGCAATTCAGGTCGTCTTCTCCGACATTTTCCCGTACTTTCTGCTGGTCGCAGCGGCATGATTGATGGCAGAAAAGAAGTGTCTTTCTGTACGGAATCGAACGTAAGAAACCGCATCTAAAACAAACGAACCGTTTTCGAGATATGGCCGATTAGCAAAATGAACTACTTTAGGTCAACCATTTCAGGTCACCTTCTCCGAAATTTTTCACTACTTTCTACTAGTCCTGTCGGGATGGGGTGAAGACACAAAAGAAGCGTCTTTGCGTGGTGAATCTAGAGCAACAAACCGCATCTAAAACTAACGAACCGTCTTCGAGATATGGCCGATTTGCCAACATGAACTACTTCAGGTCAGCTTTTCCTAGGCTTTTTTGGAAACTTTGGTTTTACCAACTTCTGACCTATTGGTCGTAGCGGCATGGTTGATGGCTCTAAGGAAGCGTCCTTTCATCCTGAGCAAAGTCATAAGAAACCTTGACCAAAGAAGCCAAAAACGCCGAAAAACGCATAGTTTTCGAGATACGGGCCATTTTGTAAAATTCAGCAATTCAGGTCGTCTTCTCCGACATTTTCCCGTACTTTCTGCTGGTCGCAGCGGCATGATTGATGGCAGAAAAGAAGTGTCTTTCTGTACGGAATCGAACGCAAGAAACCGCATCTAAAACAAACGAACCGTTTTCGAGATATGGCCGATTAGCAAAATGAACTACTTTAGGTCAACCATTTCAGGTCACCTTCTCCGAAATTTTTCACTACTTTCTACTAGTCCTGTCGGGATGGGGTGAAGACACAAAAGAAGCGTCTTTGCGTGGTGAATCTAGAGCAACAAACCGCATCTAAAACTAACGAACCGTCTTCGAGATATGGCCGATTTGCCAACATAAACTACTTCAGGTCAGCTTTTCCTAGGCTTTTTTGGAAACTTTGGTTTTACCAACTTCTGACCTATTGGTCGTAGCGGCATGGTTGATGGCTCTAAGGAAGCGTCCTTTCATCCTGAGCAAAGTCATAAGAAACCTTGACCAAAGAAGCCAAAAACGCCGAAAAACGCATAGTTTTCGAGATACGGGCCATTTTGTAAAATTCAGCAATTCAGGTCGTCTTCTCCGACATTTTCCCGTACTTTCTGCTGGTCGCAGCGGCATGATTGATGGCAGAAAAGAAGTGTCTTTCTGTACGGAATCGAACGCAAGAAACCGCATCTAAAACAAACGAACCGTTTTCGAGATATGGCCGATTAGCAAAATGAACTACTTTAGGTCAACCATTTCAGGTCACCTTCTCCGAAATTGTTCACTACTTTCTACTAGTCCTGTCGGGATAGGGTGAAGACACAAAAGAAGCGTCTTTGCGTGGTGAATCTAGAGCAACAAACCGCATCTAAAACTAACGAACCGTCTTCGAGATATGGCCGATTTGCCAACATAAACTACTTCAGGTCAGCTTTTCCTAGGCTTTTTTGGAAACTTTGGTTTTACCAACTTCTGACCTATTGGTCGTAGCGGCATGGTTGATGGCTCTAAGGAAGCGTCCTTTCATCCTGAGCAAAGTCATAAGAAACCTTGACCGAAGAAGCCAAAAACGCCGAAAAACGCATAGTTTTCGAGATACGGGCCATTTTGTAAAATTCAGCAATTCAGGTCGTCTTCTCCGACATTTTCCCGTACTTTCTGCTGGTCGCAGCGGCATGATTGATGGCAGAAAAGAAGTGTCTTTCTGTACGGAATCGAACGCAAGAAACCGCATCTAAAACAAACGAACCGTTTTCGAGATATGGCCGATTAGCAAAATGAACTACTTTAGGTCAACCATTTCAGGTCACCTTCTCCGAAATTTTTCACTACTTTCTACTAGTCCTGTCGGGATGGGGTGAAGACACAAAAGAAGCATCTTTGCGTGGTGAATCTAGAGCAACAAACCGCATCTAAAACTAACGAACCGTCTTCGAGATATGGCCGATTTGCCAACATAAACTACTTCAGGTCAGCTTTTCCTAGGCTTTTTTGGAAACTTTGGTTTTACCAACTTCTGACCTATTGGTCGTAGCGGCATGGTTGATGGCTCTAAGGAAGTGTCCTTTCATCCTGAGCAAAGTCATAAGAAACCTTGACCAAAGAAGCCAAAAACGCCGAAAAACGCATAGTTTTCGAGATACGGGCCATTTTGTAAAATTCAGCAATTCAGGTCGTCTTCTCCGACATTTTCCCGTACTTTCTGCTGGTCGCAGCGGCATGATTGATGGCAGAAAAGAAGTGTCTTTCTGTACGGAATCGAACGTAAGAAACCGCATCTAAAACAAACGAACCGTTTTCGAGATATGGCCGATTAGCAAAATGAACTACTTTAGGTCAACCATTTCAGGTCACCTTCTCCGAAATTTTTCACTACTTTCTACTAGTCCTGTCGGGATGGGGTGAAGACACAAAAGAAGCGTCTTTGCGTGGTGAATCTAGAGCAACAAACCGCATCTAAAACTAACGAACCGTCTTCGAGATATGGCCGATTTGCCAACATGAACTACTTCAGGTCAGCTTTTCCTAGGCTTTTTTGGAAACTTTGGTTTTACCAACTTCTGACCTATTGGTCGTAGCGGCATGGTTGATGGCTCTAAGGAAGCGTCCTTTCATCCTGAGCAAAGTCATAAGAAACCTTGACCAAAGAAGCCAAAAACGCCGAAAAACGCATAGTTTTCGAGATACGGGCCATTTTGTAAAATTCAGCAATTCAGGTCGTCTTCTCCGACATTTTCCCGTACTTTCTGCTGGTCGCAGCGGCATGATTGATGGCAGAAAAGAAGTGTCTTTCTGTACGGAATCGAACGCAAGAAACCGCATCTAAAACAAACGAACCGTTTTCGAGATATGGCCGATTAGCAAAATGAACTACTTTAGGTCAACCATTTCAGGTCACCTTCTCCGAAATTTTTCACTACTTTCTACTAGTCCTGTCGGGATGGGGTGAAGACACAAAAGAAGCGTCTTTGCGTGGTGAATCTAGAGCAACAAACCGCATCTAAAACTAACGAACCGTCTTCGAGATATGGCCGATTTGCCAACATAAACTACTTCAGGTCAGCTTTTCCTAGGCTTTTTTGGAAACTTTGGTTTTACCAACTTCTGACCTATTGGTCGTAGCGGCATGGTTGATGGCTCTAAGGAAGCGTCCTTTCATCCTGAGCAAAGTCATAAGAAACCTTGACCAAAGAAGCCAAAAACGCCGAAAAACGCATAGTTTTCGAGATACGGGCCATTTTGTAAAATTCAGCAATTCAGGTCGTCTTCTCCGACATTTTCCCGTACTTTCTGCTGGTCGCAGCGGCATGATTGATGGCAGAAAAGAAGTGTCTTTCTGTACGGAATCGAACGCAAGAAACCGCATCTAAAACAAACGAACCGTTTTCGAGATATGGCCGATTAGCAAAATGAACTACTTTAGGTCAACCATTTCAGGTCACCTTCTCCGAAATTGTTCACTACTTTCTACTAGTCCTGTCGGGATAGGGTGAAGACACAAAAGAAGCGTCTTTGCGTGGTGAATCTAGAGCAACAAACCGCATCTAAAACTAACGAACCGTCTTCGAGATATGGCCGATTTGCCAACATAAACTACTTCAGGTCAGCTTTTCCTAGGCTTTTTTGGAAACTTTGGTTTTACCAACTTCTGACCTATTGGTCGTAGCGGCATGGTTGATGGCTCTAAGGAAGCGTCCTTTCATCCTGAGCAAAGTCATAAGAAACCTTGACCAAAGAAGCCAAAAACGCCGAAAAACGCATAGTTTTCGAGATACGGGCCATTTTGTAAAATTCAGCAATTCAGGTCGTCTTCTCCGACATTTTCCCGTACTTTCTGCTGGTCGCAGCGGCATGATTGATGGCAGAAAAGAAGTGTCTTTCTGTACGGAATCGAACGCAAGAAACCGCATCTAAAACAAACGAACCGTTTTCGAGATATGGCCGATTAGCAAAATGAACTACTTTAGGTCAACCATTTCAGGTCACCTTCTCCGAAATTTTTCACTACTTTCTACTAGTCCTGTCGGGATGGGGTGAAGACACAAAAGAAGCGTCTTTGCGTGGTGAATCTAGAGCAACAAACCGCATCTAAAACTAACGAACCGTCTTCGAGATATGGCCGATTTGCCAACATAAACTACTTCAGGTCAGCTTTTCCTAGGCTTTTTTGGAAACTTTGGTTTTACCAACTTCTGACCTATTGGTCGTAGCGGCATGGTTGATGGCTCTAAGGAAGTGTCCTTTCATCCTGAGCAAAGTCATAAGAAACCTTGACCAAAGAAGCCAAAAACGCCGAAAAACGCATAGTTTTCGAGATACGGGCCATTTTGTAAAATTCAGCAATTCAGGTCGTCTTCTCCGACATTTTCCCGTACTTTCTGCTGGTCGCAGCGGCATGATTGATGGCAGAAAAGAAGTGTCTTTCTGTACGGAATCGAACGCAAGAAACCGCATCTAAAACAAACGAACCGTTTTCAAGATATGGCCGATTAGCAAAATGAACTACTTTAGGTCAACCATTTCAGGTCACCTTCTCCGAAATTTTTCACTACTTTCTACTAGTCCTGTCGGGATGGGGTGAAGACACAAAAGAAGCATCTTTGCGTGGTGAATCTAGAGCAACAAACCGCATCTAAAACTAACGAACCGTCTTCGAGATATGGCCGATTTGCCAACATAAACTACTTCAGGTCAGCTTTTCCTAGGCTTTTTTGGAAACTTTGGTTTTACCAACTTCTGACCTATTGGTCGTAGCGGCATGGTTGATGGCTCTAAGGAAGCGTCCTTTCATCCTGAGCAAAGTCATAAGAAACCTTGACCAAAGAAGCCAAAAACGCCGAAAAACGCATAGTTTTCGAGATACGGGCCATTTTGTAAAATTCAGCAATTCAGGTCGTCTTCTCCGACATTTTCCCGTACTGGCAGAAAAGAAGTGTCTTTCTGTACGGAATCGAACGCAAGAAACCGCACCTAAAACAAACGAACCGTTTTCAAGATATGGCCGATTAGCAAAATGAACTACTTTAGGTCAACCATTTCAGGTCACCTTCTCCGAAATTTTTCACTACTTTCTACTAGTCCTGTCGGGATGGGGTGAAGACACAAAAGAAGCATCTTTGCGTGGTGAATCTAGAGCAACAAACCGCATCTAAAACTAACGAACCGTCTTCGAGATATGGCCGATTTGCCAACATAAACTACTTCAGGTCAGCTTTTCCTAGGCTTTTTTGGAAACTTTGGTTTTACCAACTTCTGACCTATTGGTCGTAGCGGCATGGTTGATGGCTCTAAGGAAGCGTCCTTTCATCCTGAGCAAAGTCATAAGAAACCTTGACCAAAGAAGCCAAAAACGCCGAAAAACGCATAGTTTTCGAGATACGGGCCATTTTGTAAAATTCAGCAATTCAGGTCGTCTTCTCCGACATTTTCCCGTACTTTCTGCTGGTCGCAGCGGCATGATTGATGGCAGAAAAGAAGTGTCTTTCTGTACGGAATCGAACGCAAGAAACCGCATCTAAAACAAACGAACCGTTTTCGAGATATGGCCGATTAGCAAAATGAACTACTTTAGGTCAACCATTTCAGGTCACCTTCTCCGAAATTTTTCACTACTTTCTACTAGTCCTGTCGGGATGGGGTGAAGACACAAAAGAAGCGTCTTTGCGTGGTGAATCTAGAGCAACAAACCGCATCTAAAACTAACGAACCGTCTTCGAGATATGGCCGATTTGCCAACATAAACTACTTCAGGTCAGCTTTTCCTAGGCTTTTTTGGAAACTTTGGTTTTACCAACTTCTGACCTATTGGTCGTAGCGGCATGGTTGATGGCTCTAAGGAAGCGTCCTTTCATCCTGAGCAAAGTCATAAGAAACCTTGACCAAAGAAGCCAAAAACGCCGAAAAACGCATAGTTTTCGAGATACGGGCCATTTTGTAAAATTCAGCAATTCAGGTCGTCTTCTCCGACATTTTCCCGTACTTTCTGCTGGTCGCAGCGGCATGATTGATGGCAGAAAAGAAGTGTCTTTCTGTACGGAATCGAACGCAAGAAACCGCATCTAAAACAAACGAACCGTTTTCGAGATATGGCCGATTAGCAAAATTAACTACTTTAGGTCAACCATTTCAGGTCACCTTCTCCGAAATTTTTCACTACTTTCTACTAGTCCTGTCGGGATGGTGTGAAGACATAAAAGAAGCGTCTTTGCGTGGTGAATCTAGAGCAACAAACCGCATCTAAAACTAACGAACCGTCTTCGAGATATGGCCGATTTGCCAACATAAACTACTTCAGGTCAGCTTTTCCTAGGCTTTTTTGGAAACTTTGGTTTTACCAACTTCTGACCTATTGGTCGTAGCGGCATGGTTGATGGCTCTAAGGAAGCGTCCTTTCATCCTGAGCAAAGTCATAAGAAACCTTGACCAAAGAAGCCAAAAACGCCGAAAAACGCATAGTTTTCGAGATACGGGCCATGTAAAATTCAGCAATTCAGGTCGTCTTCTCCGACATTTTCCCGTACTTTCTGCTGGTCGCAGCGGCATGATTGATGGCAGAAAAGAAGTGTCTTTCTGTACGGAATCGAACGCAAGAAACCGCATCTAAAACAAACGAACCGTTTTTGAGATATGGCCGATTAGCAAAATGAACTACTTTAGGTCAACCATTTCAGGTCACCTTCTCCGAAATTTTTCACTACTTTCTACTAGTCCTGTCGGGATGGGGTGAAGACACAAGAGAAGCGTCTTTGCGTGGTGAATCTAGAGCAACAAACCGCATCTAAAACTAACGAACCGTCTTCGAGATATGGCCGATTTGCCAACATAAACTACTTCAGGTCAGCTTTTCCTAGGCTTTTTTGGAAACTTTGGTTTTACCAACTTCTGACCTATTGGTCGTAGCGGCATGGTTGATGGCTCTAAGGAAGCGTCCTTTCATCCTGAGCAAAGTCATAAGAAACCTTGACCAAAGAAGCCAAAAACGCCGAAAAACGCATAGTTTTCGAGATACGGGCCATTTTGTAAAATTCAGCAATTCAGGTCGTCTTCTCCGACATTTTCCCGTACTGGCAGAAAAGAAGTGTCTTTCTGTACGGAATCGAACGCAAGAAACCGCATCTAAAACAAACGAACCGTTTTCAAGATATGGCCGATTAGCAAAATGAACTACTTTAGGTCAACCATTTCAGGTCACCTTCTCCGAAATTTTTCACTACTTTCTACTAGTCCTGTCGGGATGGGGTGAAGACACAAAAGAAGCGTCTTTGCGTGGTGAATCTAGAGCAACAAACCGCATCTAAAACTAACGAACCGTCTTCGAGATATGGCCGATTTGCCAACATAAACTACTTCAGGTCAGCTTTTCCTAGGCTTTTTTGGAAACTTTGGTTTTACCAACTTCTGACCTATTGGTCGTAGCGGCATGGTTGATGGCTCTAAGGAAGCGTCCTTTCATCCTGAGCAAAGTCATAAGAAACCTTGACCAAAGAAGCCAAAAACGCCGAAAAACGCATAGTTTTCGAGATACGGGCCATTTTGTAAAATTCAGCAATTCAGGTCGTCTTCTCCGACATTTTCCCGTACTTTCTGCTGGTCGCAGCGGCATGATTGATGGCAGAAAAGAAGTGTCTTTCTGTACGGAATCGAACGCAAGAAACCGCATCTAAAACAAACGAACCGTTTTCGAGATATGGCCGATTAGCAAAATGAACTACTTTAGGTCAACCATTTCAGGTCACCTTCTCCGAAATTTTTCACTACTTTCTACTAGTCCTGTCGGGATGGGGTGAAGACACAAAAGAAGCGTCTTTGCGTGGTGAATCTAGAGCAACAAACCGCATCTAAAACTAACGAACCGTCTTCGAGATATGGCCGATTTGCCAACATAAACTACTTCAGGTCAGCTTTTCCTAGGCTTTTTTGGAAACTTTGGTTTTACCAACTTCTGACCTATTGGTCGTAGCGGCATGGTTGATGGCTCTAAGGAAGCGTCCTTTCATCCTGAGCAAAGTCATAAGAAACCTTGACCAAAGAAGCCAAAAACGCCGAAAAACGCATAGTTTTCGAGATACGGGCCATGTAAAATTCAGCAATTCAGGTCGTCTTCTCCGACATTTTCCCGTACTTTCTGCTGGTCGCAGCGGCATGATTGATGGCAGAAAAGAAGTGTCTTTCTGTACGGAATCGAACGCAAGAAACCGCATCTAAAACAAACGAACCGTTTTCGAGATATGGCCGATTAGCAAAATGAACTACTTTAGGTCAACCATTTCAGGTCACCTTCTCCGAAATTTTTCACTACTTTCTACTAGTCCTGTCGGGATGGGGTGAAGACACAAAAGAAGCGTCCTTGCGTGGTGAATCTAGAGCAACAAACCGCATCTAAAACTAACGAACCGTCTTCGAGATATGGCCGATTTGCCAACATAAACTACTTCAGGTCAGCTTTTCCTAGGCTTTTTTGGAAACTTTGGTTTTACCAACTTCTGACCTATTGGTCGTAGCGGCATGGTTGATGGCTCTAAGGAAGCGTCCTTTCATCCTGAGCAAAGTCATAAGAAACCTTGAACAAAGAAGCCAAAAACGCCGAAAAACGCATAGTTTTCGAGATACGGGCCATTTTGTAAAATTCAGCAATTCAGGTCGTCTTCTCCGACATTTTCCCGTACTTTCTGCTGGTCGCAGCAGCATGATTGATGGCAGAAAAGAAGTGTCTTTCTGTACGGAATCGAACGCAAGAAACCGCATCTAAAACAAACGAACCGTTTTCGAGATATGGCCGATTAGCAAAATGAACTACTTTAGGTCAACCATTTCAGGTCACCTTCTCCGAAATTTTTCACTACTTTCTACTAGTCCTGTCGGGATGGGGTGAAGACACAAAAGAAGCGTCTTTGCGTGGTGAATCTAGAGCAACAAACCGCATCTAAAACTAACGAACCGTCTTCGAGATATGGCCGATTTGCCAACATAAACTACTTCAGGTCAGCTTTTCCTAGGCTTTTTTGGAAACTTTGGTTTTACCAACTTCTGACCTATTGGTCGTAGCGGCATGGTTGATGGCTCTAAGGAAGCGTCCTTTCATCCTGAGCAAAGTCATAAGAAACCTTGACCAAAGAAGCCAAAAACGCCGAAAAACGCATAGTTTTCGAGATACGGGCCATTTTGTAAAATTCAGCAATTCAGGTCGTCTTCTCCGACATTTTCCCGTACTTTCTGCTGGTCGCAGCAGCATGATTGATGGCAGAAAAGAAGTGTCTTTCTGTACGGAATCGAACGCAAGAAACCGCATCTAAAACAAACGAACCGTTTTCGAGATATGGCCGATTAGCAAAATGAACTACTTTAGGTCAACCATTTCAGGTCACCTTCTCCGAAATTTTTCACTACTTTCTACTAGTCCTGTCGGGATGGGGTGAAGACACAAAAGAAGCGTCTTTGCGTGGTGAATCTAGAGCAACAAACCGCATCTAAAACTAACGAACCGTCTTCGAGATATGGCCGATTTGCCAACATAAACTACTTCAGGTCAGCTTTTCCTAGGCTTTTTTGGAAACTTTGGTTTTACCAACTTCTGACCTATTGGTCGTAGCGGCATGGTTGATGGCTCTAAGGAAGCGTCCTTTCATCCTGAGCAAAGTCATAAGAAACCTTGACCAAAGAAGCCAAAAACGCCGAAAAACGCATAGTTTTCGAGATACGGGCCATTTTGTAAAATTCAGCAATTCAGGTCGTCTTCTCCGACATTTTCCCGTACTTTCTGCTGGTCGCAGCGGCATGATTGATGGCAGAAAAGAAGTGTCTTTCTGTACGGAATCGAACGCAAGAAACCGCATCTAAAACAAACGAACCGTTTTCGAGATATGGCCGATTAGCAAAATGAACTACTTTAGGTCAACCATTTCAGGTCACCTTCTCCGAAATTTTTCACTACTTTCTACTAGTCCTGTCGGGATGGGGTGAAGACACAAAAGAAGCGTCTTTGCGTGGTGAATCTAGAGCAACAAACCGCATCTAAAACTAACGAACCGTCTTCGAGATATGGCCGATTTGCCAACATAAACTACTTCAGGTCAGCTTTTCCTAGGCTTTTTTGGAAACTTTGGTTTTACCAACTTCTGACCTATTGGTCGTAGCGGCATGGTTGATGGCTCTAAGGAAGCGTCCTTTCATCCTGAGCAAAGTCATAAGAAACCTTGACCAAAGAAGCCAAAAACGCCGAAAAACGCATAGTTTTCGAGATACGGGCCATTTTGTAAAATTCAGCAATTCAGGTCGTCTTCTCCGACATTTTCCCGTACTTTCTGCTGGTCGCAGCGGCATGATTGATGGCAGAAAAGAAGTGTCTTTCTGTACGGAATCGAACGCAAGAAACCGCATCTAAAACAAACGAACCGTTTTCGAGATATGGCCGATTAGCAAAATGAACTACTTTAGGTCAACCATTTCAGGTCACCTTCTCCGAAATTTTTCACTACTTTCTACTAGTCCTGTCGGGATGGGGTGAAGACACAAAAGAAGCGTCTTTGCGTGGTGAATCTAGAGCAACAAACCGCATCTAAAACTAACGAACCGTCTTCGAGATATGGCCGATTTGCCAACATAAACTACTTCAGGTCAGCTTTTCCTAGGCTTTTTTGGAAACTTTGGTTTTACCAACTTCTGACCTATTGGTCGTAGCGGCATGGTTGATGGCTCTAAGGAAGCGTCCTTTCATCCTGAGCAAAGTCATAAGAAACCTTGACCAAAGAAGCCAAAAACGCCGAAAAACGCATAGTTTTCGAGATACGGGCCATTTTGTAAAATTCAGCAATTCAGGTCGTCTTCTCCGACATTTTCCCGTACTTTCTGCTGGTCGCAGCAGCATGATTGATGGCAGAAAAGAAGTGTCTTTCTGTACGGAATCGAACGCAAGAAACCGCATCTAAAACAAACGAACCGTTTTCGAGATATGGCCGATTAGCACAATGAACTACTTTAGGTCAACCATTTCAGGTCACCTTCTCCGAAATTTTTCACTACTTTCTACTAGTCCTGTCGGGATGGGGTGAAGACACAAAAGAAGCGTCTTTGCGTGGTGAATCTAGAGCAACAAACCGCATCTAAAACTAACGAACCGTCTTCGAGATATGGCCGATTTGCCAACATAAACTACTTCAGGTCAGCTTTTCCTAGGCTTTTTTGGAAACTTTGGTTTTACCAACTTCTGACCTATTGGTCGTAGCGGCATGGTTGATGGCTCTAAGGAAGCGTCCTTTCATCCTGAGCAAAGTCATAAGAAACCTTGACCAAAGAAGCCAAAAACGCCGAAAAACGCATAATTTTCGAGATACGGGCCATTTTGTAAAATTCAGCAATTCAGGTCGTCTTCTCCGACATTTTCCCGTACCTTCTGCTGGTCGCAGCGGCATGATTGAGGGCAGAAAAGAAGTGTCTTTCTGTACGGAATCGAACGCAAGAAACCGCATCTAAAACAAACGAACCGTTTTCGAGATATGGCCGATTAGCAAAATGAACTACTTTAGGTCAACCATTTCAGGTCACCTTCTCCGAAATTGTTCACTACTTTCTACTAGTCCTGTCGGCATGGGGTGAAGACACAAAAGAAGCGTCTTTGCGTGGTGAATCTAGAGCAACAAACCGCATCTAAAACTAACGAACCGTCTTCGAGATATGGCCGATTTGCCAACATAAACTACTTCAGGTCAGCTTTTCCTAGGCTTTTTTGGAAACTTTGGTTTTACCAACTTCTGACCTATTGGTCGTAGCGGCATGGTTGATGGCTCTAAGGAAGCGTCCTTTCATCCTGAGCAAAGTCATAAGAAACCTTGACCAAAGAAGCCAAAAACGCCGAAACACGCATAGTTTTCGAGATACGGGCCATTTTGTAAAATTCAGCAATTCAGGTCGTCTTCTCCGACATTTTCCCGTATTTTCTGCTGGTCGCAGCGGCATGATTGATGGCAGAAAAGAAGTGTCTTTCTGTACGGAGTCGAACGCAAGAAACCGCATCTAAAACAAACGAACCGTTTTCCAGATATGGCCGATTAGCGAAATGAACTACTTTAGGTCAACCATTTCAGGTCACCTTCTCCGACCCGAAGAATCTTCGACTGCCAGACTGTGGAACAACACAGTAAAGGTATACGGTGGGCCACATAAATGGAGAAGGATGTCAAGCAACTTGAAGTGTGCAGCAACTTAGTTTGGAGGTTGCTGTCGAGACTTAGGTCGAATCGTAGAGACGGGCATTAACCGACTTGGTGAGAGCGACTGGAGGCACCTCGCTTGAGAGCCATGTTAGTTGAGGCCCAGGTCCGCCACGGATCTCTTCCCTGTTTTTGTGTCCTTCGTTACACGGCAGACTAAAAAGGGAAGACCACCTCTCATGTTTGAAACTCATCATGCCAACATTAGGTCTCCAGACACCTCTTCAAGTCGATGTCGCTGAAGTTCGTGCAAATCCTGCTCCGCTCGGCCACCTTCTCCCGACAAATGGTAATTTCATTCCCCAGCCCAGGTTGAGGACCCTAACAAGAACCGACGGAATGTGTAAAATGCCGTGATTTTTGTGACAAAGTCAGTGACACGACCCGATTATGTTTAACGACAAATGCCAGCTAAATAAACATTCAATCAACTGCCTTCGCCTGAAATGTGTTCTATCCCTTAATGGGTTTTTTATGTTTCAAACGACGCTATCTAGATTTCCATTTATACGTACAATCCTCCCACTGCGTATTTTTAGGTTAGGTTCTTGAACCGTGAGAACTCAAAGCTGCCCGAAGTTTTTCAACTCCCACCAGACGACGAACATTTGTTTGCCTACTCCGCGGAAGTGTAATATTAACAAATTTGATTGCGAGTGCGTAGCGAAGAGGCTCCTGAGCCGGCCCACACACCACAAGTGTTGCTGCGAGGAAATCGATGAATTCTTGACCTTTGACCATTGATCACCTTAAATAGAGGCAATTCCACACCCCTCGCGGCAGGATAGACCATTAGCGAAGACAACATGCAAAGGACCCCGGAATGGATCGCCCGTGGAGCAGGCTCATCAGCGGGCTCCATTCGACTAATCGTCTCATCATCAATCATCGAAAATGTACCACACTTCAGGCATTAATACCAGCAATTTGGTGGCAGCTGGACGAAATCAAGTTCCCTTGTTTGATCTAAGTCCCTACCTCCTGGCGAGTGCGAGTGGGGGACGACACTCGACGACCTCCTGGGACACCCGGTAATCGAATGAGTCCTCCGCGGCATGGCACACTCGGTGGCAAAATCATGTTTTCGTGCTCATATTTTATTTTAATTAATTAATAACACTCCGGGTTATTAACGCGCGGTCATTAAAGGCTCTGCTGGCTTGACTCGTTCCCGCCGCAGTGGCAAGTCCATTTCTGTCCGACCGCCACTCGGCGGCGGGGGGAAAACATGAAGATTCCCCGCGGAAGATAAGCGAAAGTGAACCACCTAGACACATATTTGTGCATGTCGCTAGTGAATTGGTGGTGGGCACAGTGGGTAATTGAAGTTCGGGCCGGAGTGTGCAAACACTGGGACACGCGTCATTGTGGCTGGCCATGAAGTACGTACGGGGATTCCTCAATTTGTTGCATTCACTGGTGATACTGTGTGTTCTTTGCTCTGCTGGCAATTAAAGGGAAAGTATGTCATTATGTCTGGTGACAGCTAGGCAAACAGGCTCGCAGGGAAGACCCCTTCGAATGAAGGTTGCCACAGAAGGACTGCGGGAAGCGGAGGACAGGAAGATTTTATCGAACATGATAAATCGCCGAATGCCACCAGCACTAACTTTGTCCAATTGTGTGCGATGTGGCAGGCGTGGGGGATGAAAGAACATCAGAAGCTAGAACTAGAAGCACTTGAAACACTGAACTTCAGTTAATCAATCGACTTGTCACCCCTGAGCAGAGGAAGTCCGACCTGAGCAGGCATGGATATGCAACATGGGCAAGGATCCTCTAGAAATCTGCACCTCCCCCACAAGTCAGTCGACGCCACACTCTGAAACCATAAACTGCCCTGCAACTCCGAAACCGGCACATGCCTGACTCACTGCAGCAGGCCGATTCCAATCGCCGTAGTTATGGTCACTCGATTGTCTACTGTTGTACCTAATTATTTGCATTCTATATAAATACCACAGCAATCTAATAATCAATAATCCGGATTAAGCAGTCGATAATGTGTAAATGGGCGCAGCGCTGTTCACGGAAATGAGTGGGTGGCCATTACGGCGATGGGCCAGCGATTAAAAAACCGTGCAGAAGGACACTTTAAATTCCTCCAATTCTGAATCATCCCCAAAAGGCGGACCGAAGTTGTGCGTCAGACTTGAAGACACATTCACCCCAGTTGTCGCGAGGAAAGGCAATGACCAAGGCACTATTTTAATTGCCGTCTTGTGGAATATTTAATCACGACCATTGGACAGATGTGAGAAGTTCCAACAGCTCCTTGTTCCTTGTCCTTGACTCACATAAGCAGCCACATAGAATTCACAAAGCCCGCCCATTTTAACTGCGCTGAAATTGTTTAAAAATGCACCACTAACTGGGCTAAATCCCACTCGCCTAAGTGATGTTCTTCGTGTTGGGCGCTAAATAGCGGTTTTGCGTGATTCTTTTTTTCAAATATTCACACCAGTCCAGGCTGGTCACTTACTCATTGTCACGGGATCGCAAAAAGACGGGCGTATTCCGAGATCTGTCTGTGCTGCCAATCCGGTCTGAGCTCCTCTGGCGGACTCCATTGTTGAGACTCCTCGAACGCGGTATGTAATCCCTTTGCTTTGGCGGCGTCTGCAGTTGCTTGCGCGTACGCGATGTTTGGATTTTATTTATCGAATGCGGTACACTTGATGCGCGAGTGACCATATTCAAGTCATTGTATTCTTCGAATACTGTTCACTGTCTCGAAGGGAAAAGAATGAACGCGGACTAAACGAATGAATGAACAATCGGCGAACAAGTGAGAGTATGTGGCGCAGCGACAGGTCTTGCACTTGGAAAGGTTGTCGATTAACTGAATCGAAACACGCTCCTAATGCCACGACAGACGTCCCTTTTTCCTTGATGACCGTAAATCAAATTGAGCGCAAAGCAAACCCCTCTTTTTGACGGTCACCTGTGTGTGGTGGAGAGTGCACGGAAATTACCATGAATGCTAATGGATGCACTGAGAAAAATACTTGCTCCTTAGCACACTTCTGCTGAGTTTGGCTTGTCAGCGACCGATCTTGTGATCTTTGGAAAGGAGGATGAATTGTTTTTAGCAGCTCGGAGCGATTTTTTGTTCATCTTGTGCAACCCATGCCTTGAAGGCAACGACGCTGCGACCAGGATAGATCTATTGTGTCGGAGGGTTAGAGCAATCTTGTGGTTTCTTAGGACGCCCCAATATCAATCCTAGATTGGTGGTGAATAGGCTACGGCTTTTTGAACATTCGAATAGTAGGATGTTATGGCATCCTACTAGTAGCTTGACCAGAGGCTATAGTCTGGTGCCACGGGAGATCGGGAAAGCACTGAGGCCAGCATAGGTTTCAGCCTTGTCAATTTAGGTTGGCCCTCAAGTGGAAGCGTCGTGGTGGCTGTGGTTTAAAACCGAGGAGAGGTGGAGGTGGATTATACCTGCATGTCTAAGAGTCAACCTTGGTTAGGGGTGACTCCGAGACGTGAAAGGTAGAACTTTGGGTAGGCCTCTCCACCTTACCAAGGTGGAGAAATAAGTCCATAAGCTTATTTCTAAATTTGGGACTTGAGATTCCTACTGAAGGCGTCTGGTCCAGCGTCGTAAATGGTCCTAGGAGTAAAAGAACTAGTGATATAAGGCTTATGCCAGATCAACAATTACTCCGTTGTTCAATTGACATGACCGATGAACGCAGATTCCGAGCCAGCCCTCGCGAGCCCATTTGCGGATTCGTTGCCTGTAATCTTCCTGTGTCCAGGGACCCAGCCAAGCTTCACTTTGTCGTGTCTGGCAAGGGATTGTAGAGCGACAGCGCAACATTTGACTGTTTTGGAGTCCACTAGATTCGACGAGAGTGCCTTTAGTGCTGCTTGACTGCCTGAAAATATCAGAATATGAGCGCCCTTAATGCCTTGTGGAGGTTTTGTCTAGCGCAGATATCGATGGCGTAGACTTCGGCTTGCAACACTGTAGGATTCGACCCCTATTGTACCCCAAATCCTTGTGTTCCAAAGACTCCTGCCCCCATTCCAGAGTCCATCTTTGATCCGTCTGTGTACGGTACCAGACTCTTGACCTTAAACCAGCTTTCGCGGTCCAATATTATATGTCAACTTCGAAAAGCCTACCGAAACAATGCTGCCTAACCTAACATCCGGCATTGTACAAAGCATGCCTCTGTTAGGGATTGAGTTGAATAAGCTGACGCTGAGCTGTTGTTGGGCAGGTGCGCTTGGCACAATTAGTTGTAATTTCAGCAACTTATTTGCCATTGTCAGTTGTCAGTTCGATTGATTTAGGCCACCAAACGATGGCCACGACTGTGTGCAACCAATGAATAATTTTGGGAGAGGGACCCAAAGTCCTGCCGTATAGACGTCTACTGACCCAAGTGCTCTGGTAGCACGCTCTATGGCGGACTTAAGATGTGACTTCCAATTGAGTCGTTTGTCCAGGATTACTCCAAAATATTGTATCTTGCTGGAATATATTAGTGAGGTGTTGTTGATTAGAATTGGTCCAAGGTTGACACGTGTCCTCGTTGAGAAGGGCACTAGAACGGTATTACAGGGATTGATTGATAATCCTTCTGTGTTACACCATTCCACGACATTGCGATCGAATCATAGCCGGTGTTATTGAAAATTCCCTCGATAGCGAGGAATGCACACAGGAGGTCGAGTCCACTTTCTTTTGAACGAGATAATGAAGCACACCTGAAGTAGATTTACCTTTTCCTGCACGCAAACTGGTTTGAATTTAGAGGGTTGGACAGTTCTATCCGGTCTATAATATGAACATCAATCAATCTCTCGGTTGTTTTGAGCGCGAATGATGTTAGACTTATGGGTCTATAAGATTTAGGCAGTTCACTGGGTCTAGTCTGTCTGCAGGGAGTTGGTAAGTATCCCCAATTGTAGCTGGCTCCAAATAAAGCTGTCAATTCCGGTGGAATGTGGTCAAGAGATTTCTGCAGAAGTGCTGAAAAGAGACCGTCACCCCCGGGGTGCCTACAGCCCATTCGACCTTGTCGTTACTGAAGATTTTTCGCAGATAGACTGTTAACTCTTTTGTTGACAAAGACCCTGTGGTCCACTGAGTAAGAGTGCACATTAGATGTGTTAAAAGACGAAACAGGGGAGTGTACCTGAAGCAACTGTCTAAGTGTGTCGTGCCGGTCCGTCGTGTAAGTTCCGTCATGTATCTTTAACAATCCTTTGCCCGATCGTTTATGAGCGCTTTGTGGATTCTTGACGCTACCGGTGTGCCAGCAATGTTTTCGCAGCATTTCCTCCACGTAGCCCGTTTGGATCGTCTCAATACCGAGTTGTGCTCCGTGAGAGCGAACCTACATATATTCATCCCACCTCTTCGTTTTCTTTGCGAAATTAAAGAGTTTTATTACTTTTTTTTCTAAGAGCTGTCAGTTGATCGTTCCAGTTCCAGTAGCTTATTGACAGTAGCTCTGAGGACACAACTCTCATTATAGGACTTAAGCTTAAATAATAGACGTTAGAAGGACATACGTGTTTTTCTCTCCCCGAGAAGATATGTGTAAGTCTTTCCAGCTGGTTCCAGTAAGATCAGCACTTCAAATTTCGTTTCCTTTCTTCCGTCCGTCACTTCTTTCAGTGTACCCACTCTACATACACACAGTAGACACAAAAAGAGAACAAAAAATAGAAACACTCTCCATAATAATTCAAATGACCACCTATTAGTGAGTAGTGACCGCAGGGGCATACGCTTGATTCATGCGCACTACCGGACAACGGTGTTTCGTTTGAAAATTCCTCTGACGCGGCGGCCACCCCTGACATCCTGTGCCCAAATATTTGCCAGAACCAGCAGACGATGAAAGGCATAACTGCATTGCATTCTTGACACTTATTTGCGTAAGGGTTTATTGACTTCTTCTGTGCACACTCTGCACGTGTCTAAGGCGCTTTACACCACCGCTGGGTGTGGCGTTGGGGAGCAGGGTGATGAGTTGAAGTGTGAAGTTCTTTGTTGAGAAATTACTGGGAAATTGAAAAGAAATTAATGTTTGTCCTTGATTCGAGATAACTGTTGCAGCCTAACCTATTTTGATGGTATGTGCCACAGATGCGGAATCTTCTTCAAGATACTGTGCTACCAGCATGAACGATTCATGGGATATTTGCGGATAATTCTTATTTTTCCTCGTGCCTACGTCCTAAACCATACCTCTGCATACTTCTACCATTCTCCGCTGAGCTGACGTTAGGTATTATTTCACGCAGCTCGTTATGCAGCAATTATGGTCTAGTCTGTGAGGCCGCCTTTTTTGCAACCTAACCTTGTCCAATGTGATTCGTCTGCTAAACAGACATTTTTGGCGTAGATCCTTTGCCAGGATGACCGAAGAGACAAGGGAAGAGAGCGGCGTTTGCTTGAACATTTGCGGGGTCAGTAGGAAAAGCATGGGAAACAGAAGTGGGACGATGAATAATGACTGCTCATGATGAAGGAAATGTATTTGCTCACCAAATATGGACGGCGATACAGTCCGAGGTGGACCTGGGACATCTTGATAAAGCAAGTAGCTTCAGCTGTGAGTATTTATATTGCACCGCGATCTTTAGATATATTGTGGCTCCTTTCGTACCTTTGCTCTCTTTTCAAAGTATTGAGGGTTATGGACTCCTGTTGCTCATAGATGGTCGAGATTCATTCAAAAGTATTCACTCTAAGCCAGTTTCCTTTAGAAGTCTGAGAATGAAAGATGGGGTTCTTGAGATTTCAATTCTTCCTCATGATGGTGGTAAAATCCGCGGTGAAGCCGAACCTTGCCTGTGCAGCTGCCACTCTTGTTGTGCGTACCAGTCCTTCTCCAAATTTAAGTGGATATTGTCGTTCTCACGAGTGCAGGGAGTTTATAACGAGTGCAGGCAGTTTATAACCTCAATGAATCGGGAAATGTAGACATTTGGCGCAGATGGATCGAACACTTTTCGGATGGCGGACCCGTAGCCTTGAGTGGCTCGGAGAATAATCCAGCGATTGAACAGCTAAAAGTTGGCAAATCCGCCGGTGCGGATGAAATCCGGCCAAAAATGCTTAAGGTCATGGGTAAAGAGGGAGTTTTATGGCTCTCTAGTGTCAAGTGGCCTGGGTGGCCTGTAAAGTGGCCTGGGAACGAGATGAGACACCTGGCGACAGGCAAACTGGGGTAGCTCCAACTACAGGGCATATCTCTTCTAAGTCTCTCCGGGAAAGTCTACACTAAGGCGTTCTAGAGCTATGGTCGAGTCCATGATGGGGGATTAACAGTATCGCTTTCGTCCCGGCAGAAGTACAACCGACCAGCTGTTCACTCTAAGATTGGTATTCGAGAAGGCTTAGGAGTATGCCAAATCGATCTACAGCCAGGTAAACGCTGGTGTGTTCTGCGGGAGTATGGGGTCGTTGGTCATCTTTTGAGGGCCATTCAGTCTCTATACACAAGCTGTAGCAGCTGTGTTCGGTTTTGGACCTTTAACCGTGGGCGTTGAACTTCACCAAGTCTTGTCACCTCTGCTTTTCATCATTTACGAGGGGCATTCAATAGTGAAGCTGTGGTTGTATATATAAATTGACTTATTTATCAAGTAATACTATTATTTTAGTGCATTCATGTAAAATTTCATATAAATTTGATTATTAATTCGCGTTTTATCTCTAGTTAAACAAAATCATAATGGCAACTGAGACGATGATGGTGAAAATTGAGCATCGCGCTGTAATTAAATTTCTCACTAAGCAAGGAAAAAGTCAAACAACTATTCATGAGGAGATGGTGGCTGTTTACCAGGGTTCCGCACCTTCATTATCAACTGTGCAAAAGTGGTCAAGTGAGTTCAAGAGAGGCAGAGAGAGCATTGAAGACGACCCCCGCTCCGGCGCCCCGGCTACTGCTTGTACGGGAGAAAGCATCAAGGAAGTCGAAAAACTTGTTCTTGAGGATGCTCGAATAAAGGTGAAAATGATGGCAGAGATCACCAAGCTTTCAATTGGTACCATTCACACCATTCTTCATGACCATCTTAACCTTTCAAAGGTCAGTGCAAGGTGGGTCACGAATGCTCACAGCGCCTCAGAAAAAAGTGAAAATCGCATGCTGTAGAGAGCTTTTGGAGATGTGTAGTTAGAACGCGGACGGTGTTATGGATCGAATTGTTACTGATGACCACTATGACCCTGAAAGCAAACAAGAGTCCATGCAGTGGCATAAACAAGGAACTAAGGCATTTGACAGAGTTTGGCATCAAGCTCTTTTGTCGAAAATGCGTGCATATGGTATCGATGAATCTCTTCTTCTATGGATTAGAAATTACCTTTCGAACCGTTCAATTCGAGTTGTTTTGGATGGGCTCAAGTCTGATATCCACCAAATAAATGCTGGTGTACCCCAAGGCTCTGTTCTGTCTCCGACAGTCTTTCTCATTTTTATTAATGATCTCTTGTCTGCTACTTCTAATCCAATCCATTCCTTCGCTGATGACAGCACCCTCAGCTTTTCATATTCGTTCCGAGACTCACGACCCTGCCCTTCGGCCGTAGAATTGGAACGGCAGCGTATGTTAACCACATTGAATTCCGATCTTGACAGCATAATTAACTGGGGAAACAACAACAGAGTGGAATTCAATGCTTCAAAAACTCAATGCTGTCTGCTGTCACAGCCATTATCCATGAATGGTGCTTGTGTCGATGAAACCGGAAAGCTTTCCATCCTTGGTATGTGTATCAACAGAACACTTAGTTGGAACGATCACATATTTGAGGTCGCCAAAAATGCTGCGAAATGTTTAGGTTTCCTTAATCGATGCAAGAAATATTTCACCCCCTCTGATTTGGCTTTCATTTATAAGGCGTATATCCGCCCCAAGCTTGAGTACAACGCTCATATCTGGTCTGGTGCCCCAAAGACCACCCTGCACCTACTAGATAGAATCCAAAAGCGAGCGATAAAACTTATAGGAGACAACAATGTCGCAGTCATTAGACTCGCTCGAACATCGACGTACCGTTTCTTCTTTGTCTGTATTTTATCGCTATTTCAACAAACGATGCTCAAGTGAGCTAGCCAACTGCATTCCTCCTCTCCATGAATTCTACCGCAATACTCGTCTCGCCAGGAATGCTCATCAGTTTACCCTTAAGCCTACTTTCGGACGCACAGTTAAATTTAGAGACTCGTTCTTCAGCCGTACTACGAGAATTTGGAATGCTCTTCCCAGCCCTATATTTCCGACAGACTACAACCCGCAGATATTTAAGACCAATGTGCACAGGTACCTCCTCTCCCTTTCTCCCTCTATACTTTCGGCCCGTGCTGTGTCTTGACCCCGGACACTTAAGGGTATTAGCAATACCTTGAGAGCGCGCAAATTATAAAAAAAAAAAAAAAAACAGACTGCTGGGAAGCTCGTGGCCACAGTTTTTTGGGACTCAAAGTGATTCTTGCTCATTGAGTACAAAAAAAAGGTAAAACTATCAACGCTTCCAATTTGCATAATTTGCGGGAGGAAATTAAAAAGAAAAGACGGCGTAAACTCGCAGCGGGTGTGTTGCTTCTTCATGACAACGCTCCTGTTCACACGGCGCGAGTTGCCAAGGCTGCTGCGCGAGATTGTGGTTTCGAAGAAATCCAACACCCACCCTACAGTCCAGATCTTGCCCCTAGTGATTATTTCCTGTTTCCGGATTTGAAAAAAATGTCTTCGTGGAAAATGATTTTCGGATGATGAAGAACTCAAGTCGGCAATAAATGGGTATTTTGCAGAGAAAGAGAAAAATTATTTTTTTTGAAGGTTTAAAAAAGCTTATCTCAGGATGTAACAAATGTATTGATGTTAGGGGAGATTATATTGAAAAATAAAAACAATTAAAATTGAATTCGCATTTCCCATCATATCGATACCGAGAATATATTGAACGCCCCTCGTACATATATTGACTGGATGTTGCCGAGGCGAGGAATGTTTCACATTGGGAGAGTTGAGGGTAAGTCATCTTCTTTTTGCAGGCGACTTAGTTATCCTCACATCCTCCCAGACGGAACTGGAGAAGGACCTCAACCAACCTGGTGCGCAAAATTCGAGACCACTGGCTGAAGATCAAGCTAGCTGGAGAAGCTTGTTGACTGAGGCCCAGGTCCACCCGGACTGTAGCACTATTATATGAAGAAGGTCAATTCCAGAACGCCTGTTGCACTCTACTCTACATGCCCCATTTAAGCAGGTGGAGGAGTTCAAGTATCTCGGGCTCTTTTTCACGAGTGATGGGAGGAGTACTGCTGAGCTTTCCTGTAGGATTGCTCAAGCTGGGTCAATTTTGAAACAACTGGGAAGATCTGTAATCAAGAATGCCGAATTTGGTGTCATAGCCAAGTTAGCGCTTTTTGACTCCTTATTTGTCCCCACTGTCACCAATGGTCTGTCATTATTTGAAGGATGACCGAAAGAAGATTTCTTTGTGCTCTTGTGGGAGTTACTCTCCGTGTTAGGGTGAGAAACTCGGCAGTTCCCGAGGAACTCAGCGTTGTTTCGCTGGTTTGGTTACGCGGCACGAATGTCCCCTTCACCACGACTTCCAAGATGTGCTTTGAATGCGATACCATCACGTCGATGACCACTTGGCAGGCTTAGGACGAGGTGCTCTCTTCACTTGGGCATAACTCCTTATGAGTTAGAGTCGATGGCGGAGGATTGAGTGGCCTGGAGATCTCTCGTGCGGGCATTACTCCTATGACCCCTGAAGTGGATCAGAATATAATGATGATGATGATTCGGAAGAGGGAACTTACTAGCTACCCACCGCAAGTGTCGACGCAGCTGCCAACTACGTTGCGGCGACCACTCACGTCGAATAATGAATCATGGAGGCAACGTGATGGTCGCGATTATAGAATCATCAGCAAGTCGATCCTAAACATGGAAATCATTCATTTGAACCGGCAAAGATTGCAGCAGATAATTGAAGAATCTCGTGCTGAGAACGAACATTGAATCATCGCCTTCTGTGGGTCACCACAAAACAATTCTTTGCCTGTTGAAGCCACCACCGCAACGGACAAGCCACACGCCATCCCAAGAGACAGTCCAGCTCGGCGGTAATCTCTGGCAGAGATCACTGCCGTCCTGATGGGGGGGGGAGGTCACTGCAAGGTTACTTCCTTCGATTCACATTCAAATGGTTCAGTGTTGCATTCGATGACACTTTTTTCTTCCCGTCCTTTCGTTGTCCCTATAGGTACGCCCGAACACATGTAGCATTACCGAACTGCGTCCACAATCTAGGTGATCGTATCAACTAGATAGCAAGGTAATTGCATGTGTAGCATGTGAACGCGTTCACCCTATTGTCTCGCGAATAAGCCGCCATTGCGACGAGTGTGATTTGCACGTGAACTCTGAGGACGGCACGAAGGAGAAAAAAAGCACGAGATATTTTTGTTGTATTTATTTGTTTATTTATTGTTTTGTTGTTGTTTTTTTTTCTTCTTTTTCTTCATTTCACGTGTGTGTGTGTGTGTGTATGTGTATAGTATGCATGTTTTCCGATATCATCTCGAAAGAGAACAAGAACAATTTAACAATACATATTAAATTGTTTTCCTTTATTTTACTCCTTGTTAGCTACATTAGGTTTCTATACTCTATATATACTTTTTTATTTTTATATATATATATATACTCACAGACATGTTTCATAATTCAACTGGTGGAAACAAAGGAAATAGATATCATTTTGTTCCGAAGGGATGGAGGGGGAGGGATGGGACGAGGGATAAAGGTGGCTGGTGGTTGAAGAAACAAGAGATGAGCATGAGAGGAGGAGCGATGATGCGGGGGAGTGAGCGAGGAGGGGAGGGAGAAGGGAGGAAGAATCAAAGACAACGCACTTCGATTCACTTAATAATCATACATCCACTAAAACATACATTCTATCATATTATGTTACATACAGATCGATCGATATATATATATATATGTATACAGCTTTTTATATATGTGTATACTTGTTTACGCAACTACACACATATATTTATATGGTTGATGGGATGATGCGGGTCGCTTGAACCTCTCTTAAGTTCTACTTAAATGTTAAATCATGAGCTTTTTTTTCGGTTTTTTTTTTGTTTTGTTTTTGTTTTAAATAATTAATAATTGTACATACAGAGTGTCCACACGTAGGCGCGTTAGTGGATTGCTTTCTTTTCGTTTTTTTTTCTTTAATTGTTTATTTCAGTATTTACAAGAACATGGAGGGGGAGGAGCGCGCGAGTTTTTGCTTCTCTTTTAAATCGTGTATTCCTTCTTCCTTTGTTTGTTTCATTTACTTAATCACAATTCAACTAGTTTTATTTTTTCTCCTTTAAGTAATCTAAACTAAACATATCATTTATTTGTTGGTTGGTTTTTTGTTTGTTTCCGTTTCCGTTTACGAATGAATGAATATTTTTTTTGTTTTTTTTTTCTTCTTTTAACCTCCCAGAGAATATTAATTAATAGATAAGGATTAATTTATAATTAATAAGCGTATTTCTCATGTGTGTGTGTGTTTAAGAGTAAATTGTTATTCTTTTCCGTTCTTTAAATATATCTAAGTATCTAGGTTGGTTGGTTGGTTTTCTTGTTGATACACTTGGTTATTTACAGATGCGTAGAGCTTACTATAGTTGGGTGACAGTGCTGTATTAGCTTATGTATCCTGAAACGATAGACGACGAAGAAGAGATTAGTTTCGTTTCGTTTGAAGGACTCCAGGACCGACGGATGAATTCAGAAACGTCGTGCTCACTGATGCGGGGAAAAAGGAAATGAACGCAAGAAATGGCAACAAACTCGCTCGCCAGAGCATACAACTCCTCTCTAACCAATTGTGTAATGTGCTGAAAGCGAAAATCAAAGCGTTCAAAAACAATAACTTGAATGCGTATCTAGTAAACTTATCTGGAAAAAAAAAAAGAAACCAACTACTCACTCTGGAAAGCGGTGAAGGGATTTAGAAACCCTGACGAGTGGGCGAAAGATGATAAAGAGAAAGCTAATCTCTTCGCAGATTACCTGGAGGAAACGTTTAAACCATTCGACGGTCAAACGCTCCCTGCCAGATACAATGGACCTGACGTACATGACGGCAATTACATAATGAGATGTGCTACCTTGTCAGAGCTTATGGAAGTACTAAAAAAGCTCAAACCAATCTCAAATCAAACAATGATTTAATTACAGGAGAAATTCTTAAAGAGTTACCCAAGAAAGCCCTTATTAAGTTACTCTACATAATTAATGCCGCCCTTAGACTAGAACATGTCCCTAGTCTGGTACTAAAACCCGGGAAAACCACAAACGGATAAAATATTCTACTTAGACGTTTAAGTTTAATTGTGTAGCGAATTTTCAGATGAGCACTTTTGTGCACCACTGTTTTTGCATATTGGGCTCATAATTTGAGTCAGTTGTTATCATATCATGCATGCAAGTTCGATCATCCGATCGGATGAACGACCTGAACTCTCCACACATTGTACATAACAAATGCATAAAAGATCTGCCAACGAAGAATCAGCAGGCATTAAAGGGATTACCTTACACTTGCGTTTGTTGTTTTTATATACGCCTACAATTGTGGAAGAAAAACAGCTTATTCCAAATCACCAATTTGGTCTCAGAAGTAAGCAGACCAAGCACATCGCATAACTGATGTAGATAGCTCGTTTGTTCAGTCGCATTTCTTGATGTTTCCCAAGCCTCTATCTCACTGATAGACTCTTCTCTTCCGAGTGAAACACGGAAGTGAATAGTCTGCCTTTAAAAATGTAAATGCTGGTGTACCGAAAGGGAGTGGTCTTCGCCCTCTGCTATACCTGCTGTATACGAGTGATTTACCACCATTTTGGCTGACGACACCGCCATTTTGGTAACAGCCAAAACGGTAGAAGAGTCTACATCAAAATTACAACGTGCACGAATGGATGGAGCTTCTGGCGAATTGTCCCTAACGAAGGCAAATCTGTTCATATCACGCACGTTGATGACTTGCCAGTCTTTCTAAATCGTGTCCAAATACCTTTCGGTAATGAAGCGAAATACCCAGGGATGACTCTTGACGTAAAACTCAAGTGGAAAGGACACGTTAAAAAGAAACGTGCAGAGCTTGACAAAAAAATACAAAGATATGTACTGGCTTATTGGTAAGCAATCCAAGCTAAGTATTGACAACAAATTGCTTGTATACCAGCAAGTCCTAAAACCAGCTTGGACGTATGGCGTACAACTTTGGGGCTGCAATATGAATACTGTACAGACTTTTCAAAACAAGGTGCTTAGAACAATTGTAAATGCACCATGGTACATTTGGAGATCTAGACATCTCTAGACCAGTCCAAGATGAAATCAAAAAAATCGCTTACAAACATAAGCGTCAGCGCCGCCTGGAAGAGCATACAAACTCTGCGGTTTATTCGATCCTTGAGGAAACTAACGTCTTGCGACGACTTCAAAGGACTAAACACCGTTGATCTCGTGCGATAGCCTACACCCGGCCATGGTTGCGGTGTTAGCAGGAACATTCATTGGAGAGTTACCTGTCAAACGTATCTAAATCAAGAAATACAAACTACTGGATAAGTGCTTCACTTAGTTGTAGTCGAACATAACATTTAAAGGGCGGAGGTTTTGGCGAGTAAAAATCTCACACTTCTATGGTCGAACGTTCGCCATAGAGTCTTGTTGAAGAGTTCCACCCAACCTCGGAAAAAAAAGCACTGATGCGGCATCACTGCTTGTTTTGCGATGCATAGCTAGCCTTGCCATAAGGGGCTACGTGCAGTTCAACCCGGTCGAATGACCAACAAATTCCTTGCGTTCACAGTGTACTTCCCGGTTGAGAGACTTCATTTATGAGAGTAGTCTCATGGCATCAACATAGGTCGCTTTTACACACGCTAAATTCGTCTGTAACTTTTCAATTTTGTAGGCGCGCCATTGGTAGCCAGAAATAAATGAGTAAAGAGATATTCAACTTCGGCCATTTTTGCCCCTAGTCCACACCGGAGAAAAATGTGATAGGAGTGGAATTCCCTTGCATTACACGCATACTTTTACAACGTTCGTCAATTCACCCCAATATGGCGGCAGATTCGTGAATTTTGTGCGATAATGGCGGCAGATTCATGAATTTTGTGGGAGATTCGTGAATTTGAGGTGACTCATATTTTTAAGAGGACATATATTTGTAATAGGCGCTTGCGTGAATAAAAATGTAATGCTACGCTCTCTTTACAGCAATAGTTTGCATCAATTTAATTCTTCAGAGTAAAATATAGCTGATTTATATGCGATGACTGGCAAATGAACTTTGTTTTATATCTTTCATTTATGAATTTTGAAAACTTCTGCAATTAAATTACATAATTTGTTAAGAACAATGGCTTTAACTGTACCTAACTGAGACAAATTTGCAATTAACTTTCATCCCTATTTCTGTAAAACAAGTAAAATAAGCAAATGAGCGGTTTATTTCAAGTGATTCAAACAAATATTTCAATAATATTGCTATTATTAGTTGCCGGTACACGTGTTTCGCGTGAATGCATTTATTTTTTTTCGATATTATGCATATGTAAAAATAAATACATGAAGTCGTATATTCATTAATATTTCATGAATAAATAATTAATGTAAACAATGGCAAAACTCGTAGAAAGTTACTTTATGAACATGAACTTTGTTCGTTTGCTTACCCCTCCGCACTGTGTTGAGAATTTAACACCGAAATTTGAAAAAAGTTCAAGTAACGAGCGAATTTTCAAATAAGAACTGTAATTCACGCCAAAACTATGGTTGGGGAAGGGTATCAGCTGTTCGCCAGCTGTTCACAAGAGCTCACATGTATTCACAGACAGGGGCCGAAAAAGCGTATAAAAAACGCTGTCAGATGAAATCAAGGGGCAAGAGAAGAAGTTGAATATCTCTTTACTCATTTATTTCTGGTGGTAGCCCGAGTGTGCTCGAGAATTGCGATTGATCCTTCGTATTGCCTTTTATCTCTTTTCGTTTTTTCGAATTGCTTTAGTCTTGCCTTCTCAGTGTGTTGGATATTGGAAGCAAGCCATACATATGTGAGAAAGGGCAGGAAGCGGACAAACTGAGCAGGAATTGCAACTGAGTTGACTTCTACGTGGAAAAGTTGCTTGCGATCACAAAAGGGAATTGCAGAAAAGTTGCGTGTGTAAAAGCGGCTCGATTTTATCAGATTATTGACAAAATATGAGAAAACGAAGAGAATGAGGGAAAAAAATAGAAAAAAAACGATAGCTTTCATACAAAATCTAACCAAAACTTCTTATCGTTCATTGACACCATCCTCACTTGTTGAATTCAAAAACTTAAATGAGAATTTGCACTGCGGTCGTACGACCAGTGTTCACACTGTACCACCGACCGTCACACTTGTACGAGACCTAGTACAATTTGGTCTACATCCGACGCGGTAGTACGACCGGGCTGAACCACATGCAATACAGTGTTCCGATTTGACGACCGGGACAACACCGCTTTGAAGATCTCGTCCCGATGTTCCGGTCAGTTATGCAGTGGTGGACAAAATAATAGAAACAATGGCCAGCATCTTTCAAGTAGAAGTCTCTGCCATAGACAGATGCGCTCCGATCAATCTTGTCAGGAGCTATACCAACTGCGACATAGCAATAATGTCGGACAGTCGTGTCGCTATCCTGGCACTAGACTCCTATATTGGCAAATCCAGGTTCGCGTGGGAATGTCTACAGAAGCTTAAGAAGCTGCGTAGGGGCAACAGAGTTGAATACCTGTCCATAGAGGGATAATAATAGGGGTGCCTGCTAAGAAGCTAGGCCCTGTCCCTCTACGGGATGTAGCGGCGCGCACAACACGAGTGCCTGCTAAGAAGCTATGCCCTGTCCCTCTACGGGATGTAGCGGCGCGCACAACACGAGTGGCTGCTAAGGAGCAATGCCCTGGCCCCCTACGGGCTGTAGTGGTACCCGAAAAGTTAGAGGTTTTTGTACATGTTTGAAACAAAACGAGGGAGGAACTCCGAAAATTCGGATGATGTCTTCCAAAATCACTTTAGAATGTTCCTTAAACCACAATCAACAGCGCATGAGAGCTCTAAATCACGTAAGGCGACAATCGTCTCGTTTCGACCACAGTTTGCGAACATGTACGCGTGAAAAAACAGTTAGCGTCTGACAAAAAATTTAACGATTCTCAAATGTTTTTAAAGTTGGCGCCCCAAATGCGCGGGCTGATGCCTAAATGAACGTCTGACCTTTCCAGTGATGTCGGCAAAGCATCGATGGCGCATTTCTGAATTCACCCGACATGCATCAACAAACTTACCATCTAATGGCTTTTGAAGAAGACCCTCATTTCATATCCGCCGCCCCGTCCCCGCCGTTGTGTCACGCGTTACATGTTCGGATACAGTTCATTGGAGTACTTGGGCCGACATTCTGCGCAGAACCACTTGCCCTGCGGGGCGACCATAATGCCCACGCATTCAAAGTGAAACCATTCGATGAGACAGTTCTCTCCGTCGCAGGCGATCATTTCGGACACCTCGTCGTAGGGGCAGCGGCAGTAGCAGTAGACACTCTCACCGTCACGCGGTTGGCGAGCGCCGGCCGGAGGCCGTATCGGGTAGCGGATATTGTTGCGTTTGAAGTACTGGATGGTGGCAAAGTCGGGATTTGGCAGCAGCGCTGGAGGAATCTTCTGATTGAACATCGAGGCTTGTGGCGTTGGCGGGTGAGGCGTTTGCACAACCGGTACAATTTGCGGCTTGTCTATGGCCGCATTTTGATTCCACTGCGGCACTGCTGGGGGCACGTGAATATTGGTGGATGGTGGCAGCTCCAGATCGTCGTCACTGCTGTCGCTGTCGTCCGAGTCGTCCTGACTGCTCTTCCAGTACGAGTTGTTCGCGGGAGGCGGTGGCGGAGGAAGAGCACTCGCTGCAACGGGGAGACCGATTTTGGACGGCCGTATCTTGAGCGTGGGTATTGGCGGCAGTTTCTGCTGCTTCTGCTTGGCGTTCGTCTTCTGGTGCACTCTCTTCTTCACCTGGCCGCTAGAGCCGGCAGGGGTCTTCGGTGTCCGTGGCGACCGGGGCTGTTTGTTGAGCAGGATGCTTTTGGATGGCGTCGGCAGGTCCTCCTTCCGCCAAGTCAGCTGCGGCGGCGGTTGGGGCTTGAAGGTGCGGGTGCCAATCATAAGCGGCGTCCCGGGGACGTTCTCATCGTCGCTCGTGTAGCCGTAGAACTTGTTCGGCCGGCGGGCCCGTTTCGACCGTTTCAGGGAGTTATCGGCGTCCGAACAACTGCTGCCCTCACTCATGCGGCTGGGCAGGAAGGGAGCGTGCTTGATCACGTTCTGCAGGAACGGTGCGGGTGGTGGTTGCTGGGCCACTGGCGGCTCTGCTACACCCGGAGAGGCGATCAGGTCGTATGGCGGCACGAGATCCACCTCGGGAACCTGCATCGATTGCTGATGGACCATGGACTCATTGCTGGGCAGCTCCACCTTGTTCACGGACAGATTCAACTTGATCGGAGGCACTGCTTGGGACTTGCATGTCGACTTGCGTTCTCGTTTCTTTTTCTTCAGCTTGACCTTCTTCTCCTTGACCACCTCCTCGGGCAGGGACGGCGTCGACGGGCGGCTGTTCTCCATGATGTCGTAGTTGTGCGATGGACTGAGGCGCATCTGTGCTCGCAACTCCAGGCGTTTCTGCGCCAACATCTCGGAGGCCAACTTCTGTGGGTGTTCGTCGTAGAACTCCTCGTCCGTCTCAGACTCCGCAGTCTCCAGGTCGGTTTCCAAGAGCAACGGCTCCGGATTCTCCTTCTCAGCGGCAACGACAATGGGTTCCTTGTCCTCCACAACGACGTCCGCACTCTCGGAGACCTTGGCCTTGGGCGACCCCTCGCCCTTCAAGCGGTTGCGATCTGCGCGTCCCTGCTTCTTCTCAGCGATCCTGCGGCGTCCCTCCGATGTCGAACTGTCGCTGTCCTCTGAGCTGGAGCTGCTATTGCTACTGCTGCCGCTCGAGCTGCAACTGCAGTTAGAACCGCACGAACAGCTGGAATCCGAACCGGAACTCGAGTCGCTGGACGAAGATCCGCTGCCGGTGGACTTGCGCTTCTTCTTATTCGGCGATATCGACTTTTCCCGCATGCTGTTGTTGTGTCTATCGCGCTCGTTATCCGACGTGTTGTCCATCGCCTCCGCTTCCAGTCGAACTTCTGGCTTTTGTTCCTCAACCGGCGGAGCGCGTGGACGCACTTTGTACATCGCACAGTAGTCGTGATCGGAGACGGCGACGTGCAGGATGGGGGTCGGGTAGTTGCTCTCCGAGTAGGTTTCGTTGTCGTCCTCTTCCTGCTTGGGCTGCTGGCTGGCTTGGAACGTTTTGAAGTTCTGCCAAATGTCCAGAATCTTGCCCGCGTCCTTGTCGACCTGCTTGCCCTCCTTATCCTCGTCCTTGTCATCCTCGGATGGTGGCGACAGCATCACGTTGGGCACCAGGGCGTCCTTATCGTCCATTTTGGACTTTTCGACGTCCGATTCGTCGCTGCTGTCGCTCTCCGAGAGGTTCGGTGCGATCAGGTTCAAGTCTTCCAGGCTCTCCTTGTTTCGGTTCTTCTTCTTTTTTCTCCTCGACGTCTGCTCGGTGTCCTTGTCGGGCTTGGCGTCCTCCTGCTTGACTGCCTCGCCCTTGGCTTCGCCGGCTTCTGTGGACGGTTTCTCCTCCTTGGGTGCTTCCTCGACTTTCACGCCTTCCTCCTGGGCGCTGCTCAGGTCCACACTCTCCGCCTTCTCTTCGACCTTGACCTCGGGCGGGGCGTGTATCACGTTGTGCTTCAGCAGCAGCTTCCGCGAGATGAACTTCTCCTCGCAGTTGTCCTCTGTGCACGGGTATCGGAAGTCGCCGGTGTGCACTCGCTTGTGCACCTTCAGGTAGGTCGCCTTCGAGAAGCACAGGGAGCACACGTCGCAAACGAATGTCGGCGGCGGTACGCAGAAATGGTACACGTGACGCCAGCGTTTCTGCAAGCACCGCTTGCAGATGATGCTCTCCGTGCCGTGCTTCCAGAACAGGTGCTTCGTGATGTCCATCTTGTTGCGGTACGCGATGCCGCACCGGTAGCACAGGTGGTGCAGCTTGTGCTTCCACACGTGACTCGAGAGCCTGCAAGAAAAAAAAGCAGAACATGTGGGCGCGCATGGAAAGGGGGGGAAAGGGAACACAACACTTACCTTCCTTGCTCGCGGCAGTCCTCCAGGCAGACGTCGCAGGCGAAATGCTTCTTCCTCAGATGCACCATCAACCGGAACGGCGAGGGAATGCCGTCCACTTCGCAGAGGCAGCAGCGGAACTTGATGTCGAACACGGTGACCTTGTTCGGCATTCCGGGACAAATGTGGCACAGGATTTCGCTGAAGCTGAAGAAGTTGGCTCTGCACATGAAGCAGAGGATGGCCGTCTTCAGATGCATCTTCCGGTTGTGCAGGTACAGGTCCTTGTGCATCTTCGTCGAGAACCTGCACTGGAAGCACTCGAACTCACGCTCGTCGCATGCTATCACGTTCGTCTCCTTCGGCGGCAGCGAGCAGTACGTCTTCAGGTTGAGGTAGTGCTCCTCCAGGTCGGGCAGGAAACTCTTCAGCTTCGAGACAATGGTCGACGGCAGGAGCTCCTCGGCGGTTATCGAGTCAACGGTCGCGGAGAAGCGGTGCTGTGCCAGCAGGTGCAGCACCAAGCTGTGGCCGTTCACAGCTATGCGCCGGGCATGGTTGCAGTAGAGGCAGAGCGTATACACCGCCGTGATGCACAGTCTCACGAACTCTATGGTTTCGAACTTTTCCAGCGGCCTGTCGAGGAGGAGATCAACAACGGGTGTGTCTTCACCGGCAACTTCAATCCCGTCAGTTGCGGGAAGCGTCTCGTTGTTCACTGCACCATCATCCGGATGCACTGCTTCTGGGGGCGTCTCGTTCAGCTGGTTACTCGCAATCGGCGTGAAGTCCATTGGCGTCGGGGTCGCTGCGTTTGGGCGACTCTCGGTGGTCGAGTTCTTTTCGTCCACCTCCATGGCGGAGTCTTCCTGCGAACTTTGCACTGTTTCCACGTCCAGATCGGTCGAGGTGTCCATCTTGTCCGACTCGGACGTGTGCTCCTTCGCCTGCTCGGACTCCTTTTCCATGTTTTCGATGTTCTCGCGTTCAGAGACCGCCTGCAGCACCGCCGGAGTCACCTCCGACATGTACAACGGCGACAGCCACACGGAGTTCGGCGTTGGCGGCGGCGTTGGCGAGCACATGTCCCGGTCTGGCGTCAACCAACTGAATTCGGCTTCGGGCCGTTGCGCAGCCGCGTAACTAGGAACGTCCTCAGGAATGGGCTCGGGTTCGGGTTTGGGTTCAGGCTCCGGTTGCAATTCAGTGGCATGGTGCGGCACAGCTTCTGGTTCAACTTCCAGCTTGGCCGGCTGGCTCGTCGAATCGTCGAGGCTCTCTTCCGGTCGTGGTGAGAGGTGAGATTCGTGATGCGCAGGTTCCACGTCAACTTGAGATGCTCGCCGCCGCAGATTGTTCGTCGGTTCCAGCATTTCTTTCGTCCTCTGGATGTCGAGCTTCGTCTTCTCGATCTCCTTCAGGATGCGATCGAGATTGGAATTCGGTTCGTCCCACTCTTGGGCGTTCTCCTTGTCGTCGGCCGAACCCGCTTCGTTGTCCGACTCCTCTTCGCGGGCATTGAACACGTTAAGGTTGTTGTGCTGCGGCGCTGTGCCGATGGATTCCTTTGCGGGCTCCTCTGGCTCATCATCGACCTCCTCCTCGTCGTCGTCGTCGTCGCTGTCCGTTGACGAGATCTCCGACTCGACTGCTTTCTGGAACTCCTTCGGAACTCGCAGTTTGATCTTCGGCACAATCAGCGGCCGTGGCTCGGGTATGCTCTCGGGCACCCTGTCTGGCGGGAGTGTCACCCTGGGCTCCTCTGTTTTCAGAATCTCCCCCTGCAGCCGCTCTCGCTCGTCCAGCGCCTTAAACGGATTGACGACGGCCATCTCGTTGGCATAGGCGTTGTTGTTGCACGTCTCGTCGATTACCATGTTTGTGCTGTCGTCGGAATGGTAATTGTACTCGCCGGTGCGCGCTTTGGATTGTGATTCAGTCGGTTGCGGGTCTGCGAATCCGTTTTGCTTTGCGAACTCCTGCTCCGGGGGCTGGGACAGTGCCGGCGACGGTGCGGACTGCTGCAGCGCGGGCATTGTCGGCGCAGTCGCGTGGACGCTGTTGTTCTTCGTATCACAAGGCGGGGGCGGTCCAATTGGCGGTACTGGCGTTCCGGCGGCTTTCCTCGTCAGCTGAACAGTGGATTTGGTCGTTATCGTGGCGGGTTTGGCTTTTTTCTTCACTTTCGGCCGCTTCTCTGGGTTTCCCTTGCAGTTGCTCAAGTGGCGACCTTTCTGATTGCACAGCGTGCACGGCTGCATGTACTCCGTGCAGACGTGGTCCGAGAACCGCTCGTGCTCGGAGAACACGTGTTGGCAGGTGCAGCACATCAGGAAGCGGGAGTTGCCGTCGCCGACGCTGCGCAGCTTCTCCTCCGAATTGAAGTGATTCTGCTCGAGGTCGTGCTTGATCTCCAAGTGCAGCGAGAGCTTCTCGGCCGTCGGAAAGAGCCGGATGCAGTAGAGACAGACGTGCCGGTTGTGGATCTCTCTGATGTGCAGGAATAGGTTCCAGTTCTCGTGGTACGTGCCGCACGATGAGCAGAGATAGAAGCGCTTCTTCTGGGCTGGGGCTGGGGCAGCGGACGGCGGAGGCGGTTCGCTGTGTTCAACGGGTGGCGGTAGCGAAGGCAGCGTCGATGCGCACTTTTCGATCGGAACTTTCCCATCAACGAACCAGCAGAGTTTGTGGTGCTCTCGCAGTTCGTTGAAGGTCTCGAAGTCGCACTTTTTGCATCGATAGCATTCGAACTTGAGCTTTGGCGGGGGCAGGCCGCTGTTCGCCAGCACGGCTGCGTACTGCTCGAAGGGGTTCGGCGACGCTGGCTTCTTGGTGGTGTCTATCGTGGGCGCCATCGTTTCATGCACAGTCTCTTGCTCCTCTCGACTAGATTCGCATGCCATCGGGGCGGCTTGGGGAATCACTTCGGCTTCTGCTTCGGCTTCGGCCGACGCTGTGTTTGGCTCCGGCAGCGCGTCCCGACTGTCGTTGTCCAAGTGGATTTGCTTGTAGCGCGGTGAACCGTTCTCGCAGGGGCTGAGCTTTCGTTTCAGGGACTTCGCGTCGAGCGGGCCAGTGTCCATCAGCTCAACCGGCGGACGCTGAGGACTCTTCTCCGCCAACGGATGGTCTATGACCAGATTGTGTGACGATGCCGATGACGTGCTTGAGGAGCTGCTGTCCTCGTCGTGCATGGACAGCGAATGATTGCCGTTCAACTTGGGCACTTGCAGATCGTCTTCTTCTTTGCTTTGATTCGATTCATCATCTTCTTCATCATCATCATCATCATCGTCGTCGTCGTCGTCGTCGTCGTCGTCCTCCTCATCCTCGCCAGCTTCGTGATTTGTGGTGTCGTTCGCGACTGTGTTGGGCTTTGTGGCTTCCTCTGGCAGTGACATGGTCTCCTCTTTGACACGCTCTGACTGTGGCTTTTCTGTGATGTCATCTTCTAATCGCTGCTGCTTTTCTTCGACCGCTGGGAGTTCTTTCTCGACTTCAGCTTCGACTACTTTCTTTTCGGCGATTCCGTCCTCGACTTCTGGCTGCTCTTCGGCTGACTCTTGGTCTGACAATTCCTCGTCGTCGTCGTCTTCAACGTTCTGCTTCTCCTCAACGTCTGGCTTGGATTCGACATCTTGCCTGTCTGCGACTTCGTCCTCGGCTTCGACTTCTTTTTTGTCAGCGACGTCGTCCTCGGCTTCGACTTCTTGCTTGTCTGCGATGTCGTCCTCGACTTCGTCTTCTTGCTTGTCTGCGACCTCTTCCTTGTTTCCAACATCTTGCCTGCCTCCTACGACTTCCTCGGCTTCGACTTCTTGCTCGCCTGTGACGTCTTCCTCGGCTTCGACTTCTTGCTCGCCTGTGACGTCTTCCTCGGATTCGACTTCTTGCTTGGTTTCAACCTCATGCTTGTCTGCGACCTCTTCCTGCTTCTCTTCGACGTCGTCCTTGGTTTCAGCTCCTTGCTTGTCTGCAACTACGTGTTTCTCTGTAGCCGCCACCTCATCTTCAACCACTTGTTTGTCTGCAGCCTGCGCCTCTGCTTCGACCTCTTGTCCGTCTTCTACGCATTTCTTGTCATCAACATCTTCCTTGTCCTCAACAGCTTGTCTGTCTTCAAGGTCTTCCTTGACTTCACCGCCTCCATTGCCACCAACGTCTGGCGCATCTCCAACATCTGCCGTGTCTCCTGCATCTGACGCATCTCCAGCGTCTGCCTCGTCTTCAACATCAGCCTTGTCTCCAACATCGACCTCGTCTCCAACATCGACCTCGTCTCCAACATCGACCTCGTCTCCAACATCGACCTCGTCTCCAACATCCGCCGCATCCGCAGCGTCTGCCTCGTCTTCTACTTCTTGCTTGAACACTATTTCTTGCTTGCCTTCAACCTCTTCCTTCTCGTCTTCGGATAAGGAGCTCTCCGAGTTCTCCGATGGCTTCTCTTCAAGGTCGACTTCACTTTGCTTCGTTGTCTCTTCGTTGGCTTCTGTGGGCACTTCGTCGGCTTTTACATCTTCCATTAGAGACAACGTCTCACCGGTTTCCATCATTTCTTCCCGCAAGACCTGAAAAAGAAAGAAAATCCGATTAGTAAGAGCAACTCGAGCGACTCGTCCGGGCAATGGCAGAGGCTGTCGTAGCGAAGCTGTCAAAATCACTCTCCCATTCCCTCAGACAAACAGGGATTTGCCGGCCGTCAACACAAGCAACCACCGAGTTGAAGCGATTAAATGCGGCAGCATAACGTGACCCCATATTCTGCTCGCTGTCGCGATAATGCTATTCACAAAATATGCTCAGATTCTAGACGCAGCAGCAACGTGTTCCGAATAAATAATCAATCTGCGAATTTCACACAATCACCAGGTGTGACAGGCCGAAATGATTTTCCGAAGCACTGCGATACGAAAACACGTTTTTCCTACCCGCCCGCCTTTTTTCTTTTCTTCTTTATTTTCATTGTTTTTTTTTTTTTTTGTCTTCGTCTAGTTTGTTGTTGTTGTTGTTGTCGCTGCCTCAATGCCATGCGACTGCGACAAACAAAGACAACACACAAATACAGCACTTCCTACTCCACTTGAGGCATCAATGTGCTCCCAATAATCAGCGTATCTCCTCCTGCACTCGTATTACCTCGTCTCCTCCAGTAATGCCCTCTCAGACGGACGGGGAACAACTCCCAGTTTTTGCGATGATTGTTGGGTTTTCGCTGCGAGTTGTCTGATGTCGTCTCCACCTCCTCCTCTTCAGCTTGTCGGCACACGGAATTTTTGTGTCAAAAATGTTTCCTCTTTATTGGTTGCTGTGAAATTTGTGCGAGATCCGTCTTGGTCGTCGCCCCAGAGTGGCCCAGCCAACGAAAGATGGCGTCATTTGGTATTGCGCGACCAGCGGAGTCTGCAAAAATTGCTTCACTTCTTCTATTTTTTCTCTCTCTCGGGATTTTTTCTTTTCCGATTTTTTTCACTTTCTTGCGCATATGTTGCCGAATTGTGATCTTTTCAATAATTCCACTTCAAACTGCTCGGGGCAAATGCACCCGTTACACTGGTAGACTGCTGGGATTTCCACGAAAAAAAAAAAAAACGCACAAGAAAATCACTTTTTATCGCACTCATTTATGAAGGTGGACAGCAGAGGCAAAAAAAAAAAGAAAAGAGAACTAAATCCCTGTTGGCTTTGCGAAACGAGAACTCTGCGAGCTGCGATTTCGACATGAAACTTTATGCGCGTGCCAGCGAATTTGCATTCAATTTGTGCAGCAGATATTGACGATTGATTTGAGTGTGAGTTTTATCTAGTTTTCGTGATCGAATTGCACTTTTACTCAATTCAAGCAGCGAGCACAAACAAATCGTGAATTTTTGGCGTTAGCCATTTTTATTTCGTTCAGCAGTGTAGCCAACACTGAAAATGTTATTTGTCATGCAGAATGACAATTCGCATAAGTCTCCCATGTGAGGGGTGTCCCACGAGGTTTTTTTCTGCTTGTGAAATTACATAAATCGTTGCACGGCACAGATGAGCTCTTGTCAATTTCGGTGATATTTTCGTGTGGATTTTCAGATATTTTGATGGAGAATCGCTTGAGAATGATGAGAAATTCTGAAGTGAAGCATGTTTTGATTGTCATTTGATGAAAGGGGGCATTGTTGCCCATGCCAACAGATTCAACGAAACCATCACGCTGTGGTTGGTGCCGTTGATAGAGTGCAGGGATGGCATACGTGTAGTAGATTGGGTGGAAAAGGGGACTAGATGAGAGATGTTTTCTTGTATTTATTTATTTATTTACTAGAGAATCGTATATGCTCAGCCTAAGAAGCGAGGATAGGAGGTTCTGCCAATCTTCACCATCAAAGTTCAGGTTCCAAAAAAGAATATACATTTTATTTGGTTTCTCATTTCCACGCCATCCCACAAATATAAAAAATAAAATACATATAACGTAATCCGCAGCCCAGCCGGGCTAATAGTTCCTTCCGATGACCCGATCCAAGTCGTTCCAACTGCATGAGTAGTCGATCTGCAGCAGTCCCTTCTTGCTGAGGCCGAATTTGTTGCCGTACGTGTTGCTGTAGAGCGACGACGACCGCCGGCCTAGAGTGCTGCCATAGATACTGCTGCCGTACGTCGACGGGAGGCTGGAGTAGAGGAGAGCATTGTGATTTTGCGACAAGCACGCGTAACAGTCCGGCACGCTGCAGGCATATGGAGACTCCCCATATGGACTGCAGTAGTCGTACGGAGTTGTGGGATAGTCAATCTTTGGCTCCGGCTTGGGAACGACCATGCTCCGCTTGCGCGCCATCGCCCCGAAGCCGGGAGTGCGAAGTCTGAGTGTTGAAACGCTCTCCTCGCCGCAGCTGCTGCTGTTTCTCTCCGACGGCGATGAACTCTCAAAATCTGCAAGAAAAAAGCGTGTCATCGCGGAAATGTCTGAGAAAGTGAAGACCTCACCTCCGTAGCCGCTGTAAATCCTTGGATCCTCTTCGCCCGGGTACTCATCGTACTTCATTGTGTTGAACGGTCCTCCCAACTCGCTCATCTTGGCGAAGCAGTCCACGCATTCCGTCTCACCGCCACCCTGTGACATGTAGAAGTATTGCGTCGGCACCGGTTCCCCAGCTGGACTGGGAGACAGCGACGAGTCGTCGTAGTACGACGTCGTCTGTGGCGTTGAGCTGACCTTCCTGCAAACACAAATAGACCAAGAATACATGAATTATTGACTCGTGAGGTGGCTGAGTCAACTCAACACATACTTGCGCACGTAGTCGTAGTTCTCCAAATCCCAAGGATCAACGTAGCACCTTTGCGACGGCAAAAGCGTTGTCCCGTAGATGTCCTCTGTGGTGTCTATGGAATAGTACGTGGATTCGGAAGTATCCGCTGGCAGGGGATACTTGGGTCCACGACGCAGGCTGCGAGTATTCCTCTCACGCATCTGAAACGAACGAAGTGAAGGTGGTGTTACAAAACTCATCCAAATTGATTCGGGCTCTATTATGTTCATCAGCAGAACGTGCGGCGCCTGATCTAATCATAGACCACACGATGCAGCCAAGGAGCTGCTTCAAATGCCGACCATGACGACGATCTGCTCGCGACGGCACAAGCCGCAACAGTGTGGCGCAGGTTGCTCGGGGGGTTTCGGTGAAAAAAAGTGAAAATTCTTCGATGCAATCAACTGAGCATTAAATTAACCACCAGATCCAGTGCAATGTGCCCCGGGGCCAGTGGAGGAGCCAACGAGCTCATGCCGAAGCATTTCAACATAATGAATTGAATCGTTCATAGGTGAGTGGTTCTGTTTGGCGGGGGGATTGAGGGGGTTTTCGCGTGTGTGAGTGTGTGGAGACGTAACAGTTGCATAAGTTCAGCAGAAGGTTATAAACACACACTCGCACTCACTCTCTCTTCCTCTGTCGGCAGTCGTGTTCCTCCAACCGTTGCAGTCTCGTTCAAGGGATGAGTGAATCCTTGTCTCGTTTGACACACTCGATCAACCGCCTCGGACTTCCGGATCCGATTGCAGTCTCGTTCAAGGGAGTAGTGGATCCTTGTCTTGTTTGACAACACTCGACATCCGGATCCGGTACCAGTCCCTAGAGAAAGTTGTCAACCGAGTTTAGCTCTTCCTGCTTGGCGCACGTTGGACAATCCGACCAACTGCCACGCAGATCATGGACAAGCGGAAAAGTGAAAGGAGCCCAAGCAATGCGAGTGCCCCCACTGATTGGCGTCGAGGTCACATCAATTGTGATCACAATCAACGAACATCTCGTTGCCCTTTGAATCAAATCGAAACGGTGGCTTCTTTCTTCAGCAAATGGCACTTCATTCATCAATTAGTCACTCAGGGTTACTGCATTGAATTCGACGTGAGACCACGCACAGTAATCTGAGCTAGACCTGTTCGTGGCAGCGATCAATTGTGTCGTGGCTAGGCAGGGGGGACACATGTAGACAGAGCAAAGAGGAACCATGAAATCGTGGATGTGCTGCCCGGACGACCGCAAGAGCAAGTGCAACAGCACCAGCAGCAGGTAGAGATTACCCGCATCGCCACCTAAGGCGCCGACTCGCACAGGTTATACCTGTCCACCGTCCACTGACGTTGCTACAAATCGCTTCGATGTGAACTATAAATCTCTGCTGACTGGTTTTTTCTGCAATGAATTACGTAAGGACTCCCCCACTCCGGTGGCAAGTCCAGGAAGCGAAGGATGGCACTGAACTTGTGCACAACTTTCTACGAAAATCCTCGCGGCGAAATCGAGATCATCTCTAATTAAAATAATTGCCGTGCATGATGGATACCGCCAATATTTGGACGCAGATTTTCCTCTTCTCCTTCCCTCGTCCCATTCAGCGACGCTAGCTATTGTATCAGTTTCGCTTGAAGCCCATTCGATTCGCTTCGCGCGGCTTAACTCGCTAACAATGCTGCTCTTGTTGGTGTTGGGTCGGTCGCCTGCTGCTGATGCTTGCAGATATGTCGTGTTTGCTTTGCGCAGATGATTTTCACCTCACACGCTGCTGGTGAGCGCACTGACTGCGGTTTCAGGTGTTCGATGCGCGATGCGTGCATCTGTCGGAGGCGGCGTGCTCTTGAACTTCGCATAAATGAAACCGTGCATCAGCTGCGCCTTTCTCGAAGGTGAATGCTGTTGTTGCTGTTGTCGTGGGTGCTTTTCCTGCCTCGGGCAGATGGAAAAGTGAAAATTCAGCTGCTCCATTGTTCCCGAAGAGAGTCTGCGACGGGGGCGACTGTGATGATGATTATGGGACTGGCACGAGAGACGGATTATTCATTTGATTGCAATTCTGACGAAGGAGGAGCAGACGGAGGCGTGCGCATTTGAATTTTGATTTGGTCTTGTTGCCAATGATTGCGTGGAACACAATGGATTCTCATGAACTACTTGACTGATGCTAAAAAAATGCGATTTCAAATCTTCTGTTGGCTTCGGCGGATGGTGGATTTTCTCGTGAGAAGCGTGAAGACGTTGGAAAGTCACGGCAGGCGATGGGAATCAAATGAGAGTCACTTTAGCAACGAGGCGAGTTTAAGATCAGGTTGACAAAACCTCCTCTTCTGGGAGCGCTACAGTCCCGGGTGCTCCCTTTGAGATCTGGTCGATGGAACGCTGCGTTTTAGTCCTCTTCTTGGAGCGCTACAGTTTGGGATCTGGTCCACAAAACGCAGTATTTTAGTTCTTTTCTGGGAGCGCTACAGTCCCGGGTGCTCCCTTTGAGATCTGGCCAACAAAACGGTGCATTTCAGTCCTCTTCTGGGAGCGCTACAGTCCCGGGAGCTCCCTTTCAGATCTGGTCGATGGAACACTGCATTTTAGTCCTCTTCTGGGAGCGCTACAGTCCCAGGTGGACCTGGTCCTCAACCACCCTGCTCTTGCCACCAATTACGCACGCCACTTTGGCTGAGGTCCTTCTCCGACGTTGGATATTCACGGCAGGCGATGGGAATCAATTCAGATTCACTTTGGCAACGAGGTCGGGTTTGAAGAGTCTGTTCCCTTTGAGGTCTGGTCCTTAGAAGCGTTGCTATTAGTTCTTCTTCTTCTGTTGGTGCGTGATCCTCAACCACGTCCCTTTGAAGTCTGGCCCTTCCAATGGCGCCTCTTAGTTCTTCTTCTTCTGCTGGTGCGTGGTTCTCAACCAATTACGCACGCCCCGTTGGCTGAGGTCCTTCTCCACTTGTGTCCGTCATCGCTTTCGTGGACGTCATCTGTCTGACGCCGAAAGAGTGAAGCAATCTCCCGAAAAGCGTGCATGTGTCTTGCGTGAAAACCCAATTCCATCGCCATTGTCCACTTCCGATGAATTCCATTCGATTAGCGCCAGCTTGCAAAAAAAGAAACCCATCTGCACACAACACCGAGTGAGAGAGACGCATTCAATTCCAATGTCCACTGAACAATGGGCCACGCCATCCCGCAGCAAGTGAAACTTCCCAACAGACCGCCAAATTAATTAATATGTAATTAATTGAAGCGAACTGCCATTGTGTTCGACACCTCGTTGCGAATAGGATTACCCACGCACCGTGATGAGGCAACGTTGTCACATCGCGTCCAGTGCCAAGTGGTGTGTCTTAACACGTCTTTCGTGCCCGACGCGAGGGACAGCGCTCAACGACCCTGACGTGGGCGTCAGTGTGGCCTGTGGAATGTCTGGAAAATTGACCGGTTTCCGGGGAGAAAATTGTGGCCCACGCCCAGTGCAACTTTCATCTGGATTCCACGCGATATCGCAAATCTACGAGAAGCGCTGCTTGCATAAGTCGGAGAGACAGCAGAGCTTTCAAGCGTTCGCACGTAACCGACCACCAAATGCTAGGTCGTCGCACGAGGGCTTGCGAAAGACTAATATTTCTGCAGCGGAGCAGGAGGGCGCTCTTATCTAACACTAGGCCCATTAATTTCCAATTTTGAAGTCAGACAGCAGTCCCAGCAGCTTCGCATTGAACGCTGATAATGACGAGCACAGCCAGACGTTCGATTTTGATATACGAGTTCGGGCGCGCAGACAATAAAGGGACGTTGCTTGTGGCTGTGGTGCAACGCACACGTGCGTTTGTTGGTGGCTTATGCTAATCGACCGCGGCTATGAATGGGATTCATAAATATCTGCCATCGTTTGGTGGAGCGGTTTCATAAGCGAGTTACTTCATCAGATTCAGGCGATGTCATCAAATTAGAATTTTATTTGAATCGAGGCTGTAGCTGGTTTTATGGCTCTTCGCTGGAATGGCTGTAAGGGGCTTTGTGAAACAACTGAATAATTAGGGCGCCCAAATGAGGTTACGAGCGGTCGCTAAAGTCGCTGAAATTTGACGTTGCGACCGTCCTAATCTTGCATGGGCAATTTTCGAAAGCCGATGACAAGGTCCTTCCACTCGTGATCGAACAATAGCACAGCACAACATGAGTGAGAAGCTGGGCTCGGTTCTGAAGAATAAAGCCGTATCATCAAGAAACCCAGACAACAGGGAAAGACTTATTGCCGACGAGTTGGGAAGATCGGTTAATTTTGTTTTCAATGCACTTTCCAGAACTCCAGCAAAAGAAACACGAGGTAGACGAAGAAAAACGACTTCCACTGATGACTCCCGTATAGTGTTACTAGCCAAAAAGAATCCCTTTATATCAACAAAGGCAATTGCAGCAGAAATAAACAACATAGTCAGTGGCCCAACGGTCCGGCGAAAAATCGACTAGCAGGAAGGATCGCTCGCAAAGGACGGACTGTCCCCAGCTGGACATGATCTGGTTGGGCGCATGCACCAGCTCATCTGTAAGATATGGTCGGAGGAAAGCATGCCCGATGAGTGTCATTTGTCCGGTCCAGAAAGAGTCCAGAAAGAGTCCCGGTCCAGAAAGGAGACCCTTTTTACTGCGCCAACTATCGAGGGATCAGTCTCCTAACATGGCGTGCAAGATCATCTCTGCCGTCTTGTGTGAACGCCTGAAACTTTTCGTCAATAACCTGATAGGTCCTTATCAGTGCGGTTTCAGGCCGGGAAAGTCCACCATCGACCAAATCTGCGGTACTACGGCAGATCCTGGGAAAAAAACCCAAGAGATGCAGATCGACACCCACCACATATTCGTCGATTTCAAGGCCGCGTGCATAGAGACGAGCTATACAACGCCATGTCTAGTTTTGGCATTCCTGCCAAACTCGTCAGATTGTGCAGGATGACGATGGAGAACTCTCGCTGCTCCATCAAGGACCTTCAATGTCAAAAAAGGTTTTAGACATGGCGACACGCTGTCATGTGATTTCTTCAACATCATACTTGAGAAGATCCTGCGATACTCAAATGTCAACACCAGAGGCACGATCTTCCATAAGTCCGTTCAACTGCTTGCCTACGCGGGGACATTGACGTGATTGGACGAACACAACGAGCTGTCAATGAGGCATTTGCTGGCATTGAAGCGGAAGCGGCTAAAATGTCAATGAGGCTTTTATTGGCAGTGAATCAGGGCAAAACCAAGCACACGCTGTCATCACGAAAGGACGCACGACATCGACGTCTCGGACAGAACGTCATAATGGGCAGCAGAAACTTTGAGTTAGTCAAGGACTTCGTCTACCTCGGCTCTGCAGAAAACAGGATCAAGCGCAGAGTAACTCTTGCCAATCGCTGTTTCTTTGTGATCAAGAGGCAGATGAGTAACAGAGCCATCACTCGAAACACCAAGTTGACTTTATATAACACTCTAATCATCCCTGTCCTGCTCTATGGCGCAGAGACATGGACGCTATTGAAAGCGGATGAAGAAGCTCTTGGTCGTTTTGAGAGAAACGTTTTGCGTGCGATCTTTGGTCCTGTTTGTATTGATGGCGTCTGGCTGTACAGCGGCATGCACCTAGTTAAGCGTCTTCGGATCCAACGCTTAAGATGGCTAGGTCACGTAGAGCGGATTGACACCACAGCTCCGGACCGAAGAGTCTTCGATTTTGAGCCATTGGGACAACGCAACAGAGGGCGCACACAAGTGGAGAAGGACCTCGACCAACTTGGTGTGCACAACTGGCGAAAGATCGTGCTGGTTGGCGAGGCTTGTTGGTTGAGGCCCAGGTCCACCCAGGACTGTAGCTCCAAACAAAGAAAAAGAAGAAGGTTCTGACAGTTGTAGAAACGTTCGGCGGCCTCAGAGAAAAGAGCTCCACTTCCGATTCACAAAAAAAAAAAACCGTAAAGCATGGAGGTGGAAGCGTCATGGTGTGGGCTGTTTTTCTTGGTTCGGTGTTGGACCCATATTTCAATTGAAATACATCAGGACTAAAGAAGTTTATCGTGATATCTTAAATGATGTGCTGCTACCATACGCTGAGGACAACATGCCGTTAGTATGGCACTTCCAACATGACAACGATCCCAAGCACTCATCGAAATTAGTGAGTGGTTGGTTAAGGGACCATCAAGTGTCGGCCATCACAGTCCCCAGATCTCAATTCCATCGAGAATTTGTGGGCGGAACTGGAAAAATCTTTGACTACACAGACGTTCCGTAATAAATCGCACTTTTTGACCGAAATTGAGAGGCCATTGCTTTGGTTAAGTGTCAGAAACTTATAGAGTCTATGCCAGGTCGAATAAGTGCTGTGCTAACCTCTACCTAACTCTAACCAGCAACCTACATTTACTGAAACTTCATGGTCTCCCGGAGGAATACCGGAAGGAAATACAAGCGCTTCTGTGCCGAAGAGCCTACATCAACAGCTATCACCTCATCAGCATCAAATAACTGCCTCCTGATCCGAGCAAAGGCGGGACAGTGGCAGAGGAAGTGCTCTGCAGTGTCGTCGTCTTCTCCGCAGGCGTCGCAGAGGGTTTCATCGCTTAGGCCAAGCACATTTAGGTGTTTGACGAAGGTGTAGTGGCCCATTTGTTTCCACTAATGTGGAGTCTTTGCTCAGGGTCGGACCCTCCATGGGTTGCCGGCCTGATAAGTAGTAAGTATTGTGGAGTCTAGTCGTAGATGAACTTCTGGAGATACTAACAAACCACGGCATCAATTGTCAGGCATTTGCTGATGGTATAGTATTGTAATTATAGCCAGAGGCAGGATGGAGGAGGAGGACTAAAAATCACTAAAGAGTGGGGCCTGTCAGCTGGGCTAAATCCGATAAGAACCACCATAGTACGCTTCACAAGAAAACTCAAACTGGAACGACTAAACCAAATTAGTCTGTCAGGCAAAAAACTGGCGCCTGAATTATCAAGGAGTCATCTTAGACAGCAAACTCATCTGGAAACGACACACAGACGAGATCACTATGAAGGCGACTCGTGCTCTAGTGATTTCCAGAGGCTTAGCGGGCAAATCCTGGAGTTGTGGTCCAAGCATCCTAAGATGGATGTACATAGCTATTGTTAGACCAATAATTACACACGGTGCAATAGCATGGTCCAATAGAACCAACCTGATCAGCGAAAAAGAGACATTCAACAAAGGTTGGCATGCCTCTGTATTAGAGGGGCTATGAGAACTTGCCCAACTGCCGCGATGGAGGTGCTTCTGGAGCTGACTCCATTGCATCTGGTGGTCGCAGAATGTGTGGAAGGGATAGGATGGAAGGAAACAATTCGATGCACTAGTCAAAAAGCTGCCACTCCTGGCCATTCCCAAGGATGACGTGATTAGAAAATTCAATTTCCAAAAGAAGTTCACCATCAAGCTCAGCAGCAAAAAAAGACTGAAACAATGAATCCATCCCACACTGAGCAGCAATACGTTAAAATGGTATACGGATGGATCCAGAACTGATGAAGGAACATGGGCAGGAGTATTTGGACCCCGGACAAAGTACACCGAACCCATGGGCAAATGCACTTTCAAGCAGAAGTCTATGCCATAGACAGATGCGCTCCGATCAATCTTGACAGGAGCTACATAGCAAAACAATAGCAATAATGTCTGTCAGTGGTGCCTCTATTCTGGCGCTAGACTCCTATATCAGGAAATTCAGGCTCGTGTGGGAATGTCTACAGAAGCTTAAGAAGCTGAGTAGGAGTAACAGCCTTGGATACCTGTCCATAGAGGGATAATAATAGGGGTGGCGCTACCACCCGTAGAGGGCCAAGGCCTAGCTTCTCGACAAAGACTCGTGGTGTGCGTGCTATTGTTCTATCACGAGTGGAAGGGACCTACAGTTTTATGCCGACTCCGAACGGCCAAGTTTGAGAAGCTTTTTTTTCTAGACAATTATACTCTTTGAGCATTGTCAGTGACTCGAAAGAAGTGGGGCCGTGAAAAGTATTTCTTGTCGCACCAGGAATCGAACCTAGACAGGTAGGTCCAAGTGCGTAGGACTCGACGCACATACCCACAACGCCACGGGCCGCACAGCCGTTCTTATTACGAACAGGAAAACCGTGGAATTCAATAATTTCCAAGTCGGCAACCAAATTATCCGATCGAAGGAAGCAGTAAAATACCTAGGAGTGACTCTATGAGCTGTGAAAAGTATTTCTTGTCGTTCGATCCTATCCTAGTCAAGTGCGTAGGAGTCGACACCACGGGCACACAGGGCTAGAAGGCAATGAAATGGCCGACTCCCTGGCTAGGAAAGGAGCTTCGGAACATTTTATAGGTCACGAACCATTCTGCGCTGTAGGAGATCACGTCCTCAGGGAAGAGTTCAGGGAACTAGAAAGAAGGAACCGGGCAGATGCATGGAACAACGCTCATGGTACGAAGCAGGCCATGAAACTCTTGGGTCGTCATAACCGCAAAAGGTTTGAGGCATGTAGCAGAATGAGCAAAAACAACCTCCGTGTCCTAACGGGCTTCCTAACAGGGCATCTTAGAGAGCACCTAAGGAAACTAGGGTAATCAGAGGAAGGTCTCTGCAGAGAATCTAATGAAATCCCAGAGCATGTACTGAGTGCCTGTCTAACATTGGCACATAAAAGAAGAAGATCACCAGAACCAGCTCTCTTTCTCAGATTCCCAAACGAATCTGACTTAGAGAGAACACTAGAACAAATCTCTTCCACGCGCAATAGGAGCAAATAAGCCTCAATACGACTCTGAAATGAGCTGCACGTGAAGGGAGCTCTTAAAAAAGCAAACATTTGAATAGGGGGCACAATAGATCTTAAAGTCGCGGTGCAATTTAACCTCAACAATCATAATAACAATAGTACGACGATAAGTTGTCTGACGTTTTTCTGTTAAGAGATGACAGGAATGCTGCGGCTTTCTTACCGACGCTTGAGAGCATGCGCTTGGTTTGTCTACATGACGGGAGAGAGCCATGTCACCTCCGAGAGCTCTCGAGAAGCCCAACCATCGATGGAAGCCCTAACCGAGGACGCGGGTAGTCCCAACGCAGGTTCGGGTCCTAAGAGTATCTCCTCTGAACCTTGTCTAGCAAGTTCATCAGCGATCTCGCCCGGAACATAAACAATTCTTAGCGCATTGGACCTGCTGATCCAATTCAGAGAAGACTTGTATTCCTGGGCTATACTGGAAGTGGTTAAAGGGTTAAGCACAGCTTGGCTGGCTAATACATTCGCCCCTTCCACCTGTTCTTTACAATACAGTTCGTGGCCATTAGGCGCGCAAACTGAGGGGCGAACTGATGCACATTCCTGGCGAGACGAGACAAGTGCTGTCGCGTGTAGACTGACTTCGCGATATTTATGCCTGCTATGAGTTTAGTCGCCCGCTTCTGGATCTGGATCTCGTAGATGCAGGAAAAGAAGAAGTTTTGGGCGAAAAACCCACCACGACTGCTGTACGCAAGTTTGTGCAGACATTTCGTGAGACTGTTGTGCGCTAGTGGACAGCACTCACGGTCCCCGTCGTCGTACGGTGCGCACAGATGAGAATGTGGCCACAGGACCGAGACTCAATTAACGAACACCAACTCGCCATCGATCTCAACAGCTCAATACTTCATGCACGCACTAGCCTGAGGAGAATTCCGCACAAATATCTCGGATTATTCGCTTACAAGGTCCAATTGACTTAGCAATTGAAGGCGCGCCACCATCCGCTTCGCAGTTTGGGCCTTAGAGCAGCTTGAGTTGGACAACGACTTAGGGCGAAAAGTCATCTCTTCTGACGAGGCGCATGTTCATCTCGGCGGCGTTTACGTTAACAAACAGAATTGTCGCATCTGGGGCTAGGAAAACCCCCACTTTTTATTGTCGAGAAGCCAATGCATCCGCAGAGAGTGACAGTTTGGTGCGAATTGTGGAGTGGTGGCATCATTAGACCAATTTTCTTCGAAAATGCGGCTGGGAACAACGTTTTGGTGAACGGTGGGCGTTACAGAGCCATGTTAACCGACCTTTTTTTTACGGAAATTGAAGACATGGGCTAGGACGCCCTCTGGTTCAGGCGGGATGGCGTATCATGCCCCATAGCCTATGCCACAATCGATCTTTTGAGCACCAAAGTCCCAGATCGTGTTATCAGCCGTCTTGGCGATGTCGATTGGCCGCCGCCTTGGAGCTGCGATTTGACTCATTTTAGTGGGGAACCGTGAAGGACCGATGTTATGCCAAGCACTTAAGGCAAGCATCATACAAGCAATCCGTGAGCTACAGCCCGAAACGATCAACAAGGGCTTGGCACATTGGAGTGACAGAATGCGCCACTGATAAGCCAGCCGAGGCAGCCACTTGAAAGACTTTGTATTTCAGAATTAATGGGAATGTTTGTTCTTGTCGATAAAGCCATGATGCATGGAATACATTTATTTTTGTTCATTTGCTTGCATTTTTAAAAAGAAACTTGTATTTGGCCCGCCCTCAGTAAGCCTTCAACTTGAGAAATTGAAGTCAAATCAAATGGAATCTGGAATATTTCTTGCATCGTCTGAGCTTAGCATTGGATTCTAGTCAATTTTGTCGACTACTTAATCAGTCAGACTGTGCTTAACGTACACCGCCCTTCCAATTCCACGACAGGCTCCTGTTGTCTCCCAAAAGTCCCTGAATGTCTCAGAAAGGTCAAGCGTTTGCGAGATTATCTAAGCGAATGGGCTCTACCGAGTCTGAATCAATCGTAAATTCATCGATTTCTTCGAAAGAGGGACACTCCTCGACGGTTGATCAACGATCTGAGGTCTGGATCTGAGGCGCTCGAAGACCGCACACGCTTATGCAAGCTTCCGACTGGTGACTCAGTTGTGTTTTTTCAAATGGCTTCGAAATATCGAGCGCAACGATCTTGCTTTCGCTTCTCGGAAAGATTATTTCCACTTTCCGGGGAGATATGCGTGTAGAATCACCAGTGGATCTGTTGCTGCGGGTATTAGAAAGTGAACTAGTGATGATGCTGATGTCGTTGCCGGAAACGAAGACTCGGCTTGGCAAGTTCAATGCCAAAGATCTAGATTTAATCTAGATTTGTCAAAGATTTGGATTTGAACACGATCAGGTCAGTTAGCTGACTTCTTAGTTGAGGCTTCGGACAGAAAGAGGAAGATATGAACACCATTCCAAACGATTGATCAAAGACGTGGAAGACAACAGCTAATCTGAACTGACTCTACTTCGGACGACGGACGACTTGGATGACAACAGCTGATCTCCACTGATTCTACCTCGGACGACGGACGACTTGGAAGGCAACAGCTGATCTCAACTGACTCTGCTTCGGACGACGGACGACTTGGAAGACAACAACTGATCTGAACTGACTCTGCTTCGGACGCTGCCAAAAGAGGCGAGAACTGATTGCGGATTAACAGCAAAAACTAAAGTATACCACCGGTGGCCGTGCCAATCACCAAGTTCGGCCAACAAAATCCAAATCCGGTCGCCAAAACAACTTTTCCCTCGTTCCGACTCCCAGAAGACGTCAAGAATTGCCTTGACTTTAAACATCTCACCTTTGAAGCCCTCTCACCCGCCGCTGTCACATCGTAAACCTCTCGAACGACATTTGTGCAGAGGCTGCTATTTGTACCAGTCCACGAGTGTTAATAAATAGAATCCCCCCCCCCGCTCAAGCCTAACCTTAGAGCAGTAAACCTCGAAAATAATCACCATCCGTGCAGAGAGCGGAGCAACAATTTAAATCACTTAACCAAACATCGGCACTTGTTTGCTTATCTTCTCGCACTCGTCTCATGAGTTGCCATAAAAATATCGGAAATGTCGTAATTAAATCCACTTATTGCCGCATATCTGTGTATCGCACATAAACCGATTTTGGCACGACTTTCGCTTTGAAAAACCAGATAAGTCTACCTCTGAGAATTTGCGGATTATGCGGAAACAAGTTGGCTGGCTTCTGGATGGAAGCACAAACTTGGCGAGGCCATGCGGCGTGATTCTTCGATTCTTCTTCGACTTTGCGTAGTCTCCCACATGGATTAGCAAACGCCTTTTGTGCATCCGCGTTGGAACGACACATTTCGAATTCTTAATCAATTTCGGCTGCGGCAACCCCCAAAAGAGGTGCCGACGCCCCCACAAATCACATGGATTCACCTTATTTGCCGTTGGGCTTCAAGCTGGAATACGGGAACACGAACGGGAATGCGAACGTTTAATCCAAAAGTGTGTCGCACTGGGGAATACCACGGCAGAGACGGGCTTGACGCACCAAACAAACAACACAAAAACCGAAAACCGAGAAGAGCACGTTTCGCGCGGAACGTCGACGACCACAACAAGTCGGCGATTGGATTGAAACTGAACGTACAGGTGAGGCACGCAGCTCACTCAGCCAGCAGCGAAGCAGGCGAATGGCAAGAGATAAACAAAAGCCAAGACCGGCCAAGTGGGAGTCGCTGACGGTTGGCGATGTCATAACGAGCAGCACCAGCACCAGCTGCACCAATGCAGGCACATAACTACGCGATAGCTTTGTGTTCAATGGAGCCAGCGATGTGAAGAGAAAATCAAATTGCTACGGTATAGGCTACAAATTTGGACGCACTGAATACCGTTGTCGTTCGGGGGGCGAGCAGGGAGAGCAGACCAACTACGCAGGAACAAGATTCACTCGACTGGAATGCCACGCTGTGGGCGCACGAGTGTGCAGTACTCGCATGCACCAGCAACCCAACGGATGCTGGACAAACAGAACTGACCTAGGCGAACAAGATGCTGGCGGCTCTGGTGGTCAGTGAAAGTTCCCGCACGCCGATGGATTTGGTATGCAAATGGATTCTCATTCAGATGTAAACAAAGTCTTTGAATCGCCGAAGCTGTGGACTTTCTTTTCACTCTCAGCGGAATTGGTCTTACGCAACGATCTGCGGCCGATGACGGGTCCATTAATGGGTGTGTGGCGTCATCTCCAGCTTGGGCGGCAGCACAAGGGCGGACGGGTATGCGGATCTAAGTGAAAGGGCTCTTCTCAGTCTGGGTCATTTGTAAATTCATCATAATTCATCTCTGATCGATTTGGGGAGAACGAGGAAGACTGAGGGAGAGAGAGAGAGGAGGCCAGGTCTGAGGGACACATCTGAATGGTTGTTATGATCAGAGATAGGCTTACGCCATCGCCTGACTGTTGACTCAATTGTATTCGACGTCGTTGTTTGGGGAAGTCAGCCGCAGACCTGCTCACCAGATTTTTGACGAACGAAACAGATGCTTGAGCCGGCGGCACTGAGCACTCTGCAAATTGTTTGATTTCACTAGTGTGAATATTGAATATTGACACAGTTGTCGATCGCTACGGAAAGAGGTTAACATACATTTGAGGTTGCTGCGATCACGGGGCCAGTATGTGCGCCGATGATCGAGCGTGTGGAACGAATAGATTAACAAGCAAAAATTCTCGAAGAAAAATGCAGACTCGAGCGTGGATTGGATGGTGCATCGTCGCTTTCCTGCGCACATCCATTGTGACTTGTATCGATGCCGATGGGGACTGCTATGACGACGTTACCACTTACGCAATCCCTGGCTGCTACGCGCCGACGTATGGAGCTCCAACGCAGACCACTCAATCGGAGGATCTGGCAACAGCTTATCCGCTACCACAACGCGTGTACAGATGGAAGAATGTAGTCTATCTGGTGTGAGGGTGATGAATAAAGTTTTGTTATGCCAAAGAGCGTGTCGTGTTTCCGTTTGATGATCGCGAAATTCCTAAAATTGAGGCATTTTTTTTTCTTTATCAAATTCGTGAATTTTTGCTACACACTCTTACCTCAGCTTGTGGCTCCTGTGCGGGGACAGCGCTGCCAGCAATGGCGGCGCGGCGGTAAGGTCTTTGAATGCGGTCAAATGGTACCATCGACAACGTCGATCGATCGGCGCAGTGTGTGTGGACGTGAATTGCCTTCGAACACCATATTGGCGTGTTCACGTTCGACGTTCGACGTCCATTATGGAATCGTGCGTTAGCGGCCCTGCTGGTATCGCTCACTGATTGATTCTCGGCCGTGCAAAAGGCGAGTCAACACAAATATGTTGCAACTTGCTGACCAGCTGCTTCGATGGGGGGAAAACGGGTGGGTTTTCCATCGTCGTTGGCCATGGTTCACCTGAAAAGAGAAAATAGATTAGTTGAACGATTCTTTAAATGCACACATTTTGAGGCAGTAGGGAAAGGCGACTGTTCGTTGTCCCATTGTGGCAGGGTCTACTCCATTGCTCAGCCTTAGATCAACCTCATCTAATAACAGCTCTAGCAGACATAGCTTTGGTTAGGTTAATGTGATTGCCGTAACTGAAACAGTTTTGGCCCACTTAGATCCTGATTGGATCCACTGTGATATCACTATTCGGCAGCTTACGCACCGGTTCCTCTGTGGGGCACAAACTAAACACCTGAAATTACCTACTCGTGCGCTAGTGACACATCCTGGATGAGGCACTCCTTTGCTGGTTTTTCAAGCACTTCTGATCTGACATTTCTTCTAGCCTAGCATGCTTCTCCTTGTCCGCGCAAGTGCTGGGCAGGTGGCGAGGTAGTGAAGAGCGGTTCCTTCTTCCTCTTTGTCTCTGCAGAAGACATTGTAGGGGGTTCCTCCTTCCTCCTTCTGGCGTGTGTGCCGAATAGGCAACATTCCTGCTTTTCTTTCTATTTAATTTTTGGAGTGTGCTTGTTTTATTTTATTGAATGGCAAATGCAAGCATCTACTTCCATTCACCTCCGATTGGCGGCGCTGATGGCATCTGTAAGTAACATATGTGTTTATTACTTGTAGAGAGGGGCATTGGGTGTCCTGATTACTTGCCAATGGCAAATCCACCCCTGTTCTAGCTAACTCGTCGGTCCTTTTGTTGCGTGGAATACCGCTATGCCCAGGTACCCAGCACTGGGTAAGGTTACATCTGACCGCTATCTCTCTGAGAGATAGGCGGCAAAGTTTTACCATTTTTGATATTATTGATCGTGAATCCAGAGCCTTAATGGCCGCCTGACTGTTTTGCATGTAGCGATAGATCGGATTCATTGACAGCAAGCGAGCAGCCTCTTGGATCGCTTTAACCTCTGCCTGGAATATACTGCAGCGGTTAGGCAGTCGACGGGACAGGAAGAAGGAGACTTCCTGTGATGACACGAATACTCCCAGTCTGGTGCGTTCTTACGTTTTTGATCCGTCTGTGTATACTTCCAGATGGACAGATTCGCTGACTAAGTGTCTCTGATGCGCGGTTCTGCTAATGAGTAATACACCTGCTTAAGCATTTCTACGATTGTGTAACGCTTAAGATACGTCATTGCGAAGACGGTGCTCTTAAGTTGCAGGCGCAGGACGTTGATGTGCTCACGCCACAGAAAGTTCTCGTCGATGGTAATTCCTAAGTATTTGATACTTCTGACTGGTTGATTGCGGACAGCGGTCAATTTCATGAAGGATTTGAAAGACTTCTTCAGGTGTTGATGGAGTGCGAATGTGCATCGCCTTTGTTTTCGTAGCATTCATGACTACGAGGGGCGTTCAATATATTCTCGGTATGGGGGTGAAGCTGTAATTGTATATATAAATTGACTTATTTATCAAGTAATACTATAGATAGATATTTATTGGCTGCATAGTGTAACAATATATATACAAAGTTGTCTCAAGCTTGCACAGAGATATGATTTTATAGAAACCTTACTGCTGAAAATACAATTTTTTTACAAGTAAGATATGCAGTTCGGTAAGTTGAGTCTATCTTGGAGGAAAAACTATGGAAAAAAACCTCGATCAAGTAATACTATTATTTTAGTGCATTCATGTAAAATTTCATATAAATGTGATTATTAATTCCCGATACCGAGAATATATTGAACGCCCCTCGTAGGTCATTATCATAGCACCATTCGGATACAGCGTTGAATTCGTCCTACATTATCTGCACGGCTGAATGCAAGTTTTGGTGTTTCACCACGATTGCTATGTCGTCGGCATACGCATAAGCAGTCGATTTTTTCAGTACACTTCAGTAGCTCGTTAGTGAAACGGATGAATAAAATGGGGCTACATTTTGAGCCGTGTGGCACACCGTAAATAGATAACTTTTGAGCCAGTTTGACAGGACTCCTCTCAGCCCCATTCTGCTGACAATTTCAACTAGCTTCTTATGTGTCAAAGTATCGAATGCTTTGCTGAAGTCGATAAATAGCACAATTACGTAATGATTCTTGTTAAGGATTCTTTGTTAATCCATGGCTTGTGTTTGCGGGTTCGCAGGGTTGAACTCGTTTTGCACGCTCTAGCATATATTCTATTCATTTCTCTCCCGAATTTATTGTATAGAGCTTCCGCGTGATTTTCTTGACGTAGCAGGGTGTTGATGTGTTATTTTTCACTTTTCGTTGCATACAACATGTGTGGATCGGAGTGCATCCGTAATGCAAATGCAAGCAGATCTTTGTATAACTGCTGATCTAGTTAAGATTGGTTTCCAGCTTAGTCTAATATTGTCCTTAAGTATTTGCCCTGACTAGTAAAGCTTAGGTTAGGTCAGGTAGAGTGGGCTGCCAGCGAAATTGCCAGCACACTTATACTAAAGGGTGATTTTTTAGCTATTATCTTTTTGGCAACACTGGTTTAAACAGCTGACGCACGTTTCGTGTTTTGTTTCACTGTCAAACATCTTCAGTTTGGTCTATAATTTAACCGTGAATTGTCTTAATAACGAACAACGCTTGCAAATTATTGAATTTTATTATCAAAATGCGTGCTCTGTTAAGAAAGTTCATCGCGCGCTTCTTCCATTTTATGGTCAGTTTAATCGATTTAATCGATTTTGGCTCAATTTGGAGTGAATATCAGCCAGAAGCATTGCAAGAGCTACCAATGCATCCAGAAAAAGTCACAGTTTGGTGCGGTTTATGGACTGGTGGCATCATTGGACCGTATTTCTTCAAAGATGATGCGAATCGTAACGTAACTGTGAATGGTGAGCGCTACCGTGAGATGATATCCAACGTTTTTTTTGCCCAAAATGCAAGAGCTTGACTTGCATGACATGTGGTTTCAACAAGACGGTGCCACATGCCACACAGCACGCGCAACAATGGACTTATTGAGGGGCGAGTTCGGTGAACATTTTATTTCACGTTCGGGACCGGTCAATTGGCCGCCTAGATCGTGCGATTCAACGCCCTTAGACTATTTTTTGTGGGGCTCATGTTAAAGCTCATGTCTATACAGACAGCCCGCTTCAATTGACGCATTGGAAGACAACATTGAAGCATTTATTCGTGAGATACCGGCCGAAATGTTGGAAAGATTATGCCAAAATTGGACTAAGCGGATGGACCATTTGAGGCGCAGTCAAGGTCAACATTTGCATGAAATAATCTTCAAACATTAAATTATATGGACCGTACTATCGATTCAAATAAAGATTTTGTGCATTTTTCTGAATTTTATGTGTTTTTTTTTTTGAAAAACTTTCCTATAGCTTTTAAAAAATCAATCACCCTTTATGTTGATCCATTGTCAGACTACTGCCACTGATCGACAACTCCAGTGATAGTGCTTGAAGCTTAGTTCGTTGTTCTTCAACTTTGGTGGGTATAAAAGGAGGTATTTTATATCTTTTTGTGAACAGTACGAGCTCTGTCTTGGATGGGTTTCGAAGTTTCGAAGTTAGTGAGACTTCCATTATGTCTCCAATGGTATTAAGATATTTGCCTGTTACGATTAGAAGACATACACGTAGACAAATCGATTGTAGCCTGGATTAGTAAAATGCTAAACAGCCGAATTACCAATGCAAATATTGGACACAATTCTACAAGGAAAGTGACAACTAGAGGCATGCCACAGGGTGGAGTTCTCTGCACCCCCTACTGTGGCTTCCTACAGCTACTATATCCTTCTAATCTTCATGGAGAAGGGCATACAGACCTAGTTATCTTGATGAAAAGCAAACTTCTATCAACTATCAGCGACAAGACAGAACGGTCTGAGTCTAAGCCCCCAGAAAACGGTGCTGGTTCTGTTCACCAGGAAAAGTAAACTCCCGATATTTGGATATCATCCAAATCCACTCAAATTTCTCCAAATTCTCCAAAAGGAATTTGGAGGAGAGGAGGAAAAAAGTAGTTAATGGTTAGTTAATGGCAACTCGTTGTTAGATGTCGCTGGGAAGGTCTGCTAGCTTAGCAGCTTTAACGCGTCGATGTAGCGTTGTCCGTAGATGCTGTTTCTCAGGTTCCTGTTGTTGATGTCTAGAAGCTGCTTTCTGAACAGTGTCACCATGTACTGTTGTAAGGGGACGATGCGTGCTTCGTCGTAAAGCTCCTTGTTGCTGCGGTGCTTTCGTCGGTCCCTGTCGAAGGTGAGACCTGTACATGTTCGCAGTATTTTCATTTCGAAAATTGCGAGCTTCTCCACGCTGGTCTTAGAAATGGTGTGCCATATTGGGAAGCTGTACGTTAAGATCGGCCGTGTTAGCTGCTTGTAGAGCAGCAGCTTTGTCCTCTGGCTTGATCCATACTTACTTACTTACTTATCAGGCCGGCGATGGAGGGTCCGAGCCTGAGCAATTACTTCTTTCCATCGTTGACGATCCTGAGCAGGCTGCTTCCAGTCCTCAATACCAAGCTGTCTTGCATCCGCGATATGGTATATATATATGGCTCGATATGGCCGAGCCAGTGCAGTCGACCACATCCTGGTACAGCTCGTAGAGTTCTCGGTTATGTGTGCTCCTCCATTCGCCTTAATCGCAGACGGGACCATATATCCGACGTAGAAATCTTCTTTCGAAGGTATCATGAATCAGCTCTGCAGTTTTGGTTAGTCCAGCATTCGGCTCCATGTGCCGACTTCTTCAAAGCTAGTTGGGAGGACTACTTCATCGCTTGGAGTTGGGATTTCTTGATTCCCTATCACTTTCTCCTGGTCAGACCCATTAAGCAGTTGTTGGAAGTGCTGCTTAAGCACATCCACTATTCCCTGCGGGTCAGTAACAAGGTTACCCTCACAATTTCGAAGAGTCTGGGTGCCTTTCCTAAAGTCTGAAGCTTTATAAAATGCCCGTATTTTTTTGTATATTCCTAGACTCTTCGATGTCCTTGAGCTGGGAGGTTGCGAGAGACCTTTGCTTCAGGCGTCGAGCTGAGCTTCTTCTCCTCCCGTCTTCTAGCCCGGTACTCCTCTTGAGCTGCTCTTGTTTTTCAGCGTTGCAGCGCTTTTCGGTATGCCTCGTCGGTGGCACATTTCTTCTGCTCACACTCGCCATCATACCACGGATTTCTTGTCAAGGGTGGTTCCCGCTACCTCTTTGATGGCCGATCGGCAATGCAACCACATCTCTTTGGCGTTGGTGTTCGGCGTTGGCATACCCGCGAGTCCCACGCTTAATTGCTCTTCGTAGGCTCTGGCAGTCTCCGGCTCAGGCGTCCAATGTCAAAACTCCTCTTTGTTGGCTGCTGCAGCTATCTGACATTGGACAGCCGAGCTCTGAATCGTGCTGCCACGAGAAAATGGTCAGAGTCGACGTTTGCCTCTCTGAATGATCGCACATTCAGGATATTTGATTTGGCTGGCAGTTCGACCGTCCGTAGATAAGCAGGTTGCTGTCTGGGTTCTTTTGCGAGGGAACATTGTGCTAGAGTGAGTCTCGTGGACTGCTAGCAACACAAGAAGTTATATGAGCATGTTCAGTGCAAAGATTAGCCGCTGTTTGCACAACGGGGGCTATAAGAAGCACAAGCAGGGTTGGACACGATACTTCATATCCTTCTTCTGGCCTTATTCATAAAAGGCTGCGCCGTAAAAAGCGCTCGCAGACTAAGGGAGTCCTCCTTGTGAAAACAAACAAACTATGGACATGCGGCTATAATCGGAATAATAGATGGACTTGGGAAGGAAACATGGTTCCAGTAGACCCCCACACTGACTTCTCTCTAAAATTTGCCAATCCTATTCCCCGACAGAGACCAGTGGCTATCGAACGCCGCGCCGTTATCAACGACCACGAGATTGCCCTCTCCACGCCCGACGGATAGAAAATGGACACAGACTGGGTTCTGGGGCCAAAATTCTACTCGGACACTCTGCACAAACAGGAATCTTTTAGACTGGCAATGGAGAAAGCACCCAAACCACTTACAAGAAACCGATAGCTCACCATCTTTGTAGAGAACCAGGCTGCCCTGAAGTCAGTAGGATCCTGCACAACGAAGTCAAAGGCTGTCCTGAACTGCCACTACTCACTGAGGTCCATCAGCCACCATAAGATCAAACTGTGCTGGGTCCCGGGCCACAGCTCAACAGCAGGGAACGAGAGAGCGGACGAATTGGTCAGACAGGGGTCTGAAATGGACATTAGCGAGGCGGACACATCACTGCGACCACCGATCAGTGTAACAGACGACACAAAAGAAGCCAACTCGTCTCGGCTTGCAAGGAACGACTGTCGCACGACAAGATCAGCGTGGCCAGAGCTTAATAACGGCAAGACAAAGACGCTTCTGGCCTTGGACTGTAACTCGATCCGTGCGCTCGTCGGAGTGATCACAGGACACTTTCCGATCGGTAGAATGCTGCGAAAATGGAGTCGGAACTGCGGCGAGGAGGATGAAACCGAGACGATCCAACATCTGCCACTGCCCAGCTCTCCAGAATCAGCGCCTAGCTTCGCTGCGCCATGGATTCTTCACAGAGTCTGCGGACGTAGCGAATTCAGCACGGGGTAGTTTCAACCACCGCAGAATTGTGGCATTCACAGAGGACCCTTGGGCCTGTCAACCACCACACCCCCCTTCTTTAACCTAGATCAACCTCATCTCGCTTTCTTTGCATCCAACAAACCGCTGTGAGTAGTGAAAGCGTGCGTTCTAGAAGAGGAACAATATGTTACATCGAACAAAAGATCCAATCATTCGCAAGCAGACCTCAGATTCCACGACGAACAAAGGCGCAAATGCAATCGCTAACGTGTTTCGTCTTGTTGTCCCCCCTCTTTGGTGTGGCATATCAACAACAACAACAACAATCCGCGAAGTAGAACAGTCCACAGAGAATGAGAATGCTGGACGGACCTACATGCGATTGTGCTCACAACAAAGCAGACCACTGTCACGCTTAACCATTGAATCCAGCGAAAGCGCGTCAACAAATCGTTTCTTCGGAATAAGCAAGCAGCAGGCAACTCTCTCACTCCCACAAACAATGTGCTCGAGTGGACAACAATGACCGGGCAAGACCTCCAAAAGTGGTGGTTGGCTCCTCAATTAATTTCTCTTAATTTCAACTGCTGGTTGGAATTTCTGATTGCTAGTCGCACGCGATGGCGCACTGCCATCGTCGCCGTGCCGCCGTCATGCGTTCCGATCACAAATGTAAACAACAGCTGCCCAAATGAATTTTTGGCACTCTTCCCACTGCGGGCACTAAGGTTGGAGGCCTCTGCGTCGCTAATTCAAGGTTCCGCCGCGCATGGCCTTTTGTTTACACATGTACCGAGTGCGCCTTGGCTAGGTCCGAGTATTCGCCACTTAATTGACATGCTTAGTGGTCATCATGCGCGTATGCTATGCGCTTTTGTAATATCGATCCGAACCCGCCCGGCTGTGGCTGTGGCTGTGGCTGGAGCAGTTAATTAACCTTCACGTTGTGTAACCCGAAATGATGGACGCTGGAGCGTCGTACACCACACCAGAATCACGTCCGTGGCGTCATCGCTGTTTTGATTGATAGAGTGCGGATGCGCAAATGCTTTAGTTTTTGTTTGTTGTTTTTTTTTTGCTGAACAAAAATAGATCGCCTCGTATGCGGATACGACGACGCGACGCGACGCTTTTTAGTTCACTTGTGGTATGCTCCTAATGACATCGTTGTGCAACTTGACGCACCTGGAAACTGGTTCACATCCCAGAGGTGCGCATGCGTTTAATGACACTTCGAGAGCCGAAGGCTTTTTGTGCCTTCTAGCCTCTGGGCCTCTCGTACACAGCCAACTGGGCAGTGGGCTGCTGCTGCTGCTGCTGGTGGTTGTTGTTTGTTTTAAGTGCACGTGCACACAAGCTGGACAATGATTGTCGTCGTTGTGTATCCATCAAGTCGGCGTGTTGCTGTGGCAAATGATCTCCAAAAGGAATGTGGACTGTTGTCAGAAATACAAGACAAGACAAGAGAATGTCTTGATATCGACTCTGGCCGGGGGTACTCGATGGATTCAGTACACAAGCACAGTCACAAGCACAAGCACAAGCTCGCCGGACGAGTTTTGAAATGTTTCTCTTTTATGGATGACATTCTAAGCTCTTATGAATATGCATCGTTGTTCGGCTTTATTCCTCATCTCATGTTTTGTTCATGTAGAGCGTCGTTGTTGCCCCCCTTTTGGAATTCAGACGAATCTGAATAACAAATTCGACATAAATTTGGTGCGTCACTGTGCGGATTGAGTGTGCGGATGCTTCACATTTGATTCAAAGAAGCATGTGTCGCAGGTAATGAGTTGAGGATGAAGGAAAGTTCGTGTTGCTTGCACTTTGCAGAAGCGCTCGTGGGCAGAATTTAAGCAATGCGCTCCTTTTTACCAGTTTCGCATCAGGGACGAAGGAGCCAAATGAAGGACGAAGACTCCTGCTTGCATTTTGCAGAGGAGCTTGTGGAAGAAGGACACTTCTCCTGCACGAAAGGGAGAAATATTTTGGAAGTCAAGGCAGTGATCAGAAGATCGACGATGAAGGAGATTCGTCAGATTTCTGTTTAAACAGCAGAAGCTAAAGATTTGAGAGCAACGAACATGAGATGAAGTGATGACTGTCTTCATGCCAATGGCTTCGTTTGTTCGTTAAACCCGGCACAGCGAACTTCTTCGATTTTCGACGAGCAGGAGCCTTGGAAGAACTCGCCAAAGGCCTCCGTCCGTTCCTTGAACCCGGCACAGCACCCTTCTTCCATCTTCAACGAGTAGGAGTCCTGGATAAGCCCGCCAAAGGCTTCAGTTCGCTCGTTGAACCCGGCACTGTACCCTTCTTCCATCAACAAGGAGTTGGAGTCTTGGAAGAGCTCGCCAAAGGCCTCCGTTCGTTAGTTGAACCTGGCAAGGCTCCCTTGGGAGTAGGAGTCTTGGAAGAACTCGCCAAAGGTCTCGATTCGTTCCTTGAAGCTGGCACAGCACCCTTCTTCCATCTTTGACGAGTAGGAGTCTTGGAAGAGCTCGCCAAGGGCCTCCGTTCGTTAGTTGAACCTGGCAAGGCACCCTTGGAAGTAGGAGTCTTGGAAGAACTCGCCAAAGGTCTCGATTCGTTCCTTGAACCTGGCACAGCACCCTTCTTCCATCTTTGACGAGTAGGAGTCTTGGAAGAACTCGCCAAAGAACTCCGTTCGCTCGTTGAACTTGGCACCACTCGTTCGTTGAACCCGGCACTGCACCCTTCTTCAATCTTCAAAGAGTCTTGGCAGAACCCTCCAAAAGACTCCGTGCGTTCCTTGAACCAGGCACAGCACCCTTGGGAATAGGAGTCTTGGAAGAACTCGCCAAAGGTCTCGATTCGTTCCTTGAACCTGGCGCAGCACCCTTCTTCCATCTTTGACGAGTAGGAGTCTTGGAAGAACGCGCCAAAGACCTCCGTTCGTTCGTTGGATCAGGCACAGCACCCTTCAACAAGGACCTAGAGTCTTGGAAGAAAGCGCCAAAGGCCTCCGTTCGTTCGTTGAACCCGGCACAGCACCCTTCTTTCATCTTCAAGGAGTCTTGGAAGCACTCGCCAAAGGACTCAGTTCGATCGTTGAACCCGGCACAGCACTCTTCTTCCATCTTCAACGAGTAGGAGGTTTGGAAGAACGCGCCAAATTCACGAACAAGCGCTGACTTCTGTTCACACAAGACATGCCGGGTAGATTCCTCAGCAGTTGGCGTGTGCTCCTCTTCTCCATGTTGTGGCCGCACGATCCGAAGATGATCATGCTTCCAGTGATTCCCCAGGGGACACCCCGTCCCATCCCATTAAAAGATCAATTTAATGTTTTTCTCATTAATACATTTATTTCACGTCTTCATCGTCGTCTCTGCGTCGATTCGTTTGTTCATGTTTGCTTGCTTGCCTGTCGCTCCTTTGAAGCTTCCTTCCTCTCTATATTTTGTTCACTATCTAGGTTCATCATCTTCTAAATACAATATATATTCCTTATGTACATATTTAATCTGTTTAAACGTAATAATTCTTGTTTCAATAAGTTGTCATCTAATGCTACAACAACAGCAACGAGTATTTGTGTTTTTTTTTGTTTTTTTGGGGTTAGGGACACTGTGACACAGAAACAGGCGGGCACACAGCACGGTTGGACAGAGACAGAGAGTAGTCCCGTTGACAGGAATACAAATTTAAATTTAAAATACTTTCTAGCTACGTCTTAGTTTGTTTATCGCCGGCATCGTCGATGAGTGCTTAAAAAGAAAATAAAATAAAACAGGTTCTTGTTCGCTTGAGAACAAAGGTAGGGCTGGACGCATGTAGATTTGCTCGTTTCTTTTGTTCGCCTAGCTCTGTGATGTATGCTTGCGTTGGGGCCTTAAATCTAGTTTTGGGGGACGACATGGATTTCTTCTTATACTGCCGGAATGATTGGGTTTGGCTGGGGAGCAGCATGCTTATGTGGCGGTTTCGAGGAGGACTGCGGCGGCCAGTTCCACACTCCAACCGGTCTTCTGCAACGCCTGCTCGCACTGGGGACGATTGGCGAGGCCGAGCCTGAAAAGAAAGAGAAGCGTTAATGGATATGTTTGGGTTTTCGAAGATTTGATTGGCGGGCGGGGTCTTGTTCGGTCGGTTCCTGCCCTTGCTCTGTGTGTCGCACAATGGAGGGTAATTCAATACCTTCTGTGTGCCATCACAAAGGAACGTCTCTGAAGGAGAGAGGAGCTCGACAAAAACATTCGTCCCCCCTTCAAATGCACGTCCACCAGAGTCTGTTTGTTCAGCACTCCCTTGCCACCGAACCCTACACAACCCACCTAGACAACTGGTCAATTTTGTAAAAGCGAACAGCAATGTTCGGATCCCCGTTGGCTGCCCGCAGTGCAGACCGAATATCGGCCTCGGTTGCGGGCGGCCCAAGATCCTTCACCAGAGTGGCGATCATTTGCAATTCCAGACTCTCGGCGGTGCCATAGATTGAGGTGGCTCCAACGTCACCACCGGCAGCACCCTCGCTCTCCTGCTGTTGCTTCAGCCGCTCCAGTCTTCGTTGAATCTGCTGTGCAGACAATTGGGGTGGCGCCAGCGGAGCGGGTCGCGTCGGTCTCAGGTAGTCGTCCAGGGAGACCTCATCGTATATCACAGGGTTCATGAGTGACTGCATTGTGCCTCCGTTCGCGTAGATGGTTGCGCCGGCTGGCAGTGCGCCACCGTTCAGCGGAACTTGGCCGTAGTACGTCGACGGAGTGGGCGCAACTGAATCGTACATTTCGCGCGATACGCTGCCGTACACGCTCGCCGGAACCGAGTTGTAAAAGTTCTGCGCTTTCGGAAGGACTGGACGATTGGATATCGCCACGAAATTGTGATTCTGCTGCACTGCCTCGTTGGTTTGGTTCGCGTACGTGTTCTGATAGACGTCCGCCGGCGGCTGCGAGTAGTATTCGCTGCGCCCGGCCACTTTCTCGTACCAAATCTGATTGATCACCGACGACGTGGTAGTGTGCGACTGCTGTTCGGTGTTGTTCTGCTTCTGCATCAACTCGTTGACGTCGTTGGCGTTACTCGCGTACAGGCTGTTTCGATTGTCCACCATCACCGAGCCGTATCTCTCGTTTTTGATCTTCGGAGAGGCGCCATTCGATGGGGGGGACGAGTTGAGGTTTTTCAACGGCGTCAGGTTGCTCTTGTACATGTTCTCCTTGTTGACGTACATTTGTGACGAGTTCCGCTCGAAGTCTGTCTGGCTGCCGGGCCGTTTGTACATGTCCTTCTCGAGCTCGGCGATGAATGACTTGTCGAGCATTTTCTCGGACGCCACGCTGCTCTCTAGACTGAGGCTGCCTATGCTGGCGCCAATGCTAGCGGCTAGGGAATCATTTGCGGCCGCCGTCGAAGTGAACTGCATGACGCCGGCCGGTTCGGTTTCTTGCTGCGGAACAACGTTCTCCTTGTTCTGCGAGAACAGCAGGCTCTTCCGCGCTCCCGGACTGTTGAACGCCGAATTGGACGACTGTTCGGGCGCGTTACTGGACTGCTTCGCGACATTTGTGTACAGGCCCTCCACTGGCGTGGTTTCAATGTCCGACGTGTCAAATGGATCCTTGGCCGAGCCCTGGCTGAACTCGAGGGTGTTGGAGTACGTCGGCGGCATTTGATAAGGAGGAGGTTCCAATCGCTGCGGCAGCTGGTACTGAGCCGCGGTGGTTTGTGGCGCCTGTTGCTGCTGCTGCTGTGGTGCTGACCCATCTTCGGTTGGCACCTCAATCGGAGCGTCGAGGATGCAAAAGGAGTTGTCCACCTTCAGAGACGCGCTCTGACTAGTATCCATGGTCCCAAACTCGGGGGAGATGTCAATGAGAATGCCCTCTCGCTGCTGCGGCTGTTGTCCGTTGCTTGTCATGTTGCTCAGCTTCGGCATGGCCGAGGCTCGTTGCAGCTGCTGCAGACTCTGCTCAAGGCCGCGCTCGTTCACCAGCTTGTTGTAGGCGAACTGCTTGAACGCGGACGATTTGCGCTCCTTGCCCTGAAAGGAAGCACATTTGCGATTGCGGTTGTCAGCGGTGTCTGAAAGAGAAGGCAAACCCTTTAGTTTCTGCCTGCGTGACGTGTGATCGCAGTGGCTTACCTCCTCGCAATTGAACATCGCCTTCAGCATGAATCGGCGGGGCGCCTAGTGCCGGTCCTCCCCAGCAGAAGCCGAACGGAGAGCTGTGCCCGCCGGCCACCTGACGCAAGCCACTCTCGTTCATTGGACGGATGATGTCGCTGGCAATCTTGTGCTTCTCCAAAATGTTCCTGCAAAGACGGATTTATCAGTTGAATGCTTCCCCTACGAGCTGGCCGCACTCACCTCGGAAAGATGCCGATTTCGAAGGTCCTCTGGTTCTGGCCCTTGATCAGCTTCAGCTCCGCTCGCCCGTCGATGACGGCAATCATGTCATTGGCTTCGATATTCAGTTTGTTCGCGTCTTGGTAGGGTTTCGTTGCCTTCAGCAGTTGCGGCGACGCTCCGACCAGGAACTCTCTAAAAAAAAAAAAAATGAGGTTAGAATCGAAATCACTTTCCTTCCAAGTCATACTCACTTGATAGCGGCAAAAGTTGGCCGTTCCGATGGAGTCTTGTCCCAGCACTGCAGCATCAGCTCGTACACGTCCGGGGGACACGCCTCGGGGTGGTGCAAGCGCTCGCCCTCTCGATCGATCTTCCGCAAAATCTGCGAGCCATTCAGGCCGACCCACGGGTCCTCGCCGAAGGTGAACATCTCCCAGAGGGTCACTCCAAACATCCACGTGTCCGAGGCGTGACTGAACTGCCGATACCGCAGCGACTCTGGCGCGCACCAGGGAAACGGAACCTTCTTGTGCTCCGACATGACGTAGCAGTCGTCCTCCTGAGGCAGGGCTCTCATCAGCCCGAAGTCGCCGATCTTGATCTTGTTCCCAGCGGCGAGCAGGACGTTGCGGCACGCAAGGTCGCGGTGCAGGAAGCGCTTGTGCTCAAGGTACGCCATCCCGGTGGCTATCTGAACCGACCAATTCCAGATGTTCGTCAGCGGAGTGTGCTTGCACTGCCGTCGGAGCGTGTCCAGCAGAGATCCCCTCTCCGCCAACTCCGTGATCATCATCATCGGCTGCGACAGCACAACTCCGTGCAGGCGAACCAAATTCGAGTGGTCCAGGGCATGCATGGCCTGCACTTCGCGGAAGAAGTCATCAATGATTCCCGGCTGCGTGAGGTTGTCCGACTTGAGCACCTTCACCGCCACCGGTATGATACGATTGCCCGGAGCACTCCATTCCCCCTTGCGGACCACCCCGAACGAGCCGTCGCCCAATTTGATGCCCAACGTCACATCCTTCTCGTGGATCAGGCACGTCAACTGGGTGTTCTGATTCTCCTTGGGCGCGCTCGTGTGCTTCTTGTTCGGCTGCTTGCCACCACCGATCAGCTTCGACAGGATGTTCTTGCGCCACTGGTGCGCTTTTTTCTTGCGCACCGCCTCCATCAGTCGCCGTATGGCGGGCTTCCCCAAGCCACAGCGCTCCAGATCCGTGGGCAGCACATAATCAAAGTGTGCCAGCCGCGTCACTTGCAAATCATCGCGAATTCTCGCAAGGAACTGCTCCAGTTGCACTTCACGCAACAAATCCTCCAACCATTCGGTTTCTGTGTCCGTCATTGTTGATTAGAGGCGCTTCCGGTTGTCGCGTCGTCGTCGTCGTATTTCGTGATGAAACTGAGGGAAGAGAACAGACAGAGATAGAGTGAGGTTTGAGTTGCAGTACAACATCCAACGAAACGTTGTTCCAAGGCACGACGAGCACGCAATCGCTGAGGCAATTAATCAATTAAGTTTGAAGGGGAAAGAGAAAATAAGCGAGAAACAAACAAATGTCGTGACCCACCCGTTCGACTGAGCCGTTCAATGGCCGTGAATTGGCTATCGTTGGAGCTGTGAGCGATAAGCATTTGTCGATGAGTTTATCACAACAGCTAGAGTGCTCAGCATGGAGACAGGAATGTGTCCAGCCCCGATTGGACAGCGGTGGAGAGTTTGTGAGTTGAAATGACCGCGTTCGATTTTCCTACCTGAACAACCCGTTTTCGAGCACTTTCGTTGATTGGTTGCAGGGTGCACCCCATGTTCTGAATTCGCCGGATGCACGTGTGCGGAACAGATGGCAAATTGCACGGGTTTCCACTCGCAATCTGACCTCGCCGACGAATCGATTAAGTAATCCAGATTTGCTATCGCATAGCGCCGGTCAACAGCACCAAATGCGATTCCTTATCAGCGACGCGTCGCAAGGGATACCCACATCAAAGCCGATTCACGATGACACTTGTAATAGTCGCTGTCCTCACGGGAAAAACGAGGAAAATCCCCGCGATAAGTACGCAATGAAACCGATGAAGTATCACTAATATGATTACGTCCACTTCATCTGGTGTGATTCAAAACATTCTCGGGCACGGGAAGCACCAGAATGATGCATGCACAAAGCTTGAACACACACACGCATATATGTATACACACTGACCCTGAACCATCATCACACGCCTTAATGGGTTGCGCTGCACAGAGTGGAGTGGTGTCAATATCTTCTCATACACCGCGGTATCTGGTTGCTTGTGTTGTTTCACACAGCTAGCTTGCCCATGCCATGCAGATGATAAAATTCTGACAGACTTCCGGCGAGGGGATTTCATTTCTTTTCCTTCACTCTGTCTGCGCTTGTTTTTGTTGTTCTCCTTTAGCAGGTTGTTCACGTTTCTTCACCTTTAACACGATCAAAGCAGCAGACGCGTGAAAAAGAAAATATAAATTTGGTTTGATGCGAAAAAAAAGACAAACGAACACCCGGTGGACAGCGGACAGGGTTTCAGTGTCGTTCCGTAGTTAAACGGAGGAAGTGACCGCAATAATCGCACTCAATTACTCGCACTCCAGTTAGTGACGACGTTCATTTGGGATCGCGTGAATATAAGAAACTATAACTGCCCAGCAGGCCAGTCAATTTGTCCGCCGTTTAGCGAGATAAGGAGAGTCAATCAATATCGGCGAGCGATTAATTGCCAATCTAATGAGTGGCTCTACATGCGTGGACATTCGTTCAGCCTTAACAACAACGATGACGACGATGATAGTCAGCCAACGACTGACTGGCTGTGTGCGAAGATAACCACACTTGTGCAATCAATTTCGAATGCAGTAATCGTCGTTTGGGGTCATCATTCTCGGAATATTTGCATATCTAATGGGGAGTCGACTCCAACGCTCTCGTATGCTGCATGTGTAGTAAACACGTTATGAACACAAAAGCAGAAAAAAAAACAAAAACACACACACAACGGGGCAAATATTTCTATGATCACGTAAGAAATGAGCAGAAAACTCCCCAACACTCCCGGGGATGCGCGCTCATGCAAGAAACAAGATCAAAAGAAGAAGAAAAGCAGAAGAAAAAAATAGAAAGAAGTCATACCACGACCACGACCACGACCAGTGTGCAGTGTGTGAAAACTTTCTTCTCCCTAATTAGCAAGTAACAGAGATTCCACTGCGAAGCGGCGCGGCGTACAATTTGCAATTAATTCAGTGCAATCTCTGGCAAATGGGCTTCACCAGGGAACAGCCTTTTCGATAGACAACTGCCAGACTTCCAGTGAGAAGGCACAAGATGCATGTGTTTCGTTTTTGCGTACCTTTTTTTTTTTGTGAAATTTGAGAGAGAAAAAAAACAGCAGGTGCAACTACCACTACAGCACCATCATCACGACATATGAGAGCAAACAATAATCACAATCATCCCGAAGGGGAGGAGGCGGCAGCAGCAGCAGCAGCAGGAGATATGATGTCCCTGAGGGGAACAAAGTAAACACGACATTTGGTCAAGATGAGATTTGATGTGTATTATGCCATTCGCGAAAATACTCGTATACTTACTCGTCGTTTTATATTCCCCCTTTTTTTGTTTGTTTGTTTGTATGCTTTTATTCCTTGTTCTGCTTGGTCCGGTCGTGCGGGGGGGTGAGGGATCACTATATTTCGTTTCTCGGATGGAATTGTTGCTGGAAGCTATGATGGATCACTGCGTCATTTCACATCAGTTGTTGTGTGGTGCTTCTTAAATTTCCTTCTTTTTTTCTCACATGAACGCGAGCGAATTCAATTGAATTATCGTGCAATTCGTGCGATGATTGTACGCGTCACAACTGTGAGAATATATAGTGTGCAAACGAAAATGCCAGCGAAAATAATAAATAAATCGAGGAAAAATGCGAAATGAAAAAAACCTCACCCTCAGTTGCACCGACTTGCAACGACGAGTTACAATAAATTATACACTGAACTGTGCTAACTGTATGTTGAAGTTAGACAGATGGTTGACGGTGGCTTGGCAGCTGTCAAATGTTCTTTTGTGGGCGAGATGAAAAACAAAATGCTATGGGTTGTGTGAGGGAAGCCATTGTCCGATAGATGGCGGTAATGGCGATTAGGAGGAATGGGAAATTATGGGAAATGTCAGTGGTGGTTGGTTTTGAAAATGGAATATGTGCATTTTTGGATTTTCTTTTCAAAGAATGGCTCGGGAATTGAGGGTGGATTGAGGAGGGGTGGGTAGGTTTGGTTAGGTTAGGGGGTTGGCGGCTCAGCTTCACACAGAGCTGCTGGTACGTGGTGCTACCATGAAACTGAGGAAACCTGGTTGAAGGCCACTGTTGCCTCAGAGGGATGCGTAGCTGTTGGAGAAATGGTTGACGGAGATATGTTATCGTTGTGGGAGAAAGGGTTGATAGAGGGGTGTGTAGCTGTGGGAGAAGGGGAACACTCTGCTTACACTGAAGGGGTGTTCATTTGATTTCTACGACGTTCCGGTAGTCAGCCGTCTACTTCTTAGTTTGGACGCTAATTTCTGTAAACCACGTCAAGCCTCTTCATAAATCCTTAGTCTCCTTCAAGTCCTTTCACATTCAAGAAGTTGTCCTTCATTCTGCTCACACCGAGCAGGTGTTAATTTGATTTCTGCAACGCTTCTGTCGTCAGCCTTAGTTTGGACGCTAATTTGTGGTAAACCCCGTTAAGCCTCTTCATAAATTCTTAGTCCCTTCAAGTCCTTTTACCTTCAAGCAGTTGTCCTTCATTCTGCTCACACCGAACAGGTGTTTCAGCAACGTTTCAGCCTTAGTTTGGACGTCATTTTGTGGTAAACCCCGTCAAGTCTGTTAATAAATCGCTCGTCCCTTCAAGTCTTTCCACCTTCAAACAGTTATCCATCATTCTGCTTACTCCGAAGAGGTGCTCATTTGATTTCTAACAAGTTTCTGTCGTGGTTTGGACGTCAATTTGCGGTAAACACCGTCAAGCGTCACAACAAATCCCTCGTCCCTTCAAGTCTTTCCATCTCCAAGCAGTTGTCCTCCAAAAATCCCGGGCAGTCTCACGAACTGTAACCAACTTGATGGACACCCAAGTCAAATTCGGAGCTCTTTTTCCACGCTGGGAGGGTCTGTCAACATTACACACTTGTTTTGAACGGAAATCAATTGCCTATCGGCTCGATATCGTAAATTCCCAGCCAGTCCATTCCCAGCAGCGCCAACGTGTGTTCCTCATTACGTGCGGCAATCTGATTTTCTGGTTTCCTTTCAAAATCGCCACCCGATAACATCTGACAGTCTGCAGATTTGACACGAAATTTATCTCAATCACCATACAAGGGATAATCTAATCGTTTTTAAATCGACAATTATGATGACGTCAACCCCAAACAAAGAGACCTACGCAAGCACACTCGCTCAACCACACACAAGGCTGTCTCCTTGCACTCAATTGCCTTTTAAAATCCAGAACACACACACCTTGTCTTATCTGCTACATCACACGCCTAGGATATGACTTGTCTAGGGCGGCGGCTCATCATCATCATCGGTATGGATTGTGATGATTGGCTGTCGTCGGGTTTGTTGTATCTCGTTCGACTAACGACAGACGCATCACGGTTTATGTCTCGTCTTAATTTCTTTATGAGGCCGATAAGACCACCGCCAACGGGGCATGTGCCAAACATAGATTGCCCCGACCGCGCGACGAGACCGTTGTCGCATTGCCCCTGTGTTTGTGGGTACCGTGAGACGAAACTCTTTTTTTTTTTTTTTTTGCTGCGTGTTGCCGGTATCAGGGAAATCTAATCAATTTGTGTGTGTTTGTGTGCCGAAAATGCATAGTCTGTGAATTTGTACCTATCGTCCCTATATAAGCGACGCGCCCAGTCGGGGAATTTTTCAAAGGCCGCAAATGTGGTACGCAAACTGTAAGGTGTCGAACGCAAACCGAATTTTCTGCACGTTAGTCTGGTCGACGACGACCATTTTGTTGGTGTGATCAAATCCGGCATCGGGACAGCTCCTTGAAGGGAATCAACTGGAAGTTCATCATTCACGTGGATTGCGGTTTTTTTGTTTGGTTAGTGACGGTTTTTTTTCTTTTAAAGACAACATTTTCAAGTGAAGTTGGCAAGTAAAAGCATTCATTTTTCTTTCATTCTTTGGGCATTGAGAACTTAAGTGGGACACGCAGTGAATTATGGCGTCCCGAGATCCTTCGTAATGTTCCGAGGAGTGCTTGACTTCAAAGTTGGCAACGCATCGTGACGTTTCTGAAAGAAAACAGTCGATTTTTCAAAAGTGAATTTAAATAAATAAGAAACGAGTGAATTATAGCAACCTGAGGAGGGAGATCCTTCGTAGAGTACACACGATTTGGCGTATTCTGTGTTAAGTTGGCAACGCAATCTGCAATCTCTGTACAAGTGAAACAAAAGTGAATTCAAATAAATGACACAAAATTAAGTAGATCCTTCGTAATGTACAGAGGAGTGCTCTGATCACAAGATTGTGCTTCAGTTTGTCAAGTTTTGGAGTGTCACGTAGTCAACAGCACGGATATTTGACTTAAGATCCAATTACAATCGACTTCGTTTGTCTCGTTGTCATATTTTAAATTGCCCATAGTTGCTTCTCGATACGTATACCAAGTTCCAACACCAACTGTCATCCAACTTAAGTGAAACAACGTTTAACGAAACTAAACGAAACTGAAGGAAGAGGCTATTGTGTGAACACTGTATCTGTGTTGAATTAGGTCCCTTTGCGTGGTCAATATCTCGGAGAGTTGACTTAGTTGCTTCGTAGACTTAACGTACACCAAGTTTCAACACCAACTGTCACTTAAGTGAAGCAAAATTGAACGAAATTCCGACTGACAAATAATCAGAATTGTCGCCTTAGTTTAAAGTGGCCATAGTTGCTTCTGGAAACGTACACCAAGTTACAACACATACTGTCATCCCACTTAAGTGAACCAACATTTAACGAAACTGAACGAAACTGAAGAAAGACGCTATTGTGATCGCAGTGTATCATTTCTGGGCATCTGTTCAATTTGTTGAGTTGAATTAGGCCCCTATACGTGTATTATCATTTCTGTTTGAGTTCTGTCCTTAGACATCCTTTTTTTTTGAAGCACGATTTTAATGTTATTTCTTAAACTCACGGTGGACGAGCGAGTGTATATAGCTCAGTGTGATGTGGCCCTAGTTGCCTCTGGAAACGTACACCAATTTCCAAAACCAATTGTCATCCCACTTAAGTGGAGCAATATTGAACGAAACTCCTACTGATAAGTAATCAGAAGCGTTGTCATAGTTGAATGTGGCCATAGATGCCCCTGGAAACTTACACCAAGTTCCAACAGCAACGTGGACCAAAGTGGGATGACCACTTAAGTGAAACATAATTTAACGAAACTCAACGAAACTGAAAGAAGACGCTATTGTGTCAGAAGCGTTGCCATCTTTCAAAGTCGTACACCAAGTTCCAATACCAGACGTCATCCAACTTAAGTTAAATTGAACGAAACTCCTACTGACAAGTAATCAGAAGCGTTGTCATACTTCAAAGTGGCCATAGTTGCTTCTGGAAACGTACACCGAGTTCCAACAGCAACGTGGAGCAAAGTGGGATGACCACTTAAGTGAAACAATTGAACGAAACTCAACGAAACTGAAGGAAGCCGCTAGTGAGTGCTAACTGTATCATTTCTTTTAGATTGATTGAGTTGAATTAGGCTCCATTGCGTCCATTATCATTTCTGCTGATTTGCTTGAGTTCACTTAAGCCCTCTAACGTCCATTACGGTCGAGTCTTTAAGCAAATCACATCAAAGATGCCTGCCAAAGCAATTGCCTCCGATCTCCTTCAGATCGAACAGACTGATCAGAAAAACATACCAGATCAGAATCGTGGGCCCCCAAAAACTTAATCTAAATCACTACACGCTTATTAATCAATTTGCACCCAATCAATCCTGCGTCACATTCCCTAACACACATCAATCGATCGATACCGATCGCCGATAAGAGCCCGAACTGTGCGCGACTCCCGATGAAGGCACGACGATAAAGGCTGAAATTGGTTTTAAATTACATTCTTCCCGGTCTTGGGCTCACACACTAATTGCTGCTTAACTAGATCTGCATGGCGAGTGGGGCCAATAAAACGATTCATATCTCGTACATTTTTTATTCTTTGTACTCGGCGATCGATCGATCGAGCGCGATCCCTGATCGAGTCAAAAAATCGAACAAAAATCCAATTTCGTTCGTTACCTCTGTTTAGTGGTGGATTGGCGGTGTGTTGATTACGGGTTATGAGAGGTCGATAAGCGTTTACAATTGGCGTCCGATTGCACATTCCGAGAAATTGATGGTATCCGTCGACTAACTCGACGGCTGTACCTCGACTGCGCATTGACGAAAATGTGTGTTATTAGTGTCGTGGGAGGAAATTGTGTGAAGACAAGGTAAATTATGATTGACGATGGACAATACGTCTGTGGTCGCATATGCAACGGGGGGAAGGTCTATCCAATGGCACAGCGTTCTTTCGAACAGGTTTAGGGGGGGGTTCTATTGTGTCTGGTTTTAATTAGCCCGTCGGTTGTGGCTGGTTTTACACATCAAGTGAACGTATCTGGTTTAGAATCAGACTTGCGAAACCTTTATTGTTTTGAAAAGGTGTCTCTGCTGTTTGCACGACCGCGACGCGCGAACTGAACGAATCTCATTAGTCGTTTGACGCACTTCGAGAGAGGTTCGAACAGTGTCAACTAACCGTCGGCGGAAAGTCACTGTTCACAAAGTGACTGTGGTTCGTCGTCGTCGTAGTCGTAGTCGAGTGTCGGGGCGCGCTTGAAGTTGTGGCTTTCAAAAAAAAAAAACGTTAAACAATAAAAAAAAGCAAATTTGCAGTGAATCATGTTACGCTTCGTCGTTTAACTAAATAACGACAATCCCATCCCACAGTGTGTGTGGGGGGAATTAGAGAATTGTGCTTTATTTTTCCTGTTCTCACAAGCTGACAAGCGCAGTGACCTTGGCGCTGCCAGTGGTTTCCGAGGAAAAAAAAAGGCTTAACCTTAAAAAAAAAAAACCAAATAAACTCCATAAAACAGCACAGAAGCCAGTCCGAGGCATTCGACTACGCTTACACAGCTGGTACGTATTTGAGTTATATGAATTCGATTTCCTTCATTCGTGAAAGTGACGGCAAAAGTGTTTGCAGTTTGAACCGAACCGAACCAGTTACCACTTGGGAGCGGACCGGGGGTGGGGGACGGCGCGCAACTCTCGATAGTAAATTGTGGCGAATAAATCTGCGCCATTATCTGGGAGTGTTTTGTGGCAGTTTATCTTGTTAAATAAATCGCTTAAAAAATGCTGGCGCAGATAAAATTCAAAATAGTTGTGATTTTCTTGGAGATTGACAAGCGATTTGGGGGGTGAATGCCGCGGGACTAGCCGCGAAAGGCTGAGGAATTCGCGATTTTGGTGGCTAGCGGTGGGTTTTCCCTTTGATTGTGATGAAAAGTGGGGAGATCGATACCCTTCGTCTGGCGTTACAATCCTAGATAGAAGAGGACGTCATACAGAAATTCATTCTCATCGAGAATGCAACAAAGGACAACACCGCTGTGCCGCAAGAAGCAGAAGAAGGACCTCAAACGCAAAGTCTAACTGCCACAACTTGTGAACACCGAGTGTCATCTTTCTTGTCTCCTTTGCCATGCACTACAGTCCGAGATGGAAAAGGGAAAGTCCATGTCACACAGAGAAACAAATCAAAGATGTGGTCTCTGAGATAAGTCAACAGAAGATGCCGGCGCTTAGGACGTGGCACACAGTAGGAGAAGGACTCAATTCACCTCTAGTTGCGTACACCATCTTAACCGCCGTGGCGTTGTGGGTATGTGTGTCAACTCGTAAGCACTTGATCCTAGGCGTCTCGATCTCGGTTCGAATCCCAGTACGACACAAATCATTTTCACGGCCCTACCTCTTTCGAGGGTCAAGGAGTAGAACTGTCTAGAAATAGCTTCTCAAACTTGGCCGTTCGGAGTCGTCATAAAACTGTAGATCCCTTCCACTCGTGATAGAACAATTGCACGCGCCACACGAGTGGTTGCTGAGAAGCTAGGTCCTGGCCATCCACATCTTAACCGAAGTCCACTTCCACTTGTTTGAGGTTTCTTAAAAGGCAGGCGCATCGCCTGAATTTCAAATCAGGCTCAATTTAGTTTGACGCTACAGTCCGTAGTCTAGCTGACCATCAACCAAGCAGTTTCTCCAGCATGTACAGCTCCTGTACCCTAACCAGCGCGATCTCTGGCTAGCTTCGATTCAATCGTACACACCGAGTTCGTTGATGATCTTCTCTACTTCCATGGGATACCTTAAATGCATGCGTCTCCTGTTGCGTTGTTTCACTGCTTCGGCGTCGATGGGTCTACAAACCGGATTCAAGTTGCCACTGGCCATACCACCTTCGACGTCAGATCCGCTGACGCCTAGCTAAACTCATGTCGCTGTACAGAGTCCGTACAGTTTGTGGTTGAATCCTCTCCAGATGCCACGTAGAACTTTTCTCCCGACGAGACCGACTAGATTGAGAGCCATTTCATTTGCTTCTGGCTCAATGGTGGCAAATGGCTCATTGACGGCTCGCTACGTTCGATCCAACATGTGAGTGTCATCATCCGTCATCCGCGTATGCTTGTTTGTTGCACAAAATTCTAGAGTGTCTAGTGTTGGCTTGTTTGTCATGCATGCATCGTCTTAGCAAGAGTGACGTTGAAAAAGTCGAAAGATTGTGTGTCGATTTTCCTCAAGTCTTTCGTTGACATAAAAGAACAGCACCTTACCTCTACCAATCTCACCTAGATACTTCCCAGAGAAAAACTTCGACAGCCTGATACAGGCAAGAGACTTGTGGTACTGCGAAGCTGGAGTAGGAAGTGGTGTATTATCTTTTTTATAAAATCACGTTTCTACGTCGTCAACCTAATCACTGCAGTGTCGTCCAAGCGGAAGTAATGGCGATTAGCGAAGCCCTGTCCTGGTTGAGGTGGAACGTTATGTCCGCCGGCGGTATCTGCATCTTAACAGATAGCCAGGCAGCAATTAAATCCCTGACATCGTTCACTATAAACTCTAAAGTAGTCACAAACTATCGTCTGTGCTTGGTACCAGGCCATAGAGACATTAGGGGAAACTGCTGACAAGCTCGGAAAAATCGCCACAAAACTGTCAGATGATGGAACCTCTTAATAAGTAATAAAGGCACTCCCTAAGCCAACTTCAAGTTCCAGCTAAATGTTCTCAGTAAATAAAAAGTCAATACCAAATGGAAGGCAGAAGCGAAATTTCCAAGCAAATCTGACCCGTCTCGATCCAGAAAGATCAGATAGTTTGATCTTCTTAAAGATATCCAAAGTAGCCCTGCAATGGGAATAATTACCGGACACTACCTATTAGCTCTACATGCAATAAGATTAGGATTGATCTCAAATTATTTCTGCAGTAGTTGCCTAGATGAAGAAGAGGAGGAAAGTGTACAACAACTTCTCGGTAGCTATCGTGCATTGAAAGCTATATTGAGCTTCTACTTCTTCGATGATCCTGGTGACGTTAGTGAAAGACCGGTCAATGGTCTTTCAGGCCGACCCAATCCCTTGTTTATTAAACCACGTAGCAGTACAACGGGCCTGCCTTGGACTAAGCCCATTCTATAAAGCATCACATTGAATCTCTCCTTAAGTTCGTTACCGATCTTGATGAAGCAACGAGAAGGATGCAACCCGACGAGCTGCACAACCTATCGATCTGAACATAGCAGTGTACTGCTTATCTCAATGTATGCGGCATTGAAATCGGCAATAAGGCATTCAGTCTCTTTGCTCTTTTCCGAGATCTGACGCACTGTGAAGAGGTGTGTCGGTTGTGGACGTCATTGTTGTGAATCTGAATTTTCAGACGTTCGCACACAGAGAAGCGGACAAGGAGACGTGCCCTTCGATAGTTGGCGGACTTCTGATAGCTGATCTGCTGTTATTCTGTTAAACAGATTTATCCGTCTCTGTTTTCCCTCCTTAATGATAGTTGGTCGGCATCGTGATAAGCTCTCTGCGACGAAATGAATTTCTTTTGGAAAAAACAACACGTCATGGACAAGAAAAATGTACGGGCCTTGAATTGAATTGAAGATATCGGGGTGGGTCGCAGAAGACACTAGTACTGCGACCCTGAAGATCTATTGTACCCCTTCTGTTGTTCTAGGGTTTGAGTGATGCCTTCAGACATTTGACAACTTCTCCAGATGGGCCGATGTTCTTTTTTCTGCCAAGACTGCATGGGCAGTCGGTCAATATATGATTCATAGTTACCTTAGCCTGGCCACAATGCATACAGATTTCTGTATCAGTGATTCCCATTTTATGGAGGTGATTATTTCACGCTCCATGTCCAGTTCTTCTTACTTCTTTGACTGGCCCTACAGCCCGGGGTGGACCTGGGCCTCTGACACCATGCCTTTCCGTCTTGTGTGATCTTGTGCTAGTTGCTTCCACCTATGCGCATTCAGCTGTCCCTTTCCAGCTGCGTAAGCCACCGTTGGAAAGGGAGTCGAAGACTTTCCGGGCCAGAGCATTGCTGTCCATTCGCTCTACATGACTTAGCCATCTTAGACGAGAGACTCGTTTGACCAGATCGATGTCGCTGTACAGCCCGTACTTTTCGTTGTTCAGTCTCCTCCTCCAAACACCATCAGTATATACGGGACCAAGGATAATACGAAGGACTTTCTTCTCGAAGCGACCAAGTCGTTAGTGTCCATGTTTCTCATCAGGACTGGGACTATCTTATATGAGGATTTCTTGCTCCTTCGAGAGAGGGTTTTATTCCTCAATTGCCTTGCAAGCCGAAAGACACAGCGATTGGCGAGTGAGATCCTTTGTTTTATCTCCGCGGTGGTGTCATTTCTTGCGTTACCTTCGGAGCCTTGGTAGACAAAGTCTTTCACTACTTCGAAGTTATAGAGCTGTCTGTAGTGACGTTTTGTCCAAAACGTTGGTGGAGCTTTTTCGTCGACAGCATATATTTTGTCTTACCCTCATTGACCGCAAGACCCATCTTAGTCACTTCCTTCTCGATGATCACAATGGCTCACTGACCTCACGGCCTGTTGTGTCCATCAGATGATGTCAATGTCGTCGGCATATGCGAGCAGGAAGATCGTGACTCTGGTGTCGACGTTTGAGTTACGCCCGATCTTCTCGAGAATGATGTGAAAAAAAAACAGCGAGTTGGTTGAGGGTCTTCTCTTATTGCGTCGATGTTGCTAATGTCAGACGCTACAGTCCGTCGACATGCTTTCTCGAGGGATTACCGACAAAGGGAACCATTCCTTGCTTTCCAGTCGTCTAGGTTTTGGCAATCAAGTCCACAACAACGGCAGCTGAGTTGCAGTGTACCTGGGAGAATGCTAAGAATGTTCTACTTAATCGCCGTTTCTCCAGTTTTCATACCAACGCGTGCCAGACGTCAGCAATTTTCTCAAACATAAGACGTCCGCGGAACGGAGGATTTCCCAGAAACGCCAATCGAGCGAGAAATCCCTGCGCCACTTCTGAAAAGATCACTCATTCACCGAGTGGCCAGAAACCAACCCAGAAACTGCTGTGTGCATGAACTTGACTCAAAAAGATTGCGGGTTTGCCCAAGACCGCAGGCACTCCCACCACATGTCAGAATCTACCGATCTTTGCCCTCTAACCAGCCCCAAAGCCAATAAAACGAACAAAAAAAAACCTCCTCGCTCCACCGTGTGTTCGGCATTCCACATCAGCGACCATTTCGAAACACTTGCTTAACTCAAGTCGTAATTGCTTTCGGTTTCCTCGTTTGCCATGTGATGCGTCACATTGTAGCGTCGTTATCAGCCGCACTCACTCGCTGCAACGCAGAACAAGATCATATCCGATCAGATATCCGCGCGAACAGCGCGCGCCTTATCTACTCTAGGTGTAAGCTCTAACGCGTCGTTTCTTTCATTTCAGATGACCTAGTTCGACCGGCAGTGCACGAACGAGACTAAGCGAAGCGAAGACATGGAGAACAAGGGCTATGTACCCGACGAGCGCAACGGTGGAGGCACCGAGCTGCAAGAGGCCTCAAATGGCAGAGCCGTCGCCGACCCGGAGGTGGCCGAAGAAGACGGCGGCGGTGAGCGTGAGAAGTGGGGAAAGGACATCGAGTTCCTGATGTCGTGCATCGCCCTCTCTGTGGGCCTGGGCAACGTGTGGCGTTTCCCCTTCGTGGCGCTGGAGAATGGCGGCGGCGCCTTCATCATTCCGTACCTCATTGTGCTCACACTGGTCGGCAGGCCGTTCTACTACATGGAGATGCTGATGGGCCAGTTCTCCAGCAGGAACAACATCAAAATCTTTGAATTCGCGCCGCTAATGAAGGGTGAGTGTTTTTTAGAGCCGACTCGGGCGTATGTGGAACATGCTTTTTATTTTTTTCGCTGTCTTCTCTTGCAGGCGTCGGCTATGGAATGGTTTATGTGACGAGCATGACTGCCACCTACTACGCCAGCTTGATGGCACTGACATTCAGATACCTGGTGGTTTCGTTCTCCGGCGAGCTGCCGTGGAGCAAGTGCCGCGACGAGTGGGGCGCCACGTGCATCAACTCGGACATGACCGGCAACATGACGGGCAGCGAAGGAAAGAAGGTGCCCTCGGCGCAGTTCTATTTTGTGTAAGCTGCTGCGACACACCCCGACAGTCAACAGAATCGACTGAAATCGCCCTCGTTTCTTTCAGAAATGTGATCCTTCGAGAGAAGACCCAAATCGACGATGGCATCGGCTACCCCAACTGGGACCTCACGCTGTGTCTGGCGTTCGCGTGGCTGGTTGTCGCAATCATCATGATTAAGGGCGTCCAGAGCTCCGGCAAGGCGTCGTACTTCCTCGCCCTGTTCCCCTACGTGGTGCTCATCATTCTCCTCATCCGAGCACTGACCCTTCCCGGATCGGGGACGGGTGTGTTGTTTTTCATCACGCCGCAGTGGGACAAGTTGCTGTCGCCACAAGTGTGGTACGCCGCCGTGACGCAGTGCTTCTTCTCGCTGTCCATCTGCTTCGGCAGCATTGTCATCTACTCCTCCTACAATCGCTTCTCGCACAATGTCAACAGGTGAGTCGGACGCACGCTCCTTCTCCAGCGCCAACAAGTGAATGTTTCTCCTTTTCGCAGAGATTCAAATATCGTCACCGGATTGGACACATTCACGTCGCTGCTATCGGGGACGGTGATCTTCGGCATCCTGGGCAATCTGGCGCACGAAACAGGAAGCGCGGACATCTCCAAGGTCATTCAAGGAGGCACTGGACTGGCATTCATCTCGTATCCCGACGCTATCGCCAAATTCACAGTCGTTCCGCAGGTAACCCCACGTTCACACACGTTCCTCTCCCCAGACAGACCTTGACGTGCTCTCCTTTCAGCTGTTCGCCGTTCTCTTCTTCTTGATGCTCTTCGTGCTGGGCGTTGGCAGTGAGGTCGGCCTGGCCACCTGCATCATGACCGTGCTGAAGGACAAGTTCCCGAACACCAAGCACTGGGTGATAGTGTCGGGCATCGCGACTTGTGGCTTCCTCATCGGGCTGCTGTATGTGACGCCCGGCGGGCAGTATCTGCTCAACTTTGTCGACTACTACGGCGTCAACTTTGTGGTCCTGGTCGTGGCCATCGCGGAAATCATCGCCTTCGGGTGGATTTATGGTTTGTTTGGCTGTCATTTCCCCAAGAAGCTCCCTATTCACTGCGACACTTTATTTCAGGCGTGCGACGATTCTGCGACGACATCCGGTTCATGCTGAAGCGCAGGACCGGCTACTACTACCGCCTCTGCTGGGCGATCATCACGCCCATCTTCATGGTGGCCATTCTGATCTACACGTTCGTTCAGTACGAGCCGCTGCAGTACAACGGCTACAGCTACACGACGGGCATGTATGGTGAGTGAAAGGGTCGTCGAATCGAGTCTCGAAACGACGATTGTCATGTCGTGTCTTTTGTTGCGTTCTCCCACAGTTGTCGGCTGGTTCATCTCTGGTTTTGGCATTCTGCAAATTTTCATCTGGGCCGCGGTCACGTACTACGAACAGCCGAAGGGTGAGCGCTCGCTGATGGGCTGCCTGGTGCCCATGGACAACTGGGGACCGACTGACAAGAAGCTGCTGATCGAGTACCAAGGCATGGTCGATGAGAGGACGAAGGAGAGCGCGCAGAATCATGGCTGCTGGGCGAAGTTTAAGAACAACATATGCGGCTAGTCGGCTGAGCAGTAAATTTTAAGGCACCCTTCTCTTCCCTAAGTCATAAGTGTTATTCGAATTAATAAAGTTTTAATTTTATTCGGCTTGGTTGTTGGATGGGGACAGACTGGTGGCGCGGTTTCTGGCTAGGTGCACGCGTCAAGTTTGTTGTAGACGTTCACCACTTGTTGGCATCACTTTGGACGCCAGCGTTGTCCTGTAGCCTCTACGATGACGATAATAGGCCCTACGCGAAAGTCCAGATAGCAAGTGAAGAGATGCTGGGCCTATTAGATAGCGGAGCATCTGTGAGCTGCCTAGGCAAAGGAGCAGACGATTTCGTCAGACGGCATAGCATACAATTGAAGCAGCTGAACTTAGGAGTCAGCAGACAGCAGACGGAAGCCACCAAAAAGTTGAAGGACGATTCAGGACTCAGGTCTCTTGGGGTACAACTACAACACAAATGGACATTTACATCGTGCCGAATCTCCAACAGGAACTGTATCTTGGAACTGACTTCTGGAGCGCTTTTAAGGTCGCTCCTAATGTTGTCGCACAGCTGGACATTCCGTCGCCGGCGCGACCGTACAGGACACACACCAGGCTCTCACAACAGAACAAGCTGAACGGCTGGAGGAGCTCAAGCGACTGGATGGGGCAAGACCAGCCTCGAAGAACATGTAATAGCGGTGGATGATGACAAAATTCCCATCAAACAGAGGCATTACCCAGTTTATCCCGCGATACAAAAACTCTTATACGAGGAGCTTGATCGCATGCTCTCGCTGGGAGTTATTGAGAAGAGAAACAGTGCTCGGAGTTATCCAGTGTTTCCTCACATTAAGGGCCTTCTCAGCAGGCTGCAGGAAACGCGCTACATATCCGGGATAGACCGGAAAGACGCATCTTGGCAAATTCCTCTGGAGCGCGCAAGTCAAGGGAGAAGACGGCTCACAGGCCGAACAGGAACGTTCGGACTGTGTAATGCTGCCCAGAGAATGTGTAGGCTGATGGACAAGTCATACCATCTCGGTGAAAGGAGAATGTCTTTGTCTACCTCGATGACCGCTTGGTTTGCTCTCCAGGCTGCTCTCCGGAGAGGTAGCCGATTGCCTTCTGAAAGCTAAGTTGACTGAGATCAAGTGCCTGCGGTATATCGTCGGTGATGGATGTCTGCGAACCGATCCGGACAAGTTATCGGCGATCGTGAACATTCCAGTTCCGAAGACTCCCAAACAGCTCCGTCGGTTTCTAGGAATGACGGGTGGGTACAGACGCTTTATCGCGAATTCTGCGGCTGTAACAGCTCCTATGACCGACTGTTTAAAGAAAGGAAAGACTTTAAATATGTCGAACGATGCGCTTAACGCGTTTGATTTACTCAAAACAGACTTTGGTGTCCGCACCTGAGGCTGTTCAAATCAAGCTACCTTCTTAGTCACTTCTCAGTCCACCTGGCCTCGACTGAACATGAAACATTGCGAACAGCTGGTGCTAAAAAGTTAAAAAGCAATTGATACCCGGCAAATAACCGATCCTCAAAAGCTTACCCCCCTTTTCCACGTGGACAGGCTCTCGTTAGCACCATCATTTTGGGGTCTAGAACGACGCCCAGCACACACCAGCACCAGATCCCCTCAATTACCTTAGAGGAACTCTATAAAGTATCGGCTAGGATGAAGAACGATAAGGCACCTGGAACGGATGGGATTAGACCCGATGTCTTCCAGTATGTCATGGGAGAATATCTAGAAGATGGCCAGAATCTGGTGTTGCTACCGAAATGTAAGAAACCCCGAGAGAACCGTCCGCGTATCGGCCCGTATGTCTACTAGACACATCAGAGAAGTTGCTAGAACGGATCATCTACGACAGACTACTCGCGAAGGCGGAGGCGAACGGTGCGCTATCCAATCATCAGTATGGTTTCAGAAAAGCGCGATAAACAGGCAAACACGGCATAGAAACGGCGATGTACCTGGCTACAGAAGCTAGTCAAGGAGATGGAGGATATGGGGGACAAGCAAAATACTGTGCGTTAGTCACGCTGGACTGTTTAAAGCCGCTGGGGATGATTTAGTGGGGCGCATAAAACAGCTCATCTGTAAGATATGGTCCGAGGAAAGCCTGCCCGATGAGTGGAATATCAGCGTCGTCGGTCCGGTCCACAGGAAAGGAGACCTCCTTGACCAAACTCTTCAGATTATGTAGGATGACGATGGAGATTTCTCGTCGCTTCGCCAAGGTCGGAAGGTTTTTAGACAAGGCGAAACGCTGTCATGTGACATTTTCAACGTCATGCATCGGCAACGGACGCAAAGAAAAGCGGCCAGCATCACTAAGGAAGTGGCAAGCTAAGTGGGATAGCTCCACAAATGCAAGATGGATCAACAAACGAGGTGGTGGACATCGAGACCAATAGGAAACTGTCACTACCACCTCCCGCAAGTCCTCTCAGGACACGGTGGCTATTGGAAATACCTACACAAATGTGAACACGATAGTTTTGCCCTTTTGCCCGAAATGTACAAATGTTGAAGACAACGCTGAGCACACAGTCTTTCACTGCAGTCGCTTTGTGGAAGAAGGGCAGTCTGTTAATCAGGGAATTGCGGAAAATCTGATCCACCAAATGACATGGTCAATAACCAGCTCGAACAGGATTAGCTCCTATGTACGTCCATGATGTGAGAGAAAGGCCCAGGAGGCCGCCATACACCCAGAATAAAGCATGATTTACGAACCAGCCCCCCGATGAAATACCCAACGGCAGTTCCCCCACGGGGAGAGATTGATAGAAGAGTGCAGGAGAGTGGTAGAAAAGTGCCAAAATCGAATACTTTCGTTTGCGAATTGTGCATGCTTTAATGGCACGGTATGATTAGAAGAATGCCATATCCTTGGACGCAACCAAAAATCAAAAAAAAGCTGATGTCCCTGAACAGACGGGCCCTTTTCGTAGAACACACCAGAAGACTAGGCGCCATCACAACCGACTTACGCCGAAGCTGCGTCGATTAGAAGAAGCGTCTTTCAGTCTCGTTCATTCCATTCTTCTTAGTGTGGCGCTACAGAATGGGTCTCTTCACCAAGCGCTGACTGAAGCTCTGGCTGAAGCCGTTGGCCAAGCAGATTAGCTCCTCCGTCGCTATACGCAAAGAGAGATGAGTCCCAGTACAGATGCCTCTCTCTCTCTCGTTTGCAGCCGCCAACGACGAACTCCGTGATCGGTCGAAGATGCTCCCAGATTTCACCACGTGGAGGTTTTTTGTTTTTTTTGTTTCGTCCGAGTATGAGGCAGCCCAAGTAATCGATTCTGGGAACACGCCACGTACTAACCCACACCCTGCACTCTTCTACCACTCTCTCTGTGGAACTGGCGTTAGGTATTAATTCCCCGGTCTGGTTACCAAATCAAGCTAAGTCCACTGTGTTTGCCTGTTCGGCTTGCCTTACTCTTCTAAGCCTCCTTAGCTCGGTCTGCACATTTGCTATGACGGAACAGACTTCCTTCCACATCTCGGCTGACTGCGTCATATGACCGACCAGGGCCTCCGGGGTTGGTAGGTTTGTTCTTGCCCCTTCAAAGAGCCTGCAGTAGAATGTCGCATGTTCTGCGTCGTCCTCACATTCTGGACAAAGGGGCGAGCTATCGTGTTCGAAACTATGAAGGTATTTTCGATAGACCCCGTGGCCTGACAGGAACTGCGTAAGGTAGTTGGAATCAGTCTGTGAGTCCATCTACCTTTGCTTGAGCTGTCCCATCTGGCTTGCCACATTGTGATTGAGGCTGCTCTTCTTCTTCCTTCCTTTCTTATCTTATTTACGCCAGTCTCTGGGCGGTTTGTCGATCGCCTCAGGGGAGAATGTCGAATGTGCTGCTTCGCCCGAAATTGTTCGGAAGCCGCTGATTGTTCTTACAGCGCAGAGCCTGTATGCTGACCGACGAAAGCCCAGACTGGAGCAGCATATAGGAGAATTGAGCTTATCACTCTGGAAAGCATGATTTTTCTTGGGTAGTCCTCCGATGTTCGGCAGCATACCGGCAAGCGCTGCCTGCATCTGTGACTTTGACGTGCATTTTGAAATTAAGTCGGTTGTAGAGCATCACTCCTAGGTATTTCAGAGCTTCCTTGGACCTAATTAGCTGGGAACCAACCGGAAGTTTGCATATTCCGCAGTCCTTCGGCTGGTTATTAAAACAGCCTATTTCCTGTGGCCAGCTAGTTCAAGGTCGAAAGATTCCAGCCAATTGTTGATCCTGGCGACTGCTTCGTTTGTGGCGGTTTCCATCTCGTGGATGTGCTTGGCCACCGTCACGACCGCGATGTCGTCGCCAAAGCCGATAACCTTGACTACCTCCTTGAGAGCAGGAGTTCGTTGACAGAGGCTATGTGCAGATGCTTGTGCCTGCATAAGACTCGTGTCAACGCTTTGAAGTCCATTAAATGTCCTCGATCCAGAGTCCCGTCTTCTCGAACCAAGAGGCTCCGATTCGAAGACGCTTCTAACTCGAGCATTGTTGTTCCTCGATGTGGATGAGTTAGGGTAGTCGACGCACGACATGAGTGCATTCACTGTCCTCCTGAGAAGTTACAAGAAACCACATCATTTCACCTTTTCCTGCCATCTTCTAGCCAGATGCTCCTTGCACTGCCCTACATTTCCGTTGCAGAGCCCCAGAGGTGTCCTATTGATGGTGGTAGGTGATGATTGTAAAGCGAAGAATGCCAAAAAGGGGCTGCAGGTGGCCTCCTTAATGCCTACTTCATCAAACACCAAGTGAGGCACCAGAGGATCTTGAAAACCTGGTCCATCCGGAGGACTTCAACGCCGCACAAAGAAGAACACCGTCCATCCCTCACGCAGCTGTCCAACGGCTGATGAAATAAGTTCCAGAGAACACCGCCATCTCAACCAGATAAGGTATCGTCATTCATTCACAACCCAAAATTCCGGTTGTTGACCAATCACACGTCAAAAGTTCCCCGAAGTCGATCGATAAAAAAATTAACAAGAACCCCAGTTCACACCTCGTCAGTCGGCTCTAGTCGAAATCACAAAATGATCTCGTTTAGCACGTACTCAGGAGCTAATTAATTGCTGCTCGGAGGGGGTTTAATTGCCCGACGGCGGGGGTAATGGCATCCGTCAGCCCCACCCTCGGACGTCAGTGCCACGACCATAACCCTTGGCCACACAATCGCCATAAACTAACGAGTGTCTTGTGTTGTAAATCGTTTCGGAACTTATCTGCGGGAAGTGCGGCTCTGATTACGAGCGCACTGCAAGTGGATCGGTTATCGGGCGGTCTTTGAGAGAACTTTTCAGTGTTGCCAGAGGTTCGACAGAGTTTCGGTAAGGTCTTGTCACGAGGGTGCTTCTTCGATACCTAGACTGCTGATCGCCCTTGGGATCGAGTCGCAGCCGGCGTTATGGAAGAATTGACCAGAGCCATGCTGGAAAGTCGTTCAATCACTTCCTCTTCTGGAGGAGTGTCGGTTTCTGTAACCGCGGCAAAAGGGATGCCCTCAAGGGCGGTAGGCTTTTCGAAGTTGAAATATTGGATCGCGAAAGCTGGTCTAATGGTGTTCCAGCACTAGACCCTAGAAGTCTGGTATGGTACACAGACGGATCAGAGCTGGACTCTGGAGTAAGAGCAGGAGTCTTTGGATTTAGGGTACCAATGGGGTCGAGTCCTACAGTGTTCCAAAATCCACGCCATCGAGTTCGACGGCACAAAAGTATCAATTACTTACTTAAAAGGGACCGAGCTTGAGCAATTGCTTCCTTCCATTGCTGCCGGTCCTGGGAACTTTCAGTCATCAACACCAAGCTTGGTCTTTATACAGGAGCTTCGGTCTTCCTCTCCTTCGCGAACCAGGAGGCTCGGATTCGAAGACCCTCTTTGCTGGAGCAATGCCGTCCATGCGCTCGATGTGGCCGAGTCAGTGCAGTCGACCACATCCTCGTACAGCTCGTAGAGTTCGCGGTTATGGCTTCTCCTCCATTCACGCTCCTCGCAGACGGGACCATATTATATCCGACGTAGAATTTTTCTTTCGAAGGTACCAAGAATCGATAGGCAACGCCATAAGTAAACTCGTCGTTGAAATCTGCACCAGAGACTGGATAAACAACGTCGTGGACTACAGAAAAATTAGGAAACTGCTGTGCGGAAAGAAGAGTCTTTAGGGGCACACCACAAGGGGTGGTCCTATCTTCTCTTCTCTTCTCTGGATCACAGTAGTTGATGGTCAACTTGAAAGTTCGACCGGGTGCAAGCGGATGATATCTCACTAGCCGTCACAGGACAATTGCCCAACACTATCAGGGACGTGGTGGGGGCATCCCTCAAAGTCATGACGAAATGTGACGGCCCAGGGTAACACATTGGCTGTACACTGCCATAGTAAGGCCAATATTGATGTATGTCGCCCTAGTCTGGTGGACGGCACCACAAGTGAAACAGAATCTTGTAAACAGAGATCAGCATGCATCTGTATAACAGGGGCACTAAGAACCACACCCACTACCGAACACCCACTACAAGAACAGTATGGCTGTACGAGAAAGCCGATTGGAGCGGACTCAACAATTTCTTTCGGAATTTTAACTGGTCATTATGCTTCCTCGATAGTGACGTGGATGCCGCTGCTGATATGATCACAAACATTCTTCTGCTGGGCATGAGATCCTTCATTCCGCATAGAGTGAAAAGTATCAAGCCCAAAGAAAATGCATGGTATGACTCGAGCTGTAAAGAGGCTATCAGGTTGAGAGAGTTGAATTTCCGGGCATACAAAGCCAACCCTACTGAGGAAAACCGGATTAAGTTTAAACGGGCCAGAAATGACTGCAATGCAACTATCAGACGTGTGAAATTCTCCTATGATCAAAAGTTGAGGCAAAAAGTGCTTCAATGTCCCAAAGGTAGCAAAAACTTTTGGTCATTTGTAAAAAACATAAAGAATTCCACCTCGTCTTCCATTCCCACGCTCATTTACAATGACATTCCAGCTGTCAGCTCTTTAGACAAAGCCAATCTGCTTGCGGCGCATTTTGCAGCCAGCTCAACATTGCCAGATTCCAATATGTCTCCACCTGTACTTGAGAGCGTTGATTTCACCATGGGAAAAATCCATTTCCGCACTCGTACAGTTGCAAGAGTACTTAAAGATCTCGACGTGCACAAATCCGCTGGCCCGGATGGTATTCCCCCTATACTTCTGAAGAGGTGTTCTTCTGCGCTGGCAAAACCATTGCGTAAGCTTTTTCATCTATCCTACTCTTTAGGTCTCTTTCCGAGCAGATGGAAAACAGCATTTGTCCAGCCCGTCCCTAAAAAGGGCGAATCTTCGTCACCCACCTCGTACCGACCCATAGCACTTACGTCCCTTCTTTCTAAGGTCATGGAAACGCTGATAAATCGTCAGCTTATGAAATATCTTGAATCGCGGAAGCTTCTTAATGACCGGCAGTACGGTTTCCGTAGCAACAGGTCCACTGGTGATTTGATAGCTTATCTCACCGAAAAGTGGAACACATCTTTGCATAATGCAGGTGAAAACAAGATCGTTGCACTTGATATTTCTAAGGCATTTGACAGAGTTTGGCATCAAGCTCTTTTGTCGAAAATGCGTACATATGGTATCGATGAATCTCTTCTTCTATGGATTAGATATTACCTTTCGAACAATTCAAGTTCAATTCAAGTTGTTTTGGATGGGTTCAGGTCTGATATCCACCAAATAAATGCTGGTGTACCCCAAGGCTCTGTTCTGTCTCCGACACTCTTTCTCATTTTTATTAATGATCTCTTGTCTGCTACTTCTAATCCAATCCATTCCTTCGCTGATGACAGCACCCTCAGCTTTTCATATTCGTTCCGAGACTCACGACCCTGCCCTTCGGCCGTAGAATTGGAACGGCAGCGTATGTTAAGCTCATTGAATTCCGATCTTGACAGCATAATTAACTGGGGAAACAACAACAGAGTGGAATTCAATGCTTCTAAAACTCAATGCTGTCTGCTGTCACTCAAGCGAACCCTTGTTAATCAGCCATTATCCATGAATGGTGCTTGTGTCGATGAAACCGGAAAGCTTTCCATCCTTGGTATGTGTATCAACAGAACACTTAGTTGGAACGATCACATATTTGAGGTCGCCAAAAATGCTGCGAAATGTTTAGGTTTCCTTAATCGATGCAAGAAATATTTCATCCCCTCTGATTTGGCTTTCATTTATAAGGCGTATATCCGCCCCAAGCTTGAGTACAACGCTCATATCTGGTCTGGTGCCCCAAAGACCACCCTGCACCTACTAGATAGAATCCAAAAGCGAGCGATAAAACTTATAGGAGACAACAATGTCGCAAAGTCATTAGACTCGCTCGAACATCGACGTACCGTTTCTTCTTTGTCCGTATTTTATCGCTATTTCAACAAACGATGCTCAAGTGAGCTAGCCAACTGCATTCCTCCTCTCCATGAATTCACCCGCAATACTCGTCTCGCCAGGAATGCTCATCAGTTTACCCTTAAGCCTACTTTCGGACGCACAGTTAAATTTAGAGACTCGTTCTTCAGCCGTACTACGCGAATTTGGAATACTCTTCCCAGCCCTATATTTCCCACAGACTACAATCCGCAGATATTTAAGACCAATGTGCACAGGTACCTCCTCTCCCTTTCACCCTCTATACCTTCGGCCCGTGCTGTGTCTTGACCCCGGACACTTAAGGGTATTAGCAATCCCTTGAGCGCGCGCAAATTACAAAAAAAAAAAAAAACTACCGCCCTAGAATTGATACTACATCTCCTTCCCATGGACACCTATGGCAGACTAAATGACGATAACCGATGGGACAAATCCTACGGAAGAGGGCACAAAGAAATATTACAAAATCCGTATGTCCCAAAGGATACAGATTATTTGAAGCCCTTCATGGACATCGAAATAAAGCACAAGACTTTAATCCCCACAAGAGAAGAATGGGACGAAGACAAGGTATGTAGTAACCCAACTGCATGGGAAATCTACACTGACGGGTCCAAATCGGAAGAAGGAACGGGCAAAAGATCTCTGAGGCAATCCAGAGAGTGTATTGCAAGCGGAAGTAACAACTGTTCAAACTATCAATCGTTCGTTCCGACTATCAATGAGCCCAATAGACGGGAGATCTATTGTTTTATACATAGACAGTCAGGCGGCCATAAAAGCTTTGGAAACACCATCGATCAAAGCCAAGATGGTAAAACTCTGCCGTCTATCGCGAAGAGAGATCTAAGGACAGATGCAACCTTACCCTGTGCTGGGTCCCTGGTCATAAGGGTATTCCGGCCAACGAAAGAGCTGAGGAATTAGCAAGCAAAAGGGGCGGGTTTGCCATTGGCACAGAATCAGGGGACACCTCGCCCTCCGCTGAAAGCGGAACACCATCAACGACACAGATCATCAAAATCAGTATGGCCTGCAATAAATCAACTGGAATTAAACAGGGAACAATAATAGGAATAAAGGTGTACCGCCTCATAGGCAACCAGGCCAGAAGACTTAGAGCGGACTGCTACGACTTCTGTAGAAGCTGCAGTGATGACATGGAAGAGGAACCAATACTTCACTGCCTCGGAACATGCCCTGACTTGGCAGAAACGAGGAGGAAACTACTAGGCAACTAGGCAGCTTCAACTGTCTCGTAGACCTACCTAACACAAGCACAAAAGGAGGATGTCACAATATCTAAAAGCAATGCTAATGAATAGAACTATAATTGCGGATGCAAACTGTGGTCAGTATGTAATGTCGGGGGTAAATAAAGGGCTGCCCTCAGGGTGGCGTCCTATCTCTGCCTTGACTCTCTGCCTGACGCCCTTAAGAGCTCTAATGTCCACGCCCAGGCCTATGCAGATAATGTAGCTGTACTGTCTGTCGGATCGTGCCTAGTGGCTGTGTGTTCAAAAGTGCAGGCAGTTCTAGACGTGATCGACAAATGGTGTACTAGAAATGGGCCTCTTAAAACAGAGGTTGTTCTCTTCACGAGGTGGAGAAAGTTGACTGGTCTGACTCAACTAGCGCACCTGTGGTTATGTGTTGAGATGTGTATTAACGAAATCCAAAGACTGGAGTGGATCCGACGACATCGAAGTTTTCACTTAAAAAAATGTACAGTGTATAGTAAGGATTTTGGAGCCTTTCCATGGCTCATCTTCCAACTGCCACAGCGGCCCAACTAGGCGTACCTACGACCTGTGCGCACCTGTGGTTATGCGTTGAGATGTGTATTAACGAAATCCAAAGACTGGAGTGGATCCGACGACATCTAGGTGTAGAAACCTACGACTAGCCAGAGCGCTGCACGAGCAGAGTAGGCGATGAGTGTTTTCTACCTCTTCATCCATGCAGCTTCTGTAGGGGCACCCATCCTGCGAGCATGAATGCCAATTGCATTGTGCCCGGTTATGACTCCTAAGAGTGTCCTTAATGAGGGTCTGCTGAGTCTAAGCAGACCGAGTGACCGTTAGGTGATGGCCAGAATTCTGTTGGTTTAAGGCAGGTGGTGCCTTCTAGCCATTTGTTATTGGTAGATTTTATTGTGTGTATCTTCAAAAGATGGTAGGCTGTAGCGATCGGCATGGAAGGTGGCACCCCTCCTATTGATAGGAAGGAGGTTGTACCACACCTGGCCAGATCATTGGCTTTGCAGTTGCCTGATATGTCGCAATGTCGCAGCACCCACATGAGTATGTTAAAATGCTCAGCCATCTCGTTAAGAGACAGTCTGCAATTAAGGGATGTTTTTGAGTTAAACATGACATTGTCGAGGGATTTTATAGCGGCCCGACTGTCTGCACAGATGTCGATATCCCTTTTTGATATCACGTTGTTTTTGAACCATGACAACGCCTCTTTAATCGCTCTGGTTTCTGACTGAAAAACGCTACAGTGATCAGGGAGCTTCTTGGGAATAGACACCCACACCCACTCCTTCGTAAGCCTTCGATCCGTCTGGGAAAATACGCAGATGATCATCCAACGTCTGCCTATCAGACATCCAGTCCGATATGTCTCTACACACTTACCCTTATTGCAGGCATTTTGTGCAGATGAGAGTCTGTATAAGCTAAGTATCTAGGTGTAACCCAAACTACCAAGACGCTGTCAATTTTCTGGCAGTGTAAGGCAATTTTCGACAAGTCTTGGGATCTATCACCAAAAAGATCCTTTTAGATCTACAAGGGGATGGTGAGGCCTCTTCTATAAATAAAATGAAAAAGGAATAAGCTTTCGCTTGCGTAACTGCTGCTTTCACTAAGCTTCAAAGAACGGTTTGTCTCGGCTACATAAGGGCCTTCCCTAGCATGCCTGGCTCTGCTCGTGATGCACTTCTGAATCCCTCCTTGATATCCACATCATGGGATGCACTCTTAAGGCCATCTTTTGATTAAAAAGAAGTGGTCTTTGGTACAACTCGCATTGGAGTTCCGATGACCTTGCCTTCTGACGCAAGGACACCAGCAATCCAGCTGCGACGCACATACAAAGTCTGTGGCCAGAATCTGAGCCAGGAAAAGAATGTAGTCGAATCTTCAAGGATGGCTCCAAGACCAAATAAGGGCCCGGCGCTGATGTTTTCGTTGAGGGAGACAACATTAGACTGCATACCACGTTAGGTACCAAGCGGAAACCTATGCGATCCTAATGGCCACGAACTATATTGTGAAGAACAGGTGGAAGGGGCGAAGTATTTGTGTCTGTAGCGACACCCAAGCTGTGAGGCTTAGCTTAGGGCCCTACTCAACCCTTGACCCACTTCTAGGATAGTCCAGGAATGCAAATCTTCTTTAAATTGGGCACCACGGGATCGCGGGCAATTAGATCGCCGATGAACTTGCTAGACATGGATCAGAGGCGATACTCTTGGGACCAGAACCTGCGCTGGGACTACCCCCGTCCGCGGTTAGGGCTGCCATCGATGGCTGGGCTTCTCGAGAGCGCAACCGGAGCTGGCATCACTCTCCCGGATGTAGACAAACCAAGCGCATGAAATCCGCGGCATTCTCTTGACAAAAAAGACTACAGACGACCGACGTACTAAAGGGCCACTACACCTTCGCCAAAACCTGTGCGCCGCCTGCGGAGAAGACGACGATACTGCAGAGCACTTCCTCTGCCACTGTCCCTCCGTTGCTGGGATCAGGTGGCAGTTATTTGGTACTGATGAGGTACGCTCCTCATCACGGAAGAGCTTGCTTGTATTTCTCCGGAAGACCAGAAAATTTCATTAAACGTAGGTTGGTGCTCCAGTGTAGGGTTCGACAACCTCCGACAAAAAAAACAAAAATTATCTAGAAGCCACGGAATGGCTATAAAATGGTCAAGGAAGACCTCCAGAATCCAGAATCCAGAGGATACGCACTAGGGACAACCAGGTTGGAACAAAGCCAGGTAGTGACAGCACAATGAACCAAACCAGTCTAAGTGGAGCTTGCTTTTTAGTTTCAACCGAGCATGGTGACTGCCTACCAACCTATCTAAGCATCACAACAAGGAGCGCATCAGCTTCAAGGAGGAAATGTGAAATTCCAAGTAAAGATCGAGTCTTTCAACTTCAACTCGAAGTGAAGACGAGTGAAAGCAAACGTCTTCCATTTTCTTATCAAAACTGAACCTTGATTAAGGTCATTACCTGAACTGGCTGAAGTCAGCTTTCATGGCCACCCCACTTCAAACGGCCTTATCACCAAGATCATGCAAGAGCCGCTAGACTGACTCATCGACTTTCCAAAATGCACGCACCACATGACAGCTTTTACTGCCCCCAGCCAGAGTCTAGCTTCTTATCTGCTTCCCCTCACCCCCTCCCCGACCCACCTGAAGACTACACAGACTGCAATTAAGCTTCAATAAAATCCCAAGCCGTTGCGGCTGATAACAGCAACAAGCTCCAGCGTCAATCTGTTTGAAGGGGGGAAGCAATAAAAGAACCCAACAAACGGTTTGTTGAACCTGTCTATCGATAGATACGCCAGCGCACACAAGACACGCGATAGTTGTCGTCAGACAATCGAGAAGATATCAAAATCAAAAGTGTCCGACGACACCGACCGAAAGCTTAGCGACTCGCCGAAGCATGATGGTCGCGTGCCGCACACAAGCACACGCTGCAGGTGTGTGCGTTGTTTTTTACACGACGACCGCGACGGTGGCGTTGGCTTCAAGGTCGCGCTCAAGCCTTCCAGATGCATTTGCATGCATGCTCTCTTCGAGCTTTTGGCTAGTTTCTTGTCAGTCGTCGCTTGGATCGTTCGTGTGGGCCCCGCAGACTGCAGGCATCGTCCATCTGTGTGGTGAATAAAGTGACGGCGCGGCGGGTGTACGCTCGTAATCGTAGTAATCGTGTAATTTAAACGGGTTTGCATGCTGCACGCTGATTTTCTGTTTGCATCTTTTGTTCTCGACGAGTAGTATTTCAAAGTGCCGTCGTGTCTAAAAAGTGCCATGCTGTCCGGTGGACAATTGATTTTAATTGCTCTGTAGACGGGCAGGGACGGGGGTGCTTGGAAACTGTGCATCAATTTGCGCCTTTTGATTTGTGAACTAATTAACCGCGTTCGAGCGCTTCACCGTGCACGCTCGTGTCACACACACGGAGTCTGAATCACTGCCGTGTTAGCTCGGCCACGTCGCCGTCTAGAAGCGGGTTATCTGGCAAACATAAGCATTAGGTGGGTAAGTTTATTGCTTTATGGGTTCAGTGTCTGTCTTTTGCAACCATAGACTACGGCGACTACAACGACGACGACGACGACGACGACGACGACGACGGCTTCTATGACGACGACGAGGCATTGTCTCGACAGAGTGGTGCGCAGTTGGTTCTTTGGGGTGTCCATGCAAGCAAGCAGCTGCTGTGCCTTGGTGGAATTTAATTTGCAATCGCGGTCGCGTTGGGCAACTCACATACGCTCGCTCGGTTCGGAAATTGTTGCCGCTGGTCGCAGAGGAACACAGAACAAGTAGGCAAGCTCTGTCGAAACGAACGCCGAGTGAATTTCCACATAAACCTGAGAACTGTGCGCCAAGGTTCAGTGGTGTGTCAAAGAAGTGCGTGATTTTAGGAGTTGTCAGTTTCGTTTTTTTTTTTTTTGGTGATTGCCTTGGATCGACGGATATCCGACGGCTGATGTGACTGGATTATCCCAAGTCGTGCTCTGTCTCTGTGAAGCTTGTGATTTGTGTTCCCCATCGGGGATCATAAGGACCATCGGTGAGTAAGTCGAATCTCCTCCAGTGTCACCACCAATCTGACTTCGTTTCGAAAGCACGGTTTGCCTGTAGATCTGCTTCACGATCAGGTAATGACTAGCGTCCACGCTTGATTACATGCTTGACAGATTTCATTTGAACGACATGCTTGACGAGAGAAACTTCGACGCCTGGACGTGGCAGCGCGTACTGGTGACGTGAATAAGGTCGAATCTGTGATGTGTCGTGATTCAAGCACGTGATCGTTTTCGACGAGACGAGAATGCGGCGAAGAAGGGATGAAAATTGATGGTTATCCAGTCCGTGACTGGAGTGGCTGACTGCTGACGCGGATCTAAGACCCTATTCCCCAAACTAGTTGCGCTTTTGATGAAGAAGAGCAGTTGACTGTTGTTGATTGTAATGCTCGAAGAGTAGGCTGGGTTTTAGGAGGTCTGTGTTTTCAGATAAGGCCCTTTAATGTTCGAATTGTATTTCCTTCGGCTTGTGCCGCAATTTCAGCCTTATCGCTGAGCAGGCCGCAGCCTGTTTGCCTAATAACTCTATCGACGGAAGGTTAAGGAGTATATTCAGGGCTTCGTAGGGTGGGTTGTCCTTAGCTCGCCACTGATGCATACACACGCCATCCGTTGCACACTTTCGAGCAGTTTGCCATTGATGTTTCTATTTAAAGCGGTCCACCACCGGTGGGGGGTTGTAGTCCCCATTTAGATCCAATGGCTCTCTTGCAGCGATATAGAGCCTCGGAGGCCTTTCTAACGCCTTCCTGGATGTTACGTTTCCAGCTTAAGTTCGTGTCCAGAGTGAGGACTAAGAATTTTGCACTGTTACTCAGTTGTAAAGGGATTCCACGTACAGTGGGTGGATCAAAGACTGGAAATTTTGTATTTCCTGGTGAAGAGTTAACACCCAAGCCGCGCTCCCTAGTCCAGAGCTCCCCGATTCGAAGAGGATATCCCTGATGGTAGATATATGTTTCCCGGAGGCCGCAATGGCAACGTCGTCAGCATAGGCCATAACCTTGCATCCTGACTTTTCTACGGTCAGTAGGAGTTCATTCATTACAACGTTATATGGGAGAGAAGAGAGCACTCCGCCTTGTGGCGTGCCTCTATTGGCCGACTTACAGATCATGGTGTCAGCAAGCTTGGAACTTATCTCAATATTGTTTAGAAGCTGTTGTATAAAAGTCACTATGGAGCCGGTTCCGGTTGTTAAAGGCTCCCTCTATGTCGACGAAGGCAGAAGGCTGCAAGGATTTATCTACAATGCCAACAAGCGAGCGAAGGGTTGTCTCTACAGATTTTCCCTTGTTGTAGGCGTTGTTGAGAAGTCGATCGTTTATTTGTTGCGACTGAATGGCGGACGTTTAGATCGATCAGTTTCTCCAAGGTTTTGAGTAGGAAGGATGACATGGGTCTAAAGTCCTTCGATTTAGCGCGTTAGATCTTACCCGAAAACTATCATGGTCATAGTCCAAGGCTTAGGCACGTGACAGCCTTGGAAGATTTTGACTAGCAGGGGAGAGACGTTCCGACTTGGAAATTTCACAAAATGCAATCATGATCCAATCAGATGGTCAAGTCGAAGGTTCCGTGCCGTAAACTATCCTCTGAATTAAGGAATTCCGAATATCAGACAACGACTGTTTTTCAGTTCGATTTGTGGAATTTAGCACGAAATGGAGACCAAATCAAGGCCCTTGTCACTCACTCATCTTGTCCGTGTGCCAGTGCATCGATCTTGTGAGTCTATCAGTGGCTCTGTGGTTTGGCGCAATCAGCACAGCAATGATGGCATACTTCTGGTGTTTTAGAGAATCTGTTAAGCAACCCGTGTTGGGTTCAACTGATGAGTAAGTCATACACGCGCCTTTTGAAAAATGTGCCCATTTACACGCGTCTCGAGTGCCGCCACGGTCTGACGTAAACCTGGGCTTAGCTGCCAGAGGAACCTTTCGCGTTATGTGACTGACGAGTGGAGGTGACTAAGAGTTGTATGCCGACTCTGTAGGCCAGGTTACATTCACCACAGACCACGCAGTCCGGCAGCCCTTATTCAGTAGATTTGGGAAGCATTTTGCAGGCAAAGCCTCTGCCTAAGCATTAGCAATGACTTTGACGAGTTGGAGCCGGAAACTGTTTCGTGTCGGGAATGTAACTTAGACACCCATTCAGCGTATGAGGGCAGCTTTGAACAGATGCGCCAGCCATTTAATGCTAATGTGGGTAAACGTAGGTGAGGTTAGGTGCAAGTTGGGCCTCCTGGTGGCCGGGTGCTCTGGTTGGTTGTGCTGGGTATCATGACTAAGTGAGTACGCAGCTGAAAAGTATCCCCAAGTCTTAAATGATCTAGTGCAACATCGTCTCGATCTACTTAACAACTGGGCGACTTAGTGTTAATGCTCGAAAGACCGAAATCATCCTTTTAACTAGGAAATATAAAATTCCTCTTATCGACCATTCTCGAATAAGTCGAAATAACTCGGCCTTATATTAGACAGCAGACTAAACTGGAAGCTCAGCACAGAAGAACGAGTAAGGGAGGCCATTACGACCCTGTACACGAGGAAGAAAGCCATTGATCACAACTGGGGTCTTCAACCTTACATGACAGAGACTACCACGCCACTGGTTTTCACATAAGAGCAATCCTCTTATACGGCGTGGTAGTGTGGTGGCCCATACTCAACGTCGGTAGTCAGACAAGCCTGCATCTGTATCAGTGGAGCCTTCAAAACTACTCCCATTGAGGCACCGGCAATTCTCCTGAACCTTACCCGCCAAGACAAGCAAACAGCAACCAACTGCGCAGTTCGTCTAAAGGCATGCTCTCAATCTGGTGCGACTTCATCTATGGACACGACAAAATCACTCAATGCCCTTAGACTACAGCTCACCACGACCACGTTTCCAGGGAACATCTTCGAAACCCTGATTCCGGACAGACACCTGTGGCATGGCGGCACCATTGCCTTTGGTAAAGCCATGCACTTCTACACAGATGGATCCAAGGCAAGGAAAACATATCCGTTCGTCTACCCAAACACTGCAGCGTCTTCCAAGCGGAAGTAATGGCGATTAGCGAAGCCTTGTCCTGGCTAAGGTGGAACGTGATATCCGCCCACGTTATCTGCATTTTCACTGATAGCCAAGCAACAATTAAATCCCTGGCATCGTTCTCTATAAACTCCAATTCAGTAATCGACCGCCGCGCATCTCTTAACGAGATATTCGAACAGTTCAACATTCGCCTGTGCTGCGTGCCAGGCCATAGGGACATCCCGGTAATCTGCAAAGCTGATAAGCTCGCTAAACGCGCCACTAGACTGCCAGCTGATGAATTCTCTCACCTAGGTACCCTTCAGCTACCTTGAAGTTACAGCTTAATAATCTCTTTCTTTTCTTTTTTTTTTTGGTCTGCGCCAATGGATGTGGAGTTTTCTTCAAGATACTGATAACCCGTGCTACCAGCATGAACGATTCGCGGATATTATTCTCCTTGCGCCTGCGTCCTAAACCACACCTCTGCACTCTTCTACCATTCCCCCCGTGCAACTGTCGCTAGGAATTACCTCACAGCGCTGGCAAGCAATTAATGCTACTCTTGTGCGTCAGCCAATTCTGCTGCTTCTGCCGCTTTTATTGCGGCTTCTATTCTAGCTCTTTATGCGTCCGCGGATATCCATTGTTTTCTTAATCAGTTCTGGTGGGTTTGTTAGATTACCTCTCCATTCTGTGAAGCGTCGACAATAGAATACTGCGTGCTCCACGTCCTCCTCATGGTTTGGACAGTCTGGTGGTTGTCATATCCCAACTTTCGGTAGCCACCGTGGCCAGACAGGAACTGCGTTACGGGGTAGTTGCAGTTCCCTTCTTCTTCTTCTTTTTCTTCTAGTGGCACCACAGACCGGGGTGGATCTTGGCCTCAGTCAACAAGCTTCTCCAGCTGGCACGATCTTTAGCCAGCTGTCTCCAATTTCGCGCACCAATTTGATTGAGGTCCTTCTCCACTTGTTGGCGCCATCGGTTTCGTGGGCGTCCTCAATTCGTTGTCCCACTGATTCGGAGTCGAAGACTCTTCGGGCTGGAACAGTGTTGTCCATGCACTCTACATGGCCTAGCGCTGAATCCGTATACGCCTGACTAGGCTCATGTTGCTGTACAGCCCGTACAGTTCATGGTTGTATCTGCTTCTCCAAAAACCATCAACGCAAACAGGACCAAAGATGGAACGCAGAACTTTTCTCTCGAATAGACCAAGGACTTCTTCATCTGCTCTTGAGACTGTAAAGGTTTCTGGGCCATAGAGAAGGACAGGGATGACGAGGGTCTAATATAGTGTTTGCTTGGTCCTTCGAGAGACAGCTCTACTTCTCAATTGCCTCTTGAGCCCAAACAAACAGCGGTTGGAAGAGTGGGAGCCGAGGTAGACGAAGTCCTTAACTACCTCGAAGTTACAGCTGCCTACGGTGACGTTCTGGCCGCGACGTCGGTGTTGTGCGTCCTTTCTCGATGGCAGCATGTACTTGGTTTTGCCCTGATTCACTGCGAAACCCATTTTAGCCGCTTCCGCTTCAATGCCAGCAAACGCTTCATTGACGGCGCGCTGTGTTCGACCAATCACGTCAATGTCTGGACTTCTGGAAGATCGTGCCTCTAGTGTTAGCGTTTGAGTTTCGCACGATTTTCTCCAGGATGATGTTAAAGAAGTCACACGACAGCGCGTCACCTTGTCTAGAACCTTTTTTGATGGCGCATCGAGAGTTCTCCATCGTCATCTAGCACAACCTGACGAGTTTGGCAGGAATGTCAAAACTAGACATGGCGTTGTATAGCTCGTCTCTATGCACGCTGTCATATGCGGCCTTCAAATCGACGAATAGGTGGTGGGTATCGGTCTGCCTCTCTTGGGGTTTTCCCGGATCTGCCTTAATGTGAAGATTTGGCCGAGGGTGAACTTCCCCAGTCTGCGACCGCACTGGTAAGGACCTATCAGGTTATTCATGAATGGTTTCGGGCGCTCGCACAAAACGGCAGAGAAGATCTTGTAGGCGATGTTTAGGAGACTTATCCCTCGGTAGTTGGCCCAGTTGAAGGGGTTTCCTTTTTTTGTGGATCGGGCAGATCAGTTGCAGTTTCGTTGCGTCCTGTTAATCCATGTCTCGACTCGGGAATCAAGGTATGTGTCGATCCCATCCCTTTGTGGTGTCATCCCATCGAGATTGCCGTACAGCTATGGAACGAGTCCTCTCTTCCTTTGTTGATGCTCTTTGTGCCCCCGGCCTCAGTTGACGCTGGTTATTTCGTCCGCAAGGTAACAAATGCGGCTTCTGCCGAGGTCGTCCTGTAACCGCTTATTGTTCTAAATGCGCAGTACACCGACGACAGTTTCCTCTGCCCAGACTGATGCAGCGTACAAAACGATTGAACTGACCACTCTAGCTAGGAGGATCCTCTTGGCGCCCGCCCACGTTAGGCAGTATCCTGGATAGTGCTTGTGCTTTCATAGATGACGCTTTTTTACTCTATTGAACCGTAACCTGTTGCCGAGCATAACTCTTCGGTAATTTATCGCTTCCTTCAATCGAATATTCTGGTAGCCAACTTGAATATTGTGTTTCCTGCTCAATAGGTCGACAGGCATCACTTGTCGGACCTCAAAACAAATCTGGCCAAACCTCGATCCTAAAAGATCAAGTAGACTGATCCCCTTAAAGAGCTCCAACATTAGCACTGCCACTGGGAATGATTAGCGGACACTGCCTACTAGGCCAATTCTCCAACGACTTCTGTGGAAGCTGCCTAGACGAAGATTAGGAGGGAAGCACCCAACATCTCCTCTGCCACTGTTCTGCTCTTGCCTCAATCAGGAAAGCCACTACAGGCTACTACTGCTTCGACAGTCTAAACGACATCAGCAAATTGCGGTTAACGCGCTAGTAATAGAAGAATTGGCTGGTTGTCATAAATTACGGCAACCCTCTTTAAATTAAATCACCCACGTGGCGGTACAATGGGCTTACTATTGCCTAAGTGCATTAATGCCACTAGCAAGAGGAAGGTGTCCTACCTCTTGGCGATGGTTCCCTACTTTATGATACCGATACTCCTGCCTCGACGGCTGACTCTAACCGATGGGGTAGAGGAGAAGCTACAGTAAAACAAGCCACTAGACCCCAAGTTTTGGTACGTGGCTGTGATGCAGTGGAAGAGCGTTGTATGAGCAGAGGAGGTGATGTATGGTGCTGCTCCTCATCTTCATGCCTGCAAGTTCTTATTATTTGCGCGCGTTCAAGGGTTTGCTTTGATACCCTTAAGTGTCCGAGTTTCTAAATTTAACTGTGCGTCCGAGAGTAGTCGAGACGAGTATTGCGGGTGAATTCGTGGAGAGGAAGGATGCAATTAGCTAGCTCACTTGAGCACCGTTTGTTCAAATATAGCTAAAAATACGCGCAAAGCGGAAACGGTACTTCGATATTCGAGCGAGTACTATTTAGCAGGTTCAGGGTGGTCTTTGGGGCACCAGGCCAGATATGAGCGTTGCGCTCAAGCTTGGGGCGGATATACGTCTTATAAATGAAAGCCAACTCAGAGGAGAGGAAGTATTTCTTGCAACGCTTAAGGGAATCTAAACATTTCGCAGCATTTTTGGCGACCTCAAATATGTGATCGTTCCAACTAAGTGTTGTGCTGATACACATACCAAGGATGGAAAGCTTTCCGATTTCATCGACACAGGCGACATTCGTGAAAAATGGCTGATTAGCAAGGGTTGACAGCGTTGAGTTTTTGAAGCATTGAATTCCACTCTGCTGTTCTTTCCCCAGTTAATTATGCTGTCAAGATCGGAATTTGGCTTGGCTTAATATACGCCGCCCTTCCAATTCCGCAGAAGAACACCTCTTCAGCAGTATTGAGGGCGATTTGTCCACGTCGACATCTTTAAGTACTCTTGCGAGTACTCAACGAGTGTGGAAGTGGATTTGTCCAATGGTGAAATCAACGCTCTCAAGTACATGTGGAGACATATTGGCATCTGGCAGTGCTTTGTCTTTGTCTAAAGAGCTAAAGAGCTTTCGCGCGCTCAAGGAATTGCAAGACACAGCACGGGCGCGAAGGTATAGCTGGGATGTCATTGTAAATAGGCATGAGAATTGAAGACGAGGCGGAATTCGTTATGTTTTTTTTTTACAAAAGACCAAAAGTTTTTGCTACCCCTGGGGACATTGTAGCACAAATTGCCTCAACTTTAGCTCATACGAGAATTTCACTGGTCTGATAATTGCATTGCAGTCATTTCTGGTAATTTCTGATAGCCTCTTTACAGCTCGAGCCATTCCATGCATTTGCTGTGTGGCGTGATAGTCTTCACTCCATGAGGAATAAAGGATCTCATGCCCAGCTGAAGAATGTTTGTGATCATATCAGCAGGGGCATTCACGTCACCATCACATCAGTTAAAATTCGTAAAGAAGTCTTTGGGTCCGCTCCAATAAGCTGATACGACACAATGGTCAGGCGAGCCTAGAGGTGATAGTACGTGAATAGAATATTTATCAGGATGAGCGGCAGGTCCAGCAACAGGTCCAGGGTGTTGATGGAATGATCTGCAATGTCAGGTATTCATGTTGGCTCATTTACTACTTCCGTCGGATTGAGCCATTATGGCACCGATGAGTGTCCTGAGTCCTGGCCTACTTAGCCTGAGCAGACTGAGTGTACGTTTCAGGGTGAGTGTCGGCCAAATTTGCCTTGTGAAGCGGATCGTAGTGCCCTCTAGCTAGTCTAGAGTGCTGCCTCTGATTACGTGAACCTTTTATAAGGCGAAGGCTGCCTTTCTAGTGGCAGGACAGAGCTAGCACCCCTGTCTCGCCACTCACCTGAGGAGAATGTGAACTGAACGTGGCCTAAAATCCTCAGCCATCTCGTCAAGGCATACTCGGCTCGGCTCGGCTCGGCTCTCATCAAGGGCAGTCCCAGATGATCTCTGAGGGGCACGTTGTCCAGAGATTTAATGGCAACGTCGTGATATCTCTCATTGCCCCTTGGACCAGGAAAGTGCCTCTTTAATCGTCATCGCTGGCATCACCGTCTGAACTCTTGTAATTTCCACGAAACACTGATGATTCCCTCCCCCCCCAAGTCAGACTTACATAACTTCGACGTGAACAAGCAAGTAGCTCTCCAGGCATCCAGTTCACACCGCCGCGCGCCGCGCTCGTGATGTCTGAACGCGACTGTACAGCCATTTGCCTCGTCTCTGCAATTATTATGACACATCTCATAAACTATCACGACACAATGTCCTATCTTTAGAGTGCGCACCCCCCTCCACTCGAACCCGGATGTTTATGGCTCTGTTTCACACTACTCATCAATAAAGCAATAAGTCCCCCGACTGACTGACTGACTGACAGACAATTCTCTCATCTTCAAGATAACTCTTATCGTCGATCGACGAAGAACTGACATGCAATTGGAGCTCCTTCAGTTCTTGAGTTGAGTCCCCTCTCTCAGTGATCTCTCTCACCCACTTGCCACGGAAATTCGTCTTAACTAGACTGCCGTTCGCGCCTCAATTCCGCAGCAGTAATTACCTGAAAAAGCGTGCCGTGCCGGCTACGTGAACGTGGTTGAATGCAAACGGCCGAGTGGAGCTTATCTCTGCATGCACATAGCTGCGTCGCAGCCGGCATCTGCGAGAGCGAGAGAGAGAGAGAGAGCAGAGCGCGCCCGCGGTTACAAAACAACATTCTTCTTGATTACCGATTACCGCACCCGTTGTCGCGAATCAACTCGGAGCTTCGATGACCGATGAGCTGGAAACCAGTCGCTTTTGTTTTGACCTTCGGGAGGGAGCGCACACGAGCACGTTCTAACATCACACCGCATTTCGTTTCACAGGTGCACACGCGTGCCGATAGACGAAGAAATGAACTCAGCTGGGAACGAGAATCGGGGCTACTATGGAACCCTGGGGTCGACGACTTCCATTCCGGGAGCCTACAAGACTGGTTCGACCACGATCTCGACGATCTGCCTCAGTGACGGCGACGCGGTGAGTACTCCATCATCCATCGACTCCCCCCTTTGACGATGTTTTCCTTTCAGAAAGCCTTCAGTGGGCCACAACAACACGATCCAGCGGAAGAGGATGCCGGTGAGGTGAACCGGGACAAGTGGGGCAAGGACATCGAGTTTCTGATGTCGTGCATCGCGCTCTCCGTCGGGCTGGGCAATGTGTGGCGGTTTCCGTTCACGGCGCTGGCCAATGGGGGAGGCGCCTTCGTAGTGCCGTACCTGATTGTGCTGCTGCTCGTCGGCAGACCGGTGTACTACATGGAGATGATCTTGGGGCAGTTCTCGAGCCGCGGCAGTGTGCGGGTGTTCGACTTCTCGCCGATCATGCGAGGTGTGGGCTACGGCCAGGTGCTGGGCACCGCCATAGTCACGACCTACTACGCCACGCTGATGGCCCTCACGCTGCGCTACCTGGTGGCGTCGTTCTCTGAAGTCCTCCCGTGGAGCTATTGCCGCGAGGAGTGGGGCAGCGCCTGCATCGACTCAAAGCGGACGGGCAACGAGACGTTCAACGAGCGCATGACCACTTCGGCGGAGTTCTACTTCACGTGAGTTTAACGCGCATTCACTGTCAATTCGATGCTTGAACGCGGCCGTCTTTAGAAAAATAGTTCTGCGCGAGAAGGAGTCCATTGACGATGGAATCGGCTATCCGAGCTGGGAGCTGACTCTCTGCCTCCTGGTGGCCTGGCTAGTGGTGCTGGGCATCATGATCAAGGGCGTGCGCAGCTCGGGGAAGGCGTCCTACTTCCTGGCGCTGATGCCGTACTCTGTCATGCTGATACTGCTCATTCGGGCGCTAACTCTACCCGGCGCCTTCGACGGGGTGCTGTACTTCATCAAGCCGCAGTGGGACAAGCTGCTGGACCCCAAGGTGTGGTACGCGGCTGTGACGCAGGTCTTCTTCTCGCTGGCCATCTGCTTCGGGAACATCATCATGTACGCGTCCTACAATCGCTTCGGGCACAACGTGCACAGGGACGCCAACATCGTGACGACACTGGACACGTTCACGTCGATGCTCTCGGGCGTGATCATCTTCGGGATCCTGGGCAACCTGGCGTACGAGAGTAACACGGACGACATCAAGAGCGTCGTCAAGGGCGGCACTGGCCTGGCGTTCGTCTCCTATCCCGATGCCATCGCGAAGTTTCACTTTGTGCCTCAGGTGAGTTGAAGGATGGAAGATCTCGCATGATCCTCGGCTGATCGCTGCCGAAATTTAGCTCTTTTCAGTGCTCTTCTTCCTCATGCTCTTCGTCCTGGGAATCGGCAGCAATGTCGGCATGGCGTCCTGCATTATGACCGTGGTCAAGGATCAGTTCCCATCGGCGAAGCACTGGGTGATCGTGACGATCATCGCTACGACTGGCTTCTGCATCGGACTGATCTACATCACTCCCGGGGGGCAGTTCATTCTGAACTTCTTCGACTTCTATGGCGCCTCGTTTGTGGCTCTCGTCCTCGCCATTGTCGAGCTGATCGCTGTTGGGTGGATTTATGGTGAGGATCACATGGGTATGCTTGGAGAGAGATAAGAGTTTGTCTCGTTTCAGGCGTGAAGCGTCTCTGCAATGACATCTTCTTCATGCTCGGCCTGAAGACCAGCGTCTACTATAGGATCTGCTGGGGAATCATCACTCCCGCTGTGATGGCGGCTATCCTCGTCTACACCCTGGTCGACTACAGACCATTGCAGTACAATGGATACACCTACACCGATGGACTTTACGGTAAGCTCGAGGGTTTTCCATGCGATCTTCCGGTTTGCTAATGATGGTTTCTTGTCTCTTTCAGTCTTCGGCTGGTGTCTGTCGGCGTTTGGAATCGGCCAGCTGGTCTTCTGGGGTGCTCGTGCCGTGGCTCAACAGCCGCCTGGTCCCCTTCGGCAGAGGATAAGGGATGCCTTCAAGCCAACGTCCGATTGGGGACCAAGCGACAAGCGCCTCTGCGAGACATATCGCAACAACATAAGCAACAGCACGGCGAGCATGTTCCGGCGGAGGGGATTTTGGTTTAGAATTTATGACAATTTGTTTGGATAGTCTTAAGTGGGGAGGGAGCTCTCCAGTTGTGGAAGAATAAAGAATTTTGTGGGTTTTCCTCAGCAACATTTGGGTATCCGCCTAGAAGTAGGCAACATTTTCAGACATGATCGTGGTTTCATCACAAACGCCCGTCCCACGGCTGAGGCTGGTTTCTATTCGTTCTTCTCCACTCGCCCAGGCAGACATTCCAAGAAACGAGATACTAATGAGTCTGCGATACGAATATAATCGCTTCTAATGACAGCCGGTTATTATCGCTTGACGTATTTAAAGACCACCAGTTTGTGGAGTTTCAATGGTCTATCAAACATTTCAAATATTTGCTGCATTTTTTGGAGTGAGCGCTCGCTCTCTCGCGCTCTGTCGCGCTCCATCACGCTCCCTTGCGCTCTCTTCTCGAGCACATTACTGTCAACAGTGCAGTAGTTTTCCGTGAGAAAGACTTATCTGCATCGATGCGCTGTGTTGAGTCATTGTTTTGAAAGCGATACGCTTCGCAAGGCATTACTTGAAATTATTCTGATGAACACACGCTGCTCGTAGGAGGTGTATCGAAAAAATCGGATTGAACAGATAAGAGGTCCCAAATTCGGCACTGAATGTTGTTAAATTCCTCAAGGTCGAGCACTTTTTTTGTGCTGTTCTCGGTGTGCGAACGGACAGCTCTTTGAACATCAAGAGTTCAAGAATGTGGACCATAAATTAAGTGTACTGACGTGATCAGACTGGGCAAGCAAATGGTGGAAACTAAAATTTCCGTGTCACATGCAATAATAGGCGGAAAACAATACAGAATTCTAGAAGCATTCGTTTGATTTATGATAAGCGGCTGAGAGGACTGTGAGAAGATGCATGGCATGGCAGCGAGCATGTCAATGCATTCGCAGTGACCTGCTGTTTGTTTAATTGCGACTGATGAATTCTATATCAGTCGATTGGGAGGGATGCTTTTCTGGCAAGGTTACAGGCAATTTCGAGCGCGATTCATCAGATAGATGAATCTGATTGATGGTTTAATGACATACGTCAAGCCGAACTGTCATCTGAGACTGCACAAGTTTGGCTTCAGATTTGGCATCTTGGAATGCGGATCGTTGAATAACCGCTGAACGTGTGGAAATGTGGTGCAAAAATAAGGATTGAACAGCGTTACATCCACTTTGTGGTTCGATTTTGACGTTGGTGTGTCAATGAAATACGTCAAACTGAACTGTCATCTGAGACTGCATAAATTAAGCTTGGGATGTGTCATTTTGGGAGGGAAATCGGTTAAAAAGCGGTGAATGAGTTAAAATTGTGAACAAATTGCTGCAAAATAACGATTGAACAGGGATCCATCCACTTTGTGGTTCGATTTTGACGTTGGTGCTTCAATGACGTACGTAAAACCGATCTGTCAACTGAGACTGCATAAGTTTAGCTCCAGATTTGCCATTTTGGAATGTGACAACCGGTGAATGAGTTAAAATTGTGAAAACTTGCTGCTAAAATAATGATTGAACAGGCCCTCATCCACTTTGTGATTCGATTTTGACGTTGGTGCTTCAATGACGTACGGCAAACTGAAATGTCATCTGAGACTGCATAAGTTAAGCTTAGGATGTGTCATTTTGGAAGGGAGATCGCTTAACAAGCGGTGAATGAGTTAAAATTGTGAACAAATTGCTGCAAAATAACGATTGAACAGGCCCTCATCCACTTTGTGGTGCCAACTTGACAGCTCTGTGTCGTTCACATATGTCAAGCGGAACTGTCATCGGAGACTGTATAGGTTTAGCTGAAGGTTTGCCATTGTGCAGTATGGATCTTTGAGTAGTCGCTGAAGGTGTTAAATTGGAGAGAACTGGTTGCAAATGTACCAAAGGTCACATAATCGACTGTTTGAACGCACTATGGACAAGAGGAAGGGAACTGGCTCTGTAACAGATGTCCCAACGCCTATCCATTATCGAAACAGAGAACATGGCGGGCGACAGTGAAGCTAGGTAGGTTGGTAAAAGTGGTAAAGTGGTGGCTTAGGTTAGGTTAGGTTTTGGAAGAGGAGTGTGATGGTTGAACGTCACTTCCACTTGGAGGCCTTAGGGCCCACTCTAATTTCCTTCATTTGTGGGGTGCACATTCTATCAACCTATCCTGTCGCTTGATGGCTTAAATCACCACGTGCTCTTTACGAATCTTAAGACATCCGACATGTCTGCATTCGCTAAGTCCGCAGTCTCTGTGAAGAATATTTGGCCCAGCGAACTAGGTTCCTGGATTCTGGAGACCTGGGCAGTGGCACACCAGATGTTGGATCGTCTCGGTCTCTGCCTCGAGAGATCGCTGGACTCCGCCTTCCATTTCCGGAGCATCTTTGTTCTGATGGGCCAGTGTCCTGTGATCACTCCGACGAGCCCACGGATCGCTTTACGGTCCAACACCAGAAGCTTCTTTGTCTTGCCGTCATTATGCTTTGGATCGTGTCGTGTGACAGTTAATTCTTGCGAGCCAAGACGAGTTGGATTATTTCAATGCACTGCACTGTGGTCGCAGTGATGTGTCCACTTCTCTAATGTCCATTTCCGACCCTTGTCTGGTTTGTTCATCTGCTCTCTCGTTCCCTGCTGTTGAGCTGTGGCCTGGAAACCATCAGAGTTTGAGCAAATGGTGACTGATGGACCTTAGTGAGTCGAACAGAATTTGTCAGAAAGAACTTAAATAGCACTGCGTGCCGTTATGATGCCACAGCTCTGATGATTAAATTGAGGAGCAGGAGGTTGAGATGTCCCCAAAACCAGCCTGAGGATTTTAGGAAGGACATAAGTTCAAGCGAATTGAAGAAGGGTCTACCAAGCTCTCGCTGTGTGGCTTCAGCGAGTGCCGGGCATCTACACTGGCAGTGTGGTAAGGTCTCCCTCTCAGCAGTGTTGTTGCAAATGCGACAGTGTGAGTTGTATGGGATACCTAGTTCAGTGTCCTGTACAGACCGCCACCAATCTTGCGATATAACATCGGCTTCGCCAAAGGATGTAGCACAGTTTGTCAGTCTGGCCCATCTGATGTTAGCTATATGAAGGCGGCGCGTAGAGATTTGCCTCGACTGCATACACTACCTCTGCAAGCGAACACCGGATGGCCGAATCTTTGCCTAGCCAGTTCGACGGTCTTCTCATTTCCTTGGACGTCCACCAGGAACCCAGATGAGGGACTTTTTGAGTTGGCCTTCTTGGCCGGCATTCCTCCACAAGTCTAGAGTGTGTAGTGAAGGATGCATAGCTTTGATGGCTCCTTGGGTGGATAAATGGGTACATTTTGACTTGATGACAGGCTTCTCGAATTGCTAATAGCTCCGCTTGGAACACACTGGAACTATGCGGCAGTCTGTGAGCTTAGAACAGACCTGCGCCGACTCCGCCGCCCCTTTCGGAGACGTCAGTGTAGATCACTCAGTTTAAATCCCTGCACAATTGTCCGCCCTGCCATTCCGTTCTTTCGGGGATCAGAGTCTCAAAGCCGGTTGATAGTTTGCGGAGTATTCTACGAGATCACTAGGAAGGAGGACACTAGATAGTGCTACGATCATAGGGTTTTGATGTCCAGCACCCAGACTCTCTGAGCCTGATGTCACTGTGCGGAGGCACTGCTGGATGGCGCAGTTGGTTGAGTGCCAGCCCCCGGTTCGAATCCCAGTGAAAGCTGACTTAATACGCTTTCTAGCCAATATTTGCCATTGCGGATCAAATTAAAGGCACTTTCACTGGAGTTGTCGATCAGTTGTAAAGGGTGATTTTTTAGCTATTATCTTTTTGGCAACACTGATTTAAACAGCTGACGCACGTTTCGTGTTTTGTTTCACTTTCAAACATCTTCAGTTTGGTCTATAATTTAACCATGAATCGTCTTACAAACGAACAACGCTTGCAAGTTATTGAATTTTATTATCAAACTGCGTGCTCTGTTAAGAAAGTTCATTTGTGTTCAATTGTGTTCAGCGACGAAGCTCATTTTTGGCTCAATGGGTACGTAAATAAGCAGAATTGTCGATTTTGGAGTGAATATCAGCCAGAAGCATTGCAAGAGCTACCAATGCATCCAGAAAAAGTCACAGTTTGGTGCGGTTTATGGGCTGGTGGCATCATTGGACCGTACTTCTTCAAAGATGATGCGAATCGTAACGTAACTGTGAATGGTGAGTGCTGCCGTGAGATGATATCCAACGTTTTTTTTGCCCAAAATGCAAGAGCTTGACTTGCATGACATGTGGTTTCAACAAGACGGTGCCACATGCCACACAGCACGCGCAACAATGTACTTATTGAGGAGCGAGTTCGGTGAACATTTTATTTCACGTTCGGGACCGGTCAATTGGCCGCCTAGACCGTGCGATTTAACGCCTTTAGACTATTTTTTTTTGGGGCTATGTTAAAGCTTATGTCTAAACAGACAAGCCCGCTTCAATTGACGCATTGGAAGACAACATTGAAGGATTTATTCGTGAGATACCGGCCGAAATGTTGGAAAGAGTATGCCAAAATTGGACTAAGCGGATGGACCATTTGAGGCGCAGTCAAGGTCAACATTTGCATGAAATAATCTTCAAACATTAAATTATATGGACCGTACTATCGATTCAAATAAAGATTGCATGCGTCCCTTATTTTTTGAATTTGATGTGTTTTTTTTTTTTTTAAAAAACTTTCCTATAGCTTTTAAAAAATCACCCTTTAGTAGCCTGACTTTGGGTATCACAATGGACCACAAATTGTCTAAGTATGCTGGCGATTTCGATGGCAGCCCAGGAGGTGGAAGATGTAGGATTATAGTCCGAGCGTCTGTTCGTGTCGACTGTAGAGCGCCTGTGGTGCCAATGAATGCTGTTCCTTGTATCCTGTTGAGTTTTGTAATGTTTTATTTTTATTCCTAGGGGCCGGCCACCATACTAGTGACCCATGTGTTAGAATCGGCCGAACTGCCGCCATGTACATCCATATGATCAACTTTGGTTGGAGGCCCCACCTTTTATTGCCAACGTAGAAGGCTATGCACGCCTCCTAAACACGCTGGTCTACGTTTATCTTCCAGCTAAGTTTGGAATCAGAGATTACGCCTAGGTGCTTAGCGCTGGTAGATAGTGGGAGCGGTTGATTATTCAGGCAGCGATGAGGAAAGTTGGGGATTTTGGTTAGCCCAGGTACATATTCCCTTCAAAGCGCCCTCCATTCAGTTCACTGATCACTTCCGGAGACTTCCCTGATACCACAAATGACCAACTACTTTGACACCTTCCCCATCTAATTTTAGTAATTTGTTATTCATGACAATGAGCCAGAAATGAGAGATGAGAGATGACGCCTCCCTTTGGTGTACCTCTGCTGGCAAATCTGATTATTACGCTGTTACCTAGCGTTGCTTGAATACACCGAGTGCTAAACATGGTTACAATCCATTGGCATAGACAGACGACAACAGGCGACAGTGCAAGTATTGAAGAAGATGGAATTCTATTGCGACACGAGGGCCATCTAGTGGTTTTTTTTTTAAATAATAGGTTATTTTGACACTGACAGCTGTTTCCCGCTCGAAATCTTGACAGAAAGTCAGTATCATACCTCCCCGGAACGAAATGAGTCGCTTTACGCTTGAACAACGTTGGGAAATATTGAAAACTTCTTTGCAAAGTGAGCGCTGCGTGGCCCCAACAGGCCGAAATGTGGCAGCCACCGCGACTGCTGTACGCAAGTTTGTGCAAAAAAGCTCGTGAGACTGGTATGCCAATGGACAACATTCATGGTCTCCGCCGTCGTACGGTGCGAACAGCTGTGGCCTTCTTCGAAAATGAGGCTGGGCACAACGTTTTCGGCGGTTTTTTGTTGATCAACGGTTTATTTCCACTGAAATTGAAGACATGAACTTGGACGACCTCTAATTCATGCAGGATGGCGCGCTATGCTACACAGCCCACGCCACAATCGATCATTTGCTCACCAAAGTCCCAAATCGTGTTATCAGTCGTCTTTGTGATATCAACTCGCCGTCTCGGAGTTGCGATTTGAGCTGAGATTGACCCCTTTTTGTGGTAAACCGTGAAGGACCGAAATTATGCCAACAATCCGGAAACGATTCAATCACTTAAGGCGAATATCAGCCAAGCAATCCGTGAGCTACAGCCCGAAACCATCAACACGGTCTTGGAACATTGGGGTGACAGAGCGCGCAACGGTGAAGCCAGCCGAGGTAGTCACTTGAACGACTTTGTATTTCGTAATTAATGGGAATATTTGTTCTTACTGATAAGGCTATAATACATGGAACAAATTTAAGTTTTTTCATTCTATTGCATTTTTAAAAAGAAACTTGTATTTGGCCCACCCCTGCAACTTTGTTGGTTCAATTGAAGAAAACAGTGGAGGCACAACTTAACAAACAACAAACAACATTCCTTGTCGCTTTACAGGATTAATGGAACAGTTTGTTCGAAGTTAACAGGTCTAAGACCTAGAAATTTCCCCAGTTTAAGCACTGACTAGTCACAACCATCGACTGAAGAACCATGCTGTGAAGAGAGTTAGCAGACACTGTCCCTTCACTAAGAAACCACAGCCTTCTGACTTTGATTCCGCGAAAGAAAGACAAGATGGTCGAGTTAACAAGCAACAAGCAACGTTTCTTAGTCAAAAGAGAATCTCACCTCTTTCCACTTTTCATTCATCTCCAGAAGGCGGTTGAAGGCAAGATCCTCGAGTTAGGACACAACAGGCGACGTCATCGCATGGTCAACTTCAGGGATCGCGACAATAATTCACGCACGACAGACCTCCAGGCCACTCGATCCTCCGCCATCGACTCTAACTCATCAGACGTTATGCCCAAGCGAGTTTCTGAACTTCGTCCCATCAACTCGTCCTGGGTCTGTCAAGCCTGATTGAATCGTATTCAAGACACGCCTCGGAAGTCGTGATGATAAGGACATTCGCGCCACGTGACCAAACCATCGATGCATAGCCCTTTCCGTTCCAAGAAGCAGCTGCTCTACATTAAGTTCCTCGCTTACTGTCGTGTTTCTCACCCAATCTCGTCGAGTAACTCCCACAACAGCCACGAAGAAAGCTGATTTTGGCAGCTTGTATTCAAGAGCTTATTCTTTCGGTCATTGGACAACTTTCATGACCACTGGGGAGAGTTGGGACAGAGTGAGTGGCTTTGACACCAAGCTCGGCCGTCCTGATTACAGATCTTCCACGCTGTTTCAAAATTGAGCCAGCCTGGCTCAGCTTTATGCCTCCCATCACTTGTGAAAAAGACACCGAGATCCTTGAACTTCTCCACCTGCTTCAATGGGAGTCCACTGACATATAGACTGCATTAATTTACCTTCTTCTTCTTCTAATGGCGCTACAGCCCGAGGTGACCCTGGGCCTCAGTCAACAAGCTTCCCCAGTTAGCACAATCTTTAGCCAGCTGAATCCAATTTCGCGCGCCAAGTTGATTGAGGTCCTTCTGCACTTGTGTGCTCCGTCGGTTCCGTGGACATCCTCTATTGCGTTGTCCCACTGGTTCAGAGTCGACTCTTCTTCTGGAAATGACCACAACCTCTGATTTGTCCCCGCTAACCCAGCATCCCAGCATCTGCACATACGGCAACAAAACCTATCGACTGCGAGCGCTGGAGTTCCATCTGGGAGGACATGAGGAATCATCGGCTCCCTCGCCTCGGTTGCGCTGCAACATCCCGTCCATACGAAATGAAAAGCAGAGGTGTTTGTGTATAGAGACTGAATGGCCCTCAGAAGAGGACCATCAATCCCATACTCCAGCAGGACACTCCAGAGTTTACCTCGAGGGACTCGGTCATATGCCTTTTCCAAATCTACAAAACAGCTCTAGATCGGTTTGGCATACTCCCAAGACTTACTTAGAGTGAAAAGATGGTCGGTTGTACTTCAGCCGCACTGTTCATCCTCCATCCTGGCCTCGACCAAAGCGCGGCCTTAAGCATTTCTGGTTGAATTTGCCAACTTTTAGCGATTCAATCGCCAAAATGATCTTTATTCTCCGCCCCACTCAAGACTGCGGGTTCGCCATCCTCTCTTCCCTGCAGCTCCTAAAGTGCTCGCTCCATCTGCGCAAAATGTCTATCTCATTGGAAAGAAACACACTATTCCTGGATTTGCCTCCTCCTTCCTTTGAATTTCCTTCCTCTGAGTCAGGGAATGCTTTGCCAGAGCACTCTTGGTCGCTTTCCAACTTCTGCCACGACTGCTCTCTAGCTGCTCGCGGTGTTTCGTAGCCACTTGCTGGATTAAGTGAATCACTTTTAGTATCTCCAGAGTATCGTTGACCGTTGAAATTCCCTCAATTCAAGCACTATCTAGCCATAATCGTCGTCTGAAGAGCCATGCTGTGAAGAGTGTTGGCAGACACTGTGTCTCATCACCAAAGATCCACCTCATTCCACCTTTGGCTCCACAAAAGAAAGACAAGTTCGTCGAGTTAACAAGCACCAAGCGGCGTGCCTCTTTTCACTTCTTGTTCTTCCAAAGAAAGACGGAGGAAGTCACGATCTTCGAGCTAACACACGCCAGGCGGCGTTCCGCGTTCCTTGGCTAGACCACCTCTTTCCGTTTTTCGTTCTTCAAAAGAAATACTGTAGAACATACGCCAAGCGGCGTTCCGTTGCCATTTGCTGGGTGAAGTGATTCAGTTTTCGTATCACCAGAACATCGCTGACGTGGAAATTCCCTCCTCTTTAAGTCACAATCGTCCACCACTCCTGTCCCCGCAACAGGTCACAGTCTTCCAACACAGATTCCGAACACAAACCGAGCTCTAGCCTCAGCAGCCCCATCACCAGCGTTGAACAGACAATACATCACAAACACACACCCACCAAGCGACGGCGATGCACGCCAGGTTATCTAACTAAGTCATCGGTCTTCAGGAAAGGTCGCCGATTTATCACCACTCACAGCTCAATCCCAGGGTCAACCCTCACCCGCAAGATACATTTACAAGAACTCGCAGCCCGAATCGAATCTTGTGCAAACACACTTAACATCGGAAGCCACCACCTTGCCGCTATCAGTGTCTGGGCTAATCTTCATCGTCGTTCCACCACCAGCCGCTGATTCGCGTCGGCCAGAGATTTTCTCCTCCTATATAACCCAGTCACCGATCAGCTGTGGGTTTAGTCTTTCAGTCATCACCTGACCGGACGGTAACACGCCAGTCCGACAAGCCACGCAGTCGGAATTTAAATTTGAATTTCATGCCTCGTCGCAGAGTGTCGCAGGTACGCGAACCTATAATGTCGGAAGTTTAGAAAATCCCAAGAGTGTGCGTTGCCCCCCGAGAGAGATAGATTTGCATTTTTTTTTTCGTTTCGTGTGTTTCGTTGTGTTTTTCGTTGGTGCGCCGTGTTCTTCGAGAGATTGATCAAGGAAAAGCGAGGAATTAATCGGGGATTTAGTTATGAAAGAAAGTCGTCACAGCTCCGTTCGCATCCAGCTTAAATTGTGTCACAGTGCGGTGCAGAACTATTTCTTGTCGAATAAGTCGATCAAAAGAAAACAATTGAGTAACTCTGAGGTCTTGAGTGCGTTAAGTGATTGTCGCAAGTGAGCGATTTTATTGTTGTGCGCGTGCAAGGGAACGGATTCAAAGTGTGTGTGGGACGACAACAGTGGTTTGTACTGTGAATCGTGATCGATCGAGATCAAGTGAGGAGTTAAGCGAAAGGAAACAGAGACTTTGAAGGAGTTCTGAGCGCTTTTTTGTTGAATAACTTTGACAAGGAAGGGGAAGCGACTGAAAAAAAGGTGAGTTTTTGCGAGTTCTGGGTGTCCTTCCGCGGGTTTTTTTTTGGGATTTTGGGTGCAAGTGGAAAGGGACGTCGAGTTGGAAGTTTTTTTGATTTTAAATTAAGGCCCCTCCAGCCTGCTCAAGCGACGATTAAACAACGCAATAGTCTTCCATCTTGGATGCCAGGTTAACTCACGTCAGGAGAACAGAAGGAAGCAGGGACTAAGAGTGGATCAAGTGGACTTTGTTTCAAACCGCTTGCTGTGATGGTTCATTAGGCTGCTGAAACGATTCGTTAAGGAGCACAAGTCCCCCATCTCTATCGGTTCCGCAGAGATTGTGTTAACCCAAGTCACGAGAACAAGCGAAAAAAATCAAGTGTGGATCGTGTGGATTTTGTTTTGCGAGCTGCTTTCAGGACTCGTCAAGAGTAAGCAGAAGAAGCGACTAAAGGGATCTAGAAGTGGATTCTGTCTGAAATTAGGGGCGCCTGCTTCGAGCGCTCCTTCCAGACTGTTTAAACGACACGCAAAGAACCTCAAACTGGCCACATTCTTGGCTTCTTTCTTAGATTTTGGGCCATCCAAGGCAACTGGCTAAGCAGATGATGAAACTAAGTGTGGATCATGTGGATTTTGTTACGAATTAGGGCTACATGTTGCGAGCTGCTTTCAGGACTCGTCAAGGACCTCAGGTCGCCCATCCTTATCGGTTATTTACGTGTCGTGTTATCCCACGGCACAAGAGTAAGCAGAAGAAGCGACTAAAGGCCCCTTGAAGTGGATTCTACCTCAAATTAGGGGCGCCTGCTTCGAGCGCTCCTTCCAGGCTGCTTAAACGACACGCAAAGCACCTCAAATTGGCCACATTCTTGGCTTCTTTCTTAGATTTTGGGCCATCCAAGGCAACTGGCCAAGCAGATGAAGAAATTAAGTGTGGATCGTGTGGATTTTGTTTCGAATTAGGGCCACTTGTTGCGAGCTGCTTTCAGGACTAGTAGAGAACCTAAAGTCGCCCATTCTTTTCGGTTTCATGGATGTCGGAATAACTCACGTCACGAGAAGAAGCGAAAGGAATGATTAAAGGGCCCTTGTAGTGGATTCTGGTTCAAATTAAAGCCGCCTACGGCAAGCGCTCCCTTCAGAGTGCTTAAACGACACGTAAATGTCCTCAAATCGCCCGCCTTCTTGGTTCCCTTCTTATATTTTGAGCTCTTTCAAGTCAAGGGAGGAAGCAGAAGAAGAAATCAAGTGTGGATCGTGTGGACCTTGTTGCAAATTAGGGCAACTTGGTGCGAGCACTCATTTCAGGCTGCTTACAGGACTCGTCAAGGATCTCAAATTGCCCACCTTCTTAGATTTTTAGCTCTTTCAAGTCAAGGAGGCAAGCAGAAGAAGAAATCAAGTGTGGATCGTGTGGATTTTGTTTCAAATTAGGGCCACTTGGTGCGAGCGCTCCCTTTAGGCTTCTTACACGACTCGTCAAGGACCTCAAGTCGCCCATCCGTATCGGTTCCTTGCATGAGGGGTTAACCTACATCACGAGAGCAAGCAGAAGTCGTGACTAAAGGGCCGTTGAAGTGGATTTTGTTTTAAATTTAGGCCGCTTGTTTCAAGCACTCCCTTCAGACGGCTTAAACGACACGTAAAGGACCTCAAATCGCCCAAATTCTTGGCTTGATTCTTATATTCTGAGCTCTCCCTAGTCAAGAGGGCAAGCAGAAGAAGAAATTTACCGTGGATCATGTGGATCTTGTTTCGAATTTGGGCCACTTGTTGCGAACTGCTTAAAGGACGCGTCAAGGGCCTCAAGTCGCCCATCCGTATCGGTTCCTTGCATGACGGGTTAACGCACATCACGAGAGCAAGCAGAAGTCGTGACTAAAGGGCCCTTGAAGTGGATTCTGTTTCGAATTTAGGCCGCTTGCTTCGAGTTCTGCCTTCAGACTGCTTGCACGACGCCTGAGGGATCTCCAATGCGCCACATTCTTGCCTTCTTTTCTAGATTTTGGGCTATTCGAAGTCAAGGGGGAAGAAATCAAGTGTGGATCATGTGGATCTTGTTTCGAATTAGCTCCACTTGAGCTCAGAACTCGTCGAGGATCTCAAATCGCTCATTCTAAAGGGCTAAAGCATGTCGAGCAGAAGGAGTGACTGAGGACTCTTCAAGCGGATTCTGTTTAAGATTCAGCCCGCCTGCTGCAAGTGCTCCCTTCAGGCTGTTCAAACGATGCTTAAACAACGCAGTAGGGACCCCAAGTCCTCCATCTTGTTGCTTCCTTATTGGATGCCGTAATCCACGTCGTCGGACAAGCAAAACACGGTCCAAACGCCCACATCAAGTGACTTCACCTGTCTGCATCCCAAACGCCCCGTGTTTACTTCTATCGTCAAACTTTTCCATTCCATTCAGAAGCCCAGCATAATCAGTCAGGGCAATTAAGGCAGATCACAGAAATGTACAAGTGACGTACGTACATTTAAGAAGCTTCTGCAGTCCCTCCACTATCTCTGCTGTGGATTTATCTGTTTGGCGCCAATATTTGCCAAACCACCGAGTGTGTGTCGAGGATTTGAAACTGGAAAATAAGCAGATAAACTCTCAGTGATCCCAAAGATTAACGCTGATTACTGACGCTGGTCGTGTGACGTTTAGCTGCAAGACCCCGCCGGCCGCAAGTTGAACGACTTCCATAGAAAATCAGATCCCGTCAGGTCAAGCAGACAATAAATCACTAGCCAAGTGGAGAGCATTCAATTCGTTTCACTTATCATCGCCCGCGAACTTTGGACGCACTTCCGATGTCGTCCAACACAGCAGAGCACGTACTTTTTTACGCGTGAAAACGGCGTTTTACTCACGTTTGCTGAGACAAACGCTTTTGCGGACGACGCGTCTAGTCTCGACCTTAGGCGGCGCGCATTGATGCATTGCCAGCAACAAGCGAAGCGGTTGTTATCGGTCTGGCCATGCAGTCGCGGAATGAAGTGGCCACTTGTGTAATGATTGATGTCACAGATATGCTGCCGCTCCCCAGTCTTTGATGGGTTTTTGTGCGACGCGTGATGATGGGCATATTTGCAATGTTTATCGCAGATCTTAGGGAAGGTCAGAGGTGTGAGGTTCGGTGGCTTTTTTTCCAATTCATTAGCATCTCGTCCGATCAACGATGAAGTGGGGCTTTGCGAAGAAGCAGAACTAACTAACCATTTGGCATGACGAACGACGGCGCTGCGCGGACAATGTGTACTCGGGCACTGTGTGGGAATTCAATTAGGATCGTTAGAGGAGTTCTTTGAGGCATGGCGCTGCCGTGGATGAAGGCCGGATTGAGTTGTGTGGCTCGACGATGACTGGTAATCAGACTTTCTCAGTCATTTTTGATGCTTCTTGTGCGATGGAGGTGTTTGTTGTTATTGCTGCAGGAGGGCACATGTGGTTTACTTGCTACAACGGTGCTTAAACCCGAATTAACCAGTGAATGCGGTGGCAAGCACACCTAAACTTGACGAAGAACAGCTTGCAGCGTCTATCCATGCGCCTTCGCCGACATTTCTCAATACTTCCTGTTGGTCACAGTGGCTTGGCCGAAGCGTCTTTGCGTGGTGAATCTAGTGCAACAAACCGCATCTAAAACAAATGAACCGTCTCTGAGATATGGCCGATTTGCCAAAATGAACTGCTTCAGGTCACCTTTTCCGCCACTTTTTTCGAAACTTGTTTTTTACTAACTTCTGAACTATTGGTCGTAGCGACATGGTTGGTGGCTCTAAAGAAGCGTCTTTCCATCCTGCGCAAAGTCATGAGAAACCTTGAGCAAAGAAGGCAAAATCGCCGAAAACCGCATAGTTTTCGAGATACGGGCCATTTTGTAAAATTCACCATTTCAGGTCACCTTTCCCAATCTTTTCCTCATACTTTGCTTAATCTAACGCAAGAAACCGCATCGAAAACAAACGAACCGTTCTCAAAATATGACCGATTTAGTAAAATTAACGACTTCAGGCCAACTATTTCAGGTCACCTTCGCCGACATTATTCACTATTTTTTGCTGTTCGTAGCTGCTTGGTCTATGGCGGAAAAGAAGCGTCTTTGCGTGGTGAATCTAGCGCAACAAACCGCATCTAAAACAAATGAACCGTCTCTGAGATATGGCCGATTTGCCAAAATGAACTGCTTCACGTCACCTTTTCCGCCACTTTTTTTGAGAGGCTGTCAACTGGAGAGGCAATCGGTCACCTACCTGTGAAGAAGATTATAAATCTGAAGATCATAAATCTTCGAGATCCATATGTGCGATGGGATGAAGGAACAACAAATTGGCTGGTTCGTGGGCTGGGACATGTGCGGATGGTGATGGCATACCTGGCAGGGTTTTGTTTCCCTTGAGGAAGAAGAGGTTGTCAAGCCAAGATGTTTGTTTTATGAACTTAAACCCACGAGTAGACGAAAAAGTCCGCGCAAAGGTGCAGATTAAGCAGCTCAGGCTAACGCTCGTTTGTTTAGGCAATCGCGACTGGGACTGCCCGCAGACAGGATGATCGTCGCCATTAGTTGTTTGGTGGTGCGTTACACTGACCGAATTCGCTGGTATTCACGATTAGGCAGCTTACGCCTTTTATTCAGTTCGTTCGTTATGCATTACGGACAATCTGCTCGCGCCAGGGAAAGACCGTAGACAGTCCTATGACGGTGCATTCCGGAGAGCGACTTCTTAGGTGTCCCCACTTAAGCCTAATTCCTTCGTTCGTTAAGCAATTCAGGAACCCTGTTCGCGACAAGAGCTAGTTCCAGCTGCCCACAAATCCACCCTTCATAGCTAAGAGTAGTTCATCCGGTTTCTGGGACATTCTGTCCGCGACTGAGGCTGGCCTGCCGTCTGGCAGCCTGCTTGGCTGAGCTGAGACTAGAGAAGGAAGCGAGGCGTCATCTTGGCATTTCGACGTTAACAACCAAGCGAGGCGTCGTGGTTAGAGGCGAGCAATGGCTGCATCTTAGCTTCGGGTCTCATCTTCGAGAATAAATTCCCGAGAATCAGTGACCGTACTGAGCCTTCGCACCACGTCCAGGAGTGCAGTCTCGCGAAGGGTACAAGCGGACAGGCAGACTGATCCCTCTTAGGTTCTAGTAAAGAGCCACGCTTGGTTAGTGGTTAGATGGACGTGAAGTCGTGCCAAACAGAGTCGATGCGTCCAACCACGACGGCAGGGTCTCGCTTATGGACTAGCAAACAGCCACGAGAACATGGGTGGGCTTCTAATCCGAGGTGGACCTTAGGCCAGTTTCTACAGCAACCACTACGTGTGTGGAAGGGACCTACCGTCAATTATGAAAGTTGTTCGTGCCGGAAATTGCACGTAGACACCACGGGTGGAGGTCGATAGACAACACCGCAACGCCACGATCCACGTCGCATCCTTCTAAAGTCCCTCTAAAGCTCTTGCCTAGTGGATCGACAAATAGAAACACCATCACGGGCCAAGGGCCCGTCTCAGGTTCGACCGTCGCAGCCTTCTAAGTTCCCCGCCAGGCACTTGCCTAGTTGATCGGCAAATAGAAACACCATCACGGGCCAAGGGCCCGTCTCATGTTCGACCGTCGCAGCCTTCTAAGTTCCCCGCCAGGCACTTGCCTAGTTGATCGGCAAATAGAAACACCATCACGGGCCTCGGGCCCGTCTCAGGTTCGACCGTCGCATCCTTCTAAGGTCCCTCCAAAGCTCTTGCCTAGTGGATCGACAAATAGAAACACCATCATGGGCCTCGGGCCCGTCCCAGATTCGACCGCCGCATCCTTCTAAGGTCCCCGCAAGGCACTTGCCCAGTGGATCGACAAATAGAAACACCATCACGGCCATCGGATCCGTCTCAGGTTCGACCGTCGCATCCTTCTAAGGTCCCTCCAAAGCTCTTGCCTAGTGGATCGACAAATAGAAACACCATCATGGGCCTCGGGCCCGTCCCAGATTCGACCGCCGCATCCTTCTAAGGTCCCCGCAAGGCACTTGCCCAGTGGATCGACAAATAGAAACACCACCACGGCCATCGGATCCGTCTCAGGTTCGACCGTCGCAGCCTTCTAAGGTCCCTCCAAAGCTCTTGCCTAGTGGATCGACAAATAGAAACACCATCACGGGCCTCGGGCCCGTCCCAAATTCGACCGTCGCATCCTTCTAAGGTCCCTCCCTAGTGTATCGACAAATAGAAACCCTGTCACGGGCCCCGGATCCAACTCAGTTCTCAGAAATCGCTTGATTATCAGCACGACCGTCTCAGGTGCCAGCGCATATCTGCTAACTAGAAACACAGACGCTGTCCCTCCCCACTCAGCTCTCCAATGTTGACACATTCCGCAGTTGAAAGCACGGCATTCTCTCCGATCACCATTCGCGATGCGACTCGCCCAACTTTCATTTCATTTCAAATCGAAACCAGGATCAGCGGCGGTCATTAAATCCGCGCCCAGCTGCGCGACGCTCATTTGCACTTTGACATAGAAAGCCACTTCCAAATGGGACCACCCTGACTGAAACCGAACCGTCAATAATTCATCGCGAGCACCATCAATCGTGTTCGACGTCCGATTGGGGGGGAAAATATTTCCAAGTGGCTGCGGTCGGCCCCGCAGCACCCCAGCAGAGACCAGACCATCAAAGGCCACAAAATTAATTTTTATTGATTTTGAAATATATCGTACCCATGAGAGTGTGAGAATGCAAATCGACTAGATTCACGCAAAACCAGTCCCGTACAGACGACCGAACCAACGACACCTACAATCGGCGACCTTGGCCTTCGCCCGTGTATATCGGCGGATTTATCAGTTTCTTCCTATCGATACGGTGTAACAGCAGGCCCTGTATTCTTCGCTCTGTCTCGATCGATTCGACATGCAAATGATGTGTGCTTGTGTGCTGACCCAGAAAGGCGACACAATGGGGAAGCGGGGATGTCGTCAAAGTCGAACATAGTATTGACCAATCTCACAGAGATACAGCGACAGATTCGGTGACTCGACGCGCGCTTATCGTCCGCTTAATCTTCGCCGAAGACGAAGACCAATCCGAGATCACTGCTCACTGGGATGTCTTTGTTTGAGATTAGCTCTAATCTGCTGCCGCCGCTGTTGTTGCGGCTGTTCACTTGCGTTGCTTATCACTTTTACTCTCTCTCTCGCTCTCTCTCTCCCTCTAGCTCTGTGAGTGGGTGTGTGTGTGTGTGAGTGGTCTCCCTCTCTCTCTGTCTCTCTGAAGTTAAGAAGAAGATTCTGAAACCTCTGTTCACAACAATGACCACAGTCCAGTGTGACTTGTAGAGCGGTTCCAGATACATCATCTCCGTCCGACCTAAAATGTGATTTTGAGTCTTCGACAAAACTACCCCCAGTGTGTGTTCAGTTCAGTGTCGGCGCTTTGTGCTTCCGCTTCCAATTAAACCGCCGCGCTTACGAAAGCTGAACCTTATCGCGCGACGGCTATTTGCCGATTTTAATTAAGTCCACACGATTGACAGAGATTGAGACGGTTTCTGGTCAGCTATTCTGCTTCTCTGTGCTGTGCGTGCGATATTTTTGGCGCTACTCGACGTGATCTCAGAAGTAAGCAACAACTAGAGCCCGAGCCGCCTAGAGATAGGGTTCTTTGTCTGATGAGTGTGTGTGTGTGTGTCGCCATGTGCGAGCGATCGACAATCGATCGATTGACAAGATATGTCGCGAGCACACACACAAACACACGCGAGCTCATTAAGTGCGCACTGCAATGCTCGGTATCTAGAGCAGCGAGTTCAAAGCCAGTCAGCCGTCCTCCCACCGCCCCGTGCTAGTGATCCTTTCCAGCATACCTCCCCCCCCCACTCCCCCATTTCCTCAGGGAATTAATGCATCTCCCGGGTGTGCATGTGATTGGACATTGTGTCGCTGTGTGCCATGTGACGTGATTCATAGAATCCGATTCGCACTGATTCAATTAAACGTCGGCTCATTCTTTTCTCATTCATCTGTCAATTGGACGTCTATTCTGTGTGTTGACGACGTCTGGGGGATGAGTTGTGAGAGGAAATTGTGCCACGACACGATGATGAATGGTTGTAAACATGAAAGTCCGGACGAGGGGGCGGTGGGCGACGGCAAACCTAGAATCCTGACACCATCTCAAGAACACGAACTAATCTTCATTTTCTCTTCTCCTCTCCCACAGGCAGCACAGCAAACAAAAATGGTTGGTGGAGCGAAGATAAAGAGCGATCGGGCGGAGTACAAGGACCCGATGATCAAGTATCTGCTGAAGGTGCGCGAGGATCATGCGCGTCAGAAGGAGAAGGACTACTCGCACGTGTTCCGGAACAAGTCGCGCTTCGACTTCATCCGGCTGGCGGCCATCGTGGTCGGCATCGAGTTCGCCTATGCGGCGGAGACGGCGTTTGTGTCGCCGATCCTGCTGCAGATCGGCATCCAGCACAGTCACATGACGATGGTGTGGGGCCTGTCGCCGCTGTTGGGCTTCTTCCTGGCGCCGCTGCTCGGCTCGATCAGCGATCGCTGTCGGTTGAATTTCGGTCGACGGCGGCCGATCATTGCGCTGCTCTCGCTGGGGATCTTCGTGGGGCTGCTCCTTGTGCCGTACGGACGGGATTTGGGCTATCTCTTCGGCGACCGGGTCAGCGATGTGGGGCAGTTCCTGCGGTACAACGCGACCGAGGGCGTCGCGGAGGCGCTGATGAGTGACATGCCGGCCGAGAGCAGCGGAGGGGTCAAGATGGCGGTGATCTTCACGATTTTGGGCACAATCCTGCTGGACTTTGACGCGGACACGTGTCAGACACCGGCGAGGGCGTACCTGCTGGACGTGTGCATTCCGGAGGACCACGCAAAGGCGCTGAGCACGTTCACGATCATGGCCGGCGTGGGCGGCACGATTGGATACGCCGTCGGCGGCATCGACTGGGAGTCAACGATGATCGGTTCGTTCCTGGGCGGGAACATTCCCACAGTCTTCATGATCGTGACTATTTGCTTCGTGCTCTGCTTCCTGGTGACCGTGACCAGCTTTAGGGAGATCCCGCTGGCGCTCATCGAACGGGACGACCTGCTGAAGCCACTCTCCGCGGCGACCATCAAGAATGAGATATCCAAGAACAACAACGCGATATTCTACATCAAAGAGGTGAGTGTTGGAGTGTGCTCCCCCCGATCGAGGGAAGGCTAATGGGAGTGTGCTTGCATTTCAGACCACGTCGCTGGAGCTGAAGATGGCCGAGAAAGAGCTGGAGGAGAGGAACGAGCCACCGAGTGCGGTCAAGTACGACGTCGAGATGTCCGAGACGAGCACCGAAATGGACGATCAGGACGACAAGGTGTCCCTGGGCCAGTACCTGAAGAGCATCGTCATCATGCCGAAGTCCATGCGGATCCTGAGTCTGACCAATCTCCTCTGCTGGATGGGCCACGTCTGCTACTGCCTGTACTTCACGGACTTCGTGGGCGAGGCTGTGTTCCATGGCGATCCAACTGTGGGTTCAGATTGGAGGTGACTGATTGTCTGGAGGTGACACTGACTTCTCATTCGTTTCAGGCTCCTGTCGGTTCAGATGCCTACAACTTGTACGACGCTGGCGTTCGTTTCGGCTGCTGGGGGATGTCGATCTACGCCCTCTCGTGCTCGTTCTACTCGATGACCGTGCAGAAGCTGATGTCTTGCTTTGGGTAAGTCTCGAAATTGATGAATCTCTGATGTTCACTCCCACTCACGGTGCGTTTGCTTTCAGCTTGAAACTGGTCTACATCGGGGGCATCATGATCTACGCCATCGGGATGCTGGTTCTGGCCATTTGGCCGACAAAACTTGGAGTCCTCCTCCTCAGCACGACCGCTGGGGTTATCTACGCCACGCTCTTCACGATGCCGTACATCCTGATCGCCAAGTACCATGCCAAGGGTTGTGTAAGTATCCCCCTCCCCCCTCATCGCCTCCATCACAGACTAAGACTGCCTTTTTCATCATTTCAGTTCAAGGTGCGCAGCGGCGAGAATGTCCCCCTGAAGCACAGTCGTGGCCTGGGCACTGACATTGCCATCATCAGCAGCATGGTCTTCGTCGCCCAGCTGATCATGTCGCTGAGCATAGGAACCTTGGTGGCGTGGATGGGCACCACCAGTGCGGTCTTGTATGCGGCCAGTGCGCTGAGCATTTGCGCCGCTGTATCAGCCATGTTCGTGCTGTACATTTGAAGCGGGACGGTTGCGAGCTGCGGCGCTCGGGTGTGTTTGTTTTTGTATGCGCGTCTGCGAAGACCTGCCTCATTCTGGTCTTGTCTTTTGTATTATAATTTACTTATTTGATTGTTAAACTGTTTATATTTGTTTATTAAACGAGAGAGAATTTTAAGGAAAATTAGTGGATTTTTGATTCGGTTTGGGTGGCGATCACGGTTGTCAGAGGATCTTCTAAAGATCGACGATCGCCGGTGGTCAGCGGTATTTTGCACCGATCTGGAGGGATCTTCGATTGGGAAGGCTCCACGCGATCGCCTGTGATCATGGGATTTTTGCAGCGGGATCTTCGATTGCGGAGGCTCCACAGCATCCACTTTGGAAGACGTCCAGTGGTTGCCTGTGATGGATCTTCGATTGGAAAGGCTCCACAACATCAATTTTGTAAGACGTCCAGCGATTACCTGGGATCAAGGGATTTTTGCAGCGATCGTGGAGACTGATCTTCGATTAGGGAGGCTGCACCAGATCAACTTTGGAAGACGTCCAGCGTGATCACAGAAATGCTGCAGCCGTCTAGAAAGGGATCTTCGATTGGAGAGGCTCCACCAGATCAACTTTGAAAGACGTCCAGCGATCGCCTGTGATCACAGAAATTCTGCAGCAGTCTGCAGAAGGATCTTTGATTCGGCGTCAAGTGATAGCCGATGATCTCAGAAATTCCGCAGCGAGTGTGATCCTCGGTCTAGTCCAGTGAGGACTAAAAGATCAGCCCAATCGCTGAAACCCCAAAATTCGTGACTCCACCAACTGCTCCATTCACCTCCTCCAACGTTACACACAACTTCCGCTTCCGTCGATCAGTTAGCAAATGCCTCCACCACTTCGGCCACCCAAAAGTATGCAACGCCGTTTCTCTCATTTCGCATCACAATACTCTGCCAACTGAAGCTTCAACCATCAAACAGCCTCTGGGCGCCCTCACCACCTCCACTTAGCCACAACAAAGCGGCTGCTGACCAAAAAAGCTACTCATTTGCAAAGAGTCGAGCGAAAAAGCTGCCAAGTCTATCGTCTCGACAGACTCTACGACTCTACACCCAATCGCTGGCAAACGCTCGAGATATTAACTCCGCGACAAGATCGTTTCGAGCTCAGTGCGCTTCGCAACTTCGGTACTATTCGTCGTATTCCCCGCAAAACGGAAATGGTGTTCGAGCACTGACGTGTATACAAAAAAGCAGAAAAAAAAGAAGAGTGACAAGAAACCGTGCACCGTGCCATTGTGTAATCCATAACAGTGCTGTGACCGAATAAAAGTGAATTTTTTTTCTCTTCTCCTTCGCATGTGATTGCCTATTGTTGTCGGAACGATTTTGTGTGTGTTGACCACCCCCCCTCCCACAGGTGAGTGAATGAGTCTGCGGCAGCACTTCCTGTTAACCCCCATCGTGGTCGCGCCGAGTGTAGTCTTACCCGCGTAGCGGTACTGCAGTGGTTTCTTCTTTTTTTTCTTTTTCGGCGGCACATCACGTTAATTTATTCAGGCCCGGAGGCCGTCAAGAAGTTCTATGCTAGCGTCGTTGAGTATGCCACAGCAACAGCAGCAGCGCTCACTTTTACTTCTTCTCCAATTCGTGGTGGATTTTTTCCCAGCGTTTGTTTTTTTGTGTGTTTCTGTCGCCCCAGCAGGCACACACTGGTTTCCCTCTCTGTTAAGTAACCGATCCAGTAAGAGCGGCAGCGGCAGCGGCAGCGAGTAGATGAGCCAACAGCAGATTATGACCAGACCACCTGACTGCTTTTTTTTGTAGTACATCGAGTGTACGAGGCGCGCAGTGCTGGCCGCTGCCGGTGGCCACCAGCAACAGCTTTCGGTGGGTGACAAGTCCAAAACTGGACGCAGAGAAAGAATAAGCGAACACATTAATCTTGAAAAAAGGTGGCTGCGATCGGCGGGGGGCTTGGTTAAAAGCGCCTTATCCGGTGCAACATGACTGTTGAATTGAAATTTCTCCTTAATTTGGCGCCGTGACCGGGATTTCGTTGTTTTGTTGCCCCTCGCATGAATTGGGAACAGTGTTTGGCAAGACGACGCGAGAGACTTAACATTTTAACGACCTTTTACGAAACGGGTCAGTCGGGGGTTTTCGCTTTTGTTTGGCTCCGATGTTGGCTAACTGGGCTCTCGTTGTGTTGTGCGTCTATTGTTGGCGTAATCTGTTGCGATCAAACGATCGTGGCGGTGATCTTGAGTGTTGTGCTTTTTTTGGCGTGTGACCGACTTCCTGATGGGAATTCCATGATGTCACTTGGTTTTTTTTTTTGCGCCGGATATCGATCAGCGATCGGCGAGCCGATGAGCTTACAAGAACGATCGGACGGCTGTAGTTGATCGTGTCGATCGTGGCAAGCTGCGTCGTAAATGTAAACCTGACGGCGATTGCGATCGGTAATTAACGCAACAATCGAGGCCAAACCTGGCGAACCTGATGGCGATAGTGGAAGTTCTTGACACCGTCTTACCGAGCAGCGGTTTTGTCAAGATCTGGAATTGCGTTTGAGGTCTGATTTCAGGTGGCGGTGGGTAAGGTCAATGTTGTCGCTGGCGACTGCTCCAAAGTGCCACGATCACCGACATGATCGATGAGTCTGCTGCCTCAATGAATGAGTTTGTTCGGCAACTTTGCGTCAGATTTGCCTTGTTGGCCTTAGATACGCCGATTTGATCGGCTTTAGAGGAGACTCTACCTCGAGACAAGGCAGTCACTCCTTTTTGTCGATCAGCGCCCGAAGTGTTGGTCATGGCGGCATGTAAGATTCCACCGGAACTGAAGGTTCTACGTCACTGCTGGTTGGAGAGTGACCGAGATTTTTTGGCCATGAAAGCATGTAAAATGTCCCCAGAACTGGATACCCTTCGTCGATGATCGTTAAAGGGAAGTGGTGCGCCACAATCTCTGCCACGAAGGCATGTAAGATCGCCTCAGAACTGGAGACTCTACGTCGATGATCGTTAGAGGGAAGTGGTCTTACATGCCTTCCTCTGCCAGGAAGGCATGTAAGATCGCCTCAGAACTGGAGACTCTACGTCGATGATCGTTAGAGGGAAGTGGTGCGCCACAATCTCTGCCAGGAAGGCATGTAAGATTGCCTCAGAACTGGAGACTCTACGTCGATGATAGTTAGAGGGAAGTGGTGCGCCACAATCTCTGCCAGGAAGGCATGTAAAATGTCCCCAGAACTGGATACCCTTCGTCGATGATCGTTAAAGGGAAGTGGTGCGCCACAATCTCTGCCAGGAAGGCATGTAGGATCCCCTCAGAACGGGAGACTCTACGTCGATGATCGTCAGAGGGAAGTTGTGCGCCACAATGTTGGCCACGGACTCCAAACTTGATCGTCTTTAAAGAAGACTAATGCGCCGCCCCGATCAGTCACCGAACCAGAAGCACTCCCACCAAATCCCCGCCAAATCTCTCAAAGAATCTGATTAAAAAAGAATTCCTGGGAAGAGGTGACGTTACTCACCAACAGATCAGAATCTTCGGATGAGCCAGACCAAAAATAAACCCATGACCAGTCGAGCTCCAGTAAGTTACAACTGCTTTATGGCTGTCGGAAACCAAAAACGAATGAAAAATCCGTCAAAGATCCCCTCAGAACTGGTTTAAACTGCCGCTTGGTTCAAGTTGTCGATCAAGCGATCACTTCTGCGCGATCATTGAGCCAGCCAGTGTGTCGAAGCCAAGTCTGAGCAAAAAGGAAAAGGTTACTCATGGTGATTCATCACCATTCTGTGTCTGATAGTTCCCCCTCGCGAAGGCCACCAGCCGCTTCAAGTGAAGCACCTGAGGTGCCAAGATATTCTTATTCACATGTAGTAGCACCTACTTCACTCGATATGGCATGCTAATGTTATGCTTTTGTTCTAATCTTGGAATTGTATGTGTCGCCTCGTCTTACTCACAGCCTTTTTCAGACACAACCTGGTACCATTTGTGGCCTTCACTGGCGCATATTTTCGCTGACATCATCCGATGTTGAGTGGAAATCGCAGATTCCGTCTGAAATTGACTGACAGAACTAGACGGAGAGAAATGCATCAAGCTCGAGGCCAGTCAACGCACCAGAGTCGGTCTTTGTGGCCACATTAAACTCGTCGGATCTTTGAATAATTGATGAGAGCGTGCGGCAAACAATTATTTCTTTCGGTAAACCAGTTCCTTATTGTTGGCCAGCGATGGCGGAGTGGGGGATTTTTTTTTCGGGTTTTCGAATCAGATTTCAGATTTCTCTGTGCCCGAGTGGTGAACCTGAATTTATCTGAGTCATGGCTGGGAGGGATCTCTACTCGAGCTATGTGGTTTGTCAGCAATCGAGTGGAAGACCCAACGTGATTGACTGCGATAAGGAAGACGCAGTAGCAACAGAGGCAGAGGTTTTGTTTTTGTTGATCGTTGTGGGCTTCATTTTGGGAATTCGTTCATGCCTGCTGAAAGATTGGAGATGCCATCGATCTCCTACTTCATTTGCTGATACAAAATGGAGGATTTCGCGGAATTTGCGACATCCGGATGAAATCTCTTATTTTTGTGTCCTATTTATATCATTTCACGCCATAGACGAATATTCTCCCCTGTCTAGAGGGTCTCCCACTGTTCGTTTTTAGTTTTCATGAGCTGTTGAGCAGATTTTCAGTAATCCGGATGATGTCGCAAAAATTCGTTCCCCGTTTGCCTATACGTCGCGGCTTAAATAAAGAATAGAGAAGACATCTTGCTCTATCTACTAGTTCAATTTCGTGAGCTGTTGAAGAAATTTTCAGTAATCCGGATGAAGTCTCCTATCTTGTTCTCCGTTTGTCTAAAAGTCACACCATAAGGGAACAAAAGAGAAGGCATCCTGCTCCGCTTAGCGGATCACCCACCATTTGCATAAGCTGTTGAAGATATTTTCAGTAATTCGGATGGAGTCTCCTATCTTGTTCCCCGTTTGTCTATACGTCACGCCTTGGACGAGCAAAAAGAAACCTTCCTGCTCCGTCCAGCGGATCACCCACCGATCTTTGTTAGATTACATGAGCTCTAGAAAAGATTTTCAGTAATCCGGATGAACTCTCCTAACTCGTTCCCCGTTTATCTATACGTCACGACATAAATAAACAAAAGAGAAGGCATCCTACTCTGTCTAGATGATCACCCACCAAATTGTGTCAGTTTTAATGAGCTTTTTAAGATATTCTCAGTAATCCGGATGAAGTCCACTATCTTGCTTCTCATTCGTCTATACGCCTCGCCATAAATAAAAAAAAAATTAGGCATCCAGCTATGTCTAGTGGATCACCCACCAACCTCTGTTCATTTTCATGAGCTTTTGAAGAGATTCTCAGTAATCCGGATGAAGTCTCATATCTTGCTTCTCATTTGTCTATACGTCACGCCATAAATGAATAAATTAAAAGGCATACTGCTCTGTTTAATTGGTCATCCACCGTTCAGTAACAGATTCCAGTAATCCGGATGAAGTCTCCAATCTCGTTCCCCACTTGCCTGTACGTCACGCCATAAACGCACAAAGATAAGGCACCCTGCTCTGTCTAGAGGATTACCCACCGATCTCTGTTTGTTTTCACGAGCTTTTGAAGAGATTTTCAGTAATCCGGATGAAGTTTCTTATTTGCACGTCACGTCACAAAAGTGATTTGGCTTTCATCAACGCGCTGAAATTGAACACAACTCGTCATCTGTCGGCAGGTGAATCGCGATCAATGTTAACTGCATTTTCCGTAATCCGGATGCAGTCTCATATCTGCCACGTGCATCCCCATTCGATCAGTTGACACAGTTAATGGCCTCCTTTCACGGAAAATTGTCCAATAAAACGGACGACCGCGCCGACAGCCATTAAATCAAAGTCAAGTCTACACCATTCGCTTTTGTCAATATTGAAGGCGATGGGCGACGGGCGAGGGGACACCCGCGAAGGCTCTCTAATTCGCACCGCGGTGATAACGAGACATCGAAGCAAACACCGTTTACTATGCTCAATTAAAAGGTCATAAATTTAAGTCCCGATTAAACTGCAGCGGCACGGCTCTTCCAAGGATGACGTCAATGCGTCGTGTCACGTACAATTGACTCGCGCGCAAGGGTGACAGCTGTTCAGCTGGATGGCATTGATGTTCGGAATCCGCCTCACAACACAATGCACACCACCGCTCAGTGGTGCTTGTTAATATTCGAAAGGTATCGACAGCCGAAGCATCATCGAACATCAGCAGATCAGATCATGATCACGAAGCTCAAGTGGATTCTCCCTCGCGAGTCACAACAGTTATGTGGCCTTTTGTTCGATTGCGCACAGGTTCGCCTTGAGGGCTGAGTACAACGACAACAAACGTCAGCTTCACGGTCGAATGGGCACCGCTTGCAGTGGCACTTGACGGGCCAGTCGAAAGGAAAAGTGTAAACGAATCTGCGGCTGTGCCTGAAACGGGGCAAATGACACTCGATGGGAATGGCCGTTGCGGTAGCCAAGGTCGGCCACCCATCAAATGGGGCAACAAACTTGAATGAGCTCGCTGCTGGCTGGTGCAACGGGCTGTGTTGACGTTTCTAGCTGGCTTAAGCTGGCTTCGGCGTGCGGTGCTCAAGGCGATCTGGTTCAGCCCATCGACACTGTCGCTTGAAGGAAGATGCTTTTGGCTTCAGTCGTGGTGTCAGCTCTTGTGAAGCTTGTTGCCTACCACGAAGCGTCACACAGCTCAGCCCGTGCATACCAAGCAGGAGCGACCACAGCAGTCCCCTGAAGCGCCAGCAAAACCGCATGTCACAAGGCACAAGCCTCCACACGATCGCATCAGTATGTATCGCGTCGAGTTCGCTCCTCAAGGTTGATCGTTACCATCGTTTTGGGGTAAACTATTCATGTCTCTCCCACAAACGGTTAAAATGCCGACCAGAAGGGGCCGGTGGCAGTCACATCACGCCGACGTGAACTGGTTTCCAATCAACGGCACGGATTCAGAGAGGTGCGTCGTTAATCTGCAAAAGCGACCAACTGGCTCATAACTCATCGGACTCTAGCTCGGGCTCCATATGTCACTGATGATGTCACAACTTGGCGTGACTCGCTTCGGAGCGCTGCTTCGGAGCTCAATGAGGTTGTCGATGGCTCCCAGGCCAATTAGCGCATTGTGTTCGAAGCCATTCAGCAGAAAGGTGTTTAATTATCTCGAAATCGGTTTCACCTCGTTCTGAACGGGGACGGGGTGCTAGCAGCTGCCACATTCCGTGAAGCAATCCCGCGCACATTGTACGGGCGGCCGGCAGGTCTCGTTTAAAATTCAAGAGCAGTTCTGGCGCGGAGCGGTTCTTATGAATATTTTATGATTTAATGGGGGATCTGAAGTTTTCAACGGGTTTTCCGTTTTCCGGAAGCCAGTCGGCCTCCGTGATGCTGGTGGGTCACCTCGTAAGCTTTGTTATTGTGTGCTGGCGTGGCGATTTTCTGGAATTCGAGGAATCCGGACGGAGTTTATTGGTTACGTAATCGTGGGCACAGCTCGAGTGCAAACTTAAGCCAGTCTGGGGTAGAGCAGGCTGAACTCCGATCAAAGTTGAGGAGATTTTCCGAAATCCGGATGAAGTCCCTTATTTGCTGGTCGTCTGGCTGTGTCTGACGACATAGACTTGGCTTGGACTTGAAACTAAAGACGGGTGTAAGCCTCAATCGATGCTGAGAAGATTTTCCAAAATCCGGATGGAGTCTGTTATTTTAGTGCTCGTTTGGATGTACGTCACTTCGTAGAATAGATGCAAGCTTCAGCTTCGACTATTTTAGCTTAAACTTGAAATCGAAGACGGTTGTAAGTCCCAGTCGATGCTGAAGAGATTCGCCAAAATCCGGATGGAGTCTCTTATTTTAGTGCTCGTTTAGAAGTATGTGCGTCACTTCGCAGAATAGAAGCAGGTTTCAGCTCCGATTTCAACTAAAGACATCCCAGTCAGTCGGGAGGTGAACCCCTATCGATGTTTAAGTCTTTTTTTCAAAATCCGGATGAAGTCTCTTTGCATGACACGCCATATAAGAGATGTAAACTTCAGCTTCGACTTGAAACGACGTCAGTTTCCGGTCTTTCGAGAAGTGAACACCGATCGATTCTAAACAGATTTCCCAAAATCCGGATGAAGTCATTTCCGGATTCGAGACATGTCGCTTGATGTCATAGAAGAGGTGTGACTCTTGGCTTCTTTTTGAAGCTAGAAACATCCTGGTCTAAAGGGAGGGGAACCCCGATCTAAGGTTGCTGAAGCTATTTCTCGAAATCCGGATGAAGCCTCTTATTGTGCTCTTTGGACTGAATGACACGCCGTTTAAGAGATGTGGACTTCAACTTCGCCTATAAACTGACGAGAAGCGAACCCCGATCGGTGCTAAAGTGATTTCAGATTTCCCAAAATCCGGATAATGTCATTCTGTTTTTTTGTTTGCTTGACTATACATCACGCCGTAGAAGAGAAGTTGGTCTGCCGGGAAGTCGGAGATCGATGCTGAAGTCATTTTTCGAAATCCGGATGAAGTCTCTATTTTGGGCTTTTTTCATTATACGATACGCCGTAGAACCGGCGTGGCCTCCGGATTCGGCTTGAAACTGAAGGCATCCCGGTCTGTCAGAAGGTGAACCCCGAACGATGCTGAAGTCTTTTTTTTGGAAATCCGGATGGAGTCCCTCATTTCAGTTCTCGTTTGTCTGCCGTCGACACGCCATTGGAGTGACGTTGCCTCTGAATTCGGCTTGAAACTGAAAACATCTCAGTCGGTTGGAAGGTGAACCCCAAGGTTTTTTCGAAATCCGGATGGAATGTGTTATTTTAGTTCCGGTTTGCCTGCACGACACGCCATAGAAGCGATGGCTTGAAACTGAAGCCATACCGGCCTGTCTGGAGGTGGACCACGAATGATGCCGAAGAGATTTTCCAAAATCCGGATGAAGTCCCTTATACGCCGTCGTCTACGTCACTTTATTAAAGCGACTTTGGTATTCGTCGGACTTCGTCATAAAAGTGAATGCACTCTACTTTGACCAATGGGTCACCTCCCAATCGTTTTTGAAGAGATTTTCCAAAATCCGGATGAATTCTCTTATTCGCCGTCGTCTACGTCACCCGATTAAAGCGATTTGTTTCATAACTTCGTCATGAAACTGAATGCACTCTACTTTGACCGGTGGGTCACATCCCGATCGCTTTTGAAGAGATTTTCCGAGATCCGGATAATTTCACCGAATAGAAAACAGACCACAAATCCGTTGTCAGGCACTCCGTCAACTCAGAAAGTTACGAAATTCCCCTTTACATAACCGAGATCGAGTTGAAGGTTCCACGATTTCATCGAAAATTCCCCTGTTCAGAGGACGTCGCGTGACCGCACGTCCATCCGTGTCACATGCATTTTCATGATTCAACGCGATCAGATGATGTGTCAAGACGGCAGGCACAGATAACCTCGCATTGTCGTGTAAATCGCTCGAATTTGCCGCCTCGATTCATGACCAATACCCGCTGACTGCCATGAATGACTTAAATTCGCCCCGCCACCTGCACTAGATGGTCCATAAAACAAGACATTTACTGCCTCCGTTGCAAAAGATAACACAAATCTAATCCCTCAGCGTGTGCTGCGATCGTTTATTGACGTGTTTGTCTCTCGTTTTGCATTCCCGTCGAACCGTGTTTGCTTTTGCGCTGATAACACTGATCTGCTTTATCTTTCAGACTTGCCATGGCCACACATGTGAATCCTGCGTTCGTCGGGGATGATGGAAAGAATTCGAATGCAAACTCAAATGGAGCCGCTAAGATCGCCGGACAGACACCGAATGCGGCCGCTTGTGTAAGTCAGAAGCACGACGCGATGTCCTCATTCCATGACATCCTCCTCTCTCTCTCTCTCTCATTTCAGAATGCCCGCGCAAAGCCTGGACTGGAGCGCGACCTCTGGGGGAAGGACATCGAGTTCCTGCTCTCGTGCATCGCCATGTCCGTCGGCCTGGGCAACGTGTGGCGGTTCCCCTTCACAGCGCTCGAGAACGGCGGCGGCGCCTTCCTCATACCGTACCTGATAGTGTTGTTCCTAGTCGGCAAGCCGATCTACTACATGGAGATGATTGTGGGCCAGTTCTCCAGTCGGGGCTCGGTCAAGGTGTTCGATCTCTGTCCGGCCATGAAAGGTAAGTTTTGCGTGCGGCGAGTGGTGCACCCACATTCACATCCTCATGACTTGCCACCTTGCCACTCTCTTTAGGCGTCGGCATTGGCCAGGTGTTCTCCATTTCGATGGTCACCACCTATTACGTGGCCATCATGGGTCTCACGCTTAAGTACGCCTTCGACTCATTTCACAGCGTCTTGCCGTGGACTCAGTGCCAGGATTCGTGGGATGCCGTTTGCGTTGCGTCCGGAGCGAGCGATGGCGGCCTCTCTGTGGCCACCAATAGCTCGCTCAGTGGCGGCGGCAAGCGACAGACCTCTGCCGAGTTGTACTTCATGTAAGTGTTTGTCTGTCTCCTGGTGTTGGTGTATGCTTCTTCCTTCTTCGCTCGCGATTAATCCTCCGGGCTCCCTCCCTCCTCCCGCATGGTGTAGGTCAGTTCCGCTTGGTTGTTGTCATTGCTCCGCTCCTCCGGGCCCCGTTTCTGGATGATTCAATACGCGTAAGCTATTGCAACAGCTTGCGTTGATTGGGAATTGATTATTTATTACAGAGTCAATTGACAGTGAAACACAAATCGATTGGAATTGAAGAATTCAATCAAACACACAGCAGCGGCAGGCACTGTGTCCGTTCGATTTGCGAAGTGTGAAAGTTATTTTACTTACTGCGTCACGTAATTGAGAGAGGCGGAGAGACACAGAGAGAGAGATAAAGAGAGAGAGGGAGCCGCTTGGGCAGGGTTGTCGGTTGGAGTCGCGTCTGTTTGACAACTGATCATGCTCAAGGCTTGCCGGGTAATTGGTGAAACAATTGCCTTAAAACGCACAGAATTCGATTCGCTCTGCTTAACCCTTTCTGGAGGCACTCTTCTGCGCTTTATCTTGCATCTAACATCTTAACACACTCATCAACTCATTACTTTCAATGCAATCTAACGAAACTTTCAAAAAACCAAAAAAAAAAACAAAAAGGTGTCGGACTTGGTCAGGCTTTTATGGTGTTTCTGCTTGGGACCTACTACGAATCGATCGTGGCGCTGATCTGCTTCTATTTCGTGCAGTCGTTCAGGTCGCCGATCCCGTGGGCGAGCTGTCGCCCCGAATGGAGCGAGAACTGCTACGACTCGAAGGGAATGGGCGAGGCGGGCGATCAGCGCAATCGATCGCTCACTACTAACAAAGAGTATCTGCGGTCCATGGAGAAGGGTTCGAATGCCACAATCATGACCAGCTCTGAGTTGTACTTTATGTAAGTCTAACCCGGTGATTGGAACGAAATGCATGCGCTGCTCGATCGAGTACTTCATGATCTTTTGTTTTGTCTTTGCAAAAAAAAAAAAAAATACACGCACAGAAAGGAGGTGCTCCGGGAGAAGGACTCGCTGGAGGATGGCATTGGCCTGCCAAACTGGGAGCTCGTCATCGGCTTGCTGATCTCGTGGATCATGATCTATCTGCTGATCGTGCGCGGCGTGAAGAGCTCCGGAAAGGCGTCGTACTTCCTTGCGATTTTCCCCTACATCGTGATGGTGATCCTGCTGATCCGTGCGGTCACTCTGGACGGGTCCATCGATGGGATCATTTACTTCATCAAGCCGCAGTGGGAAAAGATCCTCAGTCCGAAGGTATGGCGGCGCACTCTCATCATCATCATCCCACTGTCACTGAAATCACTCTCTTTGCAGGTCTGGTACGCCGCCGTGACTCAGGTCTTCTACTCGCTGTCCGTGTGCTTCGGCAACATCATCATGTACTCGTCGTACAACAAGTTCAGCCACAACGTGCACCGCGATGCCACCATTGTGACGCTGCTGGACACGTTCACCTCGCTGCTGGCGGGCTTCACCATCTTCGGCATCCTGGGCCATCTGGCGCATGAGATCGGCTCAGACGACGTCGGCACCGTGGTCAAGGGAGGCGCTGGTCTTGCCTTCATCTCGTACCCCGATGCCATCGCTAAGTTCAAGGCCTTGCCGCAGATCTTCTCCGTTCTGTTCTTCATCATGCTCTTCGTCCTGGGCATCGGCAGCAACATCGCCATGACGTCGTGCACGATGACCGCGATTCGGGACAACTTCCCCAAGATCCCTCAGTCGTACTGCGCCCTCGGAATAGCCATTGTCAGCTTCTGCGTGGGCCTGCTCTACATCACGCCGGTAAGTCAGCACAATCTCGGGCCACGGCAGACTTAAACTATCTCCATGCTCTCCCATAGGGCGGTCAATTTTTGCTCACACTGGTCGACTACTTTGGCGCCTCGATGATCGCGCTGGTTCTCGGCATCGCCGAGCTGTACGTGCTCGCGTGGGTGTACGGCGTCGATCGCCTCTGCAAGGACACCGAGTTCATGATCGGCCAGAACCCCGGCTGGTACTGGCGCATCTGCTGGGGCATCGTCACCCCGGCGATCATGACGGCGATCCTCATCTACACGTTCGTGGCGTACGAGCCGGTGACCTACAAGGACGTGATCTATCCCGACTGGTGCTACGGTAAGCCCCGTGATCAGCGATCGCAGCCAGCTCTCATCCGCATTTTTTTTTTGTCTCCCCTTCAGCCGTCGGATGGACGATCTCAATATTCGGAGTGATGCAAGTGCCGATCTGGGCGTGCGTGGCCATCATCCGGCAGCCGGGCGACACCGTCTGGGAGAAGGTTGTCGGCTCGTTCCGGCCCAAGCCCAACTGGGGCCCCAATGATCTCGTGCTGCGCGAGCAATACCACAAGGAGATCGACAGCTACAAGGAAGCGACGCGAAACCTCAACGCTTTCCAGAAAATCAAGAAAAATATTTTCGGCTAGAGCGGCAAGGTCCGCCCTCGTCCCGGGGAGGGGGCGGGCGACTTGGAATAGCTTTAATCTCGCGTAAGGACGGTGGATCTTTGTAAGTTATCTCGTTTTGTAAGAAAAATAAAAGATTTGAAAAGCCAGACGCAGATGTTCTTTATTGACCACGTCGGCCGCTTAATCAGACTCTTCAAAGCAGGCTCCAGCCTCCCGGTCGAAGAAGCACATAAGATCGCCGTTCGTCGGCGCCACCAGACCCGCCGGCAGGGGTTCCTTGTCCAGGAAAATCCTCTGAAACAAGAAATAAGACATTTCAAATCCTCACAACTGCCTCCGGAGCATTCTACCTTAACGATGTCCGCCTTGCCAGCGCCGCAAATGGCGAACATACAGCACCGGGCCTTGTTGATCAACGGGTACGTCATGGTGACCCGCTTCGGCGGCGGCTTCGGCGAGTCATCGATCGGCGCCACCAGACGGCGCTGCTCCTTCAGCAGCGCATGGCCGGGAAACAGAGAGCACGTGTGACCGTCTGGGCCCATTCCCAGGAGAAGCAGATCAAAAACCGGAACACACCCCGCTTCCAGTTCGAACTCTTTGACGATCTTTGCCTCGTAGTCCGTGGCGCATTCGTCCAGTGCGAGATCCGTGTCGATTGTCACAAACTGCCGCTCGGTCAGGGCAATCTGCCCGATCAACGCACGCTTGTACGCGCCAAATGTGGAGTCGCCATCCGAGTCGGGGACGTAGCGCTCATCGCAGAAGAACAGGCGCCACTTGGAGAGGTCCGTGTCAATTCTGGCCAACGCCCGACCCAAGTAGCTGACCAGGGAACCACCTGTGCGAGTGTGTCAAACCTTGCGTGACCTTGAACGAGAACCAACAACACTCACCCGATAGGCCAACTCGGAACTTGCCCTTCTCGGCGATGGCCAGCTGCGCCAGGCGTGAAATTTCAGCCGTGAGTCTTTCAATGACCGCATCCTCGTTTTGGAGCACAAAATTTACCATTTTGATCGAACGGAATGTTGGGAAGACTGCAGCGTGAAGTGCACCTTTCTAAATGGAATGCACGACGGCCTTGCACTGGAGGGCCACTGACAGCCGATTGCGGGTGACAGTTGTCAGTCGGGCGAGTGAGCTTTCGCAGCGGAGACACAAACCGGTAAGCTTCGATCCGGAATGATCAACAGATGGGGCTGGTGTTTGTTGAAAGCGCGTTTTTAGGCAGGGGGAGAGAACTTGATGCGTTTGGCACGCGATTTGATGGAGCTTTTCAAGCTTTGGGGTATGAAGCTCCGTTTTGAATGACAGCGATCGGTTGAGATCGAGGAGCAGGCGCTTAAGGCGAGGCAGTCAATGGTTCGATTGAATAAAAAAGATTAGGCCACCAAGTGGCCCGAATCTGAATGAACGGCGACTTGAGGTGAAGGAGCAGGGAGAGCGTTGAAGGCCTTTCTTTGACTCCGAGCCTTTCTTCGACTCCGAGAGGACGCCGGCGTTTAAAGCGACGGAAAGAAGAGGAAAGATGTCTTAAATCGGTGCGGCCGCCCAGAGATGACACGTACTTCGGGGAACAGCCTTTTTTGTTGAATTTGAAGCCGCTCGACGGGAAGTCCTCGACTCCGAGAGCACGCCGGCGTTTAAGGCGACGGACGGAAGAGGAAAGAGGCCTTAACTCGGTGCGGCCGCCTAGAGATGACACGTGCTTCGGGGCACAGCCTTTTTTGGTGAACTTGAAGCCGCCCGACGGGAAGTCCTCGACGCCGAGACTGTGGAGCAGAGGACGCGGGCGTTTAAGGCGACGGACGGAAGAGGAAAGAGGTCTTAACTCGGTGCGGCCGCCCATTTTGGTTAATTTGAAGCGGCCCGACGGGAAGTCCTCGACTCCGAGAGGACGCCAGCGTTTAATGCGACGGATGGAAGAAGAAAGAGGCCTTAACACGGTGCGGCCGCTCAGAGATGACACATGCTTCGGAGGCTTGTGGGTTGAAGCCCAGGAAGTGCAATTTCCACCCATTGCTTCAGTTCAAACGAGCCAAGGAACCATTTGACGGCAATCTCTCCTTCCATTGCCATCAGTGTGATTCCCCTTCCTCCTCCGCTGCCTCGGTCAAACTGCACAAACAAATCGCCGCGAAGTGTGAGGTGCAGGGGAGGAGGTGAACAACATAAGCGCACCCCAGGTGCAATTACACGTAAGCACGTCCTCTCGATTTATTGCAACCAAATGTGTAAACAATAACAAAAGTATCCTTGCGTGAAAAACAGGAAAAAAAAATCCACCCTCACCCCGCACCGCCGCCGCACTCGCCGCAATGCAGCACCCGCACAAACAACATCAACCAATCATCCAGCCGCCCAATTAAGGCCAAGGGGATATTTTAATGTCGACCACCCACGCCCAGGCCGGGCCACCAGTCCTTGGCCACCATTTCCCACCACCATGCTCGACTCACTGGGACAGTTTAATGGCCAGCGGCATGTGTCACATGTGGGTGGGGATGGTGTGTGTGTGTTTGTGAATTTGTTTTCGCGCGAGCACAAGTGCGTGAAATGCTTAGCAAGGATTTTTCGCAACGCGGACTCGTTTCCGAGCGAACATGGCGTGTGAAACCGCAAAACGTTTTTCGCGGTAACCGGTTATGGAGATTAATTGCCAGTGTCACCCACGCCCACCCCCAAAATACAGTTTTTTTGCAGAAAAAAAAAACTGCATGCGTAGGGAAACCAACGAAAATCAAACCGTGCTCTCGCCACGACGACGGCAGGTGTGCTGTGGGCGAATAGATTTCCTAAATTGCTGGCATTGCTGGTGCTGCTGCCATTCATTGGGCGCCATGCTGCGGTATGCAATAACACACATTTTTGGCGAACATTTAATCGACGTTCGATAAATTCCCCTCGTTTCGACAGCCGTTGGATGGTGTATCCGTTGATCGTGGAACGCAGATGACGGAAGAAAGGAGAATGTACGTGAGCCAGGAGAGCATATGTGAGTCGTTCTTGCAGACGCTGAGGTGCCTCTGCACGTCTACTATCGTCCACAAATTGTCTAGAACAGTTTCTACGGTCTCTCCGAGTCAAGCGCACGGAGGCCTTGTTGCCGAAGGATCTGCGGGAAGCTTCAGTGCCGAGGAGGAGGACGGCTACCCGCTAAGCCTTATGCAACAGCCCTTCAATGCCTCCGAGGCCGAAGTCATCTTCTCGTTCGTGTCTGAGACAGAGTTCAAGGACTTCCCTAGACACGACGGATAGAGGCTCTTCATCGTCCCAGTGTCCTCGAGTCGCAGACAGACTTCAGGGGCTTGTCGGGACACGACCGATAGAGGCTGCAGTGTCCTCGAGTCTCAGACAGACTTCAGGGGCTTCCCTAGACACGGCGGATCAGACAGACTTCAGGGACTTCCCCAGACACGACGGATAGAGGCTCTTCATCGTCCCAGTGCCCCCGAGTCTCAGACAGACTTCAGGGACTTCCCTAGACACGACGGATAGAGGCTCTTCATCGTCCCAGTGCCCCCGAGTCTCAGACAGACTTCAGGGGCTTGTCGGGACACGACGGATAGAGGCTCTTCCTCGTCCCAGTGTCCTCGAGTTCAAGACAGACTTCAGGGACTTCCCCAGACACGACGGATAGAGCCTCTTCATCGCCCTAGTGTCCTTGAGTCTCAGACAGACTTCAGGCGCTTGTCGGGACACGACGGATAGAAGCTCTTCCTCGTCCCAGTGTTCTCGAGTCCAAGACAGACTTCAGGGACTTCCCCAGACACGACGGATAGAGGCTCTTCATCGTCCCAGTGTCCTCGAGTCTAAAGCAAACTTCATTTTGGCTAAAATTTCCGTCCATTTCCAGTCTGCAACCGCCTTTGCAGTCCGCACCACTTTCTGCATCATCGGCACAAATTAGCTGCAACTTGAGCCCATCCCCCCATCTCCCCATCCCCTGTTCAGTATCCCAACCTTCCGCCGTCATTCCTCAGCCCCTTCAGCAAAGGATCCTTCCTCAAACCGAACCAAAAATGTGATTGCCCCAAAAACTCAGAAATGTGACAACTCACATCAGCCTGCCTCCCCCTCGAGCTGACCCTGAAATCCTCTCACGTCTCAATGCGATTACGAAACCGTTCCGCGCCCTCGCCAGAGCACAGAGAACACCTTGCATTCATTATCGGTCAACCGCCTCGACGGCAGGACTCAGCACATTTCCACCCTCACCCTCGTGCCGAGCCTCACCCCTCAGCACACAACGACGATGAGACTTAGACGAACCGTCTAGTGGAGTGTGCTTCAGCCTTATCTCGCCGCTCCTAAGTACACACTCCCCCTTAATTATGGCGAGCAAATACTCATTACGATCGCACATTTCCACCGCACCGACCATCAGAGCGCTTGCCACTCACTGTCACCGCCGCCACCGTCGTCCTCAGCATCCCTTATCTCGCGCGCACTCATCGCAAACATTCACACTCCCACACTGGCAGTGCCGGCACCCAACCGCCACACCCAACGCCACCCCATCCAGCCGACAAAAGGGCCGAAGGATGACGTTTTGTGTGTGCGCCACGCTATTTGTGAAATGTGTTTGTTTTGGCTCCGAAATCTACGCTCCCCAGCCACGTGCAGGATTAGGTGAAGCCCCACTCTGAGGGGGGGGGGGGGGGCACAATAAAAATCAAGTGGATGACGAGGACGTTTTTTTTTGTCCTGCCCCTGCTCTCGAGTGCGAGGTGACGACGATCGACGCTGGAGTACACACGGAGAGTGTGTGTGCGGATGTGCTCAACGTACGGAGCGCGACTGCTGTGTGCCGGTCCTGGCTGGCTGCTGGCTGCTTTAAATCGACGAGTGGCTGAGCCTATGCAAACAGATAAGCCACGTCCTTGGATTAGTCGGCAACGTCGACGAGGATATGACAGAATGGTGGTGGTGGCAAAACTAAACAGTGATGAAGCCCAGAAAAAAATACACCCAGCCACCCACTCCGAGGACCTCCGTCGCTGTGCATGCAGAGATAATAATGCACGATGACATGCAAGGACATGATTTGTACGTCGTTACAACCCACATAACGCTCGGCAGACAAGAAAGCCGGCGAAAGAGGAATCCCGTTGTCTGCAAGGGTGCTGGCTGGGGGTTCGTAGGCACGTGCGACGCGACGCGACTGAGGCGGGCGGGCGGGCTGTTGGTTGTACGCCCTTGTTGATGGAAGGTGGGAACAGGAGCAACTGTTCAAAGGCTGATGAGTGGAGGGTAATTGAGTTGTGATTCCGTAGAGATGGGGGCAGACAGTCGATGCTGGGGCTGGTGCTTCTTTTGAGCCCGAAATCATGAGCCCGAAATCATGCGTCCAAGGGAAGGTGGGAGGGGGTCACCGGAAGCAGGTAATTTTGAGGAATCGACAATGTTTTCGACGATTTCAACGATTTAGACGTAATCAGCCGCGTTCGTTGCTGGCAAAGCTGATGAGTCTGTCCGTCCAAAAGGGGGGTTGAGCCCGTCGGAGGACGACGACAGTCCACTGAGTCCGTCGGAGGACGTCGACAATCCACTGAGTCCGTCGGAGGACGTCGACAGTCCACTAAGTCGGTCGGAGGACGTCGACTGTCCACTGAGTCGGTCGGAGGACGCCGACAGTCCACTGAGAACGTCGGGGGACGTCGACAGTCCACTGAGTCCGTCGACAGTCCATTGAGTCCGTCGGAGGACGTCGACAGTCCACTGAGTCCGTCGAAGGACGTCGACAGCCCACTGAGACCGTCGGGCGACGTCGACAGTCCATTGAGTCCGTCGACTATCCACTGAGTCGGTCGGAGAACGTCGACTGTACACTGAGTCGGTCGGATGACGTCGACAGTCCATTGAGTCCGTCGACAGTCCATTTAGTCATCACGTGATGCCGAGAAAGTTCAGAAGAACTACCACGCCAACCAATCAACCGAACAGCAATCCATGGCGTCACGGAAAAAGCCAGCATCTGGCAGCGTTCCAGAACAATGACGCACCACACTCGAAGTGCCCGCAACAAAACCACCCAACTGCATCACGTGAGCGACACACGGTGTCCCCCCAAGGAGAGACACGCACACGCTTCGCCCACACAGAACACCACCCAGCACAGACGACCTCCATCTGCGCCGTCATAGTCTCCATCCAGTCTCCATCTGTTCCACGGCTGAGTCTGCCACTGATCGGGACACACAGCGATGACATATGTGCATCCTTAGCCCACGTCTAATGTACCATCTGCTCGGCGAAGTCGTCATCGTTTTCCCTTAAACTGACGCAGCTCCAGATGATAGCCCCCCCGCCTGGCAAAGCTGATGACACATGCACGCTGGTTACACAAGCCCGCCATCAGAAAAGAATCTTCCAGATGGAATTCGCGTGATGCAAAATGAAATACCCTCCACCCCGAAACTGATGACGTAACGCGTCCCATTCGCTATCTTCCCGAATCATTTCCCTTAACAGACTCTTTCCCCCGAAAGCACCCACAAATCCTGCACGCCCACTTAACCCAGCAACCATTCATCCGTGCAGACACTTATTCACCAGCACTGGATACTGTACGCACACCTGTTACCGCCAGAGTGCCTCGTAACTAGTCAAGTCTCCGGTTCCGAGCGCCAAGATTTCGGTCCCGAGTCCTCTCAAGCGAAAAGACCACTCACCATGTCAGTGTGTTATAGGAGCACACAGCTGGAGTATGCTACCGAGTGCCGTGCCGCACCGCGCCGCGCCGGCAGCGTAGAATGCCGGAGAATGGCAGCGGCGAGGAGCTCGCATGGAACAATCCCAAAGAGGAGAGGATATTGAATAACATCTCTTAAATCATCAGTAGTTGTGCGCTTCATCGGAAACTGATGTCATAATTAAGGACGATGCCATCTGCAGCGACCTCCTCTGACTGATTACGGAACGACGTCGCTTTCCTAGACGTTCCACCATGGTTGGGCGGGGGGGAGGGAGGGGAGGGGGTGGCAGAAGGGGGGCGAGTGTGTGTGTGTGAGGACATAAATAGGATAGCAGGAAACCTTTATCTATTTGCTGCTACTATGTTCACATGTAAATGCACCCACAACCGTTCACTAGCATGCCACAGCTACCTACCCCCATCGGCCCCACCATCCCACCACCACGCCACCGTTCAACTCAAACTCAAACTCATTTCATTCCGATCGTCAGCAGCATTGTGGATGGATTTTCCCAGAATTCCATCCCGAGAACTGCTGGGCCTGCTGAATGTTTGTGAAAGCTTGAAAATTCGCTCTCTCCCTCTCTCTCTCTCTCTCTCTCTCTCTCTCTCTCTCTCTCCGTGTGTGCGTCTCATCCATGCAGGCGCTTGGCGCTTAACAGCCACCACGGCCACCCTCTCCAGCCGCCGTCGCCCACCCCTCGCCAGCGGCAGCCAGAGTAGAGTGAAAAGACTGACAGAGAACGAGAGAGCGAGCGTGGAACAGGCCCCAGAGAGCTGCGGCGGCGGCGGCGGCGGCGACCGAGCGCAGGGAGAATTATTAAAGATTTTGAATACCTAATTATGAAACTGTCAGATGCAAAAGTTTTTGGCAAAATGATTAAGTAAACCTCCATTTTAATCATTGAATTGCGATGGAAATTAATTGCCACTGGCTGTGATGTGCGCTCTGGCAGCCAGAACAGCCAGCCAGGCAAGTAGTTTTGGTCCCGCTGCCAGCGCCAGGAAGTCATCGCCACACCAGTGTGCTGCTCCTGCTGCCCTGATCTGATTCGGCTTGTGCCTCGCCCCGTTTCCTGTCGCTGTCGCTGTCGCTGTGTGTTGATGTTGTTATTGTCGGTGCAGCAGTTGCTGGATCGAATGCGGTTTAGTAGAGTTCCAGCTTCCAGGGGGGAGGGGAGGGCGGGGACAATGAATTCGTAAGTAAGCTTAATGCAGGTCCTGACCGGTGTTTTTATTAATCTTCATAAATTAAAAGTTTCCCAGTGCGGCGTGTCACTTGCAAGTGTGTGTGGTTTTAAGATATGTCCTTGGGTGCGCCTGACTGCCGCTGCCATCCGGGGGTGGCGGTGGATTGTCCACCCACCCACACTTTTTGGGGTTTCGAATTTCTTGGGGTTCTTTTCTCGTCTCTCTTCTCTCGTCGCCACCCCCCCTTTGTGCGATTAGGTGAAGTGAATTTTAATTAACGGTTGGGGCGATCGAATTTCCTTACTTTCCTTACTCCCGGAGATTAGGGAGCGAGGCTGTGTTGAGGGTCGATTGGAATTAGTTTGACAGTTGGGGTTGTTGCTGTGGAGCGAGATGGGGTGGGGGGGGGGGTTATCAACTGCCAGGCGATAACGAAGCGGATTGCAGAAAGTGTGCGTGTGGGTCACGTGGGAGTGCAAAATGCTGGATTTGTGAGGTGTTTGGGGGGGGGAGGGCTTCCTTTGATGCGTTATGACACTGGTTTGGATGTCGAAGGAGGATTGAAGGCAGACGGGTGGTTTCCTTCGGTCGTGGTGGGACTCTCGTTCCAGGAAAGGAAGCATTTTGCCTTCGACAGCGCAGTAAAGGGTGCCCGTGTTGGGCGCAACTTACGACGCGCTACACCTAGAACTGGGCGTCAACCAACAGGCGTTGGAATCCGGGTTGTTCTTGGACCTGGGCATCATCCAACAAGCTCTGGAGTCCGGATTGGTCTTGGACCTGGGCCTCAACCAACAGGCGCTGGAGTTGGGAGTGGTCTTGGACCTGGGCCTCAACCAACAGGCGCTGGACTCCGAAGTGGTCCTGGACCTGGGCCTCAACCAACAAGCGCTGGAGTCTGGAGTGGACTTGGACCTGGGCCTCAACCAACAGGCGCTGGAGTCTGAAGTGGTATTGGACATGGGCCTCCTCCAACAGGCGCTGGAGTCCGAAGTGGTCTTGGACCTGGGCCTCAACCAACAGGCGCTGGAGTCTGAAGTGGTATTGGACCTGGGCCTCCTCCAACAGGCGCTGGAGTCTGAAATGGTATTGGACCTGGGCCTCCTCCAACAAGCGCCTGGTGTCCGGAATGGACATGAACCTGGACCTCAACCAACAAGCGCTGGAGTCTGGAGTGGACTTGGACCTGGGCCTCAACCACCAGACGCTGGGGTCCGGGGTGGTCTTGGACCTGGGCCTCAACCAACAGGCGTTGGAGTTGGAAGTGCTCTTGGACCTGGGCCTCAACCACCAGACGCTGGGGTCCGAGGTGGTCTTGGACCTGCGCCTCAACCAACAGGCGCTGGAGTCCGAAGTGGTCTTGGACCTGAGCCTCAACCAACAAGCGCTGGAGTCGGGAGTTGAAATGGACTTGGGCCTCAACCAACAGGCGTTGGAGTTGGAAGTGGTCTTGGAACTGGACCTCAACCAACAGGCGCTGGAATCCGGGTTGTTCTTGGACCTGGGCATCATCCAACAAGCTCTGGAGTCCGGATTGGTCTTGGACCTGGGCCTCAACCAACAGGCGCTGGAGTTGGGAGTGCTCTTGGACCTGGGCCTCAACCAACAGGCGCTGGAGTCCGAAGTGGTCTTCGACCTGGGCCTCCTCCAACAGGCGCTGGAGTCCGAAGTGGTCTTGGACCTGGGCCTCAACCAACAGGCGCTGGAGTCTGAAGTGGTATTGGACCTGGGCCTCCTCCAACAGGCGCTGGAGTCTGAAATGGTATTGGACCTGGGCCTCCTCCAACAGGCGCTAGAGTCCGAAGTGGTCTTGGACCTGGGCCTCAACCAACAGGCGCTGGAGTCTGAAGTGGTATTGGACCTGGGCATCCTCCAACAGGCGCTGGAGTCCGAAGTGGTCTTGGACCTGAGCCTCAACCAACAAGCGCTGGAGTCTGGAGTGGACATTAACCTGGGCCTGAATCAACAAGCGCTGGAGTCCGACGTGGTCTTGGACCTGGGCCTCAACCAAATAGCGGTGGACTCCGAAGTAGTCTTGGACCTGGGCCTCAACCAACAAGCGCTGGAGTTCGGAGAGCTCGTGGACCCAGGCCTCAACCAACAAGCGCTGGAGTCCGGGATGGACTTGGACCTGGGCCTCCTCCAACAAGCGCCTGGTGTCCGGAATGGACATGAACCTGGACCTCAACCAACAAGCGCTGGAGTCTGGAGTGGACTTGGACCTGGGCCTCAACCACCAGACGCTGGGGTCCGGGGTGGTCTTGGACCTGGGCCTCAACCAACAGGCGTTGGAGTTGGAAGTGCTCTTGGACCTGGGCCTCAACCACCAGACGCTGGGGTCTGAGGTGGTCTTGGACCTGGGCCTCAACCAACAGGCGCTGGACTCCGAAGTGGTCCTGGACCTGGGCATCAACCAACAGGCGCTGGAGTCTGGAGTGGACTTGGACCTGGGCCTCAACCAACAGGCGCTGGAGTCCGAAGTGGTCTTGGACCTGAGCCTCAACCAACAAGCGCTGGAGTCTGGAGTGGACATTAACCTGGGCCTGAATCAACAAGCGCTGGAGTCCGACGTGGTCTTGGACCTGGGCCTCAACCAACAGGCGCTGGAGTCCGAAGTGGTCTTGGACCTGAGCCTCAACCAACAAGCGCTGGAGTCTGGAGTGGACATTAACCTGGGCCTGAATCAACAAGCGCTGGAGTCCGACGTGGTCTTGGACCTGGGCCTCAACCAAATAGCGGTGGACTCCGAAGTAGTCTTGGACCTGGGCCTCAACCAACAAGCGCTGGAGTCCGGAATGCTCGTGGACCCAGGCCTCAAGCAACAAGCGCCTGGTGTCCGGAATGGACATGAACCTGGACCTCAACCACCAGACGCTGGGGTCCGGGGTGGTCTTGGACCTGGGCTCATCCTGATCAGATCTGGACCTCGGCCACGAAGTTAGCGCCACACAGAGAATATAAGAATATTCAGATTATTCAAGAAAAAGAGGAAAAAAAACCCCCTCACCCCGCCAACCACCGTCTGAGACAGATTCCCGACTGCCCACTGCCCGAACAATGTGCCCGTAGCTTGCCAACGTCCGCGTGCATTGTCCACCCCAACAGCAACCGCCCCCCCCCCCCCCCAGCATCCTTCATAAATACCTCTCGCATTGATGAGAGATTATGAGCGTCATCTGATATTTTGTTGTCGTCGTCGGAATCTCTAATTAAGACGACGGCTGTTACCACATCATCATCGGCATGGCAGCAGCCGTTGTCGCATCACATCCATTCCCCTCTAGGTTAAGTGTCTCTCACCCGAACCTACATCACCTCCCCCCGGCTCCGGCCACGGCCCCGGTGTCATCTGTGTTTGTTCCCAAACCGATTCCTAGCCGTGTTGTGCTCGGCATTCAATCTCCAGGCCCACCACCTCACCGTCCCCCCAAAAAACAACGCCACCCCCCGTCTCTGGGGAAACATGAGTGAAATGTTGTATGTTTCGACGGCTGATTCGATGCGCCCGCCCTCTGGTCGAACACCCCCTCGTAGCAGCAGCAGCAGTGGCGGCGGCGGCAGCAAAAACAAAAAAAAAACAACACAACAACACCCAAAGTCTCCTTTGGCATTTTAATGTTGCCCAAGGTGCCTGTGCATGGTAACAGACTGTGGTGCTCTTCTCCTCCCACCGCCACCCACCGGGGCCCTGGCAGCCAGCACCACAATCCGAAAACAAAATAAAAATAATGAATTGGCCAAAACGGTGACGGTACTGGTGGTGGAAGCAGCAGCGGCAGCAGTTGGTTTCTTCAGCAGCCCCCATCTGGAATCGCCTTCATCGAGTAATTCTCGAAATAGAAAGCTCCAAACGCCAGCTTGGATTGACAGGCAACCCTCATTCATGCATACACCCACAGACACGCACACACACACAGGCATACACCCTCAGCCAACGGGGCATGGATGAATGGCTGTGTGGGTGGATGGGTGGTGGTTGGTCGGTCGCTCTGTCGCCTCGTTCCTTCCCTGTGTGAGAATGGGCACAGCTGGTGCTCCTGCGGGGATTATTTTCGGGCGTGCTGAAGAGGCCCACGTTGCCAAAGAGCTTTCCGCCGCGCCAGCAACGATGCAGGAGCGAAAGACTGAGCGCATGGGGGCCAATTGGGTGCTGTGGTGTGGTGTATTTTCGCGCCATTCATGAACTACTGAGGTTACTCTGTTTACACAGGGGGTGGATGGGGGGTGGGGGGCGAAGCAAGCAGGCCACCTTCGAAGTGTAAAAACGACAAAAACCCCACAAAAACACAGAGCACAACACATTTCTTTGATATTAGCAGCAGCTGCGACCTTCCCTGGCGATGTTGCTGTGCTCGTCTGATGGGGAGGATGAGGATGAGGTGGTAGAGGGTGGCAGCGACTGAGAATTGGCACTCTTATGCGGGTGCAGTGATTAACTGTGAAAGGGGTACGCGGTCTTCTTGGAGAATCAGGAAAACGCGCGCAAAAAAAAAAAGACCGGAGAAAAGATTGTCAATCTTTTTTCGGTTCGAAGGGGGAGGATGTGGGCGAGACCGAGAGCGAGCGCTAGTGTGTACGAGTGTGTGTGTTTATCCTGCACCCATCTGCACGTAATTAATTGAAGCGACGTGGGGTGGTGCACAGGGTGTGGACTGTAGCAGCTGCGACCAGAGATGGATATTTGCATGTGCGAGAACGCTCGCCGCCTGTCTGTGTTGTTCTAAGGATAATTGATTGCATTATCACATCACATCACCTAGGCCTTGCCGGGGAACCAGTAATCCCAGGCAATCATCTCGTCTGTCGGGCAAAAAGGGTTCTCATCGTGTCGGTGGCTCAAGTGTTGATTGCCTCGAATGATGATTTTATTTCCCATAACGAGCCGAGAACTGCTGAGGCCGTCGAAGAAGACGGCCAACTTCAGGGAGTCTCTGGCTGGGGGGTGGGGGTGTGTTGCTTGTTTTGTGTGTGTGTGTTTTTTTTTTTTGTTCGTTCACCCGCTGGTGTCGGGTCGCATCGTGTTTTCCGCGACTTTTGGCGAAACATGACTGTGTCCTTGTTCACGGGTGTTTTTTTTTTTTTTGTTTTTTTTTGCAGAATACACGCTGGTTATCGAATGACATGCAATTTTGGCGATGACAGCACCGGTGCCTCTGGCTCTCTGGCATGGTGACCGCCACAGAATCAGAGTATCTCGTTGCGGTGGCAGCGTTGGCCACCGATGGCCAGCGACCCTAGACTGAGGCGGGTGGCGGTGATGGCTGCGCCACAATTTAGGGCTTAGTGCGGCATCGGTCGGTTTGAGATTGGGAACACCGCCCGATGGATGCGGTGTGTTCTTGCAGATATGAAGCATCGTTCCTAGCCGAGCACAACATGCCTGCCATCGACGACGAGTGCAAATATCGATAGTCGATGCTGGAGGCTGGCGACTGGCGACTGGCGACTGGCGACTGGTGGTGGGCGAGCGTGGGACGTGCTGGATGCGACGGGATTAGCATTTTGTTTGGATTACTGCCAGTCGCCCGACGAGCCGGTTAATTATGATTGTTTGCCCGAAGTGGGGGGGGGGGGGGCTGATGAGAGCGCTGGGGTCTGGGGAGGTAGTCGAGATCAGCCGTTCGAATGGGAATTTTATCAGGGGAAATCGATTCAGGCTGGCACTGGGAATTTGTCCGCTTTGGGATGCGTTCGTTGGGTCTTGCTGACAAAATGAGAATAAAACTTGTTAAACTCAAATTCAAAGATAACGTAGGTGCTGAAAAAGCAAATTTGAGAGAAAAAAAGAAGAAAATTACAAAAAATATGCTAAAATTGTCGTGGAGTGTGTTCGTTTAGTTTTTGTTTAACAAAGATTATTACCTGAATTCCTTGTTAAATTCGAATTCAAAGATAACTTAGATGCCGAAAAAGCAAATTTGAGAGGAAAAACTAGAAAATGACGAAAGTTATGCTAAAATGTTCAAGGGGTGTGTTCGTAGTGTTTTTCTTGTCAAACAAGGACAACTAGGGACGAAGTTCTATCAGAGAAAACCGATTCAGGCTGGCACTGAAAACGCACATATTCGCTCTGGATGCGTTCATTAAGTCGTGCTAACAAAATTAAAAGAAAAATTTTTAGATTTGAATTGCGTAGACCCCGGAAAATGAAATTTGAGAAACAAAAAAACAAGAAAATTACAAAAAGCATGCAAAAATTATGGATGGGTGTGTTCGTCGAGTTTTTGTCATACAAGGTTATTTGCCTGAATTCCTTGTTCAATTCGAATGCAAAGATAATGTCGAGCCGGAAAAAGCAATTTGATTTAAAAAAAGAGGAAAATTACAGAAAATATGCTAAAGTTGTTGAGAGGTGTGTTCGTAGGTTTTTGTTATACAAGGATCAATTTATGAGCTCCTTGTTAAATTCAAATTCAAAGATAACGTAGATCCTGAAAAAGAAATTTGAGCGAAAAAGCAAGAAAATTACACAGAATATGCCAAAATTGTCGAGGGGTGTGTTCGTTGGGTTGTTAAACAAGGATAATTACCTGAATTCTGATACGCAGTCAAGAATAATGTTCGCTCTGAAGGGGACATTTGAAGAGAAAAAAATGTTTAAAGGCCTCCAACGCCAAGGGCTGTGTTCGTAGATTTGTGACAAATAATGAGTACGGTCGGGCAAATTGCTAAGTTCTCGTCTTATTGTCAAGAACCACCTTCAGTCCGAGTAAGAAATTTGAAGGAAAAATGATATGAAAGTTTCCCCGACGTTTGGGGCGGTGTTCGTAGAGTTGTGTCAAAGAAGACTACGGTCGGGAAAAATTGCGAAATTCTCGGTCGAACATCTGATCAATAAGAAATTTGAAGTAAGAAAAAATGTGGAGGTCCTCCGGAAGTATGCAATGCTTTTGGGTCAAGGGCTGTGTTCGCAGAGTCGTCCCAAATAATAACTACGGTCAGGAAAATTGCTGAATTTTCGTTTGAAAATCTTGCAAATAGGAAATTTGAAGTAAAAAATGTAAAGGCCATTAAAGGGCTGTGTTCGTCAGGTCGGGTCAACAAAATACATAAAATCTTGAATTTTTGATTTACGTGGGTTTTGAATAAGAACTTTTAAAAAGGAAAAAAATGTTCAAAATTCTGCCCAGTTTCCGTGTGGTTTTCTCACACAATGACTAGGCAGCCCTCAAACTTGTTAGATCCCCATTCGTTGTCAAAACCAGAATAAGGCCACCATTCACAACCTCCCTCGGTGGCGTCCATCGTCAGATTTCATCCAAAAATTACTCAAAAATCCTCCCTTCGCCGAATGACCGCCAGCATAGCGCACCTTTTGTTCGAATGCCACCAACGGCAGATGTTCTCTCGCACACACCTGCCATCCGACAATAGATGAACGCAGCTGTTCCAACGCAGCTGCACGCACCTGAATGCCTGAATGCCTTATGCAAGCCATTCAATTTGCATTTGTTGGACATCCTTGCTGTCAGCGGCGTCCAACACCGCCACCGCCAACGCCGTCATATTCAAAAACCATTTATTGAAAATTTTAATTGCAACTGTAATTAAACTGCTATTGTGCAATAAAATCCCAATCTCGTGAGTCCTTTAAAATCACAATCACACCAGCAGCCCAGCACAACACCAAGACCTCCGATGACATGGACGACCACCGCACCGCACCGACGATGGTGTGTATACTACTCCTTCTGCTGGCGGGCCGGTGCGGCGGTGGCGAGGCGCGGCGACTGGCAACTGGCAAGTGAGATGTTGACAGTTGATTGTTCGCCGGGTGCCAGAGTACTGCTGCGCTGATGCTGCTGCTGCTGCTGCTGCGACGGCTGTTGCTGTTTCAGGCAGGCTTCATTTCTTTTTCAATGGAACGGAATTAAATTATTTAATTACTCAAGCTCACCAATCACTGGCAGCAGCAGCAGCAGCACCAGCGCCAGCAGCACCTACAAGCCATTGTGTCCCGTTTCCTGCAACAGAAACCCACTTTTTGTGTATCGCACCTCCTGCTGGTGCCTGCCGCCAACCGCCTGCCGTCCGCCACCCATCCAGCACCCATCCACCACCTATCCACCACCTTCCGGCAGCCATTCCATTTGCATTGTAATTTAAATTTCAACCCCCTGCTGGTGGCGCTGGAGCCCGGAATTCAGAAAATCATCGCCGTAGACACGCTCTTTGACGAACAGAAGACGAAGGCGAAGAAGAAGCCAACACTTGGCGCACAGTTGGGGTCTGCGGGCGGCATGACCGAAGCGTGGGCTTTTTTTCCCCACAGCGCGGGGGTGGAGGATGAGCGAAGTCAGAGTGCAGTTGATTACACGATTGTGTGATGCAAGCAGTTTGTTTGACAAACATCTGGCGAGCAGGTGTTCGGTGTCTGTGCGGTGCGTCGTTGTTTGCTTTCGATTCGAGCGGCTGTTGATGTGGCACACCCCCAACGCGGTGTTGCGCCCATCCATGCCCGCCGGCCTGATTACGACGACGACGACAACGACAATGACGTCGGCACTCGACGTCGACAATTTTGGTTTCGTCAGTGCAGTCATGCAAGCAATTGAAATTTGCTGGCAGTTGGCATGCATGTGCTGATGCACTCCGCTGCGCAACGATCTGCTGCTTCTGCTGCTGCTGCTCACAGAAGTGGCGACATGCATTTTCCAAGCAGCAGCAATTCATAATATTTTCGGCTAAGCACATGAGTAATGCCTTCTGTTCGAACAAGTGTATCTCCGGATTCAGCTGGCGGCGGCAGAGGCGACGACGACGACGACGACGACGGAAAGTTGAATACTCACATCTGACATATGGAAATCTTTGTGTTTCCACTTGAGAATGAGATCAGAAGTTGGACGGATTGCTAGTGTGTTGCAAAAAAGTTTTTTTCGGGGGGCCCCCGGGTGGGCAGGGATGGTTTGGATGTGGCACACATGTGCGGATTTGCTTGAAAATGGACGAGATACGTTCGTTTTGATTTATACTTCTTTTTTCTTGCCCCCCATGTGGACGGGCTGGGCTGGGTATTTTGGGCTGGATGATGGCTGCATGCGAGGCGGGTGGTCCAGTAGGGGGAGGGCAGAGATGGGAGCCAACAAGAACGACTTGAACACAGTACACATCAAATTTACGACTTTCGAGGCAACGATTTGGGCTCGGGATCACAGCGTTCGAAGATGAAGGGGAGGGGGGAGGGGAATTGAGGGATGCCCTGAAAATCACCCAATCCAAGCAGCGTCTTTTCAACAAAAATTTGCTGAAAAACGCACCGTTTTCGAGATATTCTTGATTTCCCCTTTCGATGTGTCTTCTCGTCTACTATTCCAAGCTCCTAGTGAGGGTTGCTGAAAAAAGTTGGCATTGTCAGATCGGTCTTTTCAACCTCTATCGATAGGTCCTTGGATCCTATGACCGCAGATGCACCGTTTTCGAGATATGCTAGATTATGTGCAATTAGTGCTTTTCCATTTCGATGTGCCTTCTCGGCAACTTTTCCAAGCGCCTGGTGGGGTAGCGGTAAAAAGTTGGCGTGGTCAGATGGGTCTTTTCAACCTCTATCTATGAGTCTTTGGATCCTCCAATCGCAGATGCACCGTTTTCGAGATATGGCCGAAACTACGTCGCTGAAATACGCACCGTTTTCGAGATATTGGCGAATTTCCCTTTCGACTTGTCTTCCCGGCCACTTTTCAAGGCTCCTGGTGGGGGTAGCAATGTTGGCATGGTCTGATGGGTCTTTTCAACCGCAATCGATGGGTCCTTGGACACTCCCACCGCAGATGCACCGTTTTCGAGATATTTCCGAAATACTTCCGCTGAAATACGAACTGTTTTCGAGAAACTAGCGATATTCCCTTTCGATGTATCATCTCGGCAATTTTTTCCAAGCGCCTGTTGGTGGTAGTGGTAAATAGTTGGCATGGTCAGATGAGTCTTTTCAACTTCAATCGATTGGCCCTTGGACACTTCAACCGCAGATGCACCGTTTTCGAGATATGCTCGATTATTTGAAAATTAATGCTTTTTTTTAAGGACCTCGATGTGGCTTCTCGGCTACTTTTGCAAAGCTCCTGGTGGGGGTAGCAGAAAAAAGTTGGCATGGTTAGATGGGACTTTTCAACCACTAGCGATAGGTCCTTGGATCATACGACCGCAGACGCACAGTTTTCGAGATATGCCGGATTATGTGAAAATAAGTGGTTTTTTAAGGACCTCGATGTGGCTTCTCGGCTACTTTTCCAAGCTCCTCGTGGGGGTAGCGGAAAAAAATTGGCATGGTCAGATGGAACTTTTCAACCACTACCGATGGATCATCCGACCGCAGAGAGATGCACCGTTTTCGAGATATGCCGGATTATGTGAAAATCAAGGGACACACAGAAGTGGACGGCAGAGCTTTGAAAGCCCGTCTTATCGTGCCTGCACGGAATTCCACAGGGCAGGGCTGAGTTGGGAGCATGTACATCATCTCTGAGTCCAGCTTGACTGAATTCTAGCAAAATGATGCCTCCGGCGCCTCCAACATAACCTACCTCATGGAACACCACTGACTCGTCGTCGCTCATTTCCACTCACACCAGCGCCACTTCGCGCTCATCAAACGCTTCAAACATCCATCACTTTCAGCGCTGAGTACGCTAGAGATGGGAACAGTGACTGCCCGCTTCAGACAGCCACCCGCCCACATGACGCGCCACACTCCACCCAAGTGTGGCTGCAAAAATGAGCACAACAAGGCGGCACACACTTGCGCCACAGAGTGCCACAGAGTGCCACAGACTGCCAGAGTGCCAGAGTAACAAGAAGCAATAATAGCGCGACACAACGACGAACAAATATTCACAACAAATGTGCGCTGGAGTGCTGGGCAGCAGCCAGCCTGCCTGCAGCAGTTATCTAAACACAAACAGGGTGACCATCTCATCGTGTTGCAGTCGGCTTGCCACCCACCCACCGGCCACCACCACCACCGCCACTGCTTGTCGCCTTTCTCCGTCCATCCAGGCCTGCTGCCATCACCAGCAGCTGTGGGGTCGTTCGAAACACCGGCTGTCCCGGCCATACATTCAGAGTGAGCATTTTGCGGTGGAATGGGCGTCTCTCCGGACCGCACCTCACCTCCCGCGGCAGCACAACCGCCCTCTCGACCATTGCCGCTGCCATCGTCGTCGTCTGTTATCAACACTCTCCACAGTTCCCGTTCAACAGCTGTTCGCTGCATGGCGCAGACTCCAAAAATTTCATCCCCCTCTTACACGCACACACACACACACACTCGCCCGGAGAACTGAGAAAGCGACTTTCCACTTGGACTCGAGCAGGCGGCAGCACACTGAATCACTTCTTGTTCGACCTCGGTACGTGAAGGGTAGTTTCGTGGTTGGTTCACCTTTCTCCCGGTTACGGAGTACCTTCAGCACAAAGAGAGTTGTTCTCGTTCGGCTTCTTGTATACCTGGCTCCCGCGCGGGCACACACACTCTCGCACACTCCTCAGGCTGCGTTCAGTCTGGCTGCCGTGGTCGGAGCGGACGGCATAACGAAACAGACGGCATTCTCGCATGCATTTCAGTCGAAATTTGACTACGGAACCGATCGGACGTGTGCGATATCGCCGCAGATTCGCGTTCTAGATACACGCCTAGTGACTGCTGTGCTCTCTGTATGTGAGTGGTGCTTCTCTCTCTCTCTCTCTCTCTCTCTCTGTTTGGTGGTGTAGTGAAAGATACATTTTTCCACTCGGTTAAAGATACAATTTTCTCGTCTGCCGGTGCTGCTTGGACGACCTGTGTGTTTTTTTGCGAGTGAATGTGCGTGTGTGGCAGTGCAATGTAAACAAGAGACGGTGGCGAAAAGGTAAACACACAACAAAACTGAAGGATATCGAACTTGGTGCGACTGCATTCCAGACGTCGCGTCCGTGAACACGTGTTCTTTCTGTTCGTGACGATGCCAATGGCTGGCTTCAATTAACGCGCGCGCGAATTATTCAATTATCATCAAGACTAGAGAGACGCAGACGATCCACGGAGACAACCAGCGACGACGACGATCAATTGGCGGAGCATCCATCATCTGTCGGGCTAATTATGGTGAGTCACTGCTGCTCGTTGGAATGTCTTGCGTTGCATGCAATTGTTTCTTTTTGCTTTCGTGTGTGTGTGTGTGTGTGTGTGTGTGTGTGTGTGCTGCCCCTCTTGTGGAATGCTGCAGCAGGTCATGTGTGTGCCCCTGCTGACATTTGTCGGTTCTGCCAGACACTTGTGCAGGTGGTTCGAAGGCTGTGGTCGCAAGCCGTCACAACTGCTCTCTCGGAATAAACGCTATTTATCTTCGCACAGATGTTTGCGGATCTGTTCGCACGACGGAACGTGCAAAGAACTTCCCTCGGCTTCGCTATTTGTTGTGGATCAAGAGCGTGCGCGCGTGTCGCTGATGATTTCGGCGGGGCGTCGAGCCGGGCTGGCTGTAAGTCAGGTCAGGGTCTGGTAGAAATTTGTGTTTCGAAAGTGCATGCAATTCTCGTTTCGCTTGCTTGTGTGTGCGAACTGGTTCTGGTTGCTAAAAACCGGATTTTTGACGCATAGACCAGACCGGTGGTGCCTTTCACCAAGTGAGTGTCAGAATTGGAGCCAGCAGTGGTTGATGTGGCGCACCTTGGGCATCTCAGAGGAACTACACGAGTTGGTTTTGTGACGTAAGTCAGCTTTGGAGCGACATTTGATGCGTTCGACGGAGTTAAACTTGCAGAAAGGGGGTGTTTGTCGAACTGTCAGTCGGCAGGTCGAAAATTGCACAGATCTCAGTCAAAAGACAGCCCAATGAAACCACTGAATAGCGACAGATCTCAACCAAAAGACACCCTTCCACAAAAGTCAAATGAAACTTCTGAACAGCGACAACTACCTGAGTCAGTTTTCGCAACCATTTCGCCGGAAATCTCCACCATTTGTCGTTCAAATCAATTCTGTGCAGGAAAACCAAGCCCAGACTACCTAATTTGTTATGATTTCCCGGAGGGACACACTTAATCTCTGCCGCTGTCTGGCTAAGGGAGTGTGGAAGATTTTGGAAAATCCCGCGGCGCTTCCTGTCGACTATCGTGCAAACGAACCCGCGAATCTTATCGCAACAGCTCAGAGTTTCCCTGCAATTGTGACTGCGGTCAGTTCAGAGTTTCCCTCGCCACCAAGTCGACGCTTCTAATCGCGCTTGTGGAGGAGTGTTATCGAGCGTCGACGGCACACATGTGTTCCACATTTAGGGGACTCTACAGTCCACAACCACGATACGTAGGTTTTTTTCCAAACTTTTCCAACAACTCACGGCAGGACGGAGAAGTTCTTCGAAGAGCATTCTCTGGCAACTCAAGGCAGTCGCATTTTGTAGTCGAATTAGAAGCGACAATGAAGACCCCTTGAAACGAGCAAAAGTGCAAAAAGACAAAGAAATCATTTTAAAATTAGGGTGTGCGACTAGCAGATGGCATAAATACGACAGCCAATCGTCGACATGTGGCACATTCGATGGTGAACATCTGTCAATGAACTGCAGTCTGTGCCAGAGAGAGGCTGTGATTGTAGAAAGAACGTTTCTTTTTTCATTTTCATCGCCGTGAAAATGAGAAATTTGTGGAAACCGCCACATAATCAGGCACTCGGTGTCCACCTCAATGTTGTCCTTCGGTCGCGCTCTTGTAGTTCATTCAAGGCTTCTGTTTGAAGGGAGAACAATATCAAGTGAGGGGAAAAAAAACCCCCCAGTTGCCAGTGATGAATACGCTCCAAATGAATCGACTTGCGAATCTTGGCTTCTTTCGTTTCAGAAGTGGTCACTCTCTCATCACACTCATTGTCATCGACGACGACCGTGGAAGAATATGAGGAAAAAGTACAGTCGAAGGTGCAGAATTACAAACATTTCTAGATGAGGGCGAGGACTCAAACACAAGTTGATCATTCAAACCTGGGAACTATCCAAAAACGAAGCAGAGACATCGAAAGCCAAACAAAAACTTACCAAAAACCTTGCTAATTGCCTCAAATATGCGACGACTGTGCGAAGAGTGGGTTCATTTTGAAAATCCCAAGCGGAAGTGATATGATGTTCAGACCTAAAGTGCCAATGATGCCAAGATTCCATGTCGATTCCTTCATTTTTCTTCGTCCCTGGAGCCCATTTGGAGCCAATAGAGCTCGTATTATAGGTCTGCCTGGCAGGAGATCATGTAGGTTCCGAACAAAAATGAACGAAAAATGAAGCTATGGTTTACAGTGGTTCCGAAGTGGAGACATCTAAACCACAGGTGAACACAGGTCGTAGGTACGCCTAGTTGAGCCGCTTTTTGACATATTCTTCTCGTCCAAGTGGCTTAGGTTTTTCCATTCTACGAATGAGAAGCTAGACAGCCAAGCTTTTGTTGACTTTTGATGGTCCGTTGCGATGTAGCGTGGAGACTTTGAAATTTTTCAAAATTTATGTATTTTTGGCCGCCTCTACTAGATGGACGAAAAGAAATGCATCCGCGACACGTGCCTAAGCCCGCCTACCAGTTCTCATCTCGCTTTTAGACGAAGGTATATAAATTATTGACGTTTCTTCAAGATGTCAGATGTCGCAACAAATGTGAGAAGCCCTGGGTGACGTTGGGTGTCAGCTAGACCTGGACTCAGCCTCTACGCCAGCCACTCGGATTCTGTTGATTGTTGGTATTCGTTTCACAAAAAGTGCTCCCAATTCGATGGTCATGCGACATGGCTATCGTTCAGATTGAAGACAGAACCTTAACCGAGAAAAATGTCTCACTTTTGGTATATTTTTTCCCACTTCGAGACCACTGTGCGACGCGGCACAGCGCGTCTTTTCTGGGAACCACTTACGTCAAGCTCTGGAGCGACATTTAATGCTTTCGCTTCTCGAATTTGTGGCAGAAAAGGGCCGTTTTTCGAACTGCCAGCCGTTAGGTCTGAAATTGCACACATCTCAGTCAAAAGGCAGCCGGCAATAAAGTGGAAATGAAACCTCTGAATAGCAGCAGATCTCAGTCAAAAGACAACCTTCCACAACTGTGCAACGAAACCTCGGCATTGCGACAGCTACCTGAGCCAGTTTTTGCAACCAGTTCGCCTAAAATGGTTGCAAAAACTGACAATTATTCAATTTATCGGTAAACTCGTCTATTCTGATGGATTCTGAGGATTGTGCAACAAAACCTTTCAAGAGCAAACTTTGCTGAGCCGAGAACTCACCGAGAAGGCTGGTTGGAGGCTCAACCTCCTCCAGAGGTTGTCAACCGGTGGCCTAGCTTTGTTAAGGAGATGCAAACAGAGGGGCGGTTCTTCTGAGTTAGCTAGTCTAAGCGGCACTAAACCAAGAATTGAAGTGAATACATTTTGCGAAGGATTCAGCAAGCGGCCTTTAGGTCTTAATGCCTCGCCCACAGCTTTGATGTGTATAGTGCCAGCTTCTACAGAGCTCCTTTTGTGCACTGAAAAGGATAAGGACGTACCTCCGAAGTACGCAATCAGGAAAGATTGAGCTTGAAAGAGCTATTTGACGTGTTTTTTTCTCTCTTATTTTACACTTCCTCAGAACTCGGAGCTAACCCAAGCTTGAGGCCAGGAATCGCCACTCTGCACACATCTTGTCGCAAATGGGAAAATGTGAACAAGAGAGGTGTCGCGGGTTTCGACACATTATGTCATTTTCAAGGCGACGAGACTCAAAACGACGAATGTTCACCGTCGAATATGCCACATGTGGTTGTATTTTGGACGCTTTTCGATGTAAAGGGTGATTTTTTAGCTATTATCTTTTTGGCAACACTGATTCAAACAGCTGACGCACGTTTCGTGTTTTGTTTCACTTTCAAACATCTTCAGTTTGGTCTAGAATTTAACCATGAATCGTCTTACAAACGAACAACGCTTGCAAATTATTGAATTTTATTATCAAAATGCGTGCTCTGTTAAGAAAGTTCATTTGTGTTCAGCGACGAAGCTCATTTTTGGCTCAATGGGTACTTAAATAAGCAGAATTGTCGATTTTGGAGTGAATATCAGCCAGAAGCATTGCAAGAGCTACCAATGCAACCAGAAAAAGTTACAGTTTGGTGCGGTTTATGGGCTGGTGGCCCAAAATGCAAGAGCTTGACTTGCATGACATGTGGTTTCAACAAGACGGTGCCACATGCCACACAGAACGCGCAACAATGGACTTATTGAGGGGCGAGTTCGGTGAACATTTTATTTCACGTTCGGGACCGGTCAATTGGCCGCCTAGATCGTGCGATTTAACGCCTTTAGACTGGTGGGGCTATGTTAAAGCTCATGTCTATACAGACAAGCCCGCTTCAAGTGACGCATTGGAAGACAACATTGAAGCATTTATTCGTGAGATACCGGCCGAAATGTTGGAAAGAGTACGCCAAAATTGGACTAAGCGGATGGACCATTTGAGGCGCAGTCAAGGTCAACATTTGCATGAAATAATCTTCAAACATTAAATTATATGGACCGTACTATCGATTCAAATAAAGATTTCATGCATTTTTCTGAATTTTATGTGTTTTTTTTTTTCTTGAAAATTTTCCTATAGGTTTTAAGAAATCACCATTTATAAGGGCGACAAGTAGTCCGTGTTCTAAATTAAAAAAAGTTATTCAATTCCAAAAGTTACCCATCCTACTTGCAGGTGTCCGAGTAAGAAGAGTCCGCACCTCTCTATCTTTTGTTAAATTTCTTTTCCTCTCTCTCTGACATCTTTCATTGTTTAGTTTAAGTCAAAAAATAGTATATTCGTCTTGTTGAGGGGACGCATGTATACACCTGACAACCAAATTGCCTTCAACCGTGTACACACTCTGATGAGCGTTTCTCGTAAAGACACCAGAGGCAGTTTTTTTTCTAAATAAAATACAAAATTCACACCCATGATTACCTGCATTTCAGAAGAAAAAAAAACCGATCTGAGGAGCCTGCAAAAACTCTAACCCTCGTCCCAGGCAGGTATGGCATAGTGGACAATCATTTTTGACAACTAATGGGATAAACCCACGAAACATCCCAATTCAGGTTCAATCTTGCACGCTTGGCAACGTGGTGGCCGGTGGGTGTCAAATGTGTCCCATCAACAAAGTAGCAAATGGGGGATCATCTTGAAGGGCAACATTGATCTTGGGTTCTTTGTTGCAACATAATGTGGAGCAGTGATGTTGAGCTTTCCTGTAGGATTGGCTCAATTTTAAAACAGCTTGGAAGATCTGGACTGGGGAAGGCCGAGCTTGGTGTCAAAGTTACTCACTTTGTACTTGTCCCAACTCTCCACAATGCTCATGGAATTTGGGTAATGACAGAGAGAATAAGCTACCGAAGTGAGGTTCCTTTGTGCTGTTGTGGGAGTTACTCGCCGTGATAGGGTGAGAAACACGCCAGTACGAGAGGAACTTAATGTAGAGCATCTGCTTTTTCGAATGCCTCGATGGTTTGGTCACGTGGCACGAAAGTCCTCGTCATCAGGACTTCCGAGGCGTGCCTTGAATGCGTTTCCATCAGGTAGACTCCCGCTTGGCAGACCCAGGACGAGGTGATTAGACCAAATCCAAAAAAACTCGCTTGGCTGCGTTTGTGCATAACTCCTGATGGCTTAGAGTCGGAGCATCGAATGGCTGGAGATCTCTCGTGCGTGCATTACCCCCGCTACCACTGTAGTGGATCATGCGGGTGAGAAGATGATGATGCATGTTAAATATGGCCCATCAACAGGGAGTCGTGTGTAATCGCAAAAATCCCAAGACAAGATCAATCTGGTATTTTTTTTGCAACATGCCAGGGGATCATCTGAGAAATGATCCCATGCGGTCACACAAGTAAACGCCAATCGTGAGTCAGATTTATGGCTCTGGAATCAAATTCTTCTTCTTTTTCGTCTTCTAATAGCAAAAAGCGTCTCCAACTGGCAGCTGCCTTCTATTTCGCGCACCAAGTTGTTTGAAATCCTTATCCTCTTGTGTTCGCCATAGGCTCCGTGAGCATCCTCTATTGCGTTGTCCCACACTGGTTCGGAGTCGAAGACGGGCTGGAGCAGTGTTGTCCATGCGCTCTACATGACACGTTGAATCCGTAGACGCCTGACTAGGCTCTTCTTCTCAAAAAACCATCAACTCAAGCATGACCAAAGATTGAACGCAGAACTTTTCCATCGGAGAGAGCAAGGGCTTCTTCATCTTCTCCTAAGATTGTACAGGCTACCGTGACGTACAGGAGGACAGGGATGATCAAGGTCTTGTATAATGTTAGCTTGGTCCTTCGAGAGAGAGCTCTACTACTCAATTGCCTCTTGAGTCCAAAGAAACAGCGATTGGCAAGAGTGGAGGGTTTACCAGTGATTGAGGGCAAAACGAAGTACACGCTGAAAAGACAAGAATTGACGCACAACATCGACGACTCGGCCAGAAGCAGCTTTAAGACGAAGCAGCATCTCGGTAATGGTGTTGTTCATACTGTTGACTTGGCAGACGAGGTAGGCGAAGTCCTTAACTACCACGAAGTTAAAGCTGCTTCTGGCCGAGTCGTCGATGTTGTGCGTCCATTCTCGTCTTTTCGTTTTGCCCTCATTCACTGCTAAACCCATTTTCGACGCCTCCGTTTCAACACCAGCAAACGCTTCGCTGTGTTCGACCAATCACGTCAATATTGTCCGAAATATGGTAGCAATTGCACGGACTTTTGAAAGATCGTGCCTCTTGTTTTGGCGAGTGAGTTTCGCACGATCTTCTCAAGTAACGTCGCCTTGCCCAGAACCCTTTTCTGACATTGAAGGTCTCGGTGAGTTTATTTCCCACGTGGATGGAGCAGCGACAGTTCTCCATCGTCATACTGCACAACCTGACGAGTTTGGCAGGAATGTCAAAACTAGACATAGCGTTGTGTAGCTCGTCTCTGTGCACGCTGTCATATGCGGCCTTGAAATCGACGCATAGGTGGTGGGTAGCGGTCTGCATCTCTTGGGGTTTTTTCCCAGATCTGGCGTAATTTGGCCGAGGGTGGACTTCCTCGGCCTGAAACTTATAAGAACTTACAGACAGCCTCTTCTGCCCTTTTTAGCTGTACAGCGAGTACTTCTCCCTCCGGGTAGGGGTCAGGATATACCCGGGGTAAGGCATGCCTGTCGTAAAAGGCGACTAAAATCCGTGAGCTAAGAGCACCTGGTTGGCCGTATAAGTTGCAAGCTCATACAGAAATTAATGGAATATAAGAATGCAACAATCTCAATTATAGATTGATGCAAGAATAGTCCTCGGCTTTCGAACAATAGCGGCCAGTCTGGGGATGTTATGGCATCCTACTGGTAGCCTGGCCAGAGGCTATAGTCTGGTGCCACGGGAGATCAGGGAAGCCCTGAGACCTGCATAGGTTTCAGCCTGATCGGTAGAGGTTGGCCCTCTAGTGGGAGCGTCGTGGTGGCTGTGGTTTAAAACCCAAAGTCGCGGGGATAGTTGGAGATTATACCTGCATGTCTGGGAGTCAACCTTTGTTTAGGGGCGGACTCCGAGACGTGAAAGGTATATGATTCAAATCTGTGTGGAGTTGCAAAAAACAACCGGGTGCTACGACCCAAAGAGTAGCAGAGCTTTGGGCAGGCCTCACCACCTTACCAAGGTGGAGAAATAAGTCCATAAGCTTATTTCTAAATTTGGAACTTCAGTTTCCTGCTAAAGGCGTCCTTAGGAGTAAGAGACCTCGTGATATAAGGCTTAATGCCAGGTGATCACGTTAATCAATTAATTTATCTGTACAGCGAGTACTGAGACTGGCTTGCGTGTGCATCAGCGGAATGCTATTTTAATCCACCTTCCACCACTGGAAATATTCGGAAAACAAATAGCAACAGACTGAAAACACTCCGACTGTGGTATGAACTCAACATCGGCCACTCAGCCAAACGAATTCAACTTGCTCCCTAGCGACACTGAGAAAATTTTCTACCAGCATTCCTTCCTGATCGGATTGGATGTCTGATAGGCAGACGCTGGATGATCCTCTGCGTATTTTCACAGACGGATCGAAGATTAACGAAGGAGATTGTGTCTAGTTCAAAGATCTCAATATTGTTATCGCGTTGAAGCTCCCTGACCACTGTAGCGTCTCTCAGACAGAAACCATCGCGATTAAAGAGGCGTTGTCGTGGCTCAAAAAGAACGTGACGACATCTAAAAGGGATATCATTATCTGTTCGGACAGTCAGGCCGCAATGAAATCCCTGGACAATGTTGTGTTGTCCCTTAACGAGATGACAAAGCCGATGAACTGGCCAGGTGTGGTACAACCTCCTTCCTATCAATAGCCTACCATCTTTTGAAGATACACACAATCAGAACCACCAACAACAAACGACTAGAAGGCACCACCTGCCTTAAACCAGAAGAAATCTGGCCATCAACTTAACCTAAAACGGTCACTCAGTCTGCTTAGACTCAGCAGACCCTCGTTAAGGACTCTCATAGGAGTCATAAGCGGGCACTGTGCAATTGACCGTCATGTTCGGAGGATGGGTGTCTCAGATAATGATTTTTGCAGAAGCAGCATGGCTGAAGAGGAGGGAGACAACATCGTAGATCACCTCTTCTGCTCGTGCAGCGCTCTGGGTAGCCGTAGGTTCCTACACTTAGGGCCCTACTATTTGCCTTCAGCAGTTAGCCACTACAACCTAACCTAACCTAGGACCTATCAGGTGATTGATGAATAGTTTCAGGGCGCTCACACAAAACGGTAGATGATAGATGTTTTGGCGACTAATCCCTCGGTAGTTGAAGGGGTCTCCTTTTTTGTGGATCTGGCACACGATACTGAGGTTCCACTCGTCGGGCATGCTTTCTTTCGACCTTATCTTACAGATGAGTTGTTGCATGTACGCTACCATCTCATCTGCAGCTGCTTTAAAGAGTTCTACAGGCAGTCCGTTTGCCCCTAGCAGCTTTGTTCGAACTGAGAGCAAATTGGGGTCAATTTAAGGGAAAATCCCATATTTTTTGCTGTGACAAGTGTCAAATATGTGCCATCCTCGTACGAATTTAGTTTTGGTACCATCTCGTAGTGAAATTCGAAGAAAATGTATTTTTGCCAAATTTTGAAGCCTTTGACTCGCCAGTCATGTGAAATAAGAACCTTGGTTGGGATTGATTTCTTTGAGAGCTTACAGAATTTCTGTCGCATTTCAATTTCAGGTCGTTTTGGGAAGTCTAAGGTGCTGTTAGGTTAGCTAAGAGTGATTGTCACAATGAAACAGTTGAGATCCAGTTTGGATCCATCGATTCTCGTTAGGCAGGGGGCACCGAGTGACACCTAATCAGTACCCGTTGGTATCCAACGGGTCTCTTCAAGGATTGTCCACATCATTACTGGGCTGTTTTCCTAATCAATTTTGCTATATTCTGCATTCTGATGTTTGGCATTCCTTCTTGGCTGCTGAATGAGTAGTTGCTTGCCCAGCGTACTTTACCTTGTTCTTGCAAGGACTCGTCAGGTGCCGAGGTAGTGTAGCGTGGTTTACACTTCTTCCACATCTCTGCAGCTCTTGCGGGCCGCTCCCCCTGTTCTAGCTAGCTGGAATACCACCGAGGGACCCAGCATTTAACCGCTTTCTCTCTCAGAGATCTTTGATTTAGTTGATGGTGTGTCCAGAGCCGTCTATCGGATTCATTGACAGTAAGCGGGTAGCCTCCTGGAATACACCGCAGTGCTTAGGCAGTCGAAGGGACAGAGAGAAGAATATCTCCGACGAGGTCGCCGATACTCCGTGTCCGGTGCCTTCGTCCGTCTTGGAACCGTCCGTGTAAACTTACAGATTGGCAGGTTTTCTGACCATAACTCTTGCCCAGTCCTCCCTACCATGCTTCCCATGTGACCTTGACTATGTGCTCTGTTCCATCGGTTACACTCTCTCAACCTAATCGCTGCCTTGGTAGCTGTCAGCCTCCCGTATATGTCCAATGGAAGCAGCTGTATCATTTGGAAGTCCTCCTCCGGCAGAACCTGCTGTTGATCTTGTAGATCGGTGACGAGGGAGCCAAGGGGCGACACTAGGTCATTGCGGAAGTCCTTTTCCGGCAGAAGCTGCTGTTGATCTTGTAGATCGGTGACGAGGGAGCCAAGGGGCGACACTAGGTCGTTGCGGGAAGTCCTTCTCCGGCAGAACCTGCTATTGATCTTGTAGATCGGTGACGAGGGAGCCAAGGGGCGACACTAGGTCGTTTTGGGGAGTCGCTCTTCACCAGAACCTGCTGTTGATCTTGTAGATCGGTGACGAGGGAGCCAAAGGCGACACTAGGTCGTTGCGGGAAGTCTTTCTCCGGCAGAACCTGCTGTTGATCTTGTAGATCGGTGACGAGGCAGCCAAGAGGCGACACTAGGTCGTTTTGGGAAGCCTTTCTCCGGCAGAACCTGCTGTTGATCTTGTAGATCGGTGACGAGGGAACCGCAAGTAGAGCTTAGAGAAGTAGAAAACATCAGGTAGAGTGTCATTGAAGAGAATTCTTGACAAACACCACTTTTTGAAGGTTTCCACGTCTGCTGAGGCTTCTCCCCGGACAGTCAAAGTCCTCAGTCTCGTTTGTCAGAACTTGATTAAGAAGTTCTACAGATGAGACAGTCTCCTGGCAGCGTCTTTTAACAGTCACAGTCCTCAGTGTCGCCTTTGAGTGCACATTCAGTGAGTCAGAGAGGTGGGATGCAGCAAATGTCTCCCTCCTACCACTCTGCACACATTGTCGCTGCCTTCTGATGAAACGGGTGTCGGGTGTCGGGTATCTGGAGACGGGTGCCACGTAACGAGTGCCGGGAGTCGTGTGTCGTGTGTCAAGCTCGCAATCGTTGCACATTTCCAGTCACATTGCCTCAAAGTCCACTCATCGCCAAGACCTTTTCGTGGTTCATTATATTCTCTTTTTTTGTTTTCGCCCGGCAAACACTTGCGCCTCGTTAATTCAGTTCCCACAATCAAGTATGCATTCAGTGTCAATTGTGAAAAGACGTGTACACAAAACCATCGTACTTATGAGCAATAATCACTGCCAACCATGTAGTGCACTACGATTGCTGTGTGTGTTCGGCCTTGTCAGCCAGAACGCAAATGACAAGTGTAATTGGCCTTTCCCATGTCCATGTTCATGTCCAAGTCCAATTGTCTGCTCAAACCTGCCAATGTCGACTGGGAGTGCTCTCATTCTCTTGTGCGTTCGTGTGTGAAGCGACCAATCTTAAATCAATTTTGCTCAATTTGCGTTCCATAATTCATTGAGTCTGAGGATTTTGGGCGACAATTTGGTAAGCCCCCTCGAACCAAGAGGATATTGTTTTGTTTAACCTGACGCCTGACGATGTGCGCGCGTCAAGAGGGGTTGGTATTCAATTTCACACCACCCCCAACCATCGCCTGGCCGCGATGATGAGAGTATTGGTAGCAGGTGCACAATTTAGACCACCTGCCGCAATCAATTCGCTGCAAACTCATCAACCACTGCCGCCACCAGAAAATATCTAGCCAATTAGCAACCCCTACGAAAAGCACTCTCGTCAAATGTCGACACCCCGACTGAGCCACCATCCACCCACCCTCGAATTGAGTCGATTCACAGCTGGCTGAGGCAGCAGCAGCAGCAGCAGCACCGTCTGCCAGTCAGTCACCCATTCTCCCACGAGGACGACGACGATGGCGAGGACGACGAATTCTCTAGCGAACAAATTGGCTCTGCCATAAGAACCATTTTCGCACCCTCCTCGTTAAACACACACAATCAATCAATCACGTGATTAGCTAGTAAGCAATTTTCTGTGTTCGTCTACTCCTGCTGGTGTGCTGGCACTGCTGCTGTTGTTCTTGCAGGACAAGGACGAAGGAAGGAGGACGTGCGCCCTCTGCCGTCTGCTGACGACGACAGAACATAGCTGAACATCAGGTGGAGCGTAGAGACGAAGACTAATGATGTGACATCCGCAGGCACAGGTGAATGGAAGCGCGCATATGAGGCCCGCCAAGGCTGGCGAATGGGGGCGGGCGAGCATAAAAACCAACGACCAACGACCGGGGTTGATGCATAGTTTTACGGTTATTAGAAAACTACGAAGGTAAAACAATTATGGGCGGGCTATCCCTATCCACAGATGAGCTCGATCCGAAGAAGGGGTTACACTGCGCGCTAGAGCACAGTTGTGTCGATATAAAAGTGCATAAGGGTGTAGTGCCGTCGTTATGGCGCAAGTTTGCGCATTTTGAATGCTACGCCACAAATTATTGCTTCTTGCGCCACATTTTGGGGGACTTAATGGGAGCGGTGTGCTTTTATTTCTTCGGCTGGTGTTCGACGCGGCGAGTTTATGTGATCGAAATGTGTCGGAAGAGAGAACCCATAAATGTTTGACGGGGTTTTATGTCGACGGTCACATGTGGCGCGAATTTTGTGGGCAACGGTTGACGCATTATCAAACCGAATCACCGCACACAGCCAGAAATTGAGATGCTGCAGTGGTTGGGACATTATTCAGATTTTTATGCGGCACACTATCGGCGGTCATAAATGAAGGTGGCGGCTATAAAGTGAGAGCTTCTATTCAAGATTGACATTTAGACTCATCACTGACCCACTCCCACCAAATAGGTCAAGTCTGTGTCTCACCCAATAGACGACAGGTCTTAAGCAATCGACAGGCAGTCAAACGAACGAAACTCCAACCCCAGCACTCCCGTTCAGCGGCACATTCTATCTCTGTACATCAGTCCTTCACTGGCAAAAGGTCACGATGTATTTTTAAAAAGCATTGCGTAGCCTAAGCCACTGCACACACACACACACACACACAAATGCGCGCCGCCTTGTCGATGTGTCACTGTGGCTGTCAGTACACTGCATCCCGCATCAAAGTGATATAACCCATTGACTTATGCAACAACGCCCGCATTATACACCAAACCCCTGAATCTCCCCCACCCTCCTCCCCCCCGGGACTGACATGATAAACTGAAGAGCAGAACAAACAAACAAACTCCTACCGCCCTAGCACCACCACCCACCCCAAGGGAACTATCCACCCGTGGCAAGCCTCTACATCCGTATCAGGCCCACCTGCGCGCGTGTGTTACCAAATCTTCACTCTCCGTCTCCTCGTCGAATCGAATTCGAACAATTATAGACTCGACATTCAACGAACATGCCACCCCCTAACCCACCCAACCCCACCGCCCCCACCATCGGCTCTTTGTCTGTGTTATCTGCGAATGTCAGCTGACATTTGAGCCAGCGATAGTAGTGAATGCCGCTTCCTGTGACTGATGAAGGAGCCACCGTTGTTGCCGCCGAGGCGTTTTCAGGGAACCCAAGCCAGCTGGGGCATGAGGGATGAGCTGTTTTCTGGGAAAAAAAAAAAAGGAAAAAAAAATCCGAATTCTTCGAAAACTACCCCCAAACTGGTGGGCACCCTCTTCAGCGGCACCAGCTCGCACAGCAAAGCACCAGATGTGCCTGGCATCGGGGCTGGCTGGTAGTCTGACGCTGCCGCAGCTCCTGCTGGTGCTGCTTCAACTGCTGCTTCAAATGCTGCTTCAACTGCTCCTGCTGCTGCTGCTGCTGCTGCTCGTACTCGCTGATGCTGGCACGCTGAATGTGGAATCGGGACCGGTGCTGGTGGTGGTGGTGGTGGTGAAAAATCCATCGCCGAGTGTTCATGACATTTTTCTTATTACCTTTTCCCAAAGTGGAAGTTTTCCATGAGATTACTACCCGCAAGGGGCCACGGGTGAAATTACTTCTGATGCTGATGCTGATGCTGCTGCTGTGTGTGGGTGTGTGTGTGTGTTTGTCCACCCACCCACATGCCCTTCGGATCATCAGCAGCAGCACACCGTACCCCCCCGAGCTTTAACACACAAATGTTTGTCAATCTGAATACGGAACATTTTCTCTCTCTCTCTCTCTGTCGTCTTCAGCGCCACCAACCCACCCAGAGGGGGGGGTGAGATTTGATTTTTCATTCAGGACCAGGTGTTCGCTGTGTTAACTGCCCCGGCCGGCCATCTCGATAGGCTTTCGCTGGACTCGAGGCCGAAGAATAACAACAACCACCCACCGCAAGAGGGGAGGGTGGAACCACGTCTAATATTGCTTCAACCAAATGCTGCCAGGCTGCTGCCGCCGCCGCTCCATGACGTGCACAAGCGTATAGGAGGAGTGTACACACAACATCAGGCATCCATCAGAAACACAAGCGACGCAGCCAGTCACCCACACACACACACAAACACACGCCCGCCCGCCCAGAGAGAATAAGCGATTTGACTGTAATCTCGCTGCAGTGATTCGGATTCGGATGGAGGTTCTATCGCAGCGCCAGATGAAGCACAGATGCTTGAAAATGTCTGGAGCAGATTCTTTTTAAGTGTGCACACGTTTGTGTTGGTTCGGGCGGACAGAGGAGCGCGCGCGAACGCCAGCCGGGGAAGGGGGTGGGAGGGATGAGAGAGAAAAAAAATTATAATAATACACTGGTTGGGCAGTGAGAGCTGAACACTGCTGGTGGCAGGCTGGCATATGGCGCGGGGTGTCTTTTTCCATGGCGATGGATATGGGGGCTATTTCGGAGGAACCGACCGAAGTTTTTTTTTTTTTTTGTTTCTCTGGACAGCTGCTTTGAATGTCGAGAGTTCGTATTGAATTTGAGTAACACATGGCGACGGCGAGGGAGTGAGTGAGTGAGGGATGAGGATTGGGTGGTCAATGGGTGGGTCGGCGGGTGGGTGGCACGGGGAGTTGTACAGAGAGAAACAAACGTCAAGTGATTTGCCAATTGATTTCAATGCGCCACTGGCGCTGCTGGTTGTGATGCGAATGTTTTATTTCACTGAGTGTGGGTGGTGGGAGGCGATCGTGGGGTGGAATATTTCATTCGTCACTCGGGAGTCGGGTGATAGTTTGATTGTTTTGAATTTCTGGAGGTATTCGACGTCTGCGTTAAATTGATGGAGATTTGCATTTACTTTCACAATGAGGCGTCGCTTGGGGTCAAAAATGAGTCAAAAATACGGGGACCACCCCAGGGCGCGAAGTCTCATTCCCATTCGCCCATCTGGTCGTCCTCATGCGCGATTAGAAACGCTGCCTAAAAATACCCCACGCAACACTAAACGTTTCAAGACGTCGCTCTTAATGTACTCCACGTCAAAGTGTATATCGACTTCGGGGCCAACAGCTCGACACAATCTGTTAAATGTTCTCGCCGCATGGTGTACGCGCCGCGCATTTCTCCATGCCATGTATGTTTTTATTTTGGCTCTACAACCCGCCATCCATCCATTCGTTCATTCCGTCCCTTCCTCAATGGCTCCGTGCGTGCGTGTGTATGTTCACCACGCCATCTGTGAAACATCGCGCTCGCAAACTGACACGCTCTGCAATCGAAAACTCAGCTGCTGCAGCTGGCAATCATCACATGGAACAGCAGAAACAGACCTCCGCCAGAGTGGAAGCAGAAGCAGAAGCACCACCAGCAGCAGCCGCTGCCACAGCGATAGTTGACTACGACAATGAACGAGGGAAGAGGACGCGGTGCGGCGCGGTGGCAGCAGCAGGAAGAAACAAAAATGGATGGGAATACACTCCACATGCACACACAGCAGCCGTCTGAAACATCAACAGACCAACAGAGCACCACCACGCCAGTGAGGGGAGGGCTGAGATGCTGGATGTAAACGATATTTTCCAGATCTTGTCAGTTTTCGTGAAAGAAACGGAACCAAGAAAAAAAAAGAAGAATGGAAATAAAACACGATTTTGGGGGCGAGAAAGGAAGTCGTAGGAGGTGCTTGATGCGCTCTAATTGAGAATGCAGAACGAACGTGAGGCCGGCGGTTGGGAATTGTTTAAGCGAACGCCTGCTGGGAGGATGTCAGACAGGATCAGGCAGGCAAGCGGCGAATGGACACGAATTGGGAGCAAGTTCTGAACTTCGGATGCAAGATGGTCGGAGTTGAGTGGTCGGCAGGTGTCAGAATGGATTAGGGGACCTTGCGACGACACGTGTAGGCCTTGTTCGACGACGTACCAAAAATCGATCTCAACTTTTAAGGAACAGTCCCAACTATTTCAGACTTCCTGAGCTGAAGCCTGATTTTGGCAATAATTTCGATAATTTCCAACTTTTTAGGCCTTCTCGCGATGAAGCCTGATTTTGGCAGCGATTTGGAGCATTTCCAACTTTTTAGGCCTTCTCGACATGAAGTACAATTTTGCCTCAAATTTGGATCACTTCCCACTTTTTAGGTCTTCTCGCGATGAAGCCTTATTTTGGAAGCGATTTGGAGCATTTCCAACTTTTTAGGCCTTCTCGAGATGAAGCTTGATTTTGGCACCAATTTCCAACTTTTTAGGCCTTCTCGAGTTAAAGCCCAATTTTGCCAAAAATCCGTATCAGTCCCAACTTTTTAGGCCTTCTCGAGATGAAGTCCAAATTTGCCACAAATCCGGATCACTCCCAAATTTTTAGGCCTTTTCGAGATGAAGCCCAATTTTGGCACAAATCCGTATCTAGAGATGGAGCCCAATTTTTGCCACAAATCTGGATCACTCCCAACTTTTTAGGCCTTCTTGAGATGAAGTCCAATTTTGCCTCAAATTTGGATGACTCCTCACTTTTTAGGCCTTCTCGAGATGAAGCTTGATTTTGGCAGCGATTTGGAGCATTTCCAACTTTTTAGGCCTTTTCGAGATGAAGCTCGATTTTGGCAGCAATTTCCAACTTTTTAGACCTTCTCGCGATGAAGCCTGATTTTGGCAACAATTTCGACAATTTCCAACTTTTTAGGCCTTCTCGCGATGAAGCCTGATTTTGGCAGCGATTTGGAGCATTTCCAACTTTTTAGGCCTTCTAGCGATGAAGACTGATTTTGGCAGCGATTTGGAGCATTTCTAACTTTTTTGGCCTTCTCGCGATGAAACGATGGCACGAATCCGGATCACTGCCAAACTTTAGGGCCTTCTCGGGATGAAGCCCAATTTTGCCACAAATCCGGATGAGTCCCCACTTTTTAGACCTTCTCGAGATGAAGCCTGATTTTGGCAGCAATTTCCAACTTTTTAGGCCTTCTCGAGGTGAAGCTTGATGTTGGCAGCAATTTCCAACTTTTTAGGCCTTCACGAGATGAAGCTTGATATTGGCAGCAATTTCCAACTTTTTAGGCCTTCTCGCGATGAAGCCTGATTTTGACAGCGATTTGGAGCATTTCCAACTTTTTAGGCCTTCTCGAGATCAAACCTAATTTTGCCACAAATCCGGATGACTCCCAACTTTTTAGGCCTTCTCGAGATGAAGCTTGATTTTGGCACCAATTTCCAACTTTTTAGGCCTTCTCGAGTTAAAGCCCAATTTTGCCAAAAATCAAATCCGTATCAGTCCCAACTTTTTAGGCCTTCTCGAGATGAAGTCCAAATTTGCCACAAATCCGGATACTTCTCAAGATGAAGCCCAATTTTGCCACAAATCCGGATGACTCCCAACTTTTTAGGCCTTCTCGAGATGAAGCTTGATTTTGGCACCAATTTCCAACTTTTTAGGCCTTCTCGAGTTAAAGCCCAATTTTGCCAAAAATCAAATCCGTATCACTCCCAACTTTTTAGGCCTTCTCGAGATGAAGTCCAAATTTGCCACAAATCCGGATACTTCTCGGGATGAAGCCCAATTTTGGCACAAATCCGGATCAGTCCCAACTTTTTAGGCCTCCTCGGGATGAAGCCCAATTTTGCCACAAATCCGGATGAGTCCCCACTTTTTAGACCTTCTCGAGATGAAGCCCAATTTTGTCACGAATCCGGATCACTTCCAAATCTTTGGGACTTCTGGAGATGAAGCTTGATTTTGGCAGCAAATTCTAACTTTTTAGGCCTTCACGAGATGAAGCCTGATTTTGGCAGCGATTTGGAGCATTTCCAACTTTTTAGGCCTTCTCGCGATGAAGCCTAATTTTGGCAGCGATTTGTAGCATTACTAACTTTTTAGGCCTTCTCGAGATGAAGGCTGGATCACTCCCAACTTTTTAGGTCTTCTCGCGATGAAGCCTGATTTTGGCAGCGATTTGGAGAATTTCTAACTTTTTATGCCTTCTCGAGATGTAGCTTGATTGTGGCAGCAATTTCTAACTTTTTAGGCCTTCTCGAGAAGAAGCCTGACTTTAGCTCCTAAATTTTAAGGGCTTCCCTGACTACGGTCTTTTTTTGCCCTAAATTTCGAACAGTCCCAAATTTCAAGGCCCTCTTGAGCTGAAGCCTGATTTTCACACAAATTACGATCACTCTCAGCTTCTCGAGCTTAAAGTCTTCTCCCCGTCTCTGGCTCATCCCCCATTCCCAGTGTCATGGCAAACCGTCCCCCAACACAACCCGTCACCGAGTGCCGCGATAAGCCCAATGAATGGATAGACGCACATAAACGCACATCGGTGTCGGTTTGCATCCCTCGCGTGGGAATCTGTTCTCACACCTCCTGCCGCGCCAACCGTATCGACCGGCTGTGATTTACACCCTCGACCATGAGGGTGGGTGTTCATTTTTTTTCGTCACAACAAATAGAACGCATCGTCGTCGTTCAGTGAAATGAGTCGTTTTTTCTACAAACCCCATGTCACGCACGCCACGGCACGGGACCGTTCGCTGGCAACTGTTATTTCGCCTAATTATTCGCACACCCACGCGTAGTCCCTCACGTGATGACGTAACAGCACGTTACGTGATTATCAACAAATTAGGCAGTCAGCTGGGTGAACTGGCGACCATTGGACACTCTCTCTCTCTCACTCTCGCCCCAACTGTGACACTGGCTGCAAATGGGGCCCGGGGCCTCTGTGTGTGAAGTCGTTATCCTTTCGTTAACCCCCCCCCCCCCCCGGACAAATTAGAATATGATGATTGCCAACAGCGGAGCGGATGGAGTAGACTGGTGTCGTCGTCGTTTTCGATCGCAAAAGAAGGATGCAGCAATCAAGCACACCTGTGTCGGGGGAGAGTTTCGTCGTTTCGCTTTTTTAATTGAATTCCAACGATGGGGGGACACGTGCCAACATCTGCGACACGTACTGCAAATGTGTGGAATGTGACCGAACGATTCTGACGGAAAAAAAAGCGAAACAAATGGGCTAACCCGCCGCCTGGTGCCACCCTTTTTGGGAGCGCCGCACTGTGTGCAAAATGCGAGCGAACACAAGGCGCAGAAAAAGGGCAAGCACAGAGGTCACTGTGAGCTGGAAAGTGTGATGCAATTAGGCGGCGGCAACGACGACGACGACGGCGGCGTTCAGATCAAGTCAATCCCTGTTTCTGTATGGGTGTGTGTGTGTGTTTGTATGTAAACCATTTCCTTGGCTTCCGTTGTCGGTTTCTTTGGGATTTCACGTCTGTTTCCTTTTTGCCTTCAATGCAGCTGGACTTTGTGGTTTCTTTTCTTCTGGCCGTACAACTCTGTCGGTCACAGGCACACCAACACACAGTCAAAGGGAGACCACAATGTGTCTGCAGGATGGTTGTAGATTTTCAGCTGCTCCTGGCGACATGGCACAGTCGGCGACGAAGACAAACCCAACACCGCACAAGGACAGTGTGTGGCAAAGTAATAGATATTCACTATTCCAGTTGACTTCTGGTCCTGCCAGTTACACGAAGTTTTTTTTTTTTTTTTTTGTTCGTCCTTTTCCTCCATCCATTCCATCCTCTCACTCACAGGCACAGCCACAGACACAGTCGTAGAGAGGGGAAGCATACGCATGCAGGGAATTGAAAAGCGAGAATCGTATTTCAAAGTAAAATCCTGCCAGAAATGGGCACAGGTGTCGGAAACATTCGCCAGCTGTTACCGATGAATGGATTGAAATCATCCCTTGTTCCGTCTCGTGTCCTTTCGTCTTAAGTTTATCGATGCCATGGATGTCGCCGTGTGTGTGTGTCTGTGCGTGTAAGTGGAAGCTGTGGTTGGGGGGAGGGGGGGCGCACATTTTGAAGCGGTTTCCTTCAAGTGGAAGTGTGAATGAGTGCACGCGGGCATAATTGCATTCCACAGCCGTCGGCCGGGCAAATAACTTTCGATTTCAGTGGACACAGGACATAATGTGTCCAGAGCGACACACGCGGCCACTTGTCGTCGTAAAGACGGTGATTGAGACGCAATCGAGTCTGAAACGTGGTGCTAAATTATGCAGGCCCTCGAGGCGAAATCGAAACTGAAAACGCGCGCACTTGAACGAACGCGGTGTCAACGAAGGGCGGTTACATAAGACAGCTGCCTGCTGGCAGAGAGGAAGTGACAATTGAAGCCTGCAGACAGGCGAAAGGTGCAGCCTCCCATTGACAGCTGAAAAGTCTCGAGAGCAAACAAGAAATCCATCTAATTTCGATCGAAAAAATTATCCAATTCCGACCGCATGCAGCCACATGGCCGCCGATGCCCCGGATTCAGTCAATCGTTCACCATTGCCGCCTTGTCAACGTCTGTCCCACACTTCAAATGTGCGCGAGCACACACAGTGCTTGGCTGATGACGAATGATGAGCGCTCTGCGTTTGATTTTAAAGCCCCTTCTGGTTGCTGTCCAACAAGTTGAAGGTGGTCTGCCAGTGACAGGAGTGCTTTTTGTACTCTTTTGCCATCCTCCCTCGTCAGATTTTTGTCCCACATCTCGGCTGTGTTTGTGTGTGTGTGTGTGTGTGTATGAATGAGATTTCTGATTTTCCTTTTTCATCTGGTCTTCCCTCGGCTTTGCCGCTGCTGCTGGTTCTACTTTGAAAAGCAATGACGAATGGAGAGCGTGTCAACAACACCATGTGGAGCTGCTCTTAGCCCCCCGAGGAGAGATGCCTGCGCCACACATTTGGCTCCTCCTAATGGAATGTCTAATTTTCGCTTTGTACGCGCGTTCTGAAGTGTTCCATCCTGTCTGCGAGTGCGAGCTGAAAGAGGGATTTTTCTTTTCTTTTCTTTTTTTGCGTTGAAATCTGTTTTTCTTCTTTTTCTGTGGAAATTCGAACACCTTTCCGTCGATTTCATTTAAGCAATTGACAAGATTTTCCTCGGATGGATGGCAGAGAGCGTAATATGAATTCAATCGAACGGATGTCCCGGTGCGGGGAGGGGGAAGGGTGGGATTTATTTTTGGGAATAACACAGAAAAGAAAAAACGAGGAAATAATTGAATACAGGTTTTCTTTGGTGTGGCGAGAGGTGGGTGGTGGGGAGGGGGACTTGACGACGACCGACGCGACGGAGGCAAAGGCCGAGGCAATTGAATGTGCGGTTCGAGTGCTCGACGAAGTGGCTGAGTTGAAAGGGCACTTGTGGAATGATAGGATTGCTGCTCGAAGATCTGCTGTTTGAAGGGAGAACATTGTGATAATGGGGGTTGTGGTGGCAGAGGGGGGGGAGACTCAGTCATGGTGTGGGGGCATGATGATTGAAGGAGGCTTTGTGTACCGCACCGAGGGACACGATGTTTGGGATGGAAAGTGGTTTTTGTGTGATTTTGGGGTCTGGCGACAGTTAAGGCGCGTGAGAGAGCGATGCTCTGTGGTTTGTTGAAACGTGGAAGAGCACGTTTATTTCAAGTGAGGAACAGCAGGCAATTGTACGTAGAGAGAATCAGAGGACACCAGCCCGAAATTTACGCTCTCGTTAAAGGCCACGAAACACCAGAAAAAATGCAAGTTTTAGAGAGTGGAGGCTGGACACTGAGGCCACTGTACTAGAAAGATTCAGAGGACACCAGGATGTCGCTGGACATTCACGCTTTCGTTAGAGTCTACGAGACATCAGAAAAATGCTAAGGATTAGAGAATAGAGGCTGGATGCTGGGAAGAAGAGCAAAGTATAGGCAACCACAAAGGAAGTCTAAGTTCCTGGTCGAGTACCTTCACAATGACCGATGAAAGGAGATAATAATTTGAAACCACTCACCGGCTTGATGATCTTGAGCTGCTGCTGTCTCTGCTGGGGTTGCAGATGTCAGCCAGAGAGATGGTTTTCCTGGTTCGCTAGTGCAGCTTTGGAAAACGAACAAAAGCTGTATCCACACACGAAACGCGATGCTCTTGGAACACGTTGTTAGACTACCCGCGATGGTGCGACCGCGATAGCGACACTCTCGGCTTGCTTGTAGCGCTCAAAAATATACGATATTTCCGATTGAATAGCGACACTCCCGGGTTGCTTGTAACGCTCAAGAATATACGATATTTCCGATTGAATAGCGACACTCCCGGGTTTGCTTGTAACACTCTTGAAAGATTGACGCTATCATCCCAACGACGTCACAATCGCCCCCGAAATGAGGACATTCTTGAAATTGTACAACTCCTGCGACTGCTGGTCTTATGCCAGGATCGTTCCGAAGATAACATAAGGAAATTCAAGACATTTCGGAGCTCTTGTGACATTCTTGGGATGATCGCATCGCTCTTCAAAGGATTGGAACGCACTCTAAACGGTCACCGGATTCGGAAGGGGACTGGTGAGAATTTGAAGAGGAGGAGGAGACATGCTTGAAGAGCTTAAATCGCGTTGGAACACACTTTTCAGACGATTGCGACGCTTTTAAGGAGGACCTTCGCGACATGGTGGACCTCTTTGACATTCCCCGCAGAACATTTAAAGAAAGAATGACATTCGCGACTCCATAAACGTCTTTGGCACTCCCGGAAGAACACTTAATGGCAGATCGACAGATGAATTGAAAAGAAAACCCGGCGGACAGAGGGGATAAGAACACATTTGGAATCACTGACGGTACACCTGAGGTTGTGTAGGCCTGGACCCTGACTTCACTGACTTCCTCATCGTTTTCCATCTCATTAACACTTCGAAACGCCTTCGTTGAAGAACCTGGAGAAAAAGAAAATGTTACAGAAACTGGACCGAATCAGTGGACATTTGCTGAATTTTACCTGAACTTGGAGATTATCCGTCGAAATAAACGCAGCACCGCGAAGAAACTGCAAAAAAATAAAAGAAACCACATGAATTTCACACGCTGGGGGAAGATCACCGTCGAATCTTTGATTAAATGCACATTTTGTCGATGGGAAGGATTCGAATGAGGCCTGATTTGTGCATATTTTGTCGATGGAGACGATTCGAATAAGAAGGCTTAAGCATTTTACCTGAAGGATGATTGGATTTGAACGAGAAAAAGCCCATGACGCTATACGGTCACAAGTGAATTCAACGGCCAATCATGAGTTTAACACACATTTCGCGGAGAAATTTGCTGAAAATCGCGGAATTGAAACATTTTACGCGAAGTTATTCACTTTTTGTCATCGACGCGACGCTGCCATTTCGAATTGAAAGCTTTGCCGTGAATTTTGTCGATTTGATCACGATGGGCGGCTATGATTTCGAATTGATTGAGGTCTCCCATGAATTTAACCGGCGTCCCGACCGACATTAACGACATTTGCCGACAATTTACGCGAAATTATTCATCAACGCGACGCTCCGATTTCGAAGTGAATTACATCTCCCGTGAATTGTTGCCTATTTGAGCCCGACGCGACGCTACAATTTTGATTCTTTTTACCGGATCGTATGATTTCCATTCGCACTTGAAGAAACCGCACAAGAACCGATTGGAAACCCATAAAAACTACCCATTTCCGAATGAATTTCACACCAATTAATCTAACCAAACACTTCGCGGAAGAAAAAGCACTGCCGCCGCTGCAGATTTAATTTTGAACTGAGACGCCAAGCGTCATTTCATGTTTCTCTTCTCTTTTGGCGTGAGTTCTGATTAACGGTATTTCTCGATGTCAACGGGGTTTCGTTGGATGGAATGCATTGCGTGCAACGTGTGTGTAAAGGGTGCGACGTCTTTTGGCGTGCAAAAGAATGGGAGCAAATGAGGGGTATTGTGTCGTGGACAATGATGATGGGTGGGGAAATGGCTTGTGGTGGGATTTATGTTCAAAGAGAATGGGGGAAAACGTTGCATTTAGGAGCATCTTTGTTTGAGAAGATTGACTAATGATGGAGGACTTTGATTTGCACGATTTCTTGGGCCGCTTTTACAAGGGCGACATTTTACACACGATTCTTACAGACTCCTTGTGTGATCCCTTTTGTGTCAACTCCCTTGCACACAACGAATGTAGCGTGTGTCTAGATTCAGGGGTCAAAGGGTGGGGGAATCGATCGGAAGGGCAATCGCGTGGCGCCCGTTTTGACAAACCAAAGTAAAAGAACCACAGGCACTACTCCGATTAGTGTCGCCGATGGGGGCAAATAAACCGGCGCACAGTGATCACATTGTATGAGAGAGGAGGAAATAAATCTGTAACCCGTGCACCGATCTTAATAAAATTTGGGGCATAGTCAAGAGAGATCTTATCGTGATCCAAAAATGGTTGCTCACCTTCAGAGACTCTTGGAGAACTTTTGATACGGCCCATCAAAGATTGAAATATCCCCTTATGCAGTTTGAAGCCCTAATGTATGTCCTTAAAAACAAATAAAGAGTGGTTACATTTTATGGGCCGATGTTGAATGTGAACCACACCTAAACGTCAAGTTTTTTTCTGAATTTCATTTGACATTTCTCAATTTGAGACTAACTCAATTTGAACCATGGAAAGATACACAATCGAGCAACGCGTTAAAGTTATTCAGGCGTTCAAATCAAAATGCATATCGTGCACTTCGTGATTTTTTCGGTCAATTTAATCGTCCAAATGTGCGTACAATCGGAAAAATCGTGCAAAAATTTGAGTAAACCGGGTCTGTGGGAGATGTGAAAAGACCAGTGCATGCTCGTACAGCTCGTACTGCAGAAAATATTGCCGCTGTTCGCGATGGTGTGGCTGAAGAGCCGTCGTCGTGCCCAACAATTGCACCTCTCACGCTCGTCGTTGATGAACATTATGCATAAAGACTTGCATTTACACGCTTACAAGGTGCAATTGACTTAAGAACTTAAGCCTCTTGATCATTTCAAGCGTCGTCAATGGTCAGAATGGTGGCAAGAAATGGCAACAGTGGATGATCAATTTTCGATGAAAATCATCTTCACCTTTTTCACCTCAGTGGATTCGTCAATAAGAAGAATTGCCGCATTTGGGCGAATGGTAATCCAAGAGTGATTGTCGAAAAACCAATGCACCCACAAAGAGTGCGGTTTATGGGCTGGCGGCATCATCGGGCCGTATTTTTTCCAAAATGAGGCCGGTCAGGCGGTTACTGTGAATGGTGTTCGCTATCGTGAAATGATAACGAACTTTTTATGGCCCGAATTGGAAGATATGAATGTGGACGATATGTGGTTTCAAGAGGACGGTGCCACTTGGCACACAGCTAACGAAACAATGGCTCTTTTGCGCGACAAATTCAATGGCCGTGTTATCTCTCGTGGTGGCGATGTCAATTGGCCGCCAAGATCATGTGATTTGACACCGTTTCTTTGGGGTTATTTGAAAGAACAGATGTACGTCGATAAGCCAGCAACAATTCAAGAGCTAAAGGATGAGATAATTCGGCACATCAACGGCATAGAACGTCAATTATACTTGAGCGTCATCGAAAATTTGGACCATCGGATGGAGGTGTGGCGCCGAGGTCGCGGCGGCCATTTGGCCGCGATATTTTGTTCCATACACAATTGAACCATACCAATATTATTATAATAAAAAGAAATGACAATAATTTCGTAAATAATTGGCGTTTTGTTCAAAATCAACATCGGGCCTTAAAATTTAACCACCCTTTATAACTTTATTTTCCAAAGAACCTAATTGTAGGAAATGTGCAACATCAAATTTGCTAAAAAAAATACGTAAATTTTTGTAAATTTCAAAGTCCCAACTGTGAGCTAACGGTACAAAGAAACGAATCATCAAAAGTCAACAAAATTTTGGCTTTCTAGGTTCTCACATTCAGATAAAATCGAAAAACCGAGAAAAAGATGTCAATTTGGGTATTTTTTCCACTTCGGGACACTGTGGGACCCCTGTGATTTGACGTAGCCAGGGACTAAAAACTGTGGGGAAGTCCGAGGCAATCAGTTCAGTAAGCAGTACGAGTGCTCCAAGTGGCTGAATTTAAAGAAGGGATATTTGTGGTTTGAGAGGGATTAATTGAGTGCCCTAATAGCCTAGTGGTGGCCCGTGGCATTGTGCATATGTGCGTCGACTCCTACGCACTTGGACCTACATGTCTAGGTTCGATTCTTGTTACGACAAGAAATACTTTTCACAGCCCCACCTCTTTCGAGTCACTGACAGTGCTCACTGTCTAGAAAAAGATTCTCAAACGTGGCCGTTCGGAGTCGGCATAAAACTGTAGGTCCCTTCCACTCGTGATAGAACAATAGCACGCACAACACAAGTGGTTGCTGAGAAGCTAGGCCCTGGCCCTCTACGGGCCCACCCATATTATAAAGGGTGATTTTTTAGCTATTATCTTCTTGGCAACACTGGTTTAAACAGCTGACGCACGTTTCGTGTTTTGTTTCACTGTCAAACATCTTCAGTTTGGTCTATAATTTAACCATGAATCGTCTTACAAACGAACAACGCTTGCAAATTATTGAATTTTATTATCAAACTGCGTGCTCTGTTAAGAAAGTTCATCGCGCGCTTCATCCATTAAAATTGTGTTCAGCGACGAAGCTCATTTTTGGCCCAATGGGTACTTAAATAAGCAGAATTGTCGATTTTGGAGTGAATATCAGCCAGAAGCATGGCAAGAGCTATCAATGCAACCAGAAAAAGTCACAGTTTGGTGCCGTACTTCTTCAAAAATGATGCGAATGGTGAGCGCTACCGTGAGATGATATCCAACGTTTTTTTTGCCCAAAATGCAAGAGCTTGACTTGCATGACATGTGGTTTCAACAAGACGGTGCCACATGCCACACAGCACGCGCAACAATGGACTAATTGAGGGGCGAGTTCGGTGAACATTTTATTTCACGTTCGGGACCGGTCTATTGGCCGCCTAGATCGTGCGATTTAACGCCTTTAGACTATTTTTTTTTTTGGGGCTAGGTTAAAGTTCATGTCTATGTAGACAAGCCCGCTCCAAGTGACGCATTGGAAGACAACATTGAAGCATTTATTGGTGAGATACCGGCCGAAATGTTGGAAAGAGTATGCCAAAATTGGACTAAGCGGATGGACCATTTGAGGCGCAGTCAAGGTCAACATTTGCATGAAATAATCTTCAAACATTAAATTATATGGACCGTACTATCGATTCAAATAAAGATTTCATGCATTTTTCGGAATTTTATGTGTTTTTTTTTTGAAAAACTTTCCTACAGCCTTTAAATAATCACCCTTTATCATAATGGCCTTGTGGCCACAGCTTACTTAGACCATCGTATTGGGTCCATTGTGGGGATTGCAGGACAATCCCTTTTGAGCATCACAAGGGTAGCAATAGCTTTTAGTCAATTGAAAAGAATTCCGCCTCGTCTTCAATTCCCACGCTCATTTACAATGACATCTTAGCGTTCAGCTCTTTAGGAAAAGTCAATCTGCTTGCATTTTGCAACCAGCTCAACACTGTCAGATTCAAATATGTCTCCATGTGTACTTGAGAGCGTTGATTTCACCAACTTCCGCACTCGTTACTTAAAGATTTCGACGTGCACAAATCCGCTGGCCCGGATGGTATTCTCCCTATACTTTTGAAGAGGTGTTCTTCTGCGCTGTCAAAACCATTTTATCATCTATTCTACTTTTTAGGTCTCATTCGGAGCAGATGGCAAACGGCATTTGTCCAGCCCGTCTCTAAAAATGGGGAATCTTCGTCACAGGCCATGGAAACGCTGATAAATCGCCCGCTTATGAAATATCTTGAATCGCGGAAGCTTCTTAATGACCGGCAGTACGATTGCCGCAGCAACAGGTCCACTGGTGATCTGATAGCTCAATGCACCGAAAAGTGGAAACAATCTTCAGGCGAAAGGAAGATCGTTGCTCTTGAGATTTCTAAGGCATTTGACAGAGTCTGGCATCAAGCTCTCTTGTCGAAAAAAAGCGTGCATATGGTGTCGATGAATATTCGTCAAGTCTGATACGCACCACATACATGCTAGTGTTGTACCCCAAGGTTCTGCTCTGTCTCCGACACTCTTTCTCATTTTTATAAATGATCTCTTGTCTGCCACTTCTAATCTAATCCATTCCTTCGCTGATGACAGCACCCTCAACTTTTCATTTTCGTTCCAGGACCAAGAACCCACCCTTCGGCAGTAGAATTGGAACGGCGGCGTATGCTAAGCACATTGAATTCCGATCGACAACAGAGTGCTGTCTGCTGTCACTCAAGCGAACAATTGATAATCAGCCATTATGCACGAATGGCGCCTGTGTCGATGAAACCGGAAAGCTTTCCATCCTTCCATCCACATATTTGCGAAATGCATAGGTTTCCACAAGCGATGCAAGAAATACTTCACCCTCTCTGATTTGACTTTAATTTATAAGGCGTATACCCGCCCCAAGCTGATGCCCCCAAGACCACCCGGCACCCACTAGATAGAATCCAACAGCGAGCGATAAAACTTAAGGGAGCCAACAACAAGAGTCCTTAGACCAGCTCGAGCATCGACGTACCATCTCTGCTTTGTCCGCATTTAATCGCTATTTTAACAAACGATGCTCAAGTGAGCTAGCCAACTGCATTCATCCTCTCCATGAATTCACCCGCAATCAGTTTACCCTTAAGCCTACTTTCGGACGCACAGTTAAATTAAGAGACTCGTTCTTCAGCCCAGTTCAGCTCTTCCCAGCCCAATATTTCCCAAAGACTACTTACTTAAGGTGGCGCTACAGTCCGATGTGGACCTGGGCCTCAACCAAAAAGCGTCTCCAGCCAGCTCGATCTTTAGCTAGCTAGCTCCAGTTTCGCACGCACAGTTGGTTGAGGTTCCTTTCCACTTGCGTGCGCCACCTGAGTCGCGGTCCCTCGGGGGTGGATTCGAAGACCTTTCGGGCCAGAGCATTGGCTTCCATCCGCTCTAGCCATCTCAATCGTTTGATCTTCACTCTTATGTCTAAGTCGATGTCGCTAAACAGCCCGTATAGTTCGTCATTATATCTCCTCATCCACTCACTATCTATGCAGACGGGACCGAAAATCACACGAAGAATTTTCCTCTCGAAGCAACCAAGAGCAGCTTCATCCGCTTTTGACAAAGTCCATGCCTCCGCGCCATGGACGATTAAGGTCTTGTAAAGCGTTACCTTGGTTGTTCGAGAGAGGGCTTTGTTTACCAATTGCTTTCTTAGCCCAAAGAAGCAGCGATTGGCAAGAGTTATTCTTCGTTTGATTTCAGCGCTGGTGTCAATGTCTGAATTAATAGCGGTGCCTAGGTTCAAAGTTATATCTGTCTGCTGTGACGTTCTGACCGAGACGTCGGTGTTGGGTGTCCTTTCTCGTTGACAGCATATACTTGGTCTTACCCTCGTTTACCGCTAAACCCATCTTCGCGGCCTCCGTTGCAATATCCACAAAAGCGCCATTGACATCACACTGCGTTCTTCCGATAATGTCAATATCGTCGGCATATGCGAGTAATTGGATGGACTTCTGAAAGATTGTTCCTCTGGTGTTGGCGTTCGAGTCTCTGGACAATTCTTTCAAGAACGTTGTTGAAAAAGTCGCATGACAGTGCGTCGCCTTGTCTGAATCCTTTTTTGACATCAAAGGTCTCGGTTAGGTCTTTACCGACCTTGATGGAGCAGCGTGCATTCTCCATTGTCATCCTACACAAACGGACGAGTTTTGCAGGGATGCCAAAACTAGACATTGCTCTGTATAGCTCGTCTCTATAGATGCTATCATAGGCGGCCTTAAAATCGATGAAAAGGTGGTGGGTATCGATTGATGTTGCTCCTGGGTTTTCTCCAAAATCTGCCGCAGTGTGATTTTCCTGGCCTAAAGCCACACTGGTATGGACCGACCAGGTTTAGGCGTTCACACAGTACGACAGATAAGATTTTGTATGCGATACTTAGGAGACTGATGACTCTGTAGTTGGCGCAGTTCAAAGGGTCTGCTTTTCCCAGAGACTATAACCCGCAGATATTTGAAACAAATGTGCACAGTTACCTGGTCACCCTTTCTCACTCTATACCCTCGGCCCATGTTGTGTCTTGACCCCGGTCACTTAAGGGTATTAGCAAACCCTTGAGGGGTTGAAAAACCAAAACAACAAGAGAATGGGATCACATGGGAGGAAGTGAAACTCCAATCACCACCAAACCACGCACTTTTGACAAGAAAATCACTTACTACGCCTTCCAGAGCACGATGGACAACCAAAATCCCTCTCAATCCACATCGTGTCATGGAAAGAAATATCCAATCACTCGTCGCCAAGCCGATGCGCGGCAGTTTAACGATCGCCTGCCCTACAAGTGTTCGCAGTGAGTTCTCAGTGAATTCTCAGTGAATCAGCACGTCGTCTCTGGCTGGCTTTCATTAACGGCCACCACCTCGTTTCGTGTGGAAAGATTTTCTGGAGCAACACGCACGGAATGTTGTATACATCAGTGTGTTGTGTGTGTATCTCGCGCAATCGGATAAATAAACAACCCATCCGAGGTGTGCTGTGGCCTAAGTGAGTTCCGTTTACGATCAATTGGGGGCGTTTCGATGAAGTGATTTCCAAAAAGGATGCATTGCTTGTGTTTCGTGTATTAATCTCATAATTATCTCTTTTCTCTTTTTCTTCTCATCCAGATGGCACTTGACGGGAAGGCAATAATCAAAGAAGAAATCACCGACAAAGACGCATTCGAGGCGACAGCAACAGCTAACAATCGACGAACCAAAGGTAAGCCTCATCACTTTTGAATGTCTTCATTGTTGTGCCCATGGCGCGGCGTGTGTCACAAGCGGACACGGAGAAGGGTTGGAGAAGAGAAAATAAACAAACCCCTGTCTGAACATTCTGCTGCGTTCCCATCAACATGATTAATTGCCACAGACACAAAAACCACCCACCCACTGCCACACTTCAAAGATGCGACCCAGCCAGACTGTGGGTGGGGGAGGGAGGGGGGGGTGAGAACAAACGATGCGGCACGGCAACGGGCTCAAATCAATCTTTTGTGTGTGCTTTCTGCAGCTCGCAGTCCTCCGATTGACAGGTGTCCAGCATGCAAAGTTCCCACTGCTTAGAGTCCCCCCGGTCTGTCGAGAGAAGAACACCCAGCGGTTCATCCCTTATCGGTTTAGAGAACGCAGACATCACCCTTAGTCCACCCACCCTCTGTACACGCGGTGGCAAGAGCTGTGAAAATATTTTGATATGTTTCAACCACGTTACATCACAATTCACCGCCACAGCGGGCTAGGGGGACGACGACGGCGAGCCAGCTGAATAGTCTCACGTCGCCACGACTCCTGGCATGGCCCATTAAGACTTGCTTTGTTGATAGCCAACCACCCTTGAAGAGGCAGAGAGAGAGAGAGAGTGTGGTGGTGTATTTGTTGTCTCACGGATGGACCTTCCTCCCCGTTTCGTGATGTGCAACACCGAGGAACTGAAAAGCTGGTCGGGGGCTGGAATGACATGTAACAAGGAGATGGAAGAAAATCCTTTTGAAACTGAGACCCGGTGTCCTTGGAGCGGTTCTCATAAATTCACAAAAGATGTGTACAATAACGTCGAGGGAAAAAAAATAGCAGAAGATGCTCGGTCGACTTGGACCACTTGTGGTTGTGTACACATGTCCTGTTCAACCGCCTCGGTCGAGGTATGCATCAGAAGGTGCCTCGGCACACAGATGTTCAGAGTTCTTGAGTAACAACTGGTGATGCATGCAAAATGCTCGCAACAGAACTTTTCCAGTTGGATCTCATGTAATGCATGCATGACCTACGGCCTACTCACTTAGGCACTCCTCCTCCTCCGCCCTCTGCCCCCCTTTAGAGGCAAACGAAAACTGAAGAGACGGTCACAAGCAGCGCCAGGGAAAACTTTTCTGCATGGCACATGGCAGCGAATGCCCGAAAGGATTATGACCTCCTTCTCCTACACTTCACGCACCTTCTTCACCATTGCACATTGATGCCAAAGCCCCCTCTCTCCCTCTCTCTCTCTCTTTCTCTCTAAGCAGACAGGCAGGCAGGCACAGGAGGAATAAGAAATTCGATGCTGTTTGGACAAGCTAATGGGAAATTTTCCCGATGAGACCAGCTGGTGAAGCACACAAGTCTCTTGTTTGCTGCGACAGTCGTCCGATTTGTCGTTCGTCGTCATCGTCCTCATCGTCCTCCTCATCGTCATTCCGCAATCATGGCAAACGCAAGCAGCGAGTGTCTACTTGTGTCCCCATAGACGAGTGTGTGTTTGCATTTGTATTTCTTTTGCTTCCTGCTGCCTTACATTCTCTCGCAGGCATTTCATCTGTCTGCCGTCAACTGTTTTGAAACTATTTGCACTTGCCGAGAGGAGATGGTTGATTCTGTTTGAAGAGCATTCGGAATCTCTGACCATTTGTCCCTAATTGAGGGATGATACATGAGTGAATGCATGCGCTGCCGACGAGACAATGAGGTGTAGTATCATCGGATAACTTTCGGATATCTCGACCGGACCAGATGGGCAGAGCTAATTCCGTTTTGTAATTAAAATATTCCATCAGATTTTGGATTAGGTTTCGAACGGGCGGGCGATCCCCCGAAGGGATTTTTGTGTATTCACTTCGATAATCCTTTGCGAACATTTGAATCCACTTTGATCTTGAGGTCCTGATGGAATTTTGGTGGTGCCAGCTGCTTTGGTTTTGGGTGGGATACCTTGAACAAAATACGCCGGAGACATCATGAACACACCCCTCGTCTGTCACATTTGAGATGAGTTCGAAATTCGGTTACCTCGTCGACTGGGAGCATCTCTGGCTCTGAAAAATAAGGCAAATTCGTGCCCATTTCTTGGGGAGAAGACTGCACACACCTCTGTCCTGTCAAATTGTTGTCAAAATTTACGTTCAAGTTGACGTGCATCCCCATTTTCTAACAATATTGTTCGAATTGAGTTCGAAAATCGTCCCTTCAGCACCTAGTCTGTCAGGAGATTGGGCCAATGCATGTAGCATCTTTGAGAGAAAGACTGGACAAATAATGGACACACCCGTTTCCTGTCATTTTCTGACAGTTTGGCTCGAATTGAGCTCGAATCTCGTCCCTTCATCATCTAGTCTGTCAGAAGACTGGGAAATTAGGGGTCAATGCATGTAGCACATTTAAGAGAGCCTAGACGCAATGAACACACCCCCTTCTTGTCATTTTCTGACAGTTTGGCTCGAAATGAGTTCGAAACTTGTTCCTCCATCATCTAGTCTGTCAAAAGACTGGGAAATCAGGTGTCAATGCATGCAGCACATTTAAGAGAAAGCCTAAACGCAATGGACACACCCACTTCCTGTCATTTTCTGACAGTTTGGCTCGAATTGAGTTCGAAACTTGTCCCTCTGTCATCTTGTCTCTAAGAAGTCTGCGAAATCAGGGGTCAATGCATGCCTATGCCTTGTAGCACATTTGACAGAGAGACTGGACCTTTCCTGTCAAAATTGACGTTCGAGTGTTGGCGTGCTTCGTCATTTTCTGACAGTTTGGCTCGAATTGAGCTCGAATCTCGTCCCTTCATCATCTAGTCTGTCAGAAGACTGGGAAATCAGGGGTCAATGCATGTAGCACATTTGAGAGAAAGCCTAGACGCAATGAACAAACCCCCTTCTTGTCATTTTCTGACAGTTTGGTTCAAAATGAGATCGAAACTCGTCCCTTCGTCATCTAGTCTGTCAGAAGACTGGGAAATCAGAGGTCAATGCAAGTAGCACATTTAAGAGAAAGCCTAAACACAATGAACACACCCCTTTCCTGTCAAATTGACATTCCCAGTTCTTCTGCTGTCGAATTTCATTCATCTCTCTCCCTCCTCTGCAGAGTGAAAGACAAATCCCTGTCCAGTTCCGTTGCAGCTTTTTCCAGATGCAACCGAATTGTTTGCGTGAATATTTAAAACCGACTCATGACATGTGTGTTGACAATTATTGCTCAACTTTAGGGTTCCGTTAAGAATGAATGAAGCGAGGTTTTGCAATGTAAACACACGCACGCACACACACACACACACACCGATGGACCGATGGAAACCTCAGCCGATGGGTGGGTGGATGGCATTGGATGAAACACTGAATAGACCATGTGACATCGATTTGTAGCTTGTTTCCAGCAGAGAATGCATACCCTGGTGACTGCTGCATTATTTGCGATCCATAATGTTGAGACATGTGTTTGCATTTCAATTCCATGCTCCCCCCGGCAACCATCTCTGCCATCATCACATCAGCTATGTTTGATTTTCACAACTGACACAGAAACACCGAGACCGAGAGGAGAGCGTAGGGGATGCATAATGGATGTGTGCAGTGCAGGTCTGTTTGCAATTGGTCTGTGGGTTCTCTAAACATGCAACCAAAAAGGACATTGAGGTTTCTCCGGCAGCGGGAGACACAGCAGCATATGCTGATAATAAATTCAATCTTCATTATAATAAACATACACATCTACACACCCACACCCACACCCATCCACACCAACTCATCTCATTTGTTGTGCACACATTTACAGGTGGTAATGCGTGCAAGGACAACTGCAGAACACCAGATTCCCCAGAAAGTGCACGAGCAGTAGCGCCCCGTTCGCCCATGTCACCGCAGATACATCACTCTAGTCTGGCACCACCACCGAGGCCGAATAGGAACTCCAGTTCGTCGCCCGTGGTGAATGGTGCCACAACCACACCGCCGCCACCGCCTCCGCCGGCGGCACATGTCGAGCAGGCGAGACTTTTGGGCAAGATTCGAAAGTTTCTCGGATCGTTGGTGCAGCTGGCACAAGACGTGCATCCGGAGGTGAGCGAGAGAGTTCGAGCACTCGTCCTGTCGCTTGGGGTAAGTTTTCAGTCATCCCAGTCAGTCGCCCTCACTTTAACGCTCCCCCCCACCCCCCACTCCTCTCCTTCCAGAGCGGTGGCATATCGATTGAGGACTTTCGAATAGCACTGCAAGAGGCCATCAATCTTCCGCTGCGACCCTATGTCATTCCATTGCTCAAGAGTCACGTGGCGCTGCTGCAGCGTGAGATAGCCGCATTGTCCCGAGCCACAAATCAGACGCCGCTGCAGTACGTCACGTCGAACGAGAACTCGGTGATGGAGTTCTCGCACGGCAATCCAGCCGAGTACCAGGAGATCTTCATTCAGCTGGACACCACCTCAAACAGTTCCGCATCCAATGGCAACGGGCTGGTCTTCAAGCGGCGATCGTCGGACTCAATCATGGAGCATCACAACGGCGTTCAGGAGTGGAACGACTACATGTACCCGGCCGCGAAGCGACTGCACACGCACAACGCTCAGCCGGGTGCATACGTTGCCGGGCAGCCGGTCTCTCTGTTCGAGTATCCCGGCAGCGGCGCCAGCAGCCAGGGCGAGGGAGGCTTCGGCGGAATGTTGGACAAGCCGAATCATCGCGACGAGCGAGACATGCGAGCCACGGTCGACGCACAGCGCGTCGGTCGCATGGGCGGCGAGGAGGAGTGGAAAAACATCCACACCATGCTCAACTGCATATCGGCCATGGTGGACAAGACAAAGCGCGCCATTACGATTCTTCAGCAGCGCGGCGTCGACCCGCAGCCGAACAGCTTCGCCGAGGCCTCCTCGGCGGCCGTGCTGGAGATTCGCCGGCAGACAGAGGACAAGGTGGCCGAATTCAAGAGGAACGCAGAAGAAGCTGTCAATCAGGTAAGTCCATGTGCTCCTCCCACCCTTAGCCAGTGCTTCATGGAGCCAATTCTGATTGCAGGTCAAGCGGCAGGCATGCATTGAGATTCAGAGAGCAGTGGCCTCGGCCGAAAGCCGAGCCGCCGAAGTCATGGCCCAGGAGCGGCTACGCATGGAGAAGTTCTTCGTGGAAATGAGCCGCAACACAACCGAACAACGTGAACTAGACAACAAGTCGCCCTCCATCACAGCTGGACAGAATGTAAGTGCCGAACGAAGTGACGGTCATCACAGCGGATGGTCACATCCCCCTTTTCTTTGCAGGCCTGCTGGAACTGCGGACGAAAAGCAACGGAAACCTGCTCAGGCTGCAACTTGGCGCGATACTGCGGCGCATTCTGCCAGCACAAGGACTGGGAACATCACCATCAGGTAAGACACGAACGAACAGACGCGGCCACAGCCGAACGAAACAATCAATTTCCTCTTCAATCAATTTCAGATCTGTGGCACGTCCCGCTCGGATGTGACCGCCAAGCATCCATCGCAGGTCATTGCACTGTCGGCGAGTATTCGCGGTACATTGGCCCGGTCACCACCCACACCATCGCAATCGTCGCAGTCAGCGCAGCCACCCTCAGCTCAATCGACCCCCTCGGCCCTGGTGGCAAACGGTGTCAATGCGGGGAGCACCTCCAAATGACGCATTCGCATGATGAAACCCAAAAAGAAATACTTGTGCTAGTCAAATTAACTGTAACTTAACCTAAAACAATTTTTATCATTTTACGACGTACGTATAGAAACATCCCCATGACCGCCCAACCCCACCCCTCACCTCATTCCGCCTAGCATGCACCTCCTTACTCCCTCCCTTAATTCAAATTCAACTTCAATGTGTGTGTTTAGAGACCTTATCGTGCACTGATCCCCTCAAGCAACCCCCCCCCCCCCCCCCTCCCCCCCTCCCCCCCACCACCCACTCAGTCGAGAGAAAGCGAGCGCGGCGTTTGATCAATGTTATGTATCTTAAGAGAATCTTCTAGATGAAGTCCATGTAATTAATATATTTTATTTATTTTAAATGTAATGTCTGTCTGTGCCTCTGTCGTATCCCCCTCTCCCCACCCCCACTCCCCTACCCATCCACCCACTCGTCCAGTAAGCTACTTATTTGTACTTGTCTAGGATTAAGTTGATTTCTCTCAAAAAAAAAAAGAGATGCCCGGTCTATCCACTGAATGCAGACGCTAGGCTAGACAGTGCAATAGATCCTCTCAAAATTCAGTGAAGCCGCACTGGAGTGCGAATCGGTTTGTTTTTTTTTTTTTTTTTTGTTTTTTGTACACATTCAATGGAAGACGAGACGAAGTTCAGAGGGAGGCAAAGATGGAACGAGTTCGATTTAAGCAAGGCGCCTCAGTGCCGCGGCCGGACTCTCGGGCGGACGATCGTGGACTCGGCCTCGGACGGCCGGTCTCGCACTGACGCGCAAGAAATTAGATGTAAACTGAGAAGAAGAAGAAGAAAAAAAAAACAAACAAATGTGATTAATTTTAAAACTTTGAATGTTTCATTTTGTTAAATAAAAAGAAAGTAATTTATTGAAGAAAATATACGCATGGGTGGTGGTTTTCTTTTAAAACGAAAACAACGGGGGATGACCAAGGGAAGAGCTTCTTTGAAGCGGATGTCGTCGTCTCTGACGTGGTAAGAGGTTCATCGTGTCTAAACATCAACGTTCGTTAAGATGTGGTCAATCGTTGTTTTTGATCCTGTGTTTGGATCTACTCTGGTATACTCCGTTATCACATTAGTCAACCCAAGTGACGCCAGCATCTCCAGATATTCTTTCACGCCATACAATTCCAGATCATTCACATTGATATTCATATCACCCATTACCATAATCTGGTCCCTTTTTCCCAGTTGTCCAACGTTGTTTCCGAATTCTTCAATAAACGCTTTTCGGCTGTAATCTGGTGGTCTGTATATCCCTATTACATACTTGTACTTGTTGTCTTCTTTAATTTGGATTAGGATATTTTCATATGACACACTGTCAGATGTTAATCGTACATATGGTAAGTCTTTACGTATTAACATTAGAATTCCACCTCCTCTACGTTTATCTCGATTCAGAAACTCCGCTTGGAAACCATCTATACTGTAAAGTCCTTTTTCATCTTCATCTATATTAGTCTCAACTAGTATTATTATTTTTAACATATTGATGAAGTAGCTAACGTTAATGCAAAAATCATTCCAATTCTTTCGTAATGATCTTATATTAAAACTAAGGCAGCAACATTTATTTTCATTTAATTTGTTTGTTTTGATGCCGCTAAAACCACCAATTACCCTACAATTTAAATCAACTAGTACTTCATTCGAATCCATTTTGGTATAAAGAGTTTTGATTTTCTTTTTGCTTACGCACAATGCAGTTATTGAGTGCGAGAAATTTTGCTCACATCGGCAACCGTACTTATCAGAATCGGCTGCGTACTCTCATTCAGTCTAGCGAGTATTCTTCCCGCACTCTCCCACACAAATCTCCAGTTTTCCTTTCTCGCTCTCTCCTTTGCCATCCACATCAAGTGTTTATTGTGCTTTGTCAGCTGGTTGTTAACGTAAACCGTAGCATCAGAAAAAGCTGCACCAGCGCTTGAGTTGTTGCTTGTTTTCTGCATGACAGTTTTCAGTTTGATGGAGCGAGTGGAGCGCGTTTGTTTCATAAATTGTATTTTCTTTATGCTGGACGCAAATGTAGCAATTATCATTGATTTTTCGGGGTTTTTTGTTTTTGTTCGATATATGTCAGTGATGTCGGTGTCGTTGATTTCATAGTTGACAGTTTTTCCTATTCCCTTTACTACCTCAATCAGATTTTCTTGTGGAGTAGGGCGAATGTTTTTGATGTCAATACTGTTTTTGATCATTTGTTGCTCAAGTGTGTTGATCTGTGTTTGTAAATTGTCAATGATGACATCTTTTCTTTTGTTGGTTTCTTTCACATTGTTTAGTTCTTTTATTATGTTGTCCATAAGGTCATTCTTTTTTCTTATGTTGGAGTTAAGTTCTTCGTATTTGGCGGCAAGGAAATCACAGCTTGCCGCAATTTCTTTAACTTCCCCTCTAAGAAGACGGATTTTCGCTATAACAGCTGAGCTGTTGTCAGTTGAGATGGTGTTAGTTGGTATACCGGGGCTGCTGAGTTCACGCATTCTCTTCGACGGTTGTTCTTTTGTTGTCTGGGGAACATAGTTGGCTGCAGCTGTAGATTGGACATCTCCACAGTTCCGGCATATTTGGCACTTCCATGCGTCTCTTCTCGTGCCCATGGTTCTCCACGACTTCTCGGTGACCGTGGTGCAATCAAAGTGGAGCTTTCGCTTGCACGATGAACATACAGCAAAATCGCTTTCAGGGGGGAGGTCTTCACTGCAATAACCGCACACATCCATGGTAACAGGGGAATTCAAACTCAAAAATGAGTGATTTAAAGAAATGATTTAAAGAAAAACCAATATACTATAAAGGAAGAATAAGTACTCTGTTGTTTTATATAAGCTTGTTTTAATAAAAAGTCACTGTCTTTGGGTTGTTTTTGTTGACGACAACAGAAGCAATCGCTTTCGCGAATAAAAATGATTCCCTTCCTCAATCGACTCAAACAGCAACAGAAGCTACCCTCTGAAGCAAAAGAGAGAGAGAGAGTGGGCAACGATCGGGTGAATCAGAGAGGATCTCGATCGCGAATGGGTGACTGAGTTCGTAGACGTCAACAAAAAAATACGCATCGCGTAACCATCACTGCCTTTGTGATGCTATGCAATGATTTTTTGACATTCCTATGCATCACGATAATCTGTGATGCGCTGGTTGCATTTGTTTACGCAGCGGCTGCTTTCTTATGACGCTTTAGAAGGTGATGCATTGCACCATTGCCAAATGTTTGCAATTAAGGACGCTTGACGTTGCAGTACTGCGTTTACGAACTCAGCCGGTACAGTCCTTGGTTTATTCGTGGTAGAAGTTCGATTTGACACGAGGAAGTGCACAGAGAAGGCCTACGTCTATGTCGGCCCCGCAGTAAGTACAAACGACATCAGTACCGAAATCAAACGCAGAAAAAGGGTGTTTTCATAAGCGTCAGACTAACAAAGGACTATGTTGTCATCATCTTCAGAGCCATATGATCCACTACAGCGGTTCCGGGGGGGTAATGCACGCAGGAGAGATCTCCAGGCCACTCTATCATCCGCCATCGACTCTAACTCAGGAGAGCAACCAGGCGAGTTTTTGGACCAATCACCTCGCCCTGGTTCTGCCAGCGCTCGCCTACCTGATGGAATCACATTCAAGGCACATCTTGGAAGTTGTGATTAGGGGGACATTGGTGCCACGCGACCAAACCATCGAAGCATAGCCGTTTTTCTTTTGAAGCTCGCTCAGCGGACTGTCGTGTTTCTCAGCCTATCACGGCGAGTAACTCCCACAGCGGCACGAATAAATCTCAGTTCGGCAGCTTGCATTCGCGATCTTATTCATTCGGGAATTAGCCAAATTGCATGACCATAGGTGAGACTGTGAGAATTGGAACAATTACTGAATTCAAAACCACTAACATCGCTGACACCAAGCTCGGCTTTTGTTTCAAAATTCAGCCAGCTTGGCCAATCCTGCAGCAAAGCTCAGCATTACACCTCCCATCACTCGTGAAAAAGACCCCGAGATACTTGAACTTCTCCACCTGCTTCAAGAGGACTCCGCTAACATGTAGAGTGGCGTCCTGGAAATCCCCTGACTTGTCCCCGCTAACCTTCATCAGCAACAACCAGCGCGCGTTGGAGTTCCGTCTGGGAGGATGTGAGAATACCTAAGTCATCGGCAAAAAGAAGATGACGTACCCTCAATTCTCCCTCCAGTCACATCCAGTCCACACGAAATGAAAAGAAGAGGCGACACGACGCACCCTTGTCGAAGTCCAAACGTCCACGATGAACGGTGTTGAGTTAGCACCGTCAACTCGAACACAGCTGCTACAGTTTGTGTATAGAGACTGAATGGTCCTCAAACGATTACCATCAATCCCGTACTCCTGCAGAACACTCCACAGTTTGGGTGTTTTTCATAAACGTCAGCCTAACAAAGGACTGCGTTATCCATGTTCATCGTACTATCTTAGATGAACTGCGGTACCTACTGTTCATAAACGTCAGTAGCTCATCGCGACGTCGGTAGTAAAGCAGGCTTGCAGACATTCTGCACGGTCTCTGTGTTCAAAAACGCATGAGAAACGAAGTGCGATTGCACTAGCTCAAGTTTGCGACGTTTATGAAAACACCCTGACTCTTGCCAACCGCTGTTTCGTAGGGCTCAAGAGGCCATTGAGTAATAAGGCCGTGTCCTTCGAGAGACGGTTCGCAATTTGACGTTACATAAGACACACTCTCTTCGAGAGAAAAGTTCTACGTGCGATCGTTGCTCCTGTTAATAAGATCGGGGCGAGATGATTCAACTCAGTCCTCTCAGGCGTCTACGAACCCTAGATCTAAGCTGGTTTGGCTTAGATCCGTACCGATTCCAAACCAGTGCGACAACGTAACAGCGGACGCCCGCGACCAGAGATAAGAGTGCATGTAGATATCCAACTTCTACCTAGCTTGCCTCTTAATTTCATCTGACATCGTTTTTTTGCGGTGTGTCTGAAACCGTTTTCCAACAGGGAAGGCGTTTTGTAAAAGTATGCATGCAAAACAAGGGAATTCCTCTACTCTCTTGCTCTTTTTCGTAGTCATAGGCAACGGGTAATTCTGGCCGATGTTGGATATCTCCTTGATCTCTTATTTCTGCTAAGGTGGCACAGTCAAGCGGTCGAAGTGGAAATATTGACGTTAAGCGAAGCTCTGTCCTGTCTTGAGGTGGAACGTGATATCCACCCGCGATAGACTGCAATTAAATCCCTGACATCGTTCTCAATATATTCTAAAGTAGCCACAAACTGTCGCGCATCTCTTGACGGTAAATCCGAACAGTTTAAAATTCGCCTGTGTTGAGTTCCAGGCCATAGAGACATTAGGGGAAACTGTGTAGCTGACAAACTCGCAAAAATCGCGAACAAAACTGCCAGATGATGAAACCTCTTGCGGCATAGGCACTCCGTTAGACACCTTGCTCTCTCCACACGTCTAAAGAGTCATCTGGACGCCTACAACTTCAACTACTTGACAGAACTAAACAACATCACTATCAGTCAACTCATCTGTTTTATCAAAAGCTAGCTGGTTTATGACTGCTGCTGCAGCAGTTAGCCACTCCAACCTAACCTAACCTAGACACCTTCAAATATTGAGTCAAATTTCTACCACAAATAAACCAACGACCGTACCCTTTCGCGATCCAAAAATGATTGCCGATGGCATGTCCTCCCTGATTCACCCAATCTTTGGCAACTCTCTCTCTTTTAATCAAGAGCGAAGCTTCTGTTGCTGTTTTAGTCGATTGAGAAAAGGGCTTATTTTTATTCCGCTCAATAATCTCAGTAAACTAAAAGTCAGTGCCAGATGGAAGACACTACATGCCAAATCTCCAAGCTAATCTGGCCCCGTCTCGACCGAAAAAGATCAGATAGCTTGATCTCCTTAAAGAGATCCAAAATAAGCCCTGTAGTGAGAATAATTACCGGGCACTGTATATTAGGTCCACATGCAAAAAAGACTAGGACTCTCCACAAATGATTTCTGCAGTAGTGGCCTAGATGAAGAAGAGGAGGAAACCTTCTCTGTAGCTGCCCCGCACTCGCCTCGATCAAGAAAGCCTACTTTTTCGATAATCTAGGTGACCTCAGTGAAACACCGGTCAATTAAATACTGAAATTTACGGACAAAACTGGCTGACGCCGACCTAATCCTCTGTTAAGAGATGTTGTAGGATCCCCCACGTGGCAGTATAAAGGACCTCCCTTGGCATAAGCCACTTACTATCTAAACTAACCTGGCCTCCTCTTCCACCCCGAACTGTAGTGCCACACAATGGAGAAGCAACACAGAGTCCTATCTTTTAGGAACACAAGCTTAGACTCAAGACTTGGGGAAGAAGTTTAGTTTCGGTGTCAAAATTGGACTGGAAACCGAGAGGAGACAAGTGCAATGTCGTCTATGCGTTTGGTTTTGAGTCGATGGTAGATCTAGACGTCCATTGTGAAGTCTGCTGAGTTGTCGTATGGTAGTTAGAGTTAGATGTACCTTGACGCCCCCAGGGGGCTCAGCCGGAACAGCAAAGTTTGGCTATGACTGGCTCCCCTGACACCAGGGTCTTTCTGAAAATGGGTGAGTTGCCGAACAGGTTAAGTTGGGTAGGTAGGCATGTACATGGGCGGCCAACGAAATCGCCAGCACAGCACGCAAGTCATACTACTATCACTGATCGACAACTCCAGTGATAGGGCCGTTAATTTAAGCCCAACGTCAAATGGTGCAAATGAGCCAGATTTGGAAACCGAATAAAGCGTATTAACTTTGCTTTCACTGGGATTCGAACCGGGGACCCCTCCAACTAAGGGCAGGCACTCAACCAACTGCGTCATCCAGCTGTTAACAGGTTAAGTTAGAAGTTCATCTAGCAACAGGGCCAGGGCTTGAATGCATTCCTACCAACGAAGCAAATCAGCTTCTGAGACCACCAATCGACTAGAAAACGACAGACAAATCCTAAAGAAGCGTAACTACGAATCAATTCGGTCTAAGGACCTGAGAGACATTTGCAACCTCCCTCGGACTGCGGCAAGAAGTTGCCCAGCCGTCTGAAGAAGGATACCATGATTTACAAATCAGTCCACGGACGACATTGACAGCGTCTCCCGAGCCCATCATGGACTGTGCAGAAGCTTTCGCGGCGATTAAATGACTCCCTAAATGAGTTGGCTTTGAGGTAAGTGAGGACAAGGCAAAATGTGTGCTCTCGAGTAGGCTCAAATGCGTCGCGAACCACCTAAGACAGCACAATCTCGTGGGTCGATTCAAACTTGAGTTAAATAAGGAGTTTCTGTAGTTGCCCCCGTGGCAAAAATAAAAGGGAACGAATTAGGTATCAGCGGTTTGTGAAACAAGCGTCTGTAATAGGGACCACAAATGTGAGGCAACAACAAGCAAAGGTGAAGCACCGAAGATAGACTGTTTTAACGAGAGAGGACGCGGGAAGGATAAACCACGAGGCTGTGTATGAATGACGACGATATGAGTGGCTCTTGAACTGAACCTGGGGCCTAGCCTCTACAGCAACCATGGTTTGCTCCCTCGCGAGTGGCGGAGGTCTACAGCGAGCTATGGGAAGCTTCCTCTAGGCAGATGGACTCGTTTAAGGCTGCCAGTGACTCGTGAAAGGTGAGAGGAGAACCGAGACACAGGGTATAGGTGTGAGCGTATCGATGGTTCCTTGAGCTTGCAAAAAACGAACGAAGTCTTTGAATTGAGCCTGAGAGCACCACGCTAGGACTTAAGACTCCAGCTAGAGACATGAGTTAGCGCGTTATCGAGAGAGGACGAGGGGAGGACGAAGAAAGTGTAAGAAATCGTCTACATAATGATGTTCTTCTTCGCATTTGTTGGGAAGTCTCAAGACACACCGATGTCTACTTAAATCTATCGACGAGGCCAAAGAGTTCACAACACAAAATGTGACAGTCCGTAGCAGTCACAGCACATATTCTGACAGTCCGCACCTTGAGACCAGTTTTAGTAAGATCTGCCAATTAGCTCCAAGGTGGGGCGCCACACTATTGAGTTTATAGGAAAACACTGAGCCTCGAGGTGCATTAAAAAGGTGACTAAACCAACCAACAAATCGGCTTCAAAATGCCCACAAGATCGCACAACTCGGATAAAAAATCACTCCATCCAAAATTCAATCAAAAAAGGTCCTACCGAGGCCATGCATCCTGTTCGATCGTCTAACACATCAAATCACCCCGAGAGCCACAGAGAACCAACGCCAACTTAAGAGAACGCAACAATATTTCACCCTAGCGCCTAAAAGTAGACCTTATCGACAAAGCCAACAAGCACTCGCTTGTCGACCGAAAATGCACACTGCTCCGCTGGACATCGTCCGAAACAATGCCCGCACGAGTTGCGTCAAAACAAAACCGATTGCTCGACCTCCTCGTGACACATGTCATTCAGTGTTCGATTTGTGCACATCAATTCGGACGAAACGGTGGACAGTGCCGACTGGGTTCGAATGAAATTACAATGTTTCCGAACTACCCACCCTCGGTGGCGTCTTACACCGAATCCCATCAGCAAACCGGTCACCTTTCAACACTCTCCACAGACAATTGCACACGCAAAAGTAACCAAAAACAACAAACAAACGACAACGACAACGACAACGACAAAGGGACACAATGCTTTTATCTTCGACCATATTCCTGCAACCCCACCATCAGCATCAGCATCAGCACGCTCCACATCAATAGTACCACCTCCTATGCCACCTCCACCTCCGCCATTCCCACCACCATCACCACCAGCAACCAGCTAGCAAGCAAAAGGCTGCCAAACGCATTCAGTTCTGTAATTGACACATGTTACGCTCTCTCTGGGAAACTGTGCTATACCCAGCAGTGTACAATAATCTCCACATGCACACACAGGCATCCCGTGGTCCTCGATCTGTGTGTGTGTGTGTGTGTGTACGGGTATAGAACCTCCCGGTGCCCAAACTTCTCGAACTTCGCCACTCACTCCCCCAGCCATGGTAACCGTGCCGCATGGGAAGCTCTCGTTCTCTTTGAAATCAGGACCAGATGTTGATTGAACCAAAATAAGGTTTCACAAGCACCACCGGTAGCCCCCCTTGCTTACATCCCACTCTCTGCTGGGGGGAGAGGCAGATTGAGAATGAATGCTTACCTCAAATGCACAGGTTTTGTGTGTGTGTGGGGGGGGGGGGGGGGGGGGGTGACGAGGTTAAAACCCGATGTCCTTTGGGGCAACTGAGGGGGCGATTTAAACAGGCAACCCGTTCTCGACTATCGACAACGAAACGACAGCTCACTCAGTCGATAGATGCTGGAAAAGATTCTGCTCGAGATACGACGAGCATTTTGACGAAAACAATGCCGGAATGGGTTTTCCAAACTATGGCACGACAGGACTGGGCGATGCTGGGCTGTGTGCTGTGTGGTGTGGTACGGAATGACCAAGATGCCTCGCAGTTGATGGATTTTCCTTTTCGTCGGTCGGTCGAGGGAAAGAGAATGAGGAGGACATTGTGTGGCTTGTTATGCGCTCGTACCTGCACAATTCAACATCACATCAGGACCACCACCGGTTGCTGTCCGAAGGGGCTTTGGTTACCGTACCGTACCGTATCGTACCGTGCTGAGTGCACTTTTCACCGAACTCAATGAAGGGGAACGGACAATCGCTCGAAAGACTGCTGTCATAACCTGCTGTTGTTCCCAGAAACAAACCAAAAAACCAGTCCCTCCCCCTGCCCACCCCAAACACACACACGGAATTATTGTAATTTGTGTTCCTGGCAGGGCTGGGATATTCCTCATCTTCGTTTGATTCCAATTACACTCGGGTCTCGCATCCGTCGTCGTCGTCGTTCTCCTTCCTCTGATCTCTGCGCTGATATCTGGCAGCAGGAGCACCTTTCTTCTCGTGCGGGTGGCGGTGGTGGTGGTGGTTTGGTGGCGAGCAACAAAAGCTTATGTCAAGTGGATGTGAATCTATCGGCGGGCATTCCCTCATCTAACCGTTTCTCGTTCTCCAACTGCTGTTGCTGCCGCTGCTGCTGCTGGTGGTGGTGGTGGTGGTGGTTCAGTGGTGGTAATGCCTTCTGTGAATTCACGCGGTAGTGGGCTGACACACACTAAAGAGTCCTTGTCACCAGCAGAGCTGATTGATGTCCCGGCGGCAGCAGCAGTAGCAACAGCAGCAGCAGCAGCAGGAGCAGCAACAACAGCACCAGCAGTGGTTACTGGCGGCGGCGGCGGCGGCGACGACGATGGTGGTGGTTGGCAGCATTGGCGGCGACGTAATAATTTACGGAAATCCTTTGTGCTCAATGCGTAAATGCGGGGGATGACAAGGCAGCCGAGTGCAGAGCGAAGCAGGGCTTCATCTCTGGCGCTGTGCATGTGGCAGAAGTGCCAGCGGCGCCACCGGCCAGGCCGCACCGTACACCCATGTGAATGTGTATAGTTTATTGAACGGAAATATTTTTGTAAATGCTTCTGCTGTGCTGTTGCTGTTGCCGTTGTCGCTGTCGTCAACATCGCTGCCGCGCTGACGATGATGGCCTTTTCTGATTCGGACAGCAGGCGAATAGGGTTTGGTTGGTTTTTGATAGGATTTCCGATTTTTGTTGGGCGATTGGTGTTTTTTTTTTTTTTGAGAGAGAGAGAGTGTGTTCGATTTGTGTGAACAATCATCGGACAGATGCCGAAGTCAGGCAACTGATTGAGTTGGGGGGACATGGTCTCGTGATGCAACGAACAAATGGCCGCGCAAGACAATGGATATGGATTCGATAAGGCCATGAGATGCTAAGCTAACCAATTCGTCTCGTAATTGTGTATAGAGTGCGAAATATAGCTCGACCCAGATGCAAACAGAAGTCCAAAATGCATGGAGTGCCGCAGGGTGGGGTTGTTTTGCCATTGCTTTGCAACTGAAGCGTGGTTAGGGCCATTTTCCATTCCAATGAGAAGTACAAGAGTCTGTTTTAGGGCAGTGCCTCTGACTAGAGGGCCAAAGTACCAGAAGTGCCACAGGGAGAAATGGTGTGGCCTTTGCTTTACAACTGAGGTGAGTATAGTTCGATTTTGTACCCAAATGAGTAATAAACTAATCACCTGTTGCCAGAACTTTATGGTAGAATGTCAGAGACCGTGGAGTGCCGCAGGGAGAAGTCCGGTGGCCTTTGCTTTGCAACTTATACCAGGACAGTCAGAATTTCTGCTCAAATGAGCAGCAAACTAATCAACTGTGCTCCGAACTTTGTGCTACGACGTCAGGTGCCGTGGAATACCGCAGGGAGAAGTGGTGCTTATCTATTGCACCCACTAGTGGAGACAGCTTGGGAGGCTGAAAGATTTCTCGAAGAGTGGCTCCTAAGAAAGGAAACCTGATGCAGTGCAAAAATTTGAGAGGAAGATACATATATGTGCGCTTCCTGCGGTTGCTAAGATAATTGCAAAAATAGTACTAGAGCGAATAAAGGAACATCTGGAAGGCACGCTCGATGATGAGCAATCAGGTTTCCGCAGTGGATCCGCCTGTGTCGATCATATCAATACCCTCCGTATCATCATCGAGCAATGCTCAGAACATCGATCGCCACTTCACCTGTTACTCATCGATTTCGAGAAAGCTTCCGACAGTGTCAACAGAGACCTTATTTGTCGTGCCTTGTGTGGGCTAGCGCCGAACTAAGTTCCAGTATATGTTCCGGAATTTCATTAGATTCTCCGTAGAATCTGCAGAGACCTTCTCCTGATACTCCTAGTTTCCTTAGGCACTCCCTGAGTTTACAGTGTCCTGTTAGGAAGCCTGTTAGGATACGCAGGTTGTTTTTGTTCATTCTGATGCATGCCTCAAACCACTTCCGGTTTTGTTGACCCAAGAGTTTCTTGGCCTGTTTCATACCATGAGCGTTGTTCCATGTGTCTGCCCGGTTCCTTCTTTCTAATTCCCTGAACTCTTCCCTACATCAGCAGAATGGTTCGGGGCCTATAAAATGTTTCGATGCTCCTTTCCTAGCGAGGGAGTCGGCCATTTCATTGCCTTCTATCCCTGTATGGTCAGGTATCCAGCAGAGTTTTACTCTGTTACTCCCACTCAGCTTCTTAAGCTTCTGTAGACATTGTCACACTAGCCTCGATTAGATGATATAAGAGTCTAGTGCCAGGATAGTGACTGTCCGACATTACTGCTATGCCACGGTTGGTATAGTTCCTGTCAAGGTTGATATGAGCGCATCTGTCTATGGCAGAGACTTCTGCTTGAAAGATCCTGGTGCGTTTGGCCATGGATTCGAAGTACTTTGTCTGGGGTCCAAATACTCCTGCCCCTGTTCCTTCATCAGTTCTTGATCCGTCTGTGTACCATTTTATCGTATTTCTGTGTGCTCAGTGAGTGGACTATGGATTCATTGCTCCAGTCTTTTTTGGTGCTGAGCTTAAGGGTGCACTTCTTCTGGAAATTGAATTTCTTAATCGCGTCATCCGTCGGAATTTTACATCTTTTATTGGAGCCAGTATTGTGCCTGGCAGACTGATTTGTTTTAGTCGTTCCACTTTGTGTTTTCTTGCACAGAGGAAAGTTGTCAGAAGAATTTGAAATTTAAAGTGGAGTCAGGCAAGGTTGCATCCTATACCCAGTATTGTTTCTATTGGTGATTAGTGAAGCGCTTAACTCTGCTCTGTCACACTTGAACCATCTTGACAACGCAGACGACGTGTGCTTACTCTCTCATAGGATTATGCACCCTTCACGTCCATCGAATGGCAACAAATGTCAAGAGAGAGGCTAACGTCGTGGGGTTGAAGATCTTCAACTCTTCAATAACAAAGCTACTCAGACACGCACGTAACTCTCTCATTCAAATAGGCATTGGTGGACAACCGGTTGAGAGAGTAGATAGTTTTCAATACCTTCGACGTATTGTCTCAGCCAATGGAAGAACGGAAGCAGATGTCGCAAAACCGAATGTCTAAAGCTTAGTCAGCATTCAGTATGTTGTCCACAATATGGAGAAGCAGTGCTATTAGCTTAAACGCCAAGCTGAGACTGTTTCGCTCCAAGGGGGTTGCCAAATATGGGTGCAGCACTTAGAAAGTGATCGCCAATATCACATGAAGGCACATGTGTTTAGTTTACTCCTCATTTGAGCAGAATCTCTGACTATCGTCGCCTCAGTTACAAAGCCAAGGCCACACCTGTGGCACTCCACGGTCTCTGACTGTAAAGTTCTGAGTACAGGTTCTTAGTTTACTAGTTTCAGTACAAAATCGGACTATCCTCGCCTCAGTTGAAAAGCAATGACCAGACCCCTTCTCCATGTGGCAGTTCATTCTTCGGGCTTGTAGTCAGAGGTACCAAGTACTGGTCATCGATTAGCGAACTCCTCATTGGAGTGAAAAATGCCCCTAATTACGACTCAGTAGCAAAGCAAGTTCGAGACTACTCAACCCTGCGGCACTCCATGCTTTTTCGACTTCTGTTTGCACCTGGATCGAGCTATATTTCGCATTCTATCGATAATTATAGACCAATTAGTTGGCCGAGCATCGCATGGCCTTATTGAGTCGTTATCCATCGACTTGCGTTCGTTTTGTCGACCATTTGTTCGTTGCATCATGAGACTATGTCGCTACCACTCAATCAGTTGCCTGACTTCGGCATCTGTTCGATGATTGTTCACATAATCGAACTCCAAAACTGCCGTATTATTTATTGGCGTATCCATTCAACCAAAAATGAGCATGGTGAAAATGGACGCAGTGCGCGATACTTATTGTAAATGTACACAATTTGGAAACAGCGTCAGTCTATTCATGTTGAAATGCCAAACCAAACATTTGACAGCTGACAAAATGGCACCTCTAAGAAAAAAAAACACCCTTTTTCTAAGGATTTTCTGGCCGAATCGTATCTCAAACGAACAACTCCATGAGATAAAGAGCCAGGAACCTACAGGCACCACTATTCAAAGACGCAGGTGGCCATGGATCGGTCATGCCCTTCGAAAGGGCGACAATTCCGTAGTAAAACATGCGATGCAGTCGACTGTAGAATAGTGTGTCGTCCGAGAAGCACATAGCGCCGAACAGTAGTGGAGTTTTCATTAGACGAATAGTGTAGTTGTTCAGCGTTGTTCAAGTTGGAGACCGTGTTTGTCATGAAGCCTTGTACATGTATAGTTAAACTGCGTTTAAACTTTCTGGGCACAGGTGCGACACTCATACAAAATATTATGATGTCAACCGAGATTACGAAAAATCAAATTTTTGATATTTGGATCTGTAAAGTCAAAATTGAGCGCTTAGATGCTGTTTTTTTTGTTTGTTATCGTTTGCTTAAGTAATGTTTCATCTTCCGCGGCAGCTATAAAGCCATTAAATCAACCGAGATTTAAAGAGAGATGTGCCAAAAGTGGTCGGCATTGAGAGCGCTTCGAAAATACAAATTCCGTGCGGATAAATGACTCATGAAATAAAACTTAGAAAAGACGAAAAAAAGAATTATGGATTGTATCCTTCACATGGCGTATAGACTAGATATAAAAGTGTTGCAGTTCAGAGATCAAGAAATTAATGAAATGCTAAAGCCAGAAAAGAATTAATTCAAGATAGATTTGGATGTCAAACTGGGTAATTGGTTGATATGCATAACTCATCAGTTGATGTTGGAAACACGGCTAGAATATTCTTTCGAAATGATGAAGAAACTGCCCAAATTAAAGGAATTGATAAAGAAATCATCAGAAAGATGCAGCCAATTCTAGATGCTCTTGTGTCTGGCTTTCTAATTGATACAGATGGTTTTCTTATGCAAAAGAAACAAAGGAACTGCACCCTGAAAATGATGTAGCGGCACGAATCCACAAAGCACTCGTAAATGAACGGCCAAACAGTGTAGGATTGTTAGAGAAACAAGACGGACCGAGAAGACACGCTCAAAATGATACTTCAGATGCACTTCCCCGGTTCGTCTTTTGACACATCAAATGTGCGCTCTAACACTGAACAAGACTACAAGGACTTTGTCAACAAAAGAGTGAACAGTCTATCTGGGAACATCTTCAGTAAAGGCAGAATCGATTGAGGGGTAGGCACCTTCGAACCTTTCAAAGCCTTTCAAAAGTGACGGCCTCTTTCCAGCACTCCTGCAGATATCAATTGACCTCATCCTACCGGAATTGACAGCTTTATTCAGAGCCAGTTACAATTGGGGATACATACCAATTCCTTGGCGACAGGTTAATGGTTTTTTTTTATCCCCAAACCGGGTAACAGACCCAGCAAACTGCCTAAATCTTATAGACCCATAAGTCTAACATCATTCGCTCTCAAAACAATGGAGAGATTGATTGATGTCCAGCCCTCTAAATTCGGACCAGTTTGCATACAGAAAAGGCAAATCCACTAAAGGTGCCCCTCATTATCTCGTTAAAAAGATAGAAGAGATTGCCCGCGCTCATTCCTCGATATCGAGGGCGCTTTCGACAACACTTTCGACAACACAACTACGATTCCAAGGACGTTCAGCAGTCGGAGTATAGAAGAATCGACCAAGCGATTGGATTAGAGCCAAGTTGGTAAGCCGTTCAATCACCCCCTCTTCTGGGGGAGTGTCGGTTTCTGTAACTGCGGTATCTTAACAGATCTCCTCCGCAAACTCAACACCATCCCCAATAGAGACATGTTTTGTACAATGCCGAAGCCGAATATAATGGTCCGGCAACACTGTTTCGAATGAGCACATTTTGTGCGAATGTCCGGCACTAATATGGTTTAGGAAACGTATCTTCCATAAGGAGATACTCACTTCATTGGGTTAAAAAAAATGATGTAAGTGTACACAAGGTCTTGTTTCATGGAAAACAAATAATTTCTTCTAGTATACTCCCAATCGGACAACATTCGGAAGAAGCCCAAGAAGCAAGAAACAAGGAAAATGTAAAGCTAAGGGAATTATTTACCAAGAAAATACGAACACTAACGGTCTAAATCGGTTATTAATAACCTCGCATCCATTTTTAGCGACTTTAAGATGCTTTCCGAAGTTTTGAAACTTTTAGATGTACCAAAATAAGTAAGAAAACTTAAAATTTTATGTTTTTATGTTTAGTTTAGTCTACTCTGTGAACAATTCCAATCAAAAAAAAAACCAACAA